>OY728142.1:109920616-111170616 GCA_963277665.1 Viscum album
ATACCAATTTTTTCAATTTTGACACTATTAAATTATTTGAATTTAAATAAAATCCACATAGAATATATATTCGAAAAAAAATATTTAATAGATTTATAACATATCATATTTATCTATAAAATTTGTGGATAACATTAATTAGTTCATATACTGTTTATTTTAAAATTTTAATACCATTTATTTGATATTTCTCTTAATAAAATAATTACTACAATATTTTTGTATAATTATTTAATATACTTATTTGTTGCATAAAAATTAAAAATAAAATACTATGATGAAGATAAATATAATATATTTCATAATAATACTTTTAGTCGAATTTATCTTCTAAAACACCCAACTTTTAAAATGTTATGTTTATTAAATTATGAAAGTGACAACTTTGACATCATTTAAAATAAAATAATATAAATGTAATAATATGTTTTATAAGGCTCAAAATGGTCCACAAGTAGACAATTGGATTATTATGGTTTATATATACTCTAAAAATATGATTTGGTCAAGTTTTTGGTCCTTTTTATGGGTAATATTATTTTAATAAAAACTATATTATTGATTTTTCACTAAATAAATAATTTCTGCATCATTAATGTATAAGCTATTAAGGTAATTATATATTTCATAAAAATTAAAAGTAAAATAAAATTATGAAGAAAAACTTTTTATCTTTCAAATTAGTATTTATAATCAAATCTATATTATGTATAACTTTATATTAAAAATAATTTAATTAATAAATTTTGAGTGAGACATATTTTACTTTCCATTAAATAAAATAAATTAATGGTCTTAATAGAATCCAAGTGGGTTTCAATAGATTCCATTTATACCCAAGTATGTTTTAGAGATAAATATAATCAACCAATGATATCGATACAAGTGTTAATGTAATTTTATAATATTATTTTTACCCTTAATTACCTGATTTACCTTTAACTGTGGTAAATAAAATTTACCATAGTTACTATACATAATGCCTAAAAATAAAAGATATCTATTTAAACAATTTGAAACTACTAATTCCAAATATGGAATCCATTTTTATAAATTCAAAACACAGAATATGCAGTAATTAATTTAAAATTAGTCCTATTGTCGAAAAAAATGGGTTTTTATTTAAAACATTTCAAAAGATTGAAATGTTTTTACCTGTGAATTCAATGTAAAATTAATGATAATGACATAAATTATATTAAATGGTAAAAATATATTATATTTATATTTTAAAACCATTAAATATTATAATTTAACCATATAAATTATCTTGATGATAAAATATGTTTTTAATTAAAATTTAGTGTATTTTTACTATTCATCAAAATATGAAAGTTAATAGAAAAATATTAAAAAATTATCCCAAGTAAATTTTTATATCCTTATTTCAATGAATAAGTTTATTTTGTCAAATTGAACTTATAAACATGTTAAAAACTACATTTAAAGTGGGTGTTCCATCAAAAGGTGGAAAAACTGCATTTTTTGAAAAATACTTATTTTACCCGAAAAATTTATTTTGTTCTCATACCATGTTATAGAATACGTGTAAGATGAATGATAATGTTATAAAATTCAAAATTTGGTTAATACTATTCATAATGGCTAGTTCATAATAATATTATAACAATATATCATTGTTTAGTGAAACTCAGTATTGCGTACAACACACGCTATTGAGGAAGGTCGCTCTTGCGTGCAACAAAAGCCATAAATAGTGTTGCGTATACTACAAGCTAATATGGTGTTGCGTATAGCGCAATCTAATCTTGGTGTAACGTACAACACAAGACATCAAAGAAATTAAAAAAAATATTTCTCATAAAATCTCGGGGTGTTACACCTAGTCCCAAAGAACTGACTAAAGATGGAGTAAAAAAGGAGTGATAGACTTTTAAATCAGACAAAATAAAAAAAAGGTAGATGATAAACTGGTCCTACCTTGAAAAGCTTCTTGCTCTACTAGTTCTACCACCTTTAACGCATGCATTTAACTATTCCTATCTCCTCTGCATATCTGTTATCTTCCTTCATGACCAAACTATATCATAGGTCCTTATATATGGGGACCAACATGACTCTTCCCTATTACAAAAAAATCTACCCTTGGATACTAAACAAGCACCAATGATCCTTACCGCTGAAACTACCTTGGTGGAAAATGATGTTGCTTCCGAAAATGGGCATGAATGCCCACATGATAATGTCCTCCCTAAGTAGTTGGAAAATGAGACTGGAGGTTCCTATTTATTATATAGATATATAATGAAAATGGAAGTCCTATTATAGGTGATCGAGAGCCACCTTTACCTGAAGAGTGGAAAGTGATCTTTTGCGGTTGATTCCCCACTATTCAGAACCCTGACTGCCTGAACACCCACAACCCACAACCCACTTACTGAAGCTTTGATCCTCAAAATTCCCCACCATACAATATTTAAAGGATCTAATACTAGTGAAAACATCTTCTTTATAATCTATGAATTTTTTTCACCACTAGATAGATAGGGATCATAAACAGACTGATCACATACTTGATCACTAGGCATAAAGCCTCCTCCAAATGCTGCTCTCTAGACACCCCAATTAGATAAAAATTTGGAGAAAAATAAATTTGGTCCTTAAACCTGATCCAAATATCAAACATATGAAAAAATAGGTCTTTTCATACATGGATATTATATATTTTAGATGAATATTAATTACATTATATAAATTCATGCCTAAGGACTATAATAGTTTAGTGCTTTGGAAACTTGAAACACATTATTCTAATTTAGTGAAATATCTTCAACATATCCCATAAATATCATCCCCTTTATTAATCTTCCAAAGAATACCCTACTTAAAACCTTTATTCATAACCCGGGGATAAGAAACAGAAGAAAGGGGTGAGCTCATATGCTCAGTAAGGGTATATAAGGTATATATGTAAGAATAACATGAGAATAATGGTATGAGAACATGATTGTATCATTATAAGATCACACACTTCATATCAAGGATCTTAATAAAGTGTCATGGAATAAATATTAGTAGTTCATAATACATTAATCAGAAGGTAATCAATAGCATAAGTCATGAAAAAATTACATAAGAATAAGACATGGAATTTGTGGCATACACATAAGCATGTAAAATTATTCCTTATAAGTCAAGGATCATTTACAAAACATATCAGGGAACTTCATGGGGGATACATATACTAGGAGGGCCACACCACCATCCCTAGTCATAGTATTTTCTTTATAGTGGACCAGGTTATACCTTCTTCCCATAGTGGATCAAGCCCTTCAACTTATTCCCATCATTATCTTATGAAATATAAATCTTTACTAAATGAATTGGAGAGAGATATAAGTCCCACCTATCATGTAAGATATAACGATCTCACCCAATGTTATCTGGTCCACCCCATTATATAAGTTATAATGGGCTTACCCAATGCTACCTGGACCACCCCCCATATAAGCTATAATGGGATTAACCAATTATATATGGGCCACCCCATTAGATAAGATATAAAAATATTACCCGTTGATATCTAGGACACCCCCCTGTATAATCAGTAACAGGATTACCCAATGCTATCTAGGACACCCCATCATATAAGCTATAATGGGCTTACCTGTCGATATTTGGGCCACCCCATCATATATAAATTTTCCATTAACCACAACATGAATAAAGTACAAGGATCTTTTATATCATTATAAAAACTCATAAAAACATTTACTCTTTCATAACATAATTAAATCATGGAAATGGAATGGGTTTTATGTTAATATATTTGAAACATGATTATCCCATAGAAAAGAAATGGGTTTCATAACAATATTACCAACTCATGGAAAAGAAATGGGTTTCATAAACATCATGCCATCAAAACATAAACCATTCAGAGAAATAATATGAATGGTATCCTTGTATCACAACCCTAGTAAAGAATAAACTATATAAAATATTTTATTTTAGATAGATATGGATTTTGAAAGATCACTTGGAGTGGTTTTTAAGGAAAATAACATTTCTTTGAAAATCATTATTTTAAGACATAAAATATTTTCAACATAATTTTATTTGAAAACCAAATTTAAAACTCATTAATTAATATTTAAAAACCATTAAAAACATTTCTCGATAAAAATATCCTTTCCTTTTTGAAAAAAAAGGTTTTAAAACATAAAAAAATTTGGAAACATTTTTCTTTGAAAATAACTTCAAAATATTATAAAGGAATATTTTCAAAAAAATTTAAACACATTTTAAAACATAAAACATTTTTAAAATAATTTTACTTGAAAATGATCTAAAAATATCCTTAAAAAATGTTTTTTGAAAACATTTTTAGAAAACATGGTTTTTGAATAAAACAAATTTTCAACCAAAGAGAGAAATAATGTCTGGTTTTGTTAAAAAGAATTCTTAATATTATTAAGTATCAAAGAGTGGGAAAAAATGTTCCAATCCATGAATATATTATGAATAAATAGATTATAATAAAATTAATGAAAATTCATGATATATGGATCATAGGATTTTATCAATGGAAGCATAATTGCAAACAATCCCGGTAAATGATGAGTAGTTATAAACTCTTACCACTTTGGTAACTTTGAATAAAAATAACCATGAGAGAATGAAATTAAATGAAGATTAAAATATAATTAAAATATTTAAATTCCTGATAAAACATGTCAAAGGGTAGTATATACACCTTATAAAAGAATTTAGGTTCATAACATAACATGTATCTCAAAGAAAGGAAATTGAGACAAATTACCTTATCGATTCGGAAGCATTTGAACTGTAAATACCATAAAAGTTATATTATAAAATGGAAATGTAAATACCCATAAATTTAAGGATAATAATTATATAATACATTAATGGTGAATATATACTCTACAAAAAAGAAACAAGTGGTGAATATGACATAAGTCCCATAGAAAAAAAAGTGAGACTAGAAATCCCCTAACCACTTGAGTAACTTTTGAATCACAAGATCCATGAAAGAATAAAGTCAATTTACAATTTTAATACCATTAAATAATGGAAATTCATGATATAATATTTCATATTTAAGTATATACACCACACAATAAGAATAAGTGGTGAATATAACATATATCTCACAAAAATAAAAGTGAGATGTGAAAACCCTTACTACTTGAGTAACCTTTGAATCATGAAATACATGAAACAATAACATAAAATGAAACTTTTAATACCATTAAATAAATTAAATAAATTATATAAAATTTCACAGGATAGTATATACACCATATAAAAGTAATTAGTTTCATAATAACAAATAAGTCTGAATGAAATGTAAATTGAGATGAAACCCATTATAACTATGGAAACATCTAAACCAAAATCTCCAAAAGTAATAATCATCAAAAGAAACATTTAAATACCATGAAGATAAAATAATTCATGATATATTATATAAAATTTCTATTATATACACCATATAAATAAGTAAGTGGCGAATATGACATTTATCTCACAGATGTAAAAAGTGAGATGAAAATCCCTTACCTTAAGCCTTGAACTTCTTAGTAGTAATTCAAACCTCTTGTATAACTCATATAAGTTAATTATACACAAACCAAAGAAACATATTCTTATATTTTATACCATATATTATTTTATTATGACTTTATATTACCCTTTTATTAACAATTCCATGTTAAAGTTATGTTTTGGGTAATAACAGTTTTATTTTCCGTACATGTTTTCACTTATTATTTTTGATCCTATTAATTATATAATGATTTACTTATTTCAAAAATTTAAAACACAATATAAATATAATATATATTCATTATATATTTATTTATAATAATCAATAAAATATAGAAATAGTAAATGAAATACACCGTTCATGGAGACGATGTACGCATGAACATTATTTCCATTTTCTTACCATGTTGAAAGAAAGAAAAGTAAAAGAGGTATATATTTATATTATCATTATGGTGGAATTATTATGTCATAAATATCACAAATTTTTAATAAACACATCCTTAATACATTCCAAGTAAAGCATGAATGAATCACATCTCTTTGAGGAGGTGGTAGTCCACACGTCCACAAACGAAGTTATCGTATTCCAAAAAATGGAAAGAATGAAGGTATGTGTTATATAATTATAAAATAATAGTAAAATAATATATATATATATATATATATATATATAAATATTAATTCCATAATTATTCCCAAACTTGAGAGGTGTTAATGGAAGAACATATGGCATCGGTTCGTGAGGCGGTAGCCCGCCATACACATGAATGATTATTGTGTATCCAATTTGATGTAAGTGTATGTGAGTGTAGGTAATAAAATTAACATAAAAACATATCAATATATTTATTATACTCTGGTTATTATATAATATTTATATAATAATAATTTAAGGGGTGTAGAAAGACATTAAACAAAAGATCCCATTCAAGAACATTACCTTTTCTTTGGGTAACTTCTTTTTTTTCACAAAAGGGCTTACTTGGTTTGATTTATGCACAAATTTATTCTTCTAGGATCAGGTTAGGGATGTTTTAGTTTATTTGGGTTGGTTTTGGATGAGTTAAATTTTGGGACCACTTTGTGTATAAGGTTGTATTTGTTGTCAACATTTGTCAATGAAGATAAAAATAAAGAAGGAGATGAATAATAACTCCTAAGTTAGTGAGAGTGGTAAATCAAAAGATGATTTACTGATTTATATTTCCCAAATATCATAATTTTTGAGAACTTGTGATGCAATACTTGTGAAAAAAATGGGGAGAAAAGGTGATTACAATCATATTCAGTTCTGATTGGAAAGAATGATGTTGCTGGAAGATAGTGAAGTTGCAATACTTTCCTTTACAAATATGATGATGCTAATGGTTATCAATCAAAGACTATATATCATGATAGATAAGGTTCAGGATGAAATTAGATGATTGTTGAAGAATAAATATGGCATTGAAGAAGCATGGGTGTTCTTGTCAAATCAAATATTTAAGGTGGTGTCTTTTCCCAGTGTTTTCCAAATTATTGGACCTCCAAATCGGGATTTTTTTTTGAAATAGAAGGATTTATGCATAGGAGTGAATGAGATGTGGAATGGAAAAGGAAATTGGAAAAGGAATCAAATCATGTACCTTGAAACATGGACTATGTACCATGTCTGGGAACAGTTTGCAGTTGCGTACCATGTAGCAGGAAAGGTATGTTGGATGGTTCGCGGAATGGGTCACAGTACCAAAAATGGTTCATGGAAGAAGAAGTTATGGTACAAAGGATGGATCGTCATAGGCAGAAGAGATGCATTACATGGACCGATAGACTTACGATACGTGAAAGGTTAATGGTACGTGGTAATGTTTCACAGTTCATAGGATTGTAGTACGCGGTGGAGGCTTACAATATGTGGATGGAGTTCAATATGTGGTAAAGATTATCCCACATTGAAAATTTAGGTAAAACAGATTAAAGAAATTTTCAAAGTTATTTTCCTATATAAAGAGTGTTAATCCCATCATTAAGATAGATTGAATTTGATAAAAAAAATCATCATTGTGGAAGAACTCAGGTAGGTCCGAAAGTGTTCTCGCATGAATAATTATACAAAGGGAAGTGGTACGTGGGAGAGATTCCGCGTAGAATGAAGTGGTTCGTGGAAGAAAAAAGGATTTATTAAATTATAAGGATAATTCCATGGAAGAGATTCTGTGTAGGATAAAGTTGTATATGGGAGATGAAATGATTTGTATAATTTGAAGAAGAAGTCCACATAAAGAAGAAACAGTTTGTGGAAAAGAAAGGAATAATCCACAGAAGAAGGAATTCCACAGAGGTAGAAGCTGAAAGAAGATGCAGTACACCAAGGTGATACGTAGAGGTGGTACACCGAGGTGATACGTAGAGGTGGTATGTAGAGGTGTTATATGGAGAAGGTACACAGAGCAGGTGGTACAAGGAGCATGTGCAGTATATGGATCAGACGCGGTACGTAGATCAGGGACAGTTCGCGGAAGTGAAAACATCATAAAGGGAGTTTGTGATTATAGCAAGAAGAATAAGAATAATATTTAGTGAATTCATTTGTTACACTAAAGAAATAGATTGATCATAAAAGAGAATAAACCCTAGACCTTGATGTAAGAAAATTCTCATGCTGAACATGAGACAAAGACTTTTATTCCTATAGGTTGAAGATACCTTCAAGTCAATAATCTGAGTAAGACCTCTACCAAGGCAGCGATCCAGGGGGAGTCAACAAAAGTGATCTAAGGTAAGCAGTGAGCTATTCATGAACCTTTAGAAAGTATTCTTGGGATAGAGTGACTATGCCTAAACCTTTGTAATCCACATCTAGTGAAGATTAGTAAAATTAGGTATAACCAGCAACCTGTTGGCGTATACTCCTTGGATGTATCCCTTCATAGTGAACAAAGTAAAAGTGACATGCTGTACTTCTTAATGTGAATGTTTTAATTACTATACATATTCATCATACAAGTTTAAATTAGTTCCTACCAATGTGCGAAGAATATCTAGTAAAGAAGAGAAAAATTTGACACCCTGATTCACCCCCTCTCATGGTGGTCTAGGGTCCTTCAATTGGTATTAGAGAACAAAGGTTCACATATGTTGGATACTCTATAATAATTATATTCAGAAGAAGATTTGAGTTTTATTTCCTGAGTCAACAATGAAGAGTAGTTTTGATGAATATTTAGTTATTCTTGAGAAAAAGTTTATATATAGTAAGACCATGACAAATAGGAAAAAGAAAGAGAAGAGATAGTTAAAGAAGTCCCTTATTTCTAAAGAATATGAAGTCTCTAGTTCTACATGTGTTTCCAATAATGAAGAAATATTAGGCTTGGAAATTAAAGAGAAGGTGGCTCATGTTTACACCAAAAATAAGATTTCCCACATAAGTGGTGATGTAGATTAATATTTTACTTCACATGAGATGGTAATTTAGAAAATAAGAAATTATCTGCATGATGTTCCTAAAGAAATAACTACCTTTGTTTGTAGAATCATTCAATTTATGTAGGCTAAGATCACCTAGTTTGAAAGAGAAGCAAAAAATATGGAAAAGGGATCAGAAGCAATATTTCATGATCATTTAAATCTCTCCAGACATATTGAATCCTTTTATGAAACAAGGAAGAAACATGAAATAAATACCTCAAAATGGCTCAAAGAAGTTGAAGAAAAAAGGAGAGTCAATAAGAATCTGGAAGAATAGATCTATGAACTTGAATATGTGATGAAGAAGATAAATGAAGACAAAGGTTTATATTTGAAAGAAACTTATAATAAGATCAAGGAACTTGAATATTCATTGCAAAACAAAGTTAAGATGCATGAAGATGAGGTTGAAAGATTGTAAAAGACTTGTGAAGAGAAGATGATCATGATTGAAGATCAGAAGATCATCTTTAATATGGAATATATAAAATTGGAAGCTCACTTGATGAATCTTGAGAAGACACATATTGAGCCTTTACAAAAGAAAGAAACAATTTCTACTGGTACTCTGTGTCCACTGGAGGATTCTAAAGCTGAAAGACCTTGAACATGTGACAAGAAGATCATGACATGTATTGCTGATCTATCTTAAGAAACAATGTCTCTTTCTACTCAATGATCACTAGAGAAACCTAAAGTTGAAAGGCCTCCAATATGTGATAAAAATATCATGACATATTTCAATGATATACCACAAACAGCTGGGAGGAATAAGGTACCATCCAAACCATCTTGTACGCATGTTTCAAAATATGTTTCCACAAGCAGTACAGGTTGAAAGAGAAATTCAAAACAATTATGGATGAAAAAAGGTGAGGAATTACCTATCACCACATATAGGGTGAATAAAAATAAGAATGTGGAAGTTGGTTCTCCACAAAGAGCACAACAAGTCAAGAAGTAGGCCCAACAATAGAATACAAAGAAATAAGGATTTGTGGGTGAAACAAATTTGGGTACTGTTTATTAAACTGTTGGTATAATACTCATAATGTAAAATCACAAAGGAATCCTACCATAGGGGGGAGAATAAAGAGAACAAAAATAAACATCCATAGGTCTAGAAGCATATATTTACCGCAAACAAATTTGAAATTCTTGATAACATTAGTGATATATTAAATGGAAGTAGCCACAAGGTAGGTACATGCCCATATCAACATGCATTCATCATTGATAAGAAAAGAAGACCTTTGATACTGGATAAGTATAAAGCAACTACCTTTTGAAGAAATCAGAAGAATATTGTGAACACAAATTTCACCAAGAAGATCTCAAGTATGGGATCTGAGAAGACCCCAAATTTTAGATCTGTGAAATTGAATGTAAATTCATCCAAAAGATAAAATAAGAGGGATGAAACTCATATGAACCCATGTGGAAGATCCAAAACTACTAAAATAGTTCCAAATGACATGTTGGTCATCTGTCTAGAATATTTTAAAAGAATGAGAAAACTTAAAGATGAAAAGGCCAAGGATAGTGATAAAGGAAAAGGAAAACTTTCACGTGATTAATATAAAGTGCACGAGAGAGTTAAAACCAAAAGAAACACATGTGTTAAAGAAGTTCCATGTGGGAGATGTATGAAATCTGGTCACATTGAAAAATGTTTACCTTAATACCAAATAAAGAAGCAGTTTTTAAGAGGATTAAGAATGTATCATCCATGATGGATGTTAAGAAGAAAAATTCTTCACGTAAAGTAGAAGAGAATGTGAAGAGATCCATGCCATATTAAAACAGATCGAAAAATATTTTTAGATGTGTGATCATAAAAACTGGAATAAATAAAGAAACATGGTTGAGAAAAACATCTCAACCATGCAGTTCATATCGATGAAGCAAGGATGATCCACATCATTCCCTTAAATCTCTTGTGTATTGTATTTTTATTTTCTAATACAGAGAATTGAAGGCAAAGTAAGCTATCGGGGGGAGAACCTAAGTAATGATTACTGTCAATTCTTGATAGCAAAGATGAAGAAGTTTCCATCCTTGGAAAATTATTCAATTGATATTAAAATATTAAACTGATAAAGGATCACCCTTGATGAAGATGATGAGGAGTGTTTCCCTTGATGGGGAGAAAAATAAAGAAGCTTCCAGAATTATTATTTCAATTAGTATCAACTTCAGCTGGTATTAAATTCAATTACTCTAGAAATTTATTAAAGAACATTTCATTGGAAATTGTATGTCATTTCCCAATCTCTCATCCCTGGTTAATCAGAATGAAGATCATTTTAAAAAGGTGAAATAATTGAATTAATTAATGAAATAAGAAGAATGGAAGTGCCCTGAGGCCACTTATCCTACCAATTTCATTTGAATGTTTTTGGTCTATTTATTAAAGTGAGTGCAGGAGTTTCAGGTTGATTATTACCTATCACATTCAATTTATTCAACCTAGAATAAAAATAGAAAACCCTTTAAGACAAATTACATAAGTTCTCATCTCATGTGGTATCGTGATCAGTGAATAGTGGACATCCTTGTTGTCTAAATCAAATCCTCCTGTTTTCTACACCGATAATTTCTCAACCAGACTTAGAGTGAAATGATTAATGCACATTTCTTAAGTATGGATCGATACCATTTTCCCATGAACTTTTTATTTCTTGTCAGTAAGGGGGAGATAAGGGAAATGAAAGTATGGGGAGAGAGAAGATTCTCATTTTGACATTGACACATTAATTTGATGATAATTTTAAGGTATTGACAAAAAAATACAAAGGGGGAGATTATTGAGACCACTTTATTTATAAGGTTTTATTTGTTTTTGAGTCAATTAGTATCCTTATGACTTTTCCATTCCTTTATGTATTGAAAATCACAAACACATTTCTTAAGGAAAATTATCTTTCTCTAAGAATTATTTTCTTAAGTAAATTTTTCTTTATCTAAAGAATTTTTTTTCCTTACCCTTGGTTTTCATTGTCTTATTTAATGTTTTCTCAAACCAAGTATAACCATCTTTTTTTAAGTCAAAAAATTGGATCCTTACCTATCATAGAACCTTATAGTTCCTTAAAATCCGATTTACATACAATTGTGACTCCAATTTCTTCTAAAATCATAATCTGATTTCTCCTAAAATTAGACTTCGATTTCTTCTGAAATGAAACTCTGATTTATTATGAAATAAGACTCTAATTTCTCTTAAAATTAAACTCCGATTTCTCATGAAATCAGACTCTGATTTCTCTTGAAATCAGACTCTAATTTCTTATAAAATATGACTCTAATTTCTTCTGAAATCAGACTCTGATTTCTTCTAGAATCATACTTCGATTTCTTCTAAAATAAAACTTCGATTACTTTTGAAATCAAACTCTAATTTCTTCTAAAATCAAAATCCAATTTATTCTAAAATCATACTCTGATTTCTTCTAAAACTAAACTTTGATATTTTTAGAAATAAGATTTTGAATTCTCTGAAAATGAAACTCCAAACTCCCATTTTTCCGTACTAAAAAATCTTCATAAATAAGATTTTGAAATCATCATGAATTAGATTGCAGATTCCTCAGAATTCATAATCCGAATATTTATTATTTCAGAATCCAATTATTCATAATTTTAGACTCTGATTCTCAATTCCTTAAGAATCCGATTAAATTATTTTCTTATAGTTACCTCATTTCCTTAAAGTAACATTTAATTTTATCATATCCAAAACTTGTTAATGGTTCTTAAACCTAAAAATGTTTTCTTTACATATTTATGTTTCTTATACATGATAATGTTTCCCATGTTTTCTTACATGAAATGATTTCATACAATCTGTTTTAAACTAACCATTGGCTGAGTGACACTTTTATAGGTCCCTCCAAAATTTAAGGGAAAATATGACTGTTGGAGGAGGAGTCGACCGTTGGAACAATTGCCTATAAATACCCCATACATTAGAAGATTTTGAGAGAAGTTGACACACATTGAGACACATCTATATATTACATGATGTGATGCTATTAAGTGACTTTTAAAAAGAGAAATTCTCATGCTTTGTTCAAATGCTATGAAAAACTAGTTCAAATTGTGAAAAACTTGTTCATCCTATCTAGTGTGATTTTGATTGGAAGATTAATCAAGGGATTTTGGGGATAGGAAGACAGAAGTGCCGACTACCTAAAAGTTTGAGGGTTTGTGGGGATATCAAGATAGAATCAGATACTCTTATCAAGGGATTAACCTAGTGTGGGTCAGACATACTTTATTGAAAGTATAAATCAAGGGACCTTTATCCAAGGTTGTTTGATACCCTTCTCTTTAGGTTAAAATATTTATTATACCATTTACTTGTTGTTTTTACAAGTTTTAATTATACTACATTTTGTTAAAGAAAGAAAGTATAACATTATTATACTTTCTTATAATTTTATACTCTATTATAAATAATATTATATACACTTTATGGTAGAATATTTCTCTAATTGAACTTGTTTTAAGTTTCTTTTCTGGATCCATATTTCTGGATCCTAAGTAAGATTGTTTCTTTGTTAAGAACTAAAGAGTGTTTGTGAATCTATCTTGTTTAACCTTGTTAAACATATATTTTCTTAAGGATAAAAATGACAGTTTTTAAACATAAAATTCACCCCCTCTAGTAATTGAGCATCTACATCTATATTTCGATCTTAAAATTGGTATCAGAGTAGGTCTCTAAAATACTCATACTTACATATAAGTTTTCTTTCTTAATTTTACTATTTCAAGTTGTTCTTAAATATTTTTAAAACCTTTTCTTACTAATCCTTTTTGTGGAAAAGATATTATATATTAGAGTGATAGGAATAAATGTTGGTTCTATATACAATCTAAATCCTACCAGACTACCAGTTTTTATGGTAATGATTTTTAGTACTAGAGAGATTGGATGAAGACTGTTGTTATTAACACTAGAGTAGATAATTTTTTCATGCTCACTAGTGAATACAAGATTCATGAAAAAGAAATCAGAACATTTACAAATCAGGAAAAATAAGAATATTAACTAAACTACAATGTACACAATACTCTTTTATGTTATATGACTAGGAATATATACAATCAAATATCCTCTTGTAAAGCAGCCAATAGTATTTAGAAGAAACTTGAAGTTACACACTTTGGAACTTCAAAAGTGATAGAAACTAGAAGAGCTATGTTAAGAGATGAATATCATGGTTTTATGTTTCCTTATAGAGAACCTATTTGAAAAGTTCAACAAAGATTTATGAATATCATCAATAGTCTTCAGTCTATGGGTGAGAAAGGACTTGATGATGAAGTTCTTATGGACAAGATATTTGATATCTTTCACAATGAGTGGGAATATAAAATGATTTCTATTGATGAAAATATAAAAGTATCTAATATCACTCTTGATGAGTTATTTTGGAACTATTATTTAGCATGAAACAAGAATGAAGAGAGATTTTGACTTTAATAAGAAGAATAATAGTAATGGAAGTTTTTATTTCACTACTAAATCAAATCATATGAAATCCAAAACTTCTAAAAGAGTTACTAGATCTAAAGCTATGAAAGGTACTATTATATATGAATCAAGTGATAATGATTATTCTGAGAATGAACTTGCCAATATTTCTCAAAAGATGAATAAGATTGTGGGAAAGAAAGTTTTTTAGTACATATATAAGAAGAATGACATAAGGGACAAGAAAGATTCAGAAGTAACTTATTATGAATGGAAAAGGGTTGGACATATCAGACCTGATTATTCTATGCTCAAGGGAAAAGATAGAAAGGATAAGAATTCTGAAATGAACAGAAAGAAGTACTAAAAATATAAGGCTAAGAAAGATCTAAAGGGTAATGACACCTAGAGTGACATTGGTGGTGACTCTTCAGATGAATCCTCAGAATATGAATCTTCTAGTTAGAAGAATTTTGGTCTTATAACCAGATTACCTATTGAAAATTATTATCTTTGGGATAAGGTACACAATTCTAAATTTTTAACCAATATTTAATTAAATGAAAATTTTCCTAATGAAGGATATTATGAGTCATCAGATGAAGAATCTTCCTCATCATAAGATAATAATTTACCATCATTTGAATAAGTATCTTGATTTTCTCAAAATTTCTAGAGAATGAGAACTGTAAGATAAAAAAGAAGTTAGAGAAAGAAAATTCAAGAATTTTTGTTTTTAAAAAATAAGTATCATATCCTTGTAAAGATCTTGATCAGAAAACTCTTGATTTATAAAATGTTTCAAAAAACCTTAAAGAAGTTAATTATGAAAAGGATAAACTTTCCAAGGATCTTTAAAGTGTTATTTCTAAGAAATTTTTATAGAGAATAACTCAAATTCTAAGACTAATGACTATGAGGATAATAATTTAGTCATTAGACTAAAATCTGAAAATTTTTATTTAATGAAACTTTTATCAAATTTTACTTTAGGAAGGAACGAATTTGATAAAATGCATTCACAACTTTATCCTATTAGTAATAGTTATGGATTTGGTTATACTCATTAAAAACCATTTTTTAGTCACAATTATTTTGTTCCCCAAAGTTCCCCTTTTTGCACTAAGTGTCAATGTGGTGGACATTGGGAGAAAAATTGTTCTTTGAATAAAATACAATCCTTAGGTTTTCATAAAGCTTATTTTTCTAAGAAAATACAGATACCTAAGATTTTAATTTCAACAATTTCTAGATCCAAGAATGTTTGGATTCTGAAAGTCTTACTATTTTATTTTAAAGAAAATATAAGAAGTGACAACAACAATACATGGTACATAGATAGTAGATGTTCCTAGAACATGACTAGTAACAAATACTTCTTTGAAAATATTATCAATATGAAAGGAGGAAAAGTAACTTTTGGTGATAATGCCTAGGGATAAATTGTAGGTATAGGTAACCTAGTTATTCTTGGAAAATCATTAATTTAAAATGTTTTATTTGTTAAAGGTCTTAAGAACAACCTTATAATCATAATCCAATTATGTGATGAAGGTTATATTGTGAATTTTAGGAATGATAAAATCCTATTACACAATTCCAAGGAAGAGTTTATTCTCTCTACACATAGGCATGAGAATGTCTATACACTGAACATATAAGACCTCAGGAGACAATATCTACCCTGTATTAGTGCAATAAAAGATCAATCTCGGTTATGGAATAGAAGACTAGGAAATTATAACCCTAAGAACCTATGAAAACTCTCAAATAAAAGACTTGTTAAGGATTTACTGGAGCTTAGATTAGATTCTTCAAAAGTTTGTGATCCTTGTCTATATGGAAAGAAACACAAGTCAAGATTGAAATAAATCAGTGAAGTATCAACTTCTAAAGCATTAATGATTGTGCATATGGATATTTTTGGTCCAACACAAACTATATGTATTGGAGACAAATACTATTTATTTTTTTCGTTGATGATTACACTATATTTACATGGGTCTATTTTTTAGCAAAGAAATATGACGTCTTTTATTATTTTAAATCTTTTTCATCCAAAGTTAAAAATGAGAAAAACCTTCCATGGATAACTATTCATAGTGATCATGGAGGAGAATTTTAAAATTCATATTTTGAAACTTTTTGTAGTAAGAAAGCAATTACTCATAACTTCTCATCTACAAGAACTCCTAAAAAATGGTGCTGTTGAAAGAAGAAATCAAATTCTTCAAGAGATAACGAGAACCATGTTTAGTGAATATTCTATTTCTATACACTTTTGGGATGAAGCTATAAGTACTGCTTGTTTTACTATAAATTGAGTTTTAATCAGACCTTTTCTTAATAAAACACCTTATGAATTGTAGAATAGTTGAAAACCTAAAGTTTCTTACTTAAAAGTATTTGGATGCAAAGTATTCATCTTGAATACTAAAGATAGCATACAAAAATTCACACCCAAATCCAATGAAATAATTTTATTAGTATACTCCACTACATCAAAGGCTTATAGAGTTTTTAACAAAAATTCTTGTAATGTTGAAGAAATATTTCATGTTAAATTTGATGAAACTGATCCTTTTGTTTTTAAACAACCCCAATATACATCTTCAGATGTGTTTTAAAATATAATTATCAACCTTTGGTGGAATATTATTCTAATAAGAAAAATACTCAAGAAAATGTTTCTGAAGTATTTACCCAAGAATATTTTTACCTTATGTTGATGAATAGGTTTTACAAAACCCAATCAGTCGTTTCATAAGAATAATCCTAGTTATATTATTATTGGTAATGTAAATAAACCTGTAAGGGCTAAAATTTCTTAAAGAAATAAAGTAGGACATCTAAAATTTCTTTCCCAATAAAAACCTAAAAGCAATGTTGAAGATTTAAGTGATGATGATTGGATTAAATTCATGCAAAATGAACTAAATGAATTCAAAAGGAAAAAAGTCTGGACATTGGTTGAAAGACCTATGGAAATTTTGTAATTAGTGTCAAACATGTCTTCAGAAATAAATGTGTTGAAAATGGAATCATTATAAGAAATAAAGCAAGATTAGTTTCTAAAGGCTATAATTAACAAGAAGAAATAGACTATGAAGAAACATATGCTCCTGTATCTGGACTTGAATCTATTAGTATTCTACTAGCCTTTGTAGAATTCTTCAATTTCAAACTTTTTCAAATGGATGTGAAGTTTTCTTTCCTTAACCGATTTGTTCAAGAGGAATTTTATGTTAAACAACCTCCTGGTTTTGAAGACACAAAACATCCTGAACATGTTTTCAAACTTACCAAAGCTTTATATTGACTTAATCAAGCCCCTAGATCCAGGTATGACAGACTAACATGATTTTTGTTACAAAACAATTATTTTAAGGGAACTATTCATACAACCCTTTTTATAAATAAAGACAATAAAATGTTTTGATTGTTCAAATTTATGTTGATGACTGAAGCATGCCCGTCATAGGGCATGAAAAACCAATTTTATTTTCATAATATAGCATAGAGGCAGACCAGGTCGTATCATTTGAGGAGCGTCACAGTCAATTCAGTCACTGATTCTAGTTCACCTATTCTAATTCTTTTTTTTTTGTTTTTATAATTTACTAAAAATGATGGTTTTAAGGGTTTTTTAAAATAGTGAAATTAAAATAATGAAATGAAAACTTCAAATATAAATTAAGATGCATATGTACATGGAATGAAATTAAGGAAGAAATAACTTGGTCCTAGGGTTGGATAACACGAGTTTATTAATTATATATTTGTTGTTTAAATTAAATTGAATAATTAATTTAGTGAAACTTCATTAAAGAATTACTCTCCATTGATTTATTGATTGTGTAATTTTATCATGTGTCTGGCACACCAAACCATACCTCCTCCAGTAGTTAAGTAGGGTAACACCTCAACCGAGAATGTTATTCCTAAAAGACCTAGCTCCACTGTATGACATTTCATACCTTATGGAAACCCCAACTCCACCGTATGAATGTATTGACTAAGAAAATGGAGAGAAAATGAATGAATCAATGTAAATTAACGTATTTGAAAATAGTTTCGTGGTGGACGACTGCCGCAGCCATGAAATATTACCTCCTCCACCACAAATAAAGTAAAAACATTTTGGATTGAAGTGAAATAATAAATAACACCATGAAACCTCCCCTAGGGTCAAGCCCCAGGTTAGTCACTTTCCATTGAAAATCAAGAAGAGATCATGATGGAAATAGGGAAGAGAGAGAAATATAATTAGAGTTGGAATAAAAAAGAAGGATGATATAAGAAAAGGGAAACACATTAATATAAAAAAATGAATTTACATATAAAAGAAAACCAAAATAAAAATAAAATAAAGAACTAAAATTCCTAAATATCTCTTGGCCTCCTCCATTTCGTGCCCTGGATGGTGTGGGGATGAGAAGGAATGATTTGAGAGGTAGAGGCTCCTCTCCTTTTATAGGAATATTTCTGTCCTCCAAAAGATGACATGTTTTGGTTCCATTAAATGGAAAATTAACACATGGACCCCTTCATGAAAGTTGTCAACCATTTTCTTGCTTGTCTCATCTCAAAATTGTAGCTCATTTAGCCATAGGATGTATGATTTATGATTTTTAATTAATTGTCACTTTTTCTGAACGAAGGTTCCAGGAAGCTTCCTATAAAAGTATAACATCCAATGACAACATTAGTGACATAAAAACTCCCTCAAATTAATTAGGGAAACAAGACTAAGTATTATTGTTCCGTTACATGTGGAATCACCTCAATTAAAGATGTTTAGACTGATTTGTGCTTCTATTATGGTGGTGGGGTCCACGCTATCTATCTAGAAAATTCTTCAACTTCATTGATTTTTTAAAGCCTATAAATGCTTGAATCAGCCCCTAATTCAAAAGACAAAGTTAAAGAAAATAAATTAAGGATGTCAAAAAAAATCTCTTAATTTGGAATTATATTTTTAAGGAAATGAATAAAATACCCTTGATGTAAAAATCTTTCAAAAATCCAGAAATAATTACTTTTCACCATTTTGCTAAAAAAACATCATAAATCTAAAATTGATCTATATAATCTCATTTTGATAATTTTGGATGATTAAAACAACTAAAATACATACAAAAAATGTGTAAAATATTAGCTCTATCAATTCCCTTACACTCAAACCATGCTTGTCCTCATGTATGAAATCCCAACATTAAAAATCTGAGGACTCCAATGTTACCACTATTTAAATTCCAAAGTAATAAAATCAAACAATTTTCAATGTAAAATCAAAATTTAAAATTACCCATAAAATATCAATTCAATTTACCAATTTTCAAAGAAAAAATCAATCATGTATTTTACTTTTCCCCTTTGAAAAGTAATTGAACTTCTTCTTTCATTCATTCAATCTTCTCTATTCATTATTATAAAATATGCCAAGTCATGATTTACCTCACGTTTGAATCTTTTCTCTAATATCTCATGAAAATTAAAGTAGAGTTATTCTCATATGATGAGAACATGCTTTTTATCTATATACTTGTAAATGAACTACTTTCTTCACTTTGTAAATACAAAAGATACATAAAATCATGAGGACTTTCAATAAAGGTTAAAATGACTCCAAGGAATAGGTTGGTAGGATTTGATGCTTTAAAAATTAAGGCTCAAGGAGGATATTTTTCTCTAATGTAAAATGTATGATATCAAAAAGTTTAATGAAATTATCCCCTTCAAAGTAGAAACACCCACATCCCCAAAAACTCAAAGTAAGGTCACAGTCAAAGTAAAGCATAATGAATTATTAATGCATCCTCTATTTTTTTTTTAAATTTTGTAATTTTTTTTATTTTTTCAAATGTTAGGATTAGATCAAACCTCAAATCCATCACCTAACCACATACGATTAGAAGATCATTGGTCTCAAAGTAAATCATAATGAATGATTAATGCACCCTCTAGATTTTTTTTAAAATTTTGTATTTTTTTTCATTTTTTGAAAGTTATGATTCGATAAAAAATCAAATCCATAAAATAACCACATAAGATTAAAAGACCATTGGTCTAGAAAATTTTGATTTTTGGTTCTCCCAAATCACAACCCATTTTTCTCTTTTTTTGGTTCTTTTTGTCATTTTTTCCATTTTTTTAAATTCAAGATGGGAAAACAATTAAGTACAATGAATGATTCTACAACCTTTTATGATTCCCACAATAACACCCACACACTTTTTCCTTAAAAAGTAAATCATACCTTCCACCAATAATCCCTTCACCCCCACACTTCATCTTTAAAATATCATGTAAATACTAAGAGTAGGGTAGGAATGGAAAAAATGGCTTGAAACATAGCTCATCCCTATAAAGGCCATTCATTGTCTCTATGGGCTAAAATAAGGATTTATGTAAAGGTGGTATTTAAGGATAAGGGTTTTTCAAAATATTCCTTAATCATTTTAAATGTGTTTTTGTACAGTCACAATTTTGACAAGTTCTGATGCAAGTTATGGTATGTGACATGTCCCAAGATCACTCCAGAAATATAATCAAGATAAAATAGGAATTACTTGGTATAGAAATCCTCTCGGGAATGAGACATATGATATTTGTACAGTCACTCAAGGCATGATCAATAATAACAAATCAATTCACATGAATTTCAAAAATTCAAAGCATGAAAAATTGTAGAGAAATTTCATTTACATGAGTCAATAAATTCCATCAAATCATAATCAATCATTTCAATATAAATGATTCACTTTAAACAGTCAATTATCTATTTCACTCATTCAATATTATTAACATTAAAATCTAAAACATTGAATCAATAGATTACTAAGAAACTCATGTCTCCTAGATATGTCAAGTAGAGCATAATTCAAGTGTGGGCATTTAATTTTATCTTTAAATCTCAAATCATGATTTGGAAAAAAATTTAAGGAGTTTTAAAGTTTAAAATTAAAAGTGAACTCCCTTTTGAAATAAATATTTAGTCATCTCCCCACAATGTTTGGGGCTTCCTTCTGCCACTGTGATCCTATAAAAGAAAATTACTCAATTAATCATAAGGATCATTTCATTTAAGCTCAAAATTAAAAGAGGGAGTGGGATGCATGATGGACTAATCCAAGGAAGTAAATTGAAATTGAAATTTATAGAAATAATTTAAAGATAAATCTTGGTATGATCCCTCAAGTGGGCCCTGAATTTTTACTGCCTCCAATGGGAAGTACCGATTTTTATCCAAAGTTTGATGGTGGATGAAGCTTATTTGACTTGAAACACCATATATGGCTTTTCCTAGCTTGTAGTTCTTTGTTTGTGTTGAGGAGAACTACATGGATAGATTACAACATATAAACCCCCTTCATAATGTGTAAATATTTCATGGTGGGGTTAGGACGAAGTATGGAACCTCTTCCTCTTTTGTTTCTACTTGCGCAACGTTATGTTTCTCTTCTTGTACTCCCTCCAGTGAATATTCAATTTATTCTGGGAGCTTCAAGTGTTCCTCAATAGGTGAACTTTTATTTTCATTATCTTCCTCTAGAGATTCATAAAATTTGGATGAATCTTAAAATTTATAATTATAACGGGTGATACTCAAATGAGTTTCAATAACATTAAAAGTGTTTGAGTTCAAGATTGTATCATCTCCCTAATGTGGTTTAGCTTGAATCTCTTCTTCAATGTAAAGTGTCTCTTAGAGTCGATATTCACTATATGGAGGTATTTATCTGAGCTCCTCCACCTCAAGTTTATCTTTTACTTCTTGGATGTCTTCAGTGAAATTAGTGAAAACTGGGGGAACTTATTTCTTAGCCTTGAATCGTTACAAGTCAGTCTAGAGTTCTTTGATCATGCTCATCAAAACTTGTGGTGAGATCCATGTATCTTATCCTTTTTGAAACTATTTTAACATTATCATAAGAGAGTCCCCCATTCATTGGAGTTACTCCTTGGTATAATCTATTTCTTGTTCTTTCACTTATGATTAATTGTTCCCTAAATTGAAAAGATGGTCATTTGAAAACATCTTAGGAAAAGATATTTTTGTAGATATTTTTTTAATAAATAAAACAATGATTTTTTTAAATTGTGAATTTTAAAAAGGTGATTGAAATTACTATTTATCTCCTCAGAAACTACGCCATTTTTGATGCATGCCTGTCATAGGGTGTGGAAAAATCAATTTTATTTTCCTAATATAGTATAGAGGCTGACCCGATTCATCTCACATGAGGAGCATCATAGTAGGTTCAATCACAGATTCTATTTAACCTAGTATAATTAATTTTTTTTGTTTTTATAATTTACTAAAAAATATGGTTTGAATGGTGTTATAAAATAGTGAAATTAAAATAGTTAAATGAAAACTTTAAATATAAATGAAGATGCATATGCTGATAGAATGAAATTAAGGAAGAAAGAACTTGGTCCTAGGGTTGGATAACACAAGTTCATTCATTATATATTTTTTGTTTAAATTTAATTTGATAATTAATTTAGTGAAACCTCATTAATGAATTACACTCCATTGATTTATTGAGTGTGTTATTTTAGCATGCATCTGACACACTAAACCACACCTCCTCCAGTAGTCATGTAGGGTAACACCTCAACCGAGAATGTTATTCCTAAAAGACCGGGCTCCACCGTATTCAATTTCATCCCTTATGGAAACCCCAAATCCACCATATAAAGGGTTTTCCTAATGGAAGGTATGGAAAATTAACAAATCAATGGAAAGTAATGGATTTGGAAACAATGCTGTGGTGGACGACCGCTGCACCCATGGAATATTCCCGCCTCCACCACAAATAGAATGAAAACATTTTGAATTGAAGTGAAATAATAAAGAACACCATGAATCCTCACCTAGGGTCAAGCCTTGGGTTATTCAATTTCCATTTCAAAGTGAGAAGATATCATGATGGAAAGACGAAATATAGAGAAAGAGAATTAGAGTTGGAAGAAAACAAATAAGGATGAAAGAAGGAAATAGAAACATATTAATAGAAAAAAATGTATGTTTTACATATAAAATAAAACTAAAATAAAAAGAAAATAAATAAATAAAATTTCTAAATGGATCTTGTAATCCTCCCCTTGGTGCCCCAGATGGTTTGGGGATGAGATGGAATGATTTGAGAGGTAGAGGCTCTTCTCCTTTTATAGGAATATTTCTATCCTCTAAAAGTTGATGTGTTTTGGACCCATTAAATGGAAAATTAACGCATGTTACCCTTCATTAAAGTTTTTAAACACTGTCTTTCTCATCTCCTCTCAAAATTTTAACTCATTTGGCCACCATATGTTTGAGTTATAATTTTTTAATTAAATATTACCTTTTCAAGATGAAGGTTCTGAGGAGCTTCTTATAAAATTATAACATCCAATGGAAACTTTAATGACATATAAACTCCCTAAAATTAATTTGGGGAATGATAATAAGTATCCTTGTTTCATTACAGGTGAAATAACCTCAACTGGAGGTGTTTAGTCCAAGTTTTTCTTCCATTACAGTGGTGGAGTCCACACTGTCCACCCGGAAAATTCTTCAACTTCATTGATTTTAATGCCTCTAAATACTCGAATCAACCCTTGGTGTAGAGTTTAAAGTTTAAGGAAATAAAATAAGGATGAAAAAAATAATCTCTAAATTTGGAATTATATTTTTAAATAAATTACTAAAATACCCTTGACCTAAAAATCTTTCAAAAATATAGAATTAAGCACTTTTCACCATTTTTCTCAAAACACATCATAAATCTAAAATTGATCCATATAAGCTCAAATTCATAATTTGGGAGGATTAAAATAATTTAAATGCATACAAAAAATGTGGAAAATATTAGCTCTATCAATGACATTATATTCAGATCAACTGAACAATATTTAACTGATTTAATTGCGAATCTCATTAAATGTGAGTTTGAAATGAGTATTATGGGCGAGTTAACATTTTTCCTTGGTTTTCAAATATCTAAAAAACTAGAAGGAAATTATATATCTCAACATATGTATATTAATTATCTTCTTAATAAGTCTGGACATGACAACACTAAAAGTATAAGTACTCCAATTGGTACCTCAAACACTCTTGATCTTGATGAAGCTGAGAAACCAGTAAATCAAACATATTTTAGAGGTATGATTAGAAGATTATTGTACTTAATAGATAGTCATCCAAACATAATGTTTTTAGTATTATTGTTTGCAATATATCAATTTAATCCAAATGAATCTCATTTAAAAGTAGTGAAAATATTTTTTTCGTTATTTAAAGGGAACCATGGATTTATGACTTTTATATTATTCTGGAAATGATTTTGTTTTAAAAAGTTTTTTAGATACTGGTTTTTGTGGATATAGAATAGATAGGAAAAGTACATTTAGAAATTTTCATTTATTAGGAGATTAATTAGTTTCTTGGTCATGTAAGAAGCAATACTCAGTAGCATTTTCCACTACTGATGCTGAATATGTAGCAGCTTGA
This sequence comes from Viscum album, assembly GCA_963277665.1. Taxonomy (NCBI): domain Eukaryota; kingdom Viridiplantae; phylum Streptophyta; class Magnoliopsida; order Santalales; family Viscaceae; genus Viscum; species Viscum album. Next base: position 109,945,585 of record OY728142.1, read on the forward strand.
AGTTATTGTAGATGAAACACACACTCATAGACTATGGCATGAATTTTACTAAAACACATATAATGTGTGATAATACCAGTTCCATTTACCAATTGAAAAACCCTGTACATCACTCTTATGAAAAACACATAGACATTAGGTATCACTTTATCAGGGATCACACACTTAAAAGAGATATCATTCTTTAATTTATCGAAACACAAGACCAACATGCTGACATATTTACAAAATATTTACCCTTCGATTGATTTGAATATATTAATTTTTTTTGGAATTATAACCATTAGGTAATCATCTATATTAACTTTTTTTTGAAACATATCTCCTTAAATTTAAGACACTCTTTTTCATAGGGTGAGTACATATGTTTACTCTTTTTATTTTTTCCTTGAAATTTTTCTGGAACCTAAAATTTTCTTTCCTGAATTTTTTTTTCGGAACCTAAAATTTTCTTACCCTAATAAAAATTTCTGGAACCTAAGTTTTATAAGAAGAACCTTATCAATATTAGCAATTATTTCTGAGCAATCTGTAAGGTATGTTTTCTTACTTAAATCTTTGTAATTTCATTTTTTACTTATTGGTATTTATATCTTGGTATAATAAAACATTATAGATTCACTCTAGTAAAATATGATTTTTCATTAAAACTTCAAAAGACCAGAACCAATAAATCCTTCTTTGTCATTGATATCAACTGTCATATCAGGTTAAAAAAATCTCAACCATTGGATTGTTTTGAGAATATGAACAATCACCGTGAAGCCTATATAATGGACCCCTATATTTGCATCCCACATTGAGTATTACAATGTTTTTTGCACTAAATATCTACCACATTTAAAATTCACAATTCAGTTTTCTCAGTTTCTTTGAGCTCTAAATGTCTCTTGAAGTTTCCTCTCAAAATACGATGGCCTCCAACTAGGAACTCAAGGATTGGTTAATTTACATAGAAAGGTTGGTGGACCCAAATTTATTTCATAAGTATGATTCTATGATTTCAAAAATCATTTATAAGAATTGATGAGAAAGTCTTTTCATTTCCAAAACAAAGAATTAGGATCTGGTTTATCCTAACATCCTTATAAAATTCTACGATATAGTTAGTTTTTATGAACAAATAAGAAGATATATGTTTTCTTTTAAGATCTATGGTAAGACTTATTCTTTATCCTTCAATAAGGTCGCAAGAATTATGGATATACCATATGAAGGAGAGGTTATATTTTTTTCAAACAAACTTCTTGATAAGGAATGATCTTTTGAGAAGGTTAATGAAGTTGAGTGCCTTGGAATTAAAGGATTTAAGTCACCAAAGATCAATCATTCTTCAACCAATTTTAGATTTTTAGACCTATAGATGCAAGTTTTTCTCATTCCAAGAAAGGGTGATAAGTATTCTCTTAAGAAGTGAAATATATTCATGATGGATTTCTTGGTAAATATAAGGAAGATAAACCTCATCTATCAAATTCTCTTAGCAATCAAAAATATCAGGAATAACACCCTCAAGTCTTAGATTATAAGTTATCCAACAATATTATCGAAGATTACTATCCTTTTCCTAGAATCTTTTAGAATTCCTTGCAGTTCAAAGCCCAAAGTTTTCAAGATATCATTTTTGAGTGATGATACTCTAAGAAGAATGAAGATTAGTTTCAGTATTAAGATAGGAGAGTTATTTGATATTCCTGATAGTGATGTTCAAACTATCAGTAAAAAAGGTGAATTAGGAGAAACTTCCAAACAAACCCTGAAGAAAAGAAAATAACAGGAACAAAAAGAGAAAGTACCAGAACCAGAATCAATATCTTCTCTACACAAGATGAAAAATAAAAAAAAACCTTTTTTGATGAAGTGGTAGCCAAGTGGAGAGAGAAGAATAAGAAAAAGAAGGAAGGAGATGCATTGTTTGGATTAGACTCTACTGAGGATAAGGCATTAAAAATTCAACCAGTCGAAGAGTTTGAGAAGAAAGAAAAGGAGAATAAGTTAAAGAAGAAGATGTTAGAAGATGAGATTGTTCAATCTTTTCTTAGAGATACAGAGAAGGCATCTGAAAAAATCCAGGTACCAAAATCCTTCTTATAAGAGTCAGTTCTAATAAAAACTCCCGAAAAGAAAGTTTCAATTTTGGAACTCATTATTAAAGAATAAGTATAGCAAGAATAAGAACAAGAAGAAGAATAAGTGGATGATGAAAGTGAAAAAGTAATAAAAATGGTAGAAGAATACCATTACAAGGAAAGTCCTTCTAACAAGTTGTCTATCATAACTTTTCAAGTTGAATCAACCAAGGTAATTTCATAAGGAAAAAATGATGATGCTCAGGATAAGGTTGATAAAACTTTAGATGATGAAAGTATTAATAATTATTTTATTTATCCTAATTATGTTAAGAAATTTGCTGATAAAGTTGGTGAAAATGTTACTGATGATGATGATAAAATTATTCAAGTTTCTAATAGTGAGTATGAGACTCCGTAAGTTGAGAAGGAAATTTCTAAAGATGAGAAAGGAAAGAAAGTGGTTATTGATTCTCCTAGGAAATTTGTGGTTGAAAAATCTAAGAAATATCTTGTTGGAACATCTACGAGGAAAGAAGAATAAAAAGATAAATTTCCCTCGCCAACAAATGAATCTTCTTCAAAATCTTTATTTTCTTTGGGAAAAGATTTTGTTGTTCAATATTTGAAGAATCTAGTTAATACCATTCACTTATTTCCAAGTATTGACATGTGATTCCAATTTATTTAACAAAAAATCAATCAAAAGTTGGATTCAATAGGCATTCTTATAGAAACGTTTGTTAAACTTGAGGCTGAGTTCAACACTTTTCACATTGGTTATGATTCTCATAAGAGATATTGAAAAGAAATAACTAAGTGGTCTAAGTCAATGATTTATGATATAAAATTAATAGATGATTTCCATGATTCATTAAAGGATTATTTTGATAAGTCAGATGAAACGATCAAGAACTTTTGAACAAGTCTTTCAGAGAAACTAAATTAAGGGAATGTTTCCCAGATCCAAGAGGATAAAGATCTAAATTGAAAGCTGAATTCTGTTTCTTTAAATTTGATAAGGGTAAGAGAACTCATGGAAGAGTTGGAAGAAAAATTCAAAGATAAAGAAGAGGTGTAAAAGTCTCAAGGCAAAATTATTAAGTCTCAAGAAGAAATAATCAAAGTTCTTGAAAATAAAAATCAGGATCAGGATCAGCTGCTCAAGTAGTTCGAGTATGATCATAAAAAGTTGAAGAAGTTGAAGAAAACATTAAGAAATCTTATGCTGTAGAAAAATAATAATGATTAATTTCTTAAAATATGATCTTTTATTGGTATTTACCTTATAATTTTTTTCACATATTAATGAAATTTTTTATCTTTCCATTTTTTTGTATTGTATATTCCTAACATTTCAACTATAATTTTTTCCTTCTCTCTAGTCCTTTTTAAAATTCTTAAAGGGGGAGAAAAGAATGATAAAAAAGAATATTAAGACAGAATATGCCTAAGTAAGGGGGAGACTACATAAATAATAAATTATTATGTAAGGAAGAAGTAACTTCTCCAAGAAATATAAGAGTATGATCCTTTGGAATTTCAAAACCTAAGGGCGAGTTAGTCATATTAATTATGGGTTATAATTAAAGGGAGATAAGTATTTCATTTCAAGTTCAAAAGGGAAATTTTTTAGTCCTTATATTATTTGATGTTTTTTTACTTTCAAAAAAGGGGGAGATTATTGAGTAAATAAGTATCCTTATGACTTTTCCATTCCTTTATGTTTTGAAAGTCACAAACACATTTATTAAGGAAAATTATCTTTCTCTAATAATTATTTTCTTTAGGAAAATTTTCTTTCTCTAAAGAAAATTCTTATCCTTACCCTTGTTTTTCATGGTATTATTTAATATTTTCTAAAACAAAGTCTAACTATCTTTTTATTAAGTCAAAATATCAGATCCTTACCTAACTTAGAGCCTTAAAGTTCCTCAGAATCCAATTTCACCAGAATTATGACTCTAATTTTTTCCAAAATATGAATATGATTTATCCTGAAATCAGACTCCAATTTCATCTAAAAACAGACTCCAATTTATTTTGAAATCTGGCTCTGATTTCTCATAAAATTAGACTTTGATTTCTCCTGAAATTAGAATCTAATTTCTCCTAAAATCAAACTTCAATTTCTCCTGAAATTAGACTCTGATTTATTATAAAATTAGACTCATATTTCTTCTCAAATCAGACTCTGATTTCTTTTAAAATAAGAATCCAATTTCTTTTGAAATCAGACTTTGACTTCTTCTAAAATAAGACTCCAAATTCTTCTAAAATCACACTCCAATTTCTTCTGATATCAAACTCCGATTTATTCAGAAATCAGATTTCAAATTCTCTAGAAATCACACTCTGAACTCACATTTTTATAGTCTTTGAAATCTTCATATATGATATTCTGAAATCATCATAAATTAGATTCTAGATTCCTCAGATATTAGACTCTGAAAATCTATTATCTCAGAATCTAATTGTTCATAATTTTAGACTTTGATTCTTAATTCCCTAATAATATGATTAAATGATTTTCTTATAGTTACCTCATTTACTTAAATTAATGTTTCATTTTATTGGATCCTAAACATGTTAATGTTTCTTAAGCCTAAATATGTTTTCCTTATATATTTATTTTTATCATACATGATAATGTTTCCCATGTTTTCTTATATGAAATGATTTGATACAATCTCTTTTAAACTAACCATTGTCCGAGAGACATGTGTACAAGTCCCTCAAAAATTTAAGGGAAAATATGACCATTGGAGTATGAACCAAATGTTGAAACCTTTTCCTATAAATACCCCAAACATTTGAAGATTTTGAGAGAAGTTTACACACATTGAGATTAATCTAGAGATTACATGCTGTGATGTTGTGAAGTGATTTATATAGAGAGAAACTCTCATGATTTGTGAAAATGTTGTGAACAACTTGTTCAAGCTCTGAAAAACTTGTTAAGACTGCCTAGTGAAATTCTGATTGACTGATCAATCGAGGGCTTCCAGGGATAGGAATACAGAGGTGCTGACTACCTTAAAGTTTGAGGGATTGCAGGGATAGTAAGATAAACTCCAATACTCTTATCAAGGGCTTACCCTGGTGTGGATAAGATATACTTTCTTGAAAGTATAAATCATGGGAACTTTATCCAAGGTTGTTGGGTACCCTTCTCTTTGGGTTAAAATATTTCTTATACTTGTTTACTTGTTGTTGTTACAAGTTTTAATTCCACTTTATTAGGTTAAAAATTAAAGTATAACTTTATTATACTTTCTTATACTTGTATACTCTAATATAAATAAGATTCTATACAGTTTAAGGTAGAATATTTTTCTAAGTAAACTTGTTTTAAGTTTCTTTTTTAAATCCATATTTTTGGATCCTAAGCAAGATTTTTCTTTGTTAATAACTAAAGAGGGTTTGTGAATCCATCTTGTTTAACCTTGTTAAACACAGATTTTATTAATGATAAAAAGGAAAGTTATTAAACCTACAATTAACCTCTCTTGTAATTAAGCATCTACATCTATATTATGATCCTACAAAAAAGAGAATGGAAGTTCCCCAATGACACTTATCCTACCAATTGAACTTGAATGTTTTTGATCTATTTATTGAAGTGAGTGCAGGAGTTTTAGGTTGATTATTCCCTATCACATTCAATTTCTTTAGCCTGGAATGAATGTGGAAAACCCTTGAAGAAAAAGTACACAAGTTCTCATCTCATGTGGTATCATGATAAGTGAATAATGGATATCCTTGTTGTCTAAATCCAATCCACTTATTTTATACACTGATAATTTCTCAAGTAGAATTATAGTGAAATGATTGATGGAACATTTTTTAAGTATGTATTGATACCCTTTTCCCATGAACTTTGTATTTATTGTCAATAAGGGGGAGAGAAGTTTAATGAAAGTAAGGGGAGAGGGAAAATTATCATTTTCATATTGACACATTCATTTGAGGAGAAATTTAAGGTATTGATAAAAAAATATAAAGGGGGAGATTGTTGGGACCAATTTTTGTATAAGGTTTTATTTTTTTTCAATAGTTGTCAATGAAGATAAAAATTAAGAAAGAGATGAAGAAGAACTCCAAATTTATTGTGAGTGGTAAATTAGAAGATGATTTTCTAATTTTCACTTCTTGAATATCATATGTTTGGAGAACTTGTGATGTAATACTTATGAAGAAATGGTAGAGAAAATGTTATACCAATAATATTCAGTTCTGATTGGAAATAATGATGTTATTAGAAGAAAGTGAAGTTGAAATACTTTCCTTGGTAAATATGATGATGATAAAGGTGATCAATCAAAGACTATATATCATGATAGATAAGGTTCGTGATGAAAGCAACTAATTGTTGAAGAAGAAAGATGACAATGAATAAGTATGAGTATTCTTTCTGAAGTAGATATTTAAGGTGGTGCCATTTTCTAGTGTTTGCCAAAATTTTGGACCTCCAAGTCAGGATTTTGTTTTTGGAATAGAAGGATTTCTGCATATGAGTGAACGAGATGAGGAATGATGAAGGAAATCGACAAAGGAAGAAAACTGTGTACCTCTGAACATATAACAAGTACCATTTCTAGGTACAATTCGTGACTACATACCATGTAGCGGGAAAGGTATGCGGGATGGTTCGCGGAATGGGTTGCGGTACTGAAAATAGTTTGCAGTAAAAGGAGTTGTGGTACATGGGATGAATCTTCATCGATATAAGAGATGCAGTACATGGACCGACAGACTTATGGTATGTGAATGGTTAATGGTATACAGTAAATTTTCATAGTTTAGAGGATTGTAGTACGTGGTGGAGGCTTACAGTATGCAGATGGAGTTCAATATGTAGTGAAGATTGTCTCACTTTGAAAATTTGGATAAATTAGATCAACAAAATTTATGGAGCTATTTTATTATAGAAGGAGTGATAATCCCATTATTAAGATAGAGTAAATTCGATAAGAAAAATCATTATTGTGGAAGAACATGGCTAGATTCGAAAGTGTCCTCAGAGGAACAATTCTACGAAGGGAAGTAGTATGCAGAAGATATTTCGCATATGAATAAGTGGTACGTGGAGGCCAAAATAGTTTGTGAAATTGGAAGGATCATTCCATTGATGAGATTATATGTAGGACAAAGTGGTATATGGGAAATGAAATGATTCGTAGAATTTGAAGAAGAAGTATGTAGAAGGAAGAAACAGTTTGCGGAATAGGAAGGAATAGTCCAAAGAAGAAGGAATTCTGTAGAAGTAGAAGTTGTAACCAGAAATGGTATACTGAGGTGATATACAGAGGTGGTACACCATGTTAATACACAAAGGTGGTACGCGTAGGATGTATGTGGAGTAGGTGGTATGTGTAGCAGATGGAACACGCATAGTAGGCGCGGTACGTGGAGTAGGTGTGGTACACAGAGCAGGCACGACATGTAGAGTAGGAGCAGTACACGGAGTAGGCACGATATGTGGAGTAGGCGTGGGATGTAGTGGAGGCATGTCACGTGGAGGAGGATTGACATGTGTAAGATTCACAAAACGTGGAGGAGGTGCAACATGCTAAGGAGGCACGACATGTGGAGGAAGAGTGGTACGTTGAGTAGGTGCGGTATGTGGAGTAGGCGTGGTACGCAGATCAAGGATAGTTCATGGAAGTAGAAACATCATAAAGGGAGTTTTTTATTCTATCAAAAAGAATAATAAGATTCAGTGCATTCAGTTGTTGCACTAAAAAAGTATATTTAACATAAAAGAGCATCAACTCTGAACATTGTTGTAAGAAAAGTATCATCCTGAATAGGAGACAAAGACTTTTATGCCTATCTATTGAAGAGACTTTCAAGTAAATAAACTGATTAAGACCTCTACCAAGGCATTGAGCTTGGGTAAGTCTATGAAAGTGATCTGAGGGAAGCAATGAGCTATACCTAAACTTTTAGGTAGTGTGCCTGGGACAAAGTGACCCTGCCCGAACCTTCGTAATCCATAGCTAATAAAGATAAGTGGAATTAGGTACGAATAGAAACCTATCGGCTTATGCTCCTTGGACATAGAACTTAGTGGTGAACCAAGTAAAAGTGTTGTTCTATCCTTCTATATGTAAGTGTTTTAATTACTACACATATCCATCATACAAGTTTAAACAAGTTCCTAGCAATGTGAGAACAAGATCCTTTAAAAAAGAGAAAAAGTCGATGCCCTGATTCACCCCCTCTCAAAGTGGTCTATAGTCCTTCACCAAATGGATTTATAAGTGTGAATAAGTTAAGGGGGGGGGGGTGATTTCCCTTTTATAATGGTGGAGGAGTGACATTCTTGTAATTACAAAAAGGTAAACACTATTGAGAGGTCCCCCTTACATAATGTGACTCCAAAAGTGATCCATTTTTTTTATAAAATAGGATAAATGGTCTAAATATGTAAAAAAATTATTTTATGCATGTTTTTTGGATATTTGGCCCTTTAATTTAAATTTTAACAACAAAGTAAACTCGTTTTTACCTTAATCAATGTAATTATTTTAATTAATTTCACTAATATTTTTGGTCAAAAACTAAGTTGAACTTACTATAATTTATAAATAATTATGATTCCAAAGATGGAATCCATTTTTTAAAATTATAAACACATAATTGGTAGGAATTAATTTAAAATTAATCCAGCAGATAGGATAAGACAACAAATTTTTAAGATGAAAATGTTCAAAAGTTTGAAATGTTTTTATTTCTAATTTTACTATAAAATTGATTAGAATAAACTAAATTGGATTAATACGTGAATAATTTATCTAAATAAACTTTAAAACCATATAAATATAATTTAACTATATTAAAAAATTTGAAGAAATGTCATTTTTCAATTAAAATTCAATATTTTTCACTATTCATCAAAAAATGAAACTTATTAGAAAAATAAAAATATCAACCCAAAGTAAATTTTGATATTAATATTTCAAAAATAAAGTTAATTTAATTTTTTTTATAAAAGTGACAAAAATTAGTTTTAAATCACGTATTCCATTAAAAGACGGCAAAATTGCCTTTTAGAAAATATAGATTTTTATGCCTAAAATTGGTCTTGTTCTTATTTTATGACTAAAAATCTTATTAGATGAATGAAAAAACATTTTTTGTTTATTTATAATATATAAATTTCATCAATATCTCTCATTAATATATATTAATTTAATTTATTAAGATAAAACACATTTACATGCAAAATGTTAGTTTTTTCATAAAATTACTTTGTATTCAATTGGTTTTTATTTTCATTTATTATTAATTGAAAAAATAATAATTTATTCTATTAACATGTTTAAACCATAGTTTCATAATTTTTTTAATATTATTCATATCTACCATTCCAATGACTAGGTGATAACTATAACAATATTTTAATAATAATATTAATAGTATATAGTAGTTCGGTAAAACTTAGTCATGTTTATAATGTAAGAAATCAAAGGAACTTGGCATTGTGTGTAACACAAGACAAACATAGTGTTGCATTCACCATAAGATAATCTAAGTGCTGCATGTAGTGTAATATTGAATTGGTGTTTCATATAAAGAAATAATAATTTGTTGCTTTCATATAACACAAGCTATATTTAGTGTTGCGTGAAATAAAATATATCAAAAAGATTAAATTAATTTGAAAAAATATTTCACAAAACCTAAGGGCGTTACACCACACACTCATACTCCCTTGATAGAGGGAGAGTAGATGCTACCTCTTAGCTACCCTCATCATCAATGATATGCATTCCATATGGAACTCCTTCTGAAGGTCCTAGCACAACATGTCTGGCTCCATAGAATCACCAAGAAATAACATCCACCAATGATGCACAACTCCCCCCAAGTAACTAACTAACAATGAAACCTAGAACTTAGCTCATGCTCAGATCAACCCAAAAGCGATATCAAGCTCCTCCAATTATTGTTCTATCTTCATATTAGAGATTCTCTCCTCATACTTTCCCAAACTATGATGCTGAAATACACCTAAAGTCCACTTCCAAACCTCACCATTCTTTGCTAGGTTGATCATAAGACAATCAACCAGGTTATCTTGTGAAACTAAAACTATGTAGAAACTCACAGAAAATGAACATGATGCATTCTTGAAAAACTATGAGAATATCCTAAGCTTTTTAGCTTAGAATTTTATAAAATATTATTTATTTAATTCATTTTATTTTTTCACAACATTCAAATTCAAACATGAACACAATCAATCATGATGAATGTACCTCTCCTAGATCTCTACATTGAAAACAGGTCCACCACACTTGGTCATTAAGCAAGCTCAAAGTCTATGCACTAGATCACCTGGGGCCCAAAAATCCCATTCCCTATCCAGTCTTCCAAGATTATTTCATGCACTAAGATCAACTGGGATAATTTCCACAAAAAACCATGCAATAATAATTGTTCCTAACCCCAAAATCCATCCTATTTCTCAACCATCACCTTTGATACCACTCTTTCACAACCCCCTCCGACCAAAGATGATGCAATGAAGTGAGAGAGATAATGTCCCTTGAGTTCCACTCTAGTAGGACCTAGGATGGTGATTATCATTGAAGGTATAAAAGTATCTCAAATGGAAAGAATTTCCATCTATAATATAAAATAGGATTGAGATATAGGATAAAAAACCACCAAGAAACCCCAGTAGATAAAATAAAGGTAAACTAAAAACCAAACCACAATGCATGAATAAAGTAAACTGATACATATAAAAGTATCCAAATATACAAAAAGACAAGTCCTATAGAAGCAAGTCAACAACAAAGCTAACCCTAGATAGAAATTTCAACCTCAATCACCAAAGTACTCTTGGAAACTTAAAAAATAGTTTATATACTTAGGGTGAGAATATATATATACTTAGTAGGGACATAACTGATTTCTCAAGTGCACATGTGGAAAGAGAATGCTAATGAAACAATGAATAAAAAACAGAACCAATAAGAACCTATATAGGTCAACTATCCCATCCCATCCTCAATATGGATTTCTGACCAAATCATGCATCTAATATAATAATATAGCATTGAGATCAGAACAATTCAAGGTTCCCTGCTACTGCTTCCCACAGATTTTCCACTCTCAATCCCTAATCTTAATCGTCATGTGCTCACATACATTACATATGTATCAAATCAAATACCACATCATATAAAATCACATATCATCAGATAACAGCCATATATGATGTGGTTCAAGACACATCCCAACATAATACACCCTCACAAGGTCTAACATTTGGTTCTAGAATCAAGAATCATCACATCATATATATCCTGAAAGCACCTATGTCATTAAAACACATATCACACAAAGAAACCTGGTCCAACACATCAAAACTCACCCCAAAACACATAGTCCATCACTGTTGCTAAAGATCAGAGAAGAGGGGGTAACCATCAATTCATATCCCCATCATCCTGGATATTATGGAAAACATCTGGAACATAGAACCTCCAAGAATTGGTAAGGTTATCCAACTTAGGTGGGGCATGTAAAGAAATAACATACACTACATGGTATATAGATAACACACATCACCCAAACTATGGGTTCACATCAATTGAACCAGTACACACCACATCATCACCACCGAACCACACATCAACTATCACAAACATTGTTACCACTATATGCAACACACCACACAATCACCACACAAACCACACAACATTTCCCACTTTCGTTTACAAGTTTCCCACTTTCCATATATGTAAATTTTTCACTAAATTTCATTTACTAATCCAATTCATTCATATTTACACAACTCGTTCATTTATTTAATTCATTTAATCCATTTACCACATATCAAATTCTACCCCATCCATAATTCATTTATTCCATGGATAACCAAGAAAATAACACAACCACATAAAAACACCTAAAAATCCATCATTATCTCCATGATCTATAAACCAATACGTCTCACTACAACAACCCCAAAAACATGTCACGACACCACACATCACAACTATACATTTACACCACACATCATCATCACACATCATCACCACTTCACATCACACCATTGTGAAACACCACAACCTCACATCACTACCATCATGCATCACCTCATTGCACAATTATCTTCTCATACATATCTGTCAGCACTACCCTAAGTTTTTCATTTTTCATCTTCTCCTGGATGTTGAAAGAAATATTAATTACTAATATAATCCAAACCTAACCAACAAAATTTCTATCCAACCACTCATATTCAACATTTTCTATCTTCTTAGGTTTAGTTTTAGTCAATAGAACATCAAGATCCTTTTATATTACAAAATATTCTATCCCCATCCATAAGAAACTAAATTATATAACATTGAACCTATCCACACTCACCATTCCATCTTCCTGTGATATGATTCTATCACAGTAACTCTTATTGAATAAAATCATTAAGGTAGGTAAAAGATATTACCTTGGTATAATATATGTCACACCTTTTCATGATTCTTTATTTTATACCAATCATTGAAATATTATCCAAAAATTTGAGCATTAGAATTTCGTCCATCAGTAGATCAAAAGGCAAAAAAATCACCGGTATGGGTACTCTAGAAATTTAGTGCACCTGAAATTGGATGTATTGAAACACCCAAATCACCACTCTTAATCTTATAACTACACAAAATCATAAATGTTAAGATAAAAAAATCATGACGAAAGAACATCAGTTTTTACACAGTTTGTATTTCCATCCTACATCCATGGGAGAACACTGCAATATTTTATTTTATTAGAAACACAAGAGTATACAACTAGTGAATAGTATTCCACATGGATAAAAGATTATAAGGTTTCTCAATGATTTGATTCAGCTCAATAAAGTGGTTTCATCTGTTATACCTCTCACTCTCATAATGTTTCTATGATCACAAACACTCTTATGTGTTTCTAAAATTATCATTTGAGTGAATTTTAGTCTCAATTTTTAGGATTTTATTCATGAAATTGATGGACTTAATGAATATATCCAAATATATTTGAAAGTAACTTGATGATCTTGTTAAATAATTACACCAGTCTTTTATTATGATTTTAGATCATGGATTGATACCGAATAATCACTTGAATTCCTTAGAAGGAAGAAAGGGTGGAACTTCTTAAAGTTTAAGGAATATAAGAAGAACAAACCAGTCGATGCAGATCCACCGACCATATAATGGTGTTAGAAAAAAATCCATATATAGAAGGAATCCATCATCTAGAAAATAGAGTTTCTTTGGCTAGCTAGTATAAGTAAGAAAAACCCAGTGATTCCCAAGTGTCTCACTTGTTATCTGATGGGATCGTCCGACTAACCAGTGGATTCGATCAAGAAAAGTAAAATTCATCAATTTGGCGGGTCCTTCTCCTCTATAAATGTCTATTGATAATGATTAATGACCATGAGAAATTCCATAATATTCCTATATATTTTTGAGGCTATAAAAAGAGGACCTTGGTGGCTTGGAAGATCTAACAGTTGATGATAACGCCTCTCCGATTCTTGATTAAAGGTTGGTTCTGCCAAAGGAGAATCTCTAGTGTATCTTCTAAATATCTATCAATGATCCAAATTCATCCCTCAATATAAAATGATCTCTTCATACAACTTCTCTCAATCTCTCATCCCAAATTGTATACATCCTTTCAATAGATTTAGGGAGTGGAGTTATAATGGGTTTGCGCCAAGAAAACCACTATCTTATCATCTCTTTCTAAAGGGGTTTTTACTACTAAAAAAGTTATATATTTGGATACCGATGAAGTTCAAGAGGGTTATCAAAAACCATAATTGCAAGGAATGAGTTTCTTGATAACTACCAAGATCAGGAGTTAAATAACATAAACCTCTCAAATCAAGGGTAGGATATGTAGGGGATCACACCTAGCTATTTCTGGACTCCTTTATCAAATATTGATTTCCTTATCTTTTAATTTATGCATTGAATCATTCTTCTTCAATACATATAATTTCATAATTATAATTCATTTCTTTTTTGATATGTATAATCACTTATTCAATATTGAAATTAACTTTATTATATAGATCAAATTTATCAATCTATCACTTTATTTAATTTATCTCTTTATCAAATAAATATCTTTTAATTTTAAATTTTACCCTTTTCATTATATTTAATATTGAAAAGGTAAATTCACCCTCTCATGTTATCTTCTCTGATCAATACCACCCCCTTTATATGGAGGGTCCCACCCAGTCTTCTAGTCACCTATCCTTCCTAAAAACATGTTCATCCATCTATTGTATAGTGAAACCACTCATCCCCTAAATTAATCCTTATCTTGACTTCCTATCACCAGTAATTGAATATTTCTCCTACGCCTCCCTCTTTATTGAAAAATATAGATGAATAGAGATTAAATCATAGACAAGGTTATCATACTAGTAAATTCACTATCTGAACATTTAGTAACCTAACTGCTATAAATTCAGGTAGTCTCACTCCCCACTAATAAGACATTGGTAAAACCTCTTTTTCATCCTAACAATATCATCTTTCGATGAAACATTCGGTAAAAAGTAATAGGGCCTTGAAGTGACTTCACTACCCAAAAACTCAAGACCCTTATCCAGCAGCAACACCTATCAACCTTACATAGGGATCCATAATGAACCTCACATAACCCCAATCCAATTGACCCCCACACAATAACATAACACCAAAACCCTTCACTATAGTCCCAGTTACCCTCTTCAAACAATAGTCTTAACCATTATGTAGCAAAGAATGAATCTCAACACTAATTTGCATCCCATGCCATTTATCCTTGGGATCAATGGCATGTGATTTGATCCCACCTTCTTATCATTCCCACCATCTTGAGAAAACACCTTGTACTCAAGTTTATTATCTGGTTAGCCAACTTCATGACTAATAAACTGAAACAAACTATAAATTCTTTTATGCAATGTAACTTGAAGACTTTCTGAAGTAATTTCCCATGGAAATGGCTTTGGTGGAAACCTTAAGTACCACAAATCTTTTTCAGTAGTTGTTTCAACCTTAGGTATAACTACTATCTCTGCATATGCTTTCCCATTTTCTTCTAGAGTCAACCAGGTTACCTTACTTTTTATATTTTGTAATGTTCTCCTTGACTTGTAATTGACTGATGCATGGGATGAACACATATTTTAAGTGTCACTATCATCTTTTTTTTCTAATTTACTTGAAATTATTCCCTAGGAAATATCTTTCCGGTGTGGTAGATCTCGATTTTCTATGTTTTCTATACCATTCATAGATCCAATAGATGTTAATAGAACCTATTTTTATCTCTTAATTATATACTTTTGAATAGTTATCTTTTCCATAAAATCTTCCTCATCTTTTTATTCTCCCATTTTGAGATATTTAGTCTGAAGATGACTAAAACCAAACTACTTCTCCTTAGAATGCCTTTCTAGTCTAGTCTGAAGATCCTTCAAACTCACTCTTGTAGTTTTCAATGATTCAGTTTCATTTTTTAATTTTTACATATTTTTTAGATAGGATTGAAATTATGATATTTCATTTTTGGCCTCTATATTATCCTGTAACACATATTGTTCCTACATTGTCTTGTATTCTACATGCTATTATTGAACATAAGTCTCGAGGTGTTGGTGTTTGCACAATCTGTTTTCCTTGACTCTTGCTTTTGTTATACTTGGATTAACTACCTCCACCATAGGTGTCAAATAGTCAGAATAATATCATTTTAAAGTCATTTCAATATGTTTTTTCACTTGTTATATCTCAATCCGTAACATACCATGCTGCTCCTCCTTGAAAAAACTCCCCTCTTTCTTCTCTTGTGTAAATTAATCTACTGTTTTTATGGATTCCACACTACCAAAACTCAGGATAAACTATTCTTTGAGTTTCTCCCAATTGAATTCAGCCTTAATTACTTTGGATATTAAAAACCAAAATCTAAGAATACCTGATATACATGGTCATTCCATTGGTACCTTCATTTTCCCACAGTTTTATAGATTGATAAATAAACCCCAAATCTCATGATCCATGTTTCAAGACATTTTCCAAGAAATACAAACATTATTACTTGTCCAAATCATTTCTCATGGATATGTCCCTATTTTTACAAATATTACCACATATCTTCCATAAAAATTTATATCTTAATATCCTTGTTCAATGTGTCCATTGATGTTAGACGATTCACCTTGCGTGTGGTAAAGTTGTTATTGTGTCTATTTTATTTGTATCTTCAACTTCAATCAAGGTTCTCTTTCTTGAGTTCTTCTACAAAAATTGACTCTATCTCAATATTATATCAATGAAAGAACCAATTGATAGTTATCAAGCAAGAGAGATAGAAATATTAGAGTAATTATATAATAACTAGCAGAATTACATAATGACATAAGAGGTAAATAAGAAGAATAATAAATATAAGAAAGTGGAGTAGAGGAAGAAGTGATCCATGAGAGATGATTCACCATGGGTTGAGGCCTAACCCTGTATTAGAGTGACTCTCAAGATAACAAAATATCATCTATAAGTCTCATACCCAACTACTAAAACCACTATTTAATATTTCTCACCCGCCACCTAACAACACCAACCCTTAATAATGAAAAATACAATACTACCCCCAATAACTCAATAACACCCTAGTCCCTCAAGTTGTTGAAACAAACAACACCCTTACACATGGATATAGTATAACCCCTACACTACCCTAGTCCCAGTGACCCCATACAACAATATAGTTTCACAACCCAACACCATAGTCCCATTTACCCTTATACACCAAGCATGCCCAATGACCCTTATGAAACCCCAATCCTAGTGACCCCTATGTAAAAAAACAAGACACACAACACCCATGATCATTACATAACCTTTAGTCTTTGCCTAATTGGACAATGATTCCATACCACCTTCCAATCACTGCATGTAACTCCTCAATCTCCATTCATGTTTTAGTTGTTTTCCTCTATTCAACCTATCACTCCCCATGATTTAATTCAGATTAAATTATGTTAACAAAAATAAAAATAATAATTTTTGGGTTATGTTTGTTGAAAAAGGAATTTGTAAATTCTTTTAAAATACACAAAATTATCATTGAGAATAGATGTTATTAGTGTTGGAAATAGGGAGCATAGTAGAAACTGATAGTCTAGGGTTTTAAAATTTTATCATCAAAAAGATGTAACAACTTCATCTCTGATGATGCACTGTCCGATAAGAAACCTGAGGATCTAATTTGAAATAATTTAAGATAAAAAATAAACTGAACAAATACATTATTTGATTTAAAGAATCTGATGAATACCTCTCACCATCGATGGTCATTTCTTAAAGTAAATGACATCATAACCCTATAGATCATCCACACTTTCTTCAAATGTATGTGGTCATTCTAATCATCAATTTCCCGGTGTTAATAAAAAAAATTGATGATGCCTTCAACATCTCCAAGAATGTTGCTATTCCATTCAATTGTCCCTCAAAGGAAAACCTGGATCAATTATTAGAATGATCTGGCTCTCTCTCTAGGATATGACAAATATGATTGAGAATCTCTCAAATTAGAGTGAATGAATAGTCTCTCGAATTAGAATTTTCTATTACTTAAATTGTGAAGTAAAAACATATAGAAATGGCTCCATAACCCCCAAATATATATTACCAACTAAATAATCCATAAATGACATCATATGACCTATTAACCATTTTATATAAATCATTTATATTTTTATCACTTATAATATAATAAATATATTACATTATAAAAGGGAGCCATTAATTTGACTTTTTATTCTCATAAATATTAAATAAACCTTGAATATTCAAATAATATTCATTTATTAGGTATTTTACAAGTATTCACTTTAATATTAGAAAATAAAAAAAATAAATTCAACTTCAATTATTATATAATTGAATAATAATGAATTCATTTATTTATTGAAAATAATTTAAACTCATACATATCCTGGGCCATATGGTGGGGCCCACCATGCCCTAAATTCCTATTTATAAGAATAGACCAGACATTCAAATATGTTGTGTGACCTTCTAGGACCTTATCTCGATAAAAGTGAGTAATACTGATAGACATGGAGTAAAGTCTTACAACCCATAAAATCCCCTAAGAAGATAAGGTATAATCATAGAAAAAACAACCTCTCTTATGAAAACATGATGTGTATATAATCTCTTTGTCTCATGATATAAAATAAAGAAGGACATACACTTTCAATCATCATCCTTTTTTTGTTTTATTATTCATTTACCTTACTGCATGGACTTATCTTTTTATACCCTGACCATGGATTTAGTAAAAGATACCACCATCTTGACCAACTAAGCATGAGATATCACTTAATTTTAGAAGAAAAAAATTATATCTTGATCATTTAATTAATGTCATACCTAAAATGATGCACCAAATGAAAGATACCTCACCATAACATAAATTCCATGGTTTTTGTCTTGTATCAAAGTTTGTAATAAAATATTACACATTGATAATAGTCTCAAGTCAGGAGACAAATACACATGTTCATATATAGGAACTACCAATGAAACTTGAAATATTTGGTGTTCCAATTGGCGAGTTAGTCTTCGTTTTCTTAGATACTTAAGATCACCAAGTGAGAAAATCATGAGAAGAAGTCTCAATTCTTATGAGCCCCCAACACCTGATAGTCACATACCATCAATTTCTTGTCAGAATTTTGTATTTGGACCATGGGATATAATTTTAATACCACTATCATGGAATCTGTAGGTTATTATTATAACACAACAACTGCTATAATATTTTGAACTGACACATAATGTAAAGAAATTACCTAGTAAATATAAAATTTAAATGTAATTTAAATATTATGGTAAGTGAAAACACATGTATATATATCAAACCATACACATGTAATGGTAATCAATGTATATAAAGAAGTTGTGTCTAGGGAACCCACTCACAACATTTCCTGTTGCATTAGATCCAATTGCTAACAATATTCAACCCATTAGCTCTCACATAAGAATCATGTTTTTGATAATACATGACTTTAGTTATAATTATACCATATTTTCCTCTATATAAACTCTACTAACTATGAATTTACCTCTGAGTGAAATTCCTTAAGAGATAAAACTTTTAAAGTATACGATTTTTCATTTAGTGTGACCTAATATCCTTAAAAAGCACCATTACTACTGTATTATCACAATAAACTAGAACATTGTCTACACTTCTAGGAAAAACACCAATATTTGAAACAATACTGTGTATCCATACTACCTCTTTAGTTTCATCGATAGCTATTATATACTCAAATTATAATGAAGAATCAGCGAGCATAGGTTACTTTGAGCTTCTATAGCTCATGATACCACCATTTAGGAAAAAGATATAGTATGGTTGTGATTTAAATTATCATGATCTATATGAAAACTAGAAACAATGTATCCCCTCGTTACTAGTTCCTCATTTCCTTTATACATGAGGAACATATCCTTTGTACGTCTCAAGTAATTCAAAAATGTTTTTCAATTTCCCAATATAGCTCTCTTAGATTAGCTTGATATCTTTCTACCTTTCTTAAAGTAAAAATAACATCAAACCTAGTACATAGAATTACATTCATGATGTATACCACTACTGAAGCATAAGGTATTTGACTTATATTTTCAATCTCCTCCAATGTTTTTGGACACATTTTCTTTGATCGATTGATACTAGGTGACATTGAAAATAAACCCCTATTTTATTTTTAAATATTTTACATTTTTAGTATCTTGTCAATATATGTACTTTTACATAGCCTAAACAACCTTTGAGATCAATTTCTATAGATATTGATCCCTAGAATGCGGGATTCTTCACCTAAGTCTTTAATAGAGAAACATTCATTTAACCAAATCTTTACTCACTGTAAGACTTGCACTTCAATTACCATAATTAATTTTTTATAAACATATAATACTAGGAAACCAATTAAATTTCTAATAAAATTATTATAAACACATGGCTCACTTTCATTCTTGGAAAAACTAAATTATCTTATGGTCACGTGAAAATGAATATTCTATGATTGTGATACATAGTTTAAACTAAAAATGGATCTTTGTAGCTTCAATAATTTATTGTCACTATTTAACCTAATAAACTCTTTAGGTTGAGTCATATAGATATTTTCAAACAAATTACAATTTGGAAAATCTATTTTGACATCCATCAACATAATTTAATAATCATGGAAGGTTTCTATTACATTTAATTTTCTAATGTATTTTATTATTGTGACTAATGAGAAGGTTTCATCATAGTTAATTTATTAATGTTGTATAAAACAATTTATAACCGTACTTTATTTATAGGTATTTATTTTACGATCCATGTTCAGTTTTTTCTTGAATACCCATTTTCAACCAATAGTTTTTACATTAGCTAAGGGATCAACCAAAACCCAAACCTAATTTTGGTACATGGGCTCTATCTCATAATTCATGGATTCTTACCATTTATTAGTATTATTGTCATATACTACTTCTTTGAAGGTTATAGGTACATAATTATCGTAGAGTAACGTGTCACCTATCTTAGTGAAAATAAAACCATATCTCTCTACTTTTATAACCTCTCTTGTTGAACTACACAGTACTTATGACTTAGGAATATCTCCATCTCCCACCATCTCTTGCAGAGATTGTTACCATACCAACTCTTGTGCATCTAGGGAATAAAATTCATCTAATTCAATCTTTAATTCACTATTTTCATTGGAAATGTGTTCTATTTCTATAAATATGAAATGTCTTGACACAATCACTTTTATATCTAAAGGTTTGTATAGGTAATATCCTTTAGTTTCATTAGGAAAACCTATAATGATGAACTTTGGGCTTCAAAATGATAATTTTTACTTAGGTAAAATCTTTACAAAATCCTCACATACCCAAACATATAAGTGTGGCATAATGAGTTTCCTTCCATACCATAACTCATATAGAATACCATCTACAACTTTAGTTGGTACTTGGTTAGATGATGTCTATAATGCATATCCCCAAAAGGATAATGGAAGGGTTTTCCAACTCATCATTAATCTTACCATGTTATGAAAGGTTCGATTCGACTTTTCATTAACACCATCCCACTATGGTGTATAAGGAGGATTAATTTGGGATAAAATACTATACTATTTTAAGTGTTCAATGAAATCTTGGTTGAGATAATCTCTATATTGGACTGAGTGAATTCTTTAATATTCTTAAGAAGATGGTTTTCTACTTCATGTTGGTATTCTTTAAACATATAAAAGAATATAACTTATATCTCATTAAGTGGATATAACCATATAAACTAAAGTCATCGATAAAAGTAATAAAGTATGAAAATTCTCCCCTTGTATCTACTAGAAATGGACCACACAAATCAGTGTGAATCAATTCAAGTAGTTTTGTAGCCCTTAATCCTTTTCTAGTGAAAGGCATTTTGGTCATTTTTCTTTGTAATTTATATAAAATCTTCTTGTTTACATGACCAATCTTGAAGTTCCATGAGTGGGTAGTATATGAGTTATTTTCACTAGTTTTTTCATTGATTTATGATACGAGGTTTTCATGTTCAAGTATATTCAAGCCATTGTTAAGATACACCACACCATAACATATGTTATCCTTATAAAATAGATGACATTTATTTCAATAGTTGAAATAAAATCCCATAGTGTCCAAACACGATACTGAGATTATGTTTCTTGTAACTAATGGTATATAATAATAATTGTCTAATACAAGAACTAAACCACTAGGCAAAGTCGAATGACAGTCTTCCATTATCAAGAATTCCAGTCTCATACCATTTGCATCCAAAAAATCCACCTTTCCCTTTTCAATATTCTATAATCTACTTGGTTCCTATATATGGACAAAAATGTGTGAGCCACATGCTATGTAAAATACCTAACATGTAGATAAATATATATTGAATTAAACAAAAAATATACCTGAGGTAGAAACATAACTATGATTCATTTTTATAGCTATAAAATTCTTTTTACAGTGGCATTTATTACCACATGAAAAATAAACAACCTCCTACCCATTTATCTCTCTCTGTATCTTTGGATACTCGGAAGGGTGGTGTGTTATGCCTCAAGATTTTAAAAGAGTAACATTATATTTGACAGAGTATATGAAACAGAACATTAGTATTAGAATAATATGTAACACCTTGAGACTACAATATATTTATTTTTAAATAAATTCAATTTCTTTGATATCTTGCGATGCATGCAAAATCAGGTTTAAATGAATCACAATATTCTTTTAAAATACCATTATTCAAACATGACCATTATAACCTAGAAATTAAGTTGGAGGGTATGAAAATGACTAACTAAATTATGAAAATTATATGGTTTATAATTTTATAAAATAAAGTAAATTATTATTTATTTATTATAAATAAAATAATAACCATTTTATGGAAAAAGAAATGTTCTATAAAAAACTGTATTTTTCTATAATACAGGTTAGTCGCACTTTGTGCACATAATTTAAAAATATATATTTTTTACCAATTTTAGAAAATTTATTTGAAAAAATAAAATTATTTTTTTAAATATACATATCAAAATTATCCACAGGTTAATTTTTGAGATTTTTCTTTAAAATATTACTTTTTTTATGAATAGTGAAAAGTATTGATTTTTATGGAAAACTAACTTTTTGTTTAAATTATTTACAAGGTTTAGTCTTAAAGTATAATTAGTACAATTATATATCAATTTAACAAATTTATATAATTGGAATCAATTTCATATTGAATTTTTATATAAAAACACTTTAAACTTTTGAAAGTTTTCTTCAGAAAAACCATTTTTTTAACACGATTGGAGATTTAATGTTAAATTGGATTCTTCAAATTATGTGAATTTAATTTGAAAAATGGATTCAATATTTTTAATAATCATAATTTATATTATCTAATAACTTAAACTTAATTTTTGACCATAATGAATAGTGAAAACATTAAAAACTAATTGTCACGGTTAAGGTTAAAATGGGTTTAACAGGGGGTGTTAAACTAAGAAGATATGAATTAAAAATGACCTAAAACATGTAAAAAACCCATTTTATGACCATATTTAGAAATTATAACATATAATTTTTGAGAATGACCCATTTTTTCAGGCATTTAGCATGCACAAAATATGGGTATCACTTTATCTTTTCAAAAATTCCACGTGTGTTCTCTCGCTCACTATTAAAAGGCCATCCCCTATAATTTTCTCTTAATACTTACAAAACACTTTAGTTCGTAAAATATATAATAAAATATATTCCTTAATTCCCTACCTACATACTAGATTCATTATTTGGATTATGAGTCCCTCCTAATAAGGTTTTAGGTATAAACATAAAGTGGATATTTGACGAAGAGGTAAAATTCTTTAATGTGCGTATTTGTTTTATTTATACTTCCACATAATTAAAGTCATATTAATATATGATAATATAAAAACACAATTATCCCATATATACTTATATTTTATTATGTTAATTTAATAACCCATATCCATCTAAACTTCCATCAAATGAGAAAAAAAACTATCAATTGTGTGTATGACAAACTACCGCCTCACGAAACGATGTAATTTGTTTTCCATATCCACCATTAAAGGTTTGATAAAATGACGAATTTAATATATTTATATGTTATTTATAAAATTATTATACTTCTGGAATTATTATATCACATATTACTTCTTACTTTCCATTCCGTGGGGGATACGATAACACCGCTTGTATGTACGGAGGACTACCACCACATAGAGCGATGTGATTTGTTTTTCACTTATAATTTAAATGGAAGGTATTAAAGATAATTTTAATAAATGTATGTGATATTTATGATATAAAAATCCTTATATAAATATAATATCAAACCTAACTTACTACCTTCTTATATGTTGGAAAATAATAACATCACTTGTGCGTATGTGTGGACTACCACCTCCATGAGGTGATGTGAATTTTTTTTCATTTTATTTGTGCATAGATGGTAATAAGGATTAATTTGATTAATATAAATTCTATATGTGATAAAATAATGATTCTATAATTGTTATTTATTTTTTAATTTCCTTTCATTCCATCCATATAGAAAAATGAAAACAATGTTCATGCGTACGTATGACTTACCACCTCCATAAACAGTGTAATCCATTTTCTACCTATAACTCTTATGGATTAATATAAATAAATATATAATGAATATATATGATATTTATATCATATTTAAAATTATATATATTATCTAACCATGATCAAAGTAAAAGTATCTAAATTACCGAACCAAAACATAGAAGAAAAATGAACCAATTATCACCAGAAACAATGATTTTAACATAGAATTGTTTATAAATGAGTCATAAAATACAACAAGTAAACAACATATGGTATGAAATATATGATTATGGTTCTTTAATATATGTAAAATAAATATATATTTATTATATAGTGGGTATATACACTTGTAAAGGAAGTACGAACTGTGGTAAGGGTTTCTCATCTCACTTTTACTTTCATGAGATATATTCCAAATTCACCAATAATTTATTTTGTGTGTTGTGTATAATAACCATTTGACATGTTATATAATGAATATATTTATATTAATGGTATTTATAGTTTCATTTGAAGCATTTTTTTTCATGGGGTTTATGATTGAAAAGTTACCAAAGTGGTAAGGGTTTATTTCACAATCTCATCGTTATTCGGGTTTGTTTATGTTTAAGTCTCCCTTTAGGTAATTATTTTATATTATATATTAAGACCAATATATTTTATTATCCACTGGTAATTAATTAAATTTTTAAGTGATAGTAACATTTTCCTCTCTATGGTATGTAAAATGATTGAGAAAATGTTTTTAAGAAATGAAAATATTGTTTCTCATTTCAGTAGAAAATGTTTTTTTCTTCCAAATCCATATTTTCTAAAAATATTTTCAAAAATGTTTTTAAAATTTTCTAAATGATTTATTAAAGACATTTTTACCAATTTTTTTCTTTTTACAATTTTTTTGAAAGAAATAATCATTTTGTTTTCTAAACAAGACCCATTTTTTTTTACTAAAAATATAAAAAGAATATTTGTTTTAATGTGAACAACATGTATAGAATTTACTATCATCATGACCAATAAATGTTTTAAATATTAACTTATAAGTTTTATATGTTATTTTAAAATAAAATTATTTTCAAAATTTTTTGTGAACTTTTAGTTTTAAAAGGTAATTTTCAAAATGAAATAGATATTTTCCTCAAGAGTGTTTAATAGATTTTTTATGATATTTATATTAATCAATGACATGAACCATTTGTTGTACTTATGATCCATTGAGTATATGTTGTATTGATACCATCCTTATTATCTATTGATATGGTTTATGATTAGTTTGACCAGGGATGTATAATTTTATTATATTTCACCATATTACTTTGGATGGTTTAAGATTATGTTTATTGATTGGGGTAAGTATTAACATTCAATATGTTAGTTTTTAAATACAAATGTTTATGTTGATTATGTTTAAACCATTTCATATGATGAATTCATTCTAATTATTAAGTTATGGGTGTGTCCCAAAATTACATAGACCCTAGATGAATTAGTCGGGTCTCCTGAAAAAAATTAGTTAGTCAAATTAAATGGGGTTTTACTTATAGTTTTAAACTATATTGTGAATGGTCATTATAGTATGTTTAGGATGTATGGAATTATTCATTACCAAATTATGATATAAGTTTTTGATGTTCCATGTGATTATTTGATTAGTTAAAATATCCATGGTTATGTTTCAAACTTATGTGATTATTTATATCACATTATTTGATCATCATTTATTCCTACCATATTATTATTCATGTTCAAGTTATTGATTAAATAAAACGAATTTAAATTATTTAACTATTGATTATGTCTTATGTATTCATGATAGCTTCTACTGTACGCATACATTTATTCCTGTAATATTGTTATTCATGTTCAAGTTATCGATTCCTTGCATCTTATGCCAAGGTAATAAAGTAACCACTGACTCTGGGCTACTAGGATCAGGGTATTTAGATGGTTCATTTGTGTCTTTGGATTAAGTTTAGCCTTTGATGCCATATCCTTTCCCTCTATCCTATTATTTACCCTAAGGACTAAAGATTTGGAAGTATTCATATCCATATCATATTTTTGAACTAAATTCAATTGGCATAGGAGAGAATTTTTCATTTTATTCCTGATATAATTTATAATAAAAGACAAGATGGTAGCTAGTAAAGAGGAAAAGATGATATTAGTCACTAGTTCTTGATATCTCATATCTTTCTTGCTGAGATCTCTCCTGATATAACTCTTGAGGATGAGATAACATCTTATAGGAATCTACATCTTCATGAATTTTCTAAAGTCCACTAAAAATCAATGACAACATGATACACTATAAATATATTACATCATCTACATGCTTCTTAATTTTCTTCATTTAAGGTACCGAGGAATGCATCAATAGTAGATGGACTGGGTATTTAACAATTTTTTATTGCTGGATTGATACAACTATACCATCTCTGGTGATACATAGCCCGATATGGAAGCTGAGGATCCCGTGTGAAAGATTAAAGAACAAACATAAAACAAACTAATAACTTGTTTGATCTGAATCAGAACTCGATAGTATTTCATCGCTGGGGGATGTTTCTCAAATGAACTGAATCTGAATCCCTAAAGATCATTCAAATATGATTCAAAAGTCTGTGGGAACATCAATAATAAAATTCTAGTTGCTAGCACAAAGATCTAATGATGCCTTTGACATATTGATGATCAACATAATTTTATTCCCTCAAAATATGAATAAAAAGTTTGATTGAACACTTATACCAATTTTTTATCTCTCTAGAAATAAAGAGAGAGGGGAGAGAGGCTCCCAAAATCATGTAGTGAATAGTTCCTTATATAGCGAGTTATAAAATACTCCGAAAAGGATTCCTGACCCCCAAATATGTATTAAACACTAAATAAGGTATAAATGACTACTTATTAATGGTTTACCGAGTTATAAAAATCATTTACATTTTTATCACTTGTAATATAATAAATATATTTGGTGATAAAAGCGAGTCATTTAACATGACTTGTAGTTCCTATAAATGTTAAATGAACCTTGAAAAATAATATTCATTTATTTAATATTTACCCATGTATTCACTTAATATCTTGTGAATAATTTTAATAAAAAAATCCAATACCAATTATTAATAATTCAAATAATATTAATTTATTTATTTTATGGAGATCGTATATTCTCAGACATCATTCATACCCCGTGGTGGGGCCTACCATGTCATATTCTTCTATTCATATGAATAAACCAGAATTTTAAATATGATTTGTGTGTGACCCTCTTGGTTCTTATCTTGATAGTAGTGAATAATATTCATAGAATAAGAGTGAAGTTTAACAACCCATTAAGGACCCTAAGGAGATAAGGAATAGTCACAGAAAAGACAACCTTTCCAGCGAACACATTCCATGAAATATAATATCTTTGTATCACAATATCTCATAAATTAGGATGAAAAATTTGTGTCATCGTCCTTTCTTGCTTTATTGTTCATTGAATTAACTAGAAAAACTTACCTTATTATACAATACTCATGAATTTAATGAAGGTACTACCATCCTGGTCAACTAGGTACAAGATATCACTTCCTCTTGGATGTAATAAATCTTATCTTTTATTATTAAATTAATGTTATACCTCCAATGATGCATACAACAAAAGCTCCCGCACCATGACATAAATATCACAGTTTTTTCCTTACATCAAAGTATGATATCAAATAGTATACACTAATATTAATATCAAGTCATGAGACCATTATATGTGTTCATAGATAGGAACCACAAATGAAACCTGAAACATATGGTGTTTCTATTGGAGATTCAGTCCCCATGATCTCACCTACTCAAGATCACCAAGTGAAAAATTTATAAGAATAAGTCTCAATGCTTATGAGACCCTAACACCTAATAGTCAAATATCATCCATTTCTAGTCAGAATGATGTATCTAAACCATATGATATATGTTTAATATTATTATCATGGTCTCTATAGGTTTTCATTATATCCTAAGAACTAATATAACCCTTTGATATGAAAATTAATCTAGTGAAACTACCATATAAAGAGTGGACACCGAAATATCAACACTATTATGGTAAGAATATATCTTTTATATCACACTATATACATGGTATGATAATAAAAAATCACAGTTCATGATGGGTTTAGGAAACCCTGTTTTACAACATTTACCTTCCTTGCTTGCTTTCCAAGGAAACTCAACATAATGTGAGGATTACAACACATAAATATTCATCTCTTGGTGTGTTACTATATGAAAGAATTGTACCATTTCTGGAAGTTATGGTTGGTTATAATATTCTCCTTATCCAAAATTGATCACATTGATATTGAAAAAGTGGTGGTGATTTACATTTTATCTACATAAAATAAATTTAATAGATTACTTATTTATCTTGATTATTGATTAGACATTACTGATTAATTAAATCATTAAATGCCACCCATTATTTTATTTAATCAAAGTATTCCCCACTATTAGACCCATAATACCCATTTTCTTGTGTATTCTAGTAGCAATGATCATTGAAACATCTACTCATAGTCCATGCTATGGCTACACCATTACTTAAAGAGTTTCAAGGTAGAATTATGAATAACTAACTACATTGAATTGTAGCTCCTTGAATTGTTGAGTGACGTCCCAAATTATGGGAATCATAACTTTTATTTACTTAACAATTTGAATCTAGATATGAAATAATCTAGATATGACTATTTATTTGATGTAAAATTTAGTTAATTTTACCCATAAGTTTCATAGGAACGCTCTAGTAGTAGGAGATACCCTTAAATAGGGATAACGAGCACCTCATGCACTCAATTTGTTCAAATTTAAGTGATAAAAGGCATTGTGACTTTATATATCTTTGAGGATTTTATTATTACTTGATGAATAAAATAATTTTCTATTTAACATGCTCATACTATGTGATCTCACTCACAACTTAAAAACATATTAAATAAATTTTTTTTATCGCATCTTGATTTTTTATCTATGAATTATCTTTTATTATTTTATGTGATAAAATTAATATGAAAATTAAAAAAATAATTACAAAAAATAAATAAATAAATAAGAACATGACCAATATTGAGTATTTTTTCATTTTGATTCATTAAGAATAAATGGATCAATGCTGACCCTAGGGTTTGATACCTGATTCATGTCTGACTCATATTGCATCTCCCACCCCTGTCTAATGTATCCATGTCTTGTCTAGAATGTTTAAAAATATCAACATGGTCCATATCTTATATCATTATTGTCATTATACATAAAAACTCAGGAATGTTAAACATACACATAGAATAATGGCCATGGATGTGAAAACCCTAATACATAAAAAGTAGGGAAAGAGGATACATTGACTCTCAAAAATAAATTAATTATTAAAATCATCACACATAATTGTAATAAATAATTGATAAATTAAATTACAAAAATAAAATGGTCGATCGATGCTCAAAATGATTCAGTAAGCGGTAAACATGCAATATTAAATTAAATTTGTTATAAAATCTACCTGAGGACACTTTAAATGAATTCCAATAAATTTATTTAATTTTAATTCACATATTATTAATCATATAGTACCAAAGTTTTTTAAAGTCTTCCAAAAATTAAAAATAAAATAATATATATTTTTAAATTTTTGGGCCCCCAGATGGCCCAAAAACCCCAAAAAGGGGTTTTGAAACATTTCTAGGTTTGGGTTGGCTGGTGGAAATACCGTGTGCATAGCTGCACATGGCTAGTCATTAGATGGGGATCCTCCCCATTTTATTAAAAAAAAGAAAAAGTTTTTTTATTAAACCACCCACACTAGTTGGAGCGATTCATATAATAAGCACACTGTCGCATTTTAAGGGTGTCAGTTATTTCCAATGGGGGTAGCTTAGCTACCCCAGGGAAGTTTAGATTCCCTTTTTAAAAAAATTTGTTTTGGACATCAGAATGTGGTTGGAACTCTATAATCCCTGAAATTTTCCATCATCCACAATCTTAGAAAAATTATAACATATATATAACATATATATATATATATATGTGTGTGTGTGTGTGTGTGTGTTTAATTTTTAAACCTGAAAAATCGGTTTCAATATGATTTAATTATCTGGATGACCATTACATGATCATCCGTCGTCATATCAAAACACAGTTTATTGCATTGAGACCATTATGATGCCCACTTTAAAAATTTCATGAAAATTTAATTTAAGTTTGGCTTAAACAATAACACATTCACTCTGATACAAATTATTACATTTTATAAAGTTTGCAGGATTTTAAATTGTTTTTATTTAGAAGATAAAAAATCACATCAGATTAATGGTTGGTTTGTTCGTGATTTTTTTTTGAAGTTTGGGAAATCAACAGAGGTAAAACCATTGAAAAAAGTACCGAGTCTAGTTACTATGTATTACTTGTTGTTCCATAATAAGTAATGGTTTTTATGATGTCATACTAGAGGTTAAGAGTGTTAAATTTCACTAAGGTTATTAGGTGGTGGAATTTCAATAATTTAAAAAATAATTATTATGCTACAAGGAGGAAATATCATGTCATGGTTTAGCCATGTATGGTTAAAAAATGCGTGCAACTTTGGATTTTATGTTATTGGTTCATGTCATAATAAAGGCCTTGATGAATAAATGAAGAGATTTTTTCAACAAAAGAGTGCAGAATTTGGTATTTAGATTTGATAATGACATGAAATTTGAGATAAATTTTTCGATTCCAATGTTATATTCAATGGATTTGGTATTTGATTATATTATATCATAATTCATATATTTATTTCATGATTTAATTTTTATTTATATATTTTATAGGATTTAAAATATTTCAAATTTGAAGATCTTATATGATACCGGGAGATGATTTAGTCTTATTAGATGAATTTGACTACCCATTAAGGAGTATGAACTAGTGTCATGATCAAAAAAGGTTGTGAATAATATAAAGAGATCATATCTATTAATCATTTATCATGAAGTGAAGAAAAAGAAGAAGGATATAATTGAAAAAAAATGTGACAAAAAAAGAGTTTTCACATAGAGAACAATAATTTAAGTTGTAATATTTCTTGTTTTGATTTGTGTGATATTCAATTTGTTTCATTTGTTTTATTAGCAAGTCATTCTTACGAAAGTAGACAATAAACTTTCAAAGTGTGAGTGGTTGTAAAAAGAGAAGGACTATGATTTAATAGTAAACATGTAAAATAAATACACATAGTTGATTTTTCTACATTAATACATCACTATAATTATGATATCACAAATAACTTCATACTTTCTATTCAATAGGGGATATGATAATGTCACTGTGTGTATGGTGTACTACCACATCGTGAAGCAATGTGATTTTTTTCACTTACATTTTACATGGATGGTATTATAGATAAAGTTAATGAATATATGTGATATTTATAAACTAACCATACTAATGTAAATATAATATCACATCTAACTTCCTACCTTCCCATCCGTTGAAAAAAAATAATGTTTCTTATGCGTGTATGTGAACTACCACCACCACACAGTGATGTGAAATGTTTTTCCTTTTATTTTTACATGGATGGTAGTAGGTATGTATTTATTAATATAAATTGTACATATGAAATAATAATGATTCTATAATGGTGAGTTAATATTTATTTTCATTTCATTCCATCTGTTGAGAAAATGTAAATAACATTCATTCGTACGTACGACCTACCGTCTCTATGAACGGTGTAATCCATTTTCTATATATAAATTTTATAGATTACTATAAATACATATATAATGAATATATAGGATATTTATGTCATTTTTTATATTATAGATATTTTTTAACCCTGATAAAAGTAAAATTATTGAAATTATCAATCCAAAACATAGATGAAAAACAATGTAATTATCAACCAGAACAGTGATTTTAACAAAGAATTCTAAATAAACTAGTCATAAAATACTATAACTAAATCATATGTGGTATGAAATATATGATTATTGTTCTTTAATATATGAATAATAAATCTATATTTTTTATACAGGAGGTACATACATTTATTAAGGAAATCATATATGTGGTAAGAATTTCTTATCTCACATTTATTTCAATGATATATATTCCATATTCACCAATTATTTATTTTTTGGGGTGTGTATAATAAACATTTTACATGTTATATCATGAATAAATTTATCTTCATGGTATTTATAGTTTCATTTGAATTTATTTCATTCATGGGGTTTATGATTCAAAAGTTACCAAAGTGGTAATGGTTTATTTCCCAATCTCATCGTTAGTTGGGATTGTTTATTATTAAGTCTATATAGGGGGAATTATTTGATATTTATGTCTTAAAACCAATATATTTTATTATAAAATAGTTATTCATTAAATTTTAAATTAATAGTACCATTTTACTCTCTTTGGTACTTAAAATGATTGAGAAAATGTTTTCAAGAAAAGACAACATTATTTATCTTTTCAGTCGATTTTTTTCACCCAAATCCATGTTTTATAAAAATGGTTTCAAAAATGTTTTTAAAAATTTAAAAATTATTTATTAAATTAATTTTTACCAACTTTTTAAATTTTAAATTTTTTTTAAAATAAATATTCATGTCATTTTCTAAATAATACCCGTTTGGATTTTATCAATAATATGGAAGGAATCTCTATATTAGTATATATAGAATGTATAGAATTTCCCACCATCATAAACACTCAATTTTTTAATGATTACTTTATAATTTTAAAATGTTATTTTAAGAGAAAATTATTTTTAATTTTTTTTGTGTACTTTTATTTTTAAAAGGTTATTTTCAAAATGAAATGGATATTTTTGTCAAGAATATTTTTAATGGAATTTTTATGATATTTCTATTCATTAACAACATCAACCCTTTATTCCACTTATGATACACTAAGATTATGTTGTATTGATACCATCATTATTATTTATTCAAATTTTTTATGATCATCTTGACTAGATATTTACACTTTTATTACCATTCACTATATTCCTCTTAATGATTTATGATTAGGTTTATTGATTGGGGAAAGTATTAACATATATATGTTATTTTATCAATACAAATGTTTATGTCGATTATGTTTCAACCCTTTAATATAAGGAATGAATTGGAATTATTGAGTGATAGGTGGTTCCTATAATTACATATCCCCTTAATGAATTGGTAGGTCTAATGAGACAAATCAATTGTCCAAATTAAATGGGGTTTTACCCATAGTTTTAAACTGTCTTGTGAAATATCTTAACAATATTATTATGATGTCTAAAATTATGAATCCCCTAATTATGAGATTAGTTATTAATGTTTCATGTTATTAATTGATTAGTTATATATCCATGGTTATGTTTCAGGGTCATGTGATTATTTATATGACATTATTTGATCATAATTTATTCCTACCATATTATTATTCATGCTAAATTCATTTATTAAATGAAATGTGTTTCATTTATTTAACTCTCCATATTGATTATTTTTTATGTATTCATAATAGCTTCCATTGTATGCATACCCTTATTGAGAATTAGATCTCACCCCTTTCTTATATTTCCTTTCCCCAGGATGTCAGGAAGTGTTTTATGATTGATATATAGGGATATGATAGAGGGAATAAATATGATCTCAAAGAAAATATAAATTTTTATTTTATATTTTAAAATGTATGTGAAATTCAACTATGTATCTAGTTTACCAATACTAATAAACTATTTGGTCCTTAGGGATGTGTTTCCTTGTATCTTGTGCCAATGTAATAAAGTAACCACCGACTTTGGGATACTAGGGTTTGAGTCTTTACACGGTGCATTTGTGTCTTTTGGATTAAGTTTGTCCATTGAAACCTTGAACATTCCATTACTCATCTTTTTCACCATAAGTACTGAAGAGTTAGTATTATTCATATCCTTATCAACTTGGAGAACTAAAGTTAATAGGTATGGGACCGACTTTTTCATGTTATTTATGTTATAATTTACAATAAAATTTGAGAATATAGGAAGTAAAGAGGCAAATATGATATTATTTTCTAGTTCTTGATATCCCATATCATTCTCGCCGATATCTCTCATGATATAACTCTTAAATATGAGATAAAATCTTGTAGGAATCTTCATCTTCATGCATTATCTACAGTTCACATAACATAGATGACAATATGATACAATGTACATCTAGTGAATCATCTACATGATTATTATATTTTTCTTTATTGATGGTATTGAGGAATGCATAGGAAGTGGATAGACCATGAATTTAATGATTTTTCATCACTTTATTGACATAACTATGTCATTTCGGGTGATTCATAGCTCGATATGGAAGCCAAGGATCCCGCATGAAATATTTAAGCACAAAATAAAACAAAAAATTACCTTGTTCAATCTGAAGTTGCACCCAACAGTCATTCATCATTGGTGGAAATTTCTCAAAGGAACTAAATTTGGAACCCTAAATATCATTCTCATGCACTTAAATATTCCACAAGAACATTGATCATTAAATTTTGAGTGCTGGTGCAGAGACCTGATGATGCCTTAGACATACCAATGATCACCACAATGTTGTACCCTCAATTTGATAAGAAGAAGTTGGACTGAATGTTGGAACAACTACTTAACTCTCTAGGAAGTGTGAGATAGGTGAGAGCGGGTCTCAAAATTGTTCATTGAATAATTACCCAAATGAGAGCCTCCTCTTCCTTATATAGTGAGCTATAAAATACTTAGAAAAGGCTTCCCAACCACATAATATATATTACTCACTAAATAAGATATAAAAAACTACTTATGAATGACTTAATGAGTCATAAATATCATTTATATTTTTATCAATTGTAATATAATAAATATATTATGTAATAAAAGTGATTCATTTACCATGAATCTTCATTCTCATATATATTAAATGAACCTTGAATAATAATACTCATTCATTAAATATTTTACCATGTATTAACTTAATATCTTGTGAATAATTTTAATAAATAAATTCAAAACCAATTATTCTTAACTTGAATAATGTGAATTTATTTATTTTATGGCGATCTTATATTCATGGAAATCATTGAGGCCCTATGGTGAGGCCCACCATGTCATATACTCCTATTCATATGAATAGACCATACTTTTGAATATTCTTAGTGTGTGATTCTCTATGTTCTTATCTCGATAGAAGTGAATAATATTCATAGACTAGGAGTGAAATTTATAAACCCATTAGGGCCCCTAAAGAGGTAAGGAATAGTCATAGAAACAACAACCATTCCTATAGACACCCACCATGCAATATAATCTCTTTGTCTCATGATATCTTATAAAGTAAGATGCACACTTTGTGTCATCATCCTTCCTTTGTTGTTTGCTGACCTAACTAGATAGGCTTACCTTATTGTATAATTCCCATGAGTTTAATGAAGGTACTAACATCATGGTCAACTAGGATCGAGATATAACTTCCTCTCAAAATCAATAAATTTTGTCTTTTATTATTCAATTAATGTCATACCACCAATGATTCACCCAACGCAGGCTAACTCACCACGACATAAAAGTTACGATTTTTTTCCTTCCATCAAAGTACATTATAAAATACTATACACTAATAATAATATCAAGTCAGGAGATCATTACACATGTTCATAGAAAGGAACTACCAATGTCACCTGAAACATATGGTGTTTTTATTTGAAGGTTAGTCCTCTTGATCTCATCTACTCAAGATTGCTAAGTAAAAACTTCATTTGAAGAAGTATCGATGCTTATGTGCCACCAATAACTGATAGCCAAACATCATCCATGTCTAGTTGGAACTATGTATCTTAACCATATGAAATATATTTAAGATTACTGTTATGGTATCTTTAGGTTTTCATTAAATCCTAATAACTGATACAACCCTTTTATAGGATAACTAATCCAAGGACATTAACACATATATAGTAGACACAAAAATATCAACACTATTATGGTAAGTATATATATTTCATAACTCAATGTATACATGATATGATAATAAAAATGTACTATACATGTTTGGTTTAGGGAACCCTATTTTAAAACATTTATCTATAACTATTGCACCCCAAGGAGGATTAGTAGAATGTGAGGATTCCAGCACATAAAGCTTCCCCTCTTGGAACAATACTATACAAAAGAACTATACCATTCTTTAATGTTATGGTTAGTCAAAATATTCTCTTTATCTAGCATTGATTACAATGATATTGAACTTGTGGAGGTGATTTCCATTTTATCTACATCAAATAAATTTATCAAATTAGTATTTTATCTTGATTATTGATTATACACTATTGGTTAATTAAATAATTAAATGTCTCCTATTATTTTATCAAATAAAATTATCCCTCATTATTAGACTCAAAATACCTATTCTCCTAAGTATTCTGGTGGAAATGATATTTGAAACCCCTCCTCATAATCTAATCTATGGATATTCCATTACTTAGAGAGTTTCAAGGTATACTTTTGAATCACCAATCGCATTGACCCTAGGATCCTTGAATTTTTTAGTGAAGTTATAACTTTTAGGAATCATAAACTTGAATTTAGTTAACACTTTTAATGTAAATATGAAACAAGATAGCTATGAATATTTCTTTTATGTCAACTTTAGTTAATTAAACCCATCACTTTCATAAGAATTCTCCAATAATAGGAGATACCCTCAACAAGGTTTGACGAGATCATCATACAATCAGTTTGTTAAAATTTAAGTGATGAAATGCATTGTGAATTAATATATATTTGGAGAATTTTATTGTTACTTGAAAAATGAAATAATTTTTTATTTAACATTCTCATTCTATGTAATTTCACTCACAACTTAACAATGTAATAAATAGAAAAACATTCATACCATCTTGATTTTTTTCTGTGCATTCTTGTTTATTATTTTATGTGATCACATAAATATGAAAATTCAAAAAATAATAATTAACCATTAATAAATAAATAAATAGTGTGGCCAATATTAAGCATTTTACCATTTTTGTTTCATTGAGAATAAATGGATCTACCGTGACCCTAGGGTTTGACACCCGAGTCGTGTGTGACTCATGTTGTATATTCCACTTGTGTCTAATGCATCCACTTATTTTCTAGAATGTCACCAATTATTGATATGGTTCACATCTTATATTTTCCTCAAAATTATATATAAACACTCAAGAATGTTATACATACATGAAGAATAATGCCCATGGAAGCGTAAAATGAGAATTAAATACCGATTCCAAAGAGTGTAATGTTTTAGGGGGACATTTTTATAATACAATATACATGAAAGTATTATCATGTAATTACATGAAGGCTATTTGGGATTTTTTTGAATATTTATGGATACATAAAGGTGAAAGAGGTCAAACTACAAGTATTTTTGAACAAATATTCAGATGCACCCAACTAGATATGTTACTGAAATCATTGATCATGTTAATATTCTTATGGAGGATATGTATGAGTTTAATGAGATTATTTAGGATTCCAACAATTTGAATCAAATATTGAAAAGGTTTCCTCACTTCAATATGAAGGTTTTAGTGATTCAGGAACAAGATATGAATACAATTTCAGTAGGTGATATGTAAATTATTCTTGTTTCATATGAGATTAGGATGAATGATGAATATCGTAATTCATCAACTTAGTTTTCCAGTACCAATTCCAAGAATTATGTACCTCAGGTGTGTTTCCTTGTACGTCATTGACTATTTACTAATGAGGAGGGTTTATGATCAACATTGAGGATACTATAACCTTGATATCACATGAAAAAATAACAATACATAATAAAAAATCCAAAAAATTAAAACTTAGAATACATATCATAAATTTTACCATGAGATATAATAATCAAATAAAACACACCATCATGAAATAACAGAACAAACCCATCCTAAAAACCAGAAAAACATCATAAAAATGACCACCCACAAGGTAAATAATATGTAAATATAAAAAAAAAGAATCAAAATAAATACATGAAGGCATCACTACACTATATCAAAACCCTCCCCAGTACCCTATCAACTACCCCATAAAGTTACTACATCCTAATTAGTGGTACAACAGATAATATCAAAACCTATATTCCAAAAATAAGTCTGCACATCTATCAAGGTGTACATACATGGTGTGTGAATAAATCTTAATAGGATACCCCAAAAGGGCCACTAAAATTTTCCACAATATAACTTGTGTATATGTATGTACAATAAACATAACATTAATATTCTACATGCATATTGATGAAAATATGCACTAAAAGACTTGAATACAACATTGTAGTTTTGAATATGCCGTGTTCTGTGCTGGTGTGAACTAAAATATAGTGAGAGTCACTATGTAATGGTTCTATGTATGGAATTATCATCTTATATGATAACATTCTATATTCTTCATTATCTCACTTAAAAAACAATAATATTTGATTTTTCATTGGATGAAAATTTTTAGGAGTTTGAACATTGAACATATTCATTTAAACATTAAACAAATTTATTGATATTAAACCAAAATGTTTCAATGAGTAGTATCATATGAAACATTTATAAAACATACAAATTCATATTTTTCGAAATTTTGAGTTCTTGAGGTATATATAAAGGTTCTTATATCCTCATAGGATGTAAGTGTGTGACTCCATTTAAATATAAAATATTTAGATCTCATTTATCTCTTATCTTTAAACAAGGTTACATAAAACCATGATTATTAGGTAGATTCTTCCCAAACATTGGGATATTAGTAAAACTAATGAATATATTAATATTAAGGAACCTATGAACAACCTACGAGGAATTATTCATTCAAATGCTTCTCAGTGATCATTATCAAACTCATGTAGATGAACAAGATCAACAAAGAATAATGTACACTATTTTCTCTTTGTTTAATTATTAATTCTAAATGTATAGATAGATTAGGATTGTTTTTGGGTTTTGGAGTTGTCTTCAACTTCATTTTGGGTGTTATTCATCCCTTAAAAACACTTCAGAGGTATTAAATCCTATATATCCACATTTGGATTGATTTTTAAATGGATGAAGAAAACTGAAAAGTGAGTTCTCTAAGTACCATGACACAACACATTTTAAAAAACTATTTTTTTTCAAAACACTTATTTCTTGGAAAAGGAATAGTTTTATAAAATTTATATGACCACTATTATAAATCCCCAAGGAATGATGTTATATTTGTTGGTAATGGATTTTTTGACCCATAACAATGTTGGTCAAGGATGATGACCAATATGTGTATTGACATCCCAATAAAGCAAGTTGGTTTTGTTGACAATAACATATTGGAAACTCATGTTTAAGGTGGCCAAAGTGTTGAAGTGATTCTTGGGATATTGTTTGTAATGAACCAAACTGGGCCAACTAAAAAAATCACCTAAGGTGGTCTACCACATAGTGAAGGTCAAATGAATAAAAAGAAACATGTCTCATGTAAAACCTAAAAAAGACAAACCAAAAAGGTACGTAGCAGAAGCAAGATAAAATATCCATGAGACATAAAAAACCAATCCAAACCAGCTAAACCTGAAAGGTAAAATAGGACAAGACCGACAAGTCTCCATGTGACCAACTGTCACCTCCAGATAATCCTGCTACGAAGATGATGACAACAAGAGAAATAATTTTGTTACAAAATTTCTTACCCTTTACCCAAGTCCTACCAAACAACATCTATAACCGCCCAAAGGTAAAATATGTTGTGATCACAAATCACAACACGATTCCACCAAAGAATCTATAAAATTTCTAATACCAAGAATGCATTATATCTAGCTTTAATACAAATCTAGTTTACAAAGAACATTAATAAAATAAAAACAATTTGTAAAAAATCATTTGATTTTAATTAAAAAATACTAAATTCACCAAATCCAAGAATGTGTCAAGTATGAAAGAAATAAGGTGATTATAGGTATAGACCAACCATGGATACACTATAAGATAAATATGTGAGAAAATAACTATGAAAATATCATCATGAGATACAACAATCAAAAATGAAAAATCACACCATTTGGGATCTAACCTATAGGGATATATACTAGAAGGGAAATAAAAAACCCAATATAAGCCTAAGGTGGATCTAAGCAATATAACCTCTAGTGACATTACACACACCAAAGTGACATAAAACCACTTGTGGCATTGCACACACAAAGAGTAGAAAGTCTATTTATTCATGCACCCAAGGTTACCCAATGTGATATGTTTTTCAAAATCAATTTAAAAAACATTATTACATTTTATAAAACATTTTCACATTAAATTCTTAATAATTTCAGCCTGGAAAATCCAATTTAAATCCACAACCACCATTGATGCATTTTATTGAACACTTGGTGTGCACAAAACCATTTTAAAGAAAAAACCCTTAAAAACATGAATCCTTCCCAAAAAACCACCATTACCACAAATCAATAAACTTCATTCAATAACCCAAAGGAATTAATTAAAAATCAAAGTAATTAATGAGTTATACCCCTTGTACAGAGACACGTACCCTTAGAGTAGAGGAAACCTAGTCTTCTTTGAAAATTAAGATTGAAAATGAGAAGATAGACCTACGAAAGATATGGCATCAAGGAAAATAGAGATAAGTAGCATAACCATTATAGAGATGTAACATCATGTGTAGGAATCCAAATGGATTAAAGACACCCAAACTCATTTGGAGAAACCCTAGGGTCAAAGGAGAATGGTTGCACAACAAGAATGTGAAACATCAAGTGTGCAGCGTGACTTAAACCTATTAGGATGAATTATTTATAGTGTAAGCACCTCATTTAGGACATAAATATCTCATAACAAATATATGTTGAAAAAAAACTTCATCTCGAGTTATATTTACCATGATCAATTATTTTATGGTGTAAAAGTGGATCTTATGGTGTAAAAGTAATTTAGGGTATACAAATGTATTTTACAGCTTACAATATTCATATTCAATAAACCATTTCACATCTTGTTACCAATAATATATTTACATCATAAAATTCACATTTATAACATAAAATGGCCCTGCAAAAATTACCCAACCCAGCTTCTGCAGAAACTCCAAAAAATAGTTCGAAGCCCTCCGAACCCAAAAACATAATCTTAAACATTTAAAAGAGTGTAAATTTTTACCTGGAATGTTACATTGGCAGCTCCCAATGTGAGCACCAAGTTTTATATTCTTGGATAATGGGTATGGACCCATTAAGTCCACAAGGCTAGTTAAAGAGTGATGATTAGCCAAGTTGAGATCCAAGATAAGGTGTTCAGATTCATTCTAGAAACTTTCTAGAAGAGAATCTTAAGGAATTATATATGTTTTAAGAAGTCAGCTACATGGAAAAAATGACTATGTGACAAAATAGGGTATGTGGCC
The DNA here is from genome assembly GCA_963277665.1 of Viscum album. NCBI lineage: Eukaryota > Viridiplantae > Streptophyta > Magnoliopsida > Santalales > Viscaceae > Viscum > Viscum album. The sequence goes on from OY728142.1 coordinate 109,987,332, forward strand.
AGAATGACTACATGCTCAAAACAACTACCCAAATTGGGTATGTGGCCAAAATGATTATGTGAATCAGATTTTTTGAAGCACCAACTATGTGAGAAAATTGGCTATGTGATCATCTTATATATTTGTCTATTTCAATAATTGGGTGTGTGAATTTGGATATGTCTCCAAATGGGAGATTTCACTTAGAATATGATAGTAATGTCATCATCGATCATGAATGATTGCATGAGGAGATTATGAGACCTCGAACTACTGAGAAATGCATGAACATGTGCAGTTATCTATGAATGGAGTTTCAACCACATTCTATGGTTGTTTTTGTGTTCGTGATTCATAAAGGGTTTTACAACCTGAATACTTCGATTGTGGTGGAGTGCAAATTTGGTCTTCTATATTTTATGAAAATACAAGCTAACAGATAGAGATATTCTCAGGGGAAGTTATAATGGGAGTTAATATCTTTCTTATATGATAATATCTATATCAAGTCTCATGAATAATTTAAGAGACATTTATGAATCTTAAAATTTTAGTGGTATTCACCAGGTTTCCATATTAAAATATTTAGAAATACATACTGAGAAGATGAAGATATTCTTAGGAAATTATACTATTAGTAACCAAACCTAAAAATTACATAATCTTGAGTTTTAATATAATAATTCATTCTATATATTTTATGATATTTTCACGTTTATAGTTTTAGAGAATTATATCATAAATCATACATAAAAAACCATATAATATAAACTGGAAACATCTAATAAATTTCTATTTTTCAAACAAAATAAAAATTTTAAGATAAAACATGATTTGTTTCATGAAAAATATCCAAAACTTTCAAATTGACTTCTTCCTTTCCCTCACCCATCCTTAAATTGGGTGAACATTTTTTAAAACATAGGGTGATCATAAAATTTCATAGTAAGGGGTTTTAAAAAGAAATAAAACTATTGGTCCAATGAAAAAATGAAAACCTATAAGATGTTTAAATTTATCTCAATTTTCTTTGAGCAAATAAAATAAACCATTTCCACATAAAAAACACACACTTTTTACTCAAATAAAATAATTAAAACCCATATAAATCAAATTGAAACCATTTTTGGAAATTTATAGCGTCACATTCATAACTCATTTTAAACTTATGTCAGAAATAATTGGAGCCTAGTTAAACATAGAAGAGAAACCATCTAGAAACTCCCTTCTTATTTCCTGTTAAGTTAAATAAAATTACCCAATGCATTAGAGCGCTCTCTAGGTTCACCCATCATATAATCTATATCGCTCTCACTCGATACTATATGGGTGCATGCATCGTATTAGTTATATGGGGATCACCAATCACTATATGAGCACACCCATCATATAAGCTATATCAGGCTCACCTTTTGCTATCTGGGCACACCCATTTCTCATATAATGTTCATGAACCATATCATGATTTTTTTTTCACTTTTTCATCATAAAAAATTTGAAAAACTCTTTTAAACTCATATGGAAATCACTTTCAAATACCCAAATACCCTTTTCTTTTTAAAATACCATTTTCAATACCAAAATACACTTTTATTTTAAAAAACCATTTTCAATACCAAAATATCAAAAAAGGGAAAGAGGTGTATTCTTTGAAGAAAACTAGAAATCTTGTAAAGGAATCTAAACTTTAAATAATGGTTATGGTAGTAGAAAAAATCATTGTTGCTATATAGGTTAAACAAGAATATTCCTTTTTTCATTTATAAATAAAGGAAAAAATTCTATAAAAAGATTCCCCTTTTAAAAAGCATTGAAATAAAGGTAAAAATGACCTTTATAAAAATCTAATCTCTATATAATTACATTCATAAATTCATTTTAAAAACATGGACAAGAAAGAAAAATATAGTTATAAGGAAAACTTTTAAAATGATATTTTTTAAAGAAAAACCCCTCACCACTTTGGAAACATTTGAATCATAATCCCCATGAAATAATAATGTCAAAAAAACATTAAATATCATGAAAATAGATAAATTCATGACATAACATTTTAAAGTGGATATATATCACCTCATAAAATAATATAGGTGGATAATATCAAAATATGCCTCAAAAATGGAACTTGAGATGAAGTCCCCTACATTGAGTTCGATTCATCACATTCATTCTTTATCTTCCTGAATAATAAACATACATTAATTATTTGGTTTCTTAAGAACCTTTTTAAAATTTATTATTTATTTTATTTCAATTATTTATATGTCATATACAATTACTTGATGTAATGACCCAAAATTTTATAAATAATTTTTTTGATTGAATTAAATTCCCTATTATATATTATGGTTGTAAAAGACACATAAAATTATTTGATTTTATTATATATTATCATATTTAAAATAATATTAAGCATCATAAATGTTGAAAATATAACCATTTTACAATGATCATATGGTTCGTATAAGTATAGGGTTTTGATAAATCCAATTGACATAGACAAAAGAAGCAATGTACTCAACCAATAGAATCATACCCTATGAAGACAATTTATCAGAACTTTTTAGGGATATTGAATCACTAGTATTTTCTCTTTAACAATAAAAATATGATATTTAATAACTAAAGAATGAGTGATAATGTTTATAAGATAAGTTTAAGCTCATCAAGATCACGACCCAAACCATGTATGCCAAACCACCCCATTAAAATATCACCATCATGTACATTACCATTAGGGTGTTTTCTGGTGTAATAAAGGGATATTTATCAATACCTTAATATTATGAATATGAATATTTTATATAATAATTAATATATTTACTACTTATTGTCATTACTTTGTAAATGAATTTGACTTTGAAGTGATAAAACAAAAATTGTATTTTTTGTTTAATATACAATTTAAATTAATATATTCCATTTTAAAGAATTCATGAATTTTAAAAATGAATTATATTTTAATAAAATAATAAAATTAATTTTTTTTATTAAATATAAATGATAATATAATTTTTATGAAGTCAAATATAATTTTTATAAGGGTTCAAAAAAATTTATTGTTAAAAAACCCATCATTTATCAATAAATGAAAATTCTTGTTTTAAAAGTGAAAATTTACATATTTATAAAATTATTTTGATAAAATAAATATTATTTTTGGAACCATCATGTCAAAATTATCCAATGGTGAATTTTCCATAATTTTTTGGGACACTCAAATTTTTGGGTAAAAAATAAATACGGTATAAATATAAAATTTATATTATAACATCATAATGACCCAAAAGTGATGTAATAAATGATATAAAAGGTATAAAATACAAAATACATGTTTCCCCTTTAAAATAATTCAATTTTATGGTTATTTAATTAATTTTATAAAGCCATTATGAATCCACCAAAATCAATATTATATTTTAAGGTTTTAAAATCATTTATTTAAGAACATGACTCACTTATACATCACCAAGGGTAATATTTTAATGAGTTTATCCCTTTTAAGTATAAAATAAAGGAAACAAATACTATTTGGAAGAAACAATGGGTAATAAAACCATGTGAAAGTTTGTGGTTTTGATTACTTTATTATATTGAGTCCAAAACCTAAGTTTGAGAAATAGTAAACCCCAAATATTTTCCTATATAAACCCACCCAAAATCCCATTAATATTCTCTCAAAATTCTTGTATCACATACTTAATCTTTCCTACTATATCTATATTCTCCCAAGGTTCCTCCAATCACTCAAGAAGCTCCTCCCAAGATTTTTGAATCACCCCTCAAGGCAAGGGATCATTTCCTTCTCCTCTTTATTCATGCATCTTATTCATTTTATACTTTTTATTTCGAATTCCTATTGTAGGGATATGTTTTTCCACATCCCTATTACTATACATTTGATTTTAAAGTGATGATATACCCCTTTATAAATTATTAATTTATTTTATGAATATTTAATTTCTGTTGTTATGCTGTCAAATTTTCACTGTGATTTTTCCATGCAAAAACTTAATCTTGTGAATACCATCATTATTTTCACTCAAGGGTATTAATTTATACATACATATAATTATTTGATTTTGGAATTACTTATATGTATTCCACACTCCCTTATTTTGGAATTAAATGTGATGGAATATGATCCTATGATGAATGATCTATCTGACACACTTATTCATGTACATTATATGAAAGTGATGGGTGAACCCGAAATTATATAGCACTCCAATGCATTGGGTAATGTTTTAGTATTATAAGAAGTCAAGTATGGTATTAGGGAGTGAACATAATAAATTATGAGACTTTGTCCACCATTTTATGGCATATTTTAAGTCATTCTTGACCTATATTTATGATTTAATGTTTAAACCGGTTGCCACTTTCTCAGGTTTCCTTTATGTTATCATTCTATATGATGACTATTTGTTCATGTTTATGATACTCACCCATTTTATTTCCAATTTAAATTCAAATTTTCTAACATGTGACAGTTTCTTTAGGTTATGTCATGTTTATTCTCTTACTGGGCTTTATATCTCACCCATTTCTTAGGTATGGACTATGTTATCCCATGTAGTTTTCAGAATGATGGAAAATTATAAGCATGTTAATGAAGTTTTCAACAATGTTGATGTAAACTATATTATAAGTTGTTATGTAATGTACCTAATTACCCAAAGAAACTATAATACTCATTCTTTTGGGTTTTACTATGTGTATTCTTATTTAATAAATCATGAATTAATGTTTAATAAAGGAAAGGGTTGTCATAGTTGGTATTATAGGAAAATTTAGTTATTTTTGGGATTATGATTAGATTACTCTAGAGAAATCCTTAGGTATAAGAACAAACATAAAAATACATAGCTAAATTTTTATAAACTATATATTAAGTGGTTTCTAAGAAAATAAGCCCTTTTTGGATACTACAAGTAGATGTATCTATGGAACATATGTACATATGGGTAACATCCAAAAAACCCGTATTATGCTAGATTTGATCAGGAACTGGTGAACAACAATGGGCCTTGCTGCACATTTGGTTTGACACTCACTTGGGATATGATTTGGTAAACTCACAAGATCATTATGAACCACTATTAAAGGAAAAAAATGTTTATAACAGTCTATGTTATAAAATAGATCATTGATAAAAAATATTGAAGCCTAGAAATTCATAAGTTAAGGAATAAATGCCATTTTTAAATTATCCCTTTAATTTAATTGGATTCCCATTTATGTGGTTAATTGTTTGAAAAGTATCACACCTAAGACTATTTAGTATGAAGTAAATGGTCAGAACCAGAATCAAAAATTGAAATACAGGGTTATCAACCATAGTTCTATACATTTGTTCATATCACACAAGTTTAGTAGAACTGTTGAAACACCACAAAAAAACATGGAATTAGAGATGTAGGTGAAAATAATGAATGGAGAAATTATTTAATCCAAAGTATATAAATCCTCCCCTATAAAAATTTGTGGGATTAAATTCTTATAGAACCTTGTGATACTCCATTTAATGAAATTTTATGCAATTCTTTGTATGGATTGACTTTACTTAAATCGATCCAATAGAAATTTTCACAAGTAAATCACTCTCCACATCAGAAATCGTCCTCCAATTCTATAAATATTTTAGGAGGAGGATGTATCTTATTTGGAACCAAAATAACAAGCATGAATATTAATTCCTTATGAGAAAACGTATCTAGATCAAATGATTGAGTCAAAGGTAAAAATAATCCATGAAGACATTCCCATTGTGAGGGAATATGATGAAGTTTTTTCTTGAATAATTTCTTGATATTACTCCTAACTAAGAGTTTGAATTTTCAATCAATATTATACCTGATACTTTTCCAGTATCTAGTAATCCATATAGATTAGTTGTTGTGGGACTTGATATGTTGAAGAAAAAGCTATATGAGAATTTTGATAAAGGGTTTATTGGACCAAGTGCTTCACCATGGGGTGAATCGGTCCTCTTCATCAAGAATAAAGATAGGTAAATGCGCATTTTCATTGATTATCATGATCTCAAAAAGATCATGATAAAGAAAAAAATATCCTTTTCCAAAGATTGATGAATTTTTCAATTAGATACATAGAGCCCAATACTTCTCCAAGTTGGATCTTTGGTCAGGGTATTATAAAGTAAGGGTGAAGAAGGAAGAAATCCCCAAGACTAATTTTTGTACAAGGTAAATGCTCTATGAGTTCATGGTAATTTTATTTAGACTCATTAATGCTTCAGAAATATTCATATACTTGATGAAAATAATCTTTAGATATTACCTCAAAAAATTTGTGGTAGTATTTATAGATGATATTATAATATAATCCAATAGAAAGGAGGATCATGAGGATCATCTAATCATTTTGGTATGTGGCTAATTAAAGGATAATATTTATGAAAAGTGTAAAAAATGTGAGTTCTGGTTAAATGAATTATCATTCTTGGGGCACATTATCACAAGAAACGGGATATATATGGAACCTTAAAGAAAAAATAAATTTAAGGATTTACAAGGCCAACCATTATGATAAAAATCTATATTTTCCTAGGAATGGATGGGTATTATCGACGATTTGTGAGAAATTTATCTTGATTGTCAAAACCTCTAACCAAAATAACTCAGAATGGAGTCATGTTTTTTTATAATATTGAATGTGAATATATCTTCAAGGAGTTTAAAAATAGTCTTATCATTACAAATATAATTATTCTAACTACAAGTGGGTAACTTTTTGTGGTATATAATGATTCTTTGAATAAGGGATTCAGCTGTGTGTTAATGAAAAATGAAAAAGTGATAGCCTATGACTCAAGACAATTAAATGTACATGAATAGAACTATTTGATGCATGATGTAGAGTTGATTTCAGTAATATTTTCATTGAAAATATAGCATCATTATCTCTTTGGTTATAAGTGTGAAATATATATAGATCATAAGAGCCTCAAGAATACATTCACACAAAAATAGATAAATATTCACCAACAAAGATGTTTAGAACTGATTAAGGACTATGACTACTCAATCCACTACCATTAAGGGAAATAAAATAAAGTGGTAGATTCTCTAAGTAGAATGGATCCAACAATTTTATCATTTATGATAACTGATAAGGATATGATTTTCTTATACTAAAGGATGTACATGGGAATCATAAAGGAAGGAACATAATCAACTCTTTCACAAATGACTTTTCAACTGTCCCATTCAAAGAAGATAAAGGATTCTTAAAGATATGATGTAAAAATTTATAAAAAGGTGAAATATATAAGATAATTAAAATCCCCAGAGTTCAAAATTAATGAATAAAGAGTTATAAGATTTGGGTTATGACTATGTGTACCATCAAATACCGAGTTAAAGGATCTTTTTGATAATGCACATAGCTCAACCTTCTTTATCCATCCAACAAGCACAAAGATTTATCAAGATCTCCAAGAGAACTATTGGTGGGAAAATATTAAGAAGTATATCATTGAATATACATAAAGTTATATTGTATGTTAATAACTGAAGGATTAAAGGAAAAAATCCAAGGGGATGATGCAACCATTACCCATACCTATATGAAAATGGGAAAACATAACCATGGACTTTGTCAATGATATTCTGAATACATTAAGAAGAAATAATGATATATGGGTTGTGGTGGATTGTCTTACAAATACTTCTCACTTCATTCCAATTCGATTGGACTTATCACTTTATCAAATTTCAAGGATATACATTAGAGAAGTGGTAAGTTTGGATGGAACACAACTATTTATTTTATCTTATTGAGATCCAAGTTTTACCTCCATGTTTTGGAAAAGTCTTCAACATGCTCTAAATACCAAGTTAAACATCAGCACTAATTAACAGCCTCAAAATTATGGCCAATATGAGCAGACTATCCAGACACTTAAGGACATTTTGAGAGCATGCTCAATGGTATTAAAAGGAGTATGGGATCAAAATAATCCTATGGATGAGTTATCATAAAATAATAGTTTCAACTAAAGTATCCAAATGGATCCTTATGAAAACCTTTATGGTAAGAGATTTAGAACACCTACATGCTAATATGAAGTTGTAGAATGTAAACTATCAGGTCCTGAAACGGTCGAGGAAATCATGGAAAAGGTCAAGACCATTTAACAACATATTATGGATTCTTAGAGTCAATAGAAGAGCTATGCTAATAATAATTGAAGAGATATGGAGTTTGAGTTTGAAGGTATGGTATTCCTCCTCATATCTCCATGGAATAAACTCATGAGATTTTGTAAGAATGGTAATCTTAGTCAAAGATACATTAGTCTATTTTATATACTTGATCACATCAGAGTGGTGGCCTATCAACTAGTACTCCCACCTAACCTATATCTAGCACGAGATGTGATCTATGTATCCCTATCGATAAAGTACATACCAAACCACTTAAATTTGTTGAATCTAGAGGTGGTATTTTTGGAGAAAGATCTTTCATATGAGGAGTATCCTGTAATGATCTTATATCCTAGAGACAAAGTTTAACCAAATAATACAGTGCACCTGGTCAATGTGATATGAAAAAACTACTAGTTTGAAAAAGTGGTGTGAGAACTAGAGTAGGTGATGAAAAACAACTACCCTAATCTTTTTTATTGTGTGAAATGAAAATTTTGAGGGGGAAATTTCTAAAGGGGGTAATATTGCAATGATCCTAACTTTTATAAATAAAATTCTCTTTATGATTGAATTAATGACCTATTATGTATTATGGTTATAGAAAACACATGAAATTATTTTGTTTTATTATATACTATCATATTTAAAAGATCATTAATCATCATAACCATTGAATTTATAACTACTTAACAATGATCATATGATTAATATAAATATAGGGTTTTTATAAATCCAACTAACACAGAAAAAATAATCAATTGACTCAACTAGTAAGATCATACCCTATGAATCCCATTTATTAAAGCTTATAAGGGAGTTAGCATAACTAGAATTTTCCCTTGAACAATCCCAATCCTAGATCTAACAACTAAATCACAAGTGAAACTATTTATAGGATAAGTTCAAGATCATTAAGATCATGACCCAAATAATGTATGTTGAACCACCCATGAAAACCGCACCATCACACACTTTAACCTTAGGGATCATTTTAGTGTAATAAAGGGATATGTATCTAAGACCAAATAATATGAATATTTTATATTTTATATAAAAATTATTATTTTTACTTCCTATTATCATTAATTTGTAAATGATTTCTATATTTAAACAACAAAACAAAAATTGTATTTTCGTTTAATATAAAATTTCAATTAAGATATACTTTTTTGATATATTAATTAATTTTAAAAATTAATTACATTTTACTAAAATAATATAATTAAACAATTTTTAACAAATATAAATGATAAAATAATTTATATGAAGTAAAATGTAATTTTTTATGGGTTTGAAAACAGTTATTGTCAAAAAACACATCATTTATCAATATATGTTGATTTTTTTAAAATAGAAATTTAATATATTTATAAAATTTTTAATATAAAATAAATATTATTTTTAGAGTCATAACATCAAAATTATACAATGGTGAATTTTTCATAATTTTCTAGGAAAGTCATATTTCCGCTAAAAATTAAATACGGTATAAATATACTCTGTGTATTATGAAATCATATGACCCAAAATTGATGTAATAAATAATATAAAAGGTGTCTAAAACCAAATATATGTTCTAAATTAAAAATAATATGATATTTAGGTTATTTAATTAATTTTATAAGGCCTTTATTAATCCTAAAAAATATATATTATATTTTATGTTTTAAAAATCATTTGGTTAAGAACATGACTCACTTACACATTAATAAGTGTAATATTTTAATGATATCTACCCTTTGAATTAAAAAATAACGGAAACCACTCATATTTTTTAGAAACCATGGGAAGAACCAAGGGTAATGTTTTTATTACTTTATTATATAGATTCCAAAACCTAAGTTTGAGAAATAATAAAGAACTCCCCTCTCTTTTTCTATATAAAACCACTCAATCTCCCCTTACTCTTCAGAAAAAAAATCATGGATCACATAATTACTATTATATACCTTATCTATAGTCATCCCAAGGTTCCATAAGCTCTCAAGAATCTCTTACCAAGCTTTTGGAATCACCCCCTCAAGGTAAGGGGTTCTTTCTTTCTTCTATTTATTCAAACATATTCTCAATTTTATGCCTTTTATTTCTAATTTCTAATGTTGTGATAATATTTTTCACATTAATATTAAAATAAAAATTATTTTAAAATGATGATAGAACACTTTTTCTATCATTAAAACATTTTTTTATTCTTTAAGTACTGCCGCTATGCTGTCAAAATTTCACTACGATTTTTCATGCCAAACCTTTGAATTGTGAATACCATTGTTATTTCCACTAAAGGGTATTCACAAAGACATGCCTACAATTATTTTATTTGGGAAGTAAATGTATTTATTCCATAATACTTGATCTTGGAATTAAATTTTATGATATATGATCCTATTTTAAATAATCTATATGGCACACTTATGCATGTAAATGATATGAAAGTGATGGGTGCACCCATATTTATATAGTGATCCAATGCATTGGGTAAAATTTTGGTCTCATGAGATGTCATGTATTATATTAGGGAGTGAACTAATACTTTATGAGACCTTTTCCACCATGTTAGGATGTCATGGATGTCATCCTTGACCTATGTTTATGATGTTATGTTTAAAGTCGTTTCCACTTTCCCATGTTGCCTTTAAGTTATCATTCGGTATCATGCCTCTTTGTTCATGTTTATGATTATCACCCATTTTATGTCCCATTGAAATTAATATTGTATAAAATGTAATAATATCTTCATATTATTCCATGTTTATTCCCTTATTGGTATTTATATCTCACCCCTTTCTTATGTATGTTTCTAGGTTATACCATATAGTTTTAAGAACGATAGAAAATTATAACCATGTTAAGGAAGTTTTCAATTATGTCAATGCATCCCTATTTTAAGTTATTATGTAATATAACTAATTACCCAAAGACTCTAGACTTATCAATATTTTCGGTGGTATTATGTGTATTATTATGCAATAAATAATGAATTAATGTGTAATAAAGGAAAAGGTTGTCAAACTTGATCAATTATGTTTATGTCATATGCTATAATGATATTTTGTTTATGTGTCCAAAATGAACTTGGTAGGTTGATTATGGTCAAATTGGTCATTATTTAAATATTTCTAGAGTAATTATCATGAGATAAGTATCATTTTTATATATCAATTGTACTTTTGAAACCAATCATTAAAGATGATTATGAAAAATAAACTATGTTATGATCATGAAGAAGATAGGTTGCATGTAAGCATGAGTAACGTTTAAAAATTTCAATTATCATTATATAAATATGGTAAGAAATATTTTTATCTTTACAGAAATATTATCACAGAATAAATACCATATTATTTAATTAAATAAATATATATATATATAATCCAAGTGATGTGGTGGTGAAAAAAGAATCACATCGCTTTGTGGAGGTGGTAGTCCACAGATACACATGAATGAAATTATCATTTTTCAGTGAGTAAAATGGTAAGAAATAAAAAAATATATTATATTTTTAGAATGATAAATATTTCTTTAATATCATAATGACATCACTTATATTCATTAACTTTATTCTCATCACCTTTCATGAAAAGTGTTAGTGTAAAATGAATCACATCGTTTCACAAGATGGTAGTTCACCATACAGATGAGAGATATTATTATATCCATTATAGAATATAAAGTAAGAATTTACATGTGATATAATAGTTATATAAGTATAATTTTGTTACAAATATCATATATATACTTTGAATCCATCATTATAACAAGCTGTGGGAGACGATGGCGAAAAATGAATGACATCAGTTTGCAAAGTGGTAGTGCACTGTACAAATGAATGCTGATTTCATTCCCCATTTTATGTAAAAGGATATTTATTTTGGTTATTCAATTAATATAATAACATCTCAGTAGATGGGAGATACTGGTGTTATTATATCAGTATAATTGAATAAGATTTAAGTGAGGTGAAAGAAGAAATAAAATAAAAATGATCAGTTAATCATGATACCTATTCTTAAGAAAACCTCCTTAGGTTAGCACCAAAAAAATTCTTTGGAAATTAATTGGAAGATAAAAAGGTATTTTAAGGTGTGAATAGGAGAGGAGAGGGGTGAACTTTTATAAGTGGGCTATGAGTCACACTTGTAATTTTTAAAAAGAAATCGACATACCCAATTTTTTCACATGACAAAAGGATCCAAAATAGATCATTATTGATCCATAGAAATTACAAGATTTAAATATGACCAGAAAATATATTTTAGACAAGTTATTAGGTCATTGTAACACTTATACTTTTAGTTTAACACATCAAAAAATCTGTTTTTATCTTAACCATGGTAATTAATTTTTAATGTTTTTACTATTCATTATGGTAAAAAATTAAGTCAACCTTATTATATAATATAAATTATATTTATTCAAAATAAAGAATCCATTTTACCAAATTAAATTAACATAATTCAAAAAATTTAATTTTAAATTACACCCACATACATGATGAAAAGCAGTTCATCAAGAAGTTTATTTTTCAAGGAATTATTTATTTTATATTAACTCTATGATAAGTAATAATCATTATATGAATTCAAATTAATATTTTTTGACATATAATATATAAATTTCATTTAAATAATTAATCCTTATTTATTTTTTTAATTAATTGAAATAGAAATCATTAGGCACTTTAAAATAATATTCAGAAAAAACCCATTTTTTAAAACCAAAAATAAGTTTATACTAAAATAAAATATAAAGATGATTAAAATGAAATTAAGTGTATTAAATAAAAATAAATAGTAATTAGGTTTCTTAAAATTATATTCAAAACATAATGATAATTTACATTTTTCAAAAATCATTATTTTTCAGTATTCACCAAAAAAATCAATAATTTCTAAAAAAAATCACTATAAGTTAATTTTTATACGATGATTTCAAAAATGAAATTAATTTTTTGAAATGAAAATTAAATAATTTAGAAATTAATATTTTAAATAAAATATTATAATAAAATTGTTTAATTAAACTATTTTGATTTTGATTTTTAAAAATACATAATATTTTTATAATAAATATAACTACTTAAGATGATAATGATTTATTCTATCATTACATAAGTTGTTACATATAATTTTTAGACATGAAAACATATCATGTGGTTATGTTCATGTGAAAATAGCCCAAGACCTGTGGAGGATTTTAGAGTCATTTATAAATCTTAAAGTAGCACTTACATCACATGTGATGATGAAGGTATAAGATCCTAAGATCTTAAATACATGACAAATATATCTCAGAAGAAGAAAAGAGACTCTACACCATCAGATATATATATATATAATAAGAAGATAGAGAGAGGGAGCATTCCATCAAAATCGTATTAAGGCAGATCATATTTATGATTTAATTTTTAGAGGAAGAAGAATGTGTTTCTATAGATGAGGGGATGAAATCTTGAATAACAGTGATAAAATGAGGGGGAAGAAGGTGATACATTCTACCGATAATGATCCAAAGAAGGAATATTTTAGGGAGTGACCCTTAGGAAGCATTGAGGTATCCCTAAAATCCAAAGGGAGTGATCTTGGTAATTAGAGTGACCCAGTCCGAACCTTTTTAGGAAGTGATCCAAGTGATCTTGGTGCACCAACACATTGTTGGTAAAAGTATCCTTGGAATATCCCTTTGTGGCAAACCAAGTAAAAACCCATGTGTCCATATTTACTTAATTCATGCACACATAAACAGCTCAAGAAACCTTATGTATACCTGGTTAAAGATCATAAAAAAGTGGACCTCAAGGATTAGAGGTCAAGATCCATTAATGGAAAGTGAGACTTTAACGAGAAAGTGTTTTAATTATCAGTATATCACATATACTAATTTACCTCCTCTAAGGGTAATCTCACTCTAAGTCCCTTGTTTATTTCCAACAAGTGATATCATAGGGATACATTGTTTTTTTGGATTTGTATTCTTTTATTTTTTCATCTTTTTGTTAAAGTTGAAGTTTTAGTTTTACCCTATATTTTGGTGTGACATGTAAAAAGGCAAAACATTAAAAAATAATCCCAAATAAAGTTCAATCCATTTGTGTGGAATTATTTTTAGGAAAAGTTAGATTTAGTTGTATCAGTCTAACAATGTGGAGAACATAGGTATAAAATATTTAGATTGTGAATCCATTCACTCATTTAATGATGCTTCATGTATGAGTTAGGAGCCAATCAACCAAGTGATATTTGGACCACCAATGATGAGGTAATACTAGGGAGGATAAAATGGGAAAATACCAATTTATCAGAACAAGTGGATCAGCAGCTAAAGGAAGAAATATTGAGGCTTAAAGAAGAAAATAAGTCTCTATAGATTAATATTAAAGTCCTATAGAATGAGGTAGAAAACATGAGAGGCATAAACAAAAAGCTTGTTAAAGTTTCAACTAAACTTAGAGATAAGAATGATTATAAAGTATAATATTTATAGATGATATCCACAATGTTGGACTAACTTAAATAGGAAAACATTATAAACTCAAAATAGTTTTTGAATCTAATGGAAAAGAAGGATGAATTGATTGGTCAAATGGATGAAGTGGTTCCTGAGAATAGAATAATTTAACAAGAAAATGAATTCTTAAGCTATTGTTCAAATAAAATCTAAAATTAAGGAGTGAGTGAACATGATACATAATATTAAACAATCCTTATAAGAGGAGATGTCTAGTGGAAATACTCTCACAGTAGAATTTAGTTCTCAGCTTGAATCAAGGAGTAAGAAAATCCAACTATTGGAAGATGAATTAGATTCATCCAAGCACCAACTAGATGAAAAATGAAGGAATAATCTAAATAATGCATTACATTTGTTATTT
Source organism: Viscum album (assembly GCA_963277665.1). Classification (NCBI taxonomy): domain Eukaryota; kingdom Viridiplantae; phylum Streptophyta; class Magnoliopsida; order Santalales; family Viscaceae; genus Viscum; species Viscum album. The sequence goes on from OY728142.1 coordinate 110,002,353, forward strand.
GATCACCCTTAAATATGTTATGTAGAGGAAAATAAAAAGTATTCCCTCTTAGAGGAGAAATAAGAAAAAATTCTCAGGTCACAAAATTCTTACTTCATGGATAAATATTGTATTGAATATGTATAAGCTACACCAAGGAATTAAAAGATGAAATCTTTGAATATTCTTAATAAATGGGAAAGTTTTGAAGGTGGTATAAATAAGATTAAAATGGACCCCAAATAAGGTAAAAAACTAGATGCAGATATAAGGAAGAAGTAGTGACATGTGTTACTTTTATAGGATGTACAAAAACTACTTTATTTTTTGTGCTAAGGCTTAGGGATATATAAAATGCTATGAAGCTGGTGGAAAACTTGAAAGATTGAGTCATCATGCACAATAAAGGAGTTATGGGTTTCATACTAATAATTATGACCCTGCTAACAATGTCAAAAGTGGAATTTTTAGAGTACATTTAGTAGGATTCAAGGGAATATTTTTGGATGCATGCAATGAAAAATTTTTTCATTGAGAAAAAGATTTCAACAATTGTATAAAGAAGAATATTTTATTAAACCTAAGGTAGAAAAAAGATCCAAATATATCTTTAAGCCTCAGACATCTTGGAGAGATAAGAAAAGGGATTGTAAGAAAAAATAGAGATCGCTTAATGAGGAAATCAATAAGAACCATGAGAAAGGGATATCCCAAAGAAATGAAATCATTGAAAATATTAATAATGCTTCAAGGTATAGTCAAGGTAGAAAGAAGTTTTGGAGATAGAAAAATATTCTTATTTTGGGAAAAGAATCCATTTGTGAATATCTTCCCAAGAAAGAAAACATTGTGTAAAAAATAAAGAGCCTGAAGATTATGAATGGTGGTTGGATTTCATCAAATCAAGTTTAGATCTAAATACAGATTATAAAGTGAAGGACATAAGAAAAATGGTAGTCTATAGTGAGTCAAAATAATCCTCAACTTGAGGAAGTTTAAGGTAACCCAATCCCCATATACTTCATTTCTTATAACTGTGAAGAGGTATAGAATTAAGCGGGTAATACGATCCATGGAGTGGTTGTTCCTAAAAATAACATTATTGATTGAACCAGAAAATTACAAGTAGATGAAGTTGAATGAAAATATGGATAATCATAAATGTACATGAAAATGTTATGAATTTTTAGAAATTCCATGATATAATTACATAGAAATAAATCCTGGATGGTGTTCAACAAAGTTAGTATCTGACTGTATGTTCAAATCAGACCTCAAAATTGAATAAAAAAGCTTGGAAACAATAACTGCCACAAAAATGAAATTTATATCCATATATTTGTTTTTATAATATGTAGTTTAATGTTTAGTATCAAATTATATTTTCAAAATATCCAAAATCTACTAAATTGGGAGTGTTTTCCAATAAATGGTATCCCCATTTAGTACACCTTAAAGTGATATCAGAAATGTGTTCAAGATAAAAGGTCTTGAAGGAACCCAAAACAACCTAAGAGGGGAGGGGTGAATCAGGGTGTCAAATATTTATTTCAAAGTGACATATCTTGTTCCCACATTGGTAGGAACCTGTTAAACCTATCTGATGATAAAGTGCAGAAAAAAACAATCACATGGAAAGCGAAGACACACCAATTTTACTTGTTTCACCACTACGGGATATGTCTAGGGAGCATACGATGATAGGTTTTTGGTCATACCAAATTACACTAATATTCACTAGTTTTTTAGTACAAAAGTTTATCATAGTCACTCTGTTCTAGGAGCACTAACTTTACATGGTTTTAGGGAAAGCACAGTACATACCTTAGATCACTTATGTTAACTCTCCCTTTCTCATTGCATTAGGAAGAATCTGAACTCATTTTATTGATTTGAAAGTATCTTTAATGTATTGGAGTTAAATATTACATCTTCAACTATATATAGATTCCTTTTTGAAGTCTCTTTATCACCCGTATGTGTAATTCACTCTTTCTAAGACCGTTAGTTCATGAAATGTTCCTTTGTGAATTGACATATTCCTCTGCATACTACACTGCTTCCTACATGTACTGGGATCCTTCCTCTACATAGTAGGCTCCCCCACACACCTCTTGTGCATCATAGACCAGTTCTCTTATTTGAACCATCCCTACTCTGCATACTGTAAGAGAACCACAGACTGAGTTCTTCTTCTATGTACCGCCTCTACTATATAGACTTTTATTCCCATAGACCACTTGAAACTTTACCAAATTTCTAATCAGAAACACCTTCATGGGGTTGTCTTCCCATGAACCACTCTAGACTTCACAGAAATCCTCCCAATTTTTTTAATCTTAGTCTCTCACCCTAATAAAGGGATTAGTGCTCATTATATAGGAAAATATATCTGCACAATCTAATAAACTGAGATTTACTAAATCTTCAATACAACTCCACCTTTACAATGTACCGTGAATGTCCCATAAACTATATTCCCTACGTAGTCCACATAACTCCATTATCTCTATACAGAGACACAAATCACCACCTTGTTTTTGCAAACAACACCCTTCATGGCTTCTCAAAACTCCACCTCATTTTTGTGAATGACACACCATACCACGAACCATTTTCCTTTCATGAACTATAGGCATTTTCATGAACCTTATTTTCTCCACAGACTGTTCCTCCTATGTGGTATGCGTACCGTTGCTTTGTGAACTGTTACCACTACATGGTTCATGGTTCTCTATTCTGCATACCATATTTCGTGATATGTGAATTGTTCCCAAAAACCTCTATCCATGTACTACCTTTGCAGAAAACCTTCCTTTTACAAAATCAAACTCCAAATTTTGAGGCCCAAAAATTTGGAAAATACTAGGAAACTACACCACCTTAAACAACTACTTTAGCCTATATTGTAAGATCACCTGACTTGCAATCCACTTGATCAACCCAAAGTGGATTGACAACAAACACAAACCATACTCCATTTCTATAAAACAACTACCTTAGTTCCAAAAATCTCCCCCTTGGGTTTGTTGTAAATCGTCATATAAATTCAATGAAATACCAGTCAAAACCTGATAAATGAGAAACAACCCATCCAAATCTATAAGTCTATGTGAGAAATTCTTAGAGTAGAAAACAAGAGGGGAATCATGAATTGGGTTCCATTGATACCAAAATATGATTTTTTCTCCATTCTCACTATCTCCAAACTTTTTTCTCTTTATAACTCATTATTCCCACTCACTCCAAAAAAATATCTCCATTTTCTTTCCACCAAAAAAGAATTTCTTATTTCAACCTCCTTTTTTAAACTATAAAAAATTGAATTTATCTATTCTCCCCTATTGGAAATAAACCTAAAAAATCAAATTTTTTACTTTTACAACTCAAAGCACACTCCCCCTAGATCATATCTCCCCCATAAACTTGCAATACTTCAGGAAACAGATTAAAACAGTTAGCACAACTAGGGAGAGGAGATGTTCATAACCTCCTTATGCACATGGAGGTGGCTAAACACTGAGGTTCAACTGATGTTTCTTGAACACATGTGCTGACAATGGCTTGGTCAGTATGTCAACCACTTGATCATTTGTTCCAACATGATCCTTTTTAATCATTCCTTATTCCACCTTTTCCTTGATGACGTTATATATGATTTAAATGTTTTTTTTATTATAATGCTAAAAAGGATTCTTCATAAGATCAATTGCAATATTGTTATCATAGTGAATAACCATTGGCTATTTCACCTCTTCAAAAATATCATTTAGCTAAGTGAAATAATTTTTAGTAGAGATGTACTCAGCTTCAGTAGTACTGAGAGAAGTACTTTACTATTTCTTACTCAACCATGCCACACATTCCTTAACAATGAAGAATTCTCCACCACTTGTGGATTTTCTATCCACCATATCTCCAGCCCAACCAGTATTAGAAAATGTGGATAGTTCATCATATTTTCCTACAACAAAGTATAATCTATACTTGTGAGTACCTTGAATGTACCTCATGATTTGTTTAACTACTTCCATATGTTCTACCTTAAAATTAATTTGAAAGTGGGCCTCTAAGAATGTTGCAAATAAAATATTTGGTTATGTTGTAGTTAAGCATAATAGGATTCTTATTATTCTACTGTACATTGTGGGATCTATAGAAGTACCATCCTCATGCTTTCCAAGTCTAGTTCCAACCATAATTGGGGTCGACATTGGTTTGGATTCATGCATATTGAATTTATTTAGAAAATATCTTGCATAATTTTCCTAAGAAATGAAAGTGTAGTCTTTCCTATGAATCACTTATATCCCCAAGAAGTATGTGATTTCACTAATCATAGACATTTCAAATTCTTATTTCATGTGATCAGAAAATTCATCCACTAATCCATGCCTTCTTCCATCAGATATAATATCATCTAAGTACACCAGTACCATGAACTGATCTTTTTGAAAATTATTCACATAGAGATTCTGATCCACTCATACTCTTTTAAATTAAAGATACATTAGATAAGAATCCATTTGGGAATATCATTATCGCGGTGTCTGCTTTAATCCATAAAGTTCCTTCGTTAATCTACAAACCTTCGTATCATCACTACAAAGTAGAAAAACTACATGTTATTATATATAGACTTCTTATTTAATAAAACCATTTAAGAAAGATGTTTTGACATCCATTTGATAAACTTTATATTCTCTTAGAATTTCCATGGTAGGAAATAGTCTAAATGACTCTAGTATAGCCAGCAGAGAAAATGTTTCTTCAACATCAATACCTTTAATATGTGAATATCCTTTACACACTAGTTGTGCCTTATTTTTTTATCACATTTCCATGATCATCAACTTTATTTGTGAAAATCCACTTCATACCAATCACATTATGGGTTTTGGATCTCTTAACTAGATCCCATGTTTGGTTCTTATCGATCTAATCCAACTCTTTATTCATGGATTTAACCCATGATTCATCCTTTAAAGATTCTTCAAATGAGAATGGTTACAAAACTGATAAAAATGAATATTGTGCATTATTTATCATTATCTTTATCTTTGTGGAAGATTTCCAATCCCCAATGATGTTGGATTAATCAATTTATGCTCTTCAATTTCTTTATTGAGGTTCAAATGAATTTTCTCCTACCATGGTTTCCTATTATGATTATTCTTCTGATTCAAAATCATGATGTGATTACCAATTGTTTTCCACGCATTCCTCTACCTCTATATTTGGATCCATTCCTTGTACACATTATTCCTCATCTTCTATCACATTAGTAGTAGAATTTCTTGAGGTATTTCTAGTTTTATCTTTAATGATCTTCACATAACTACTTTACAAATTTTTTCCTAGATAGTTATTAAATGTTTTTAGGATTTTCTATTCATTGAATATCCAAGGAATATTCCTTCATCTACAACATCACCATAATTGCCTTGATTTCATTATTTTGTCTCAGATAAATAATTTACTTCTGAAAACATGAAAATACTTCAAATATGGATTCCTTCCATTCTATAACTCATAGGGTATATTAGTTTCTCCCATAAAAATACCTGTTCAGTTTTGAATATAAAATACATCTTGAACAACCACTTTATAGTAATGGAAAGAGATACATCTTTCAATCAGCATAGTTCTAGACATACCTTTCACCTGTCGATTTTAGCGTAAAAAAACTCCCTTTTGCTGTAGAGTCCTCATAACAACAAACTCATGTTGTATTCCATGTTTCTATAGGTAATTTTCAAATCCATTGGATGTGAATTCCCCTCTAATATCAGACTGTAGAACTTTGATTGTCCATCCAGTATCATTTTCAGCTATCTGATGAAAGTTTTCATGAAATCAAGCACCTATATTTTTCTATGTATAACCATCAAACAAGCCATTACGCTATAATCATAAATGAAAAAGACAAAGTACCTTTCTCCATATGTTCCTGTAAAATTTTTCAGACCACATACATCTGTATGAATGGGATCAAGAAGATTTGATGCTCTTTTATTCTTTGGATGATATGAACTGCACACCAACTTTCCTCACATGCAAGAGTCACAAGTATTATCCCATTCACACTTTAGATTTGGGATATCCATGAAAATATTCATTTTTGATATCTTTTCCATATATTGTTGATTTATGTGACCTAACCTTCGGTGCCACACGTTGTTCTATTCTTTAAATGTCACGTAAAAAATGTTCTATTTACTATAAAACTGATATAAGTTGCCATTTTTTCTACATCCCTTCATGAAATAATTACCTATTATTAATTTTATAGTGCACCCCTTTTGATTTAATGTCACCATAAGTATTGAGTCACAAATTTTTCTCACACTCAGGATATTGTGATGCAACCCATCCACATAAAGAACATAGGTCTTCTTCAGCTCACCATTGGCTAGTTCAATACTTCCACACACTTTGATCTTAAAAGCACCATCATTACTGAATCTCATTATTCCATTGAACTTTTTCTTGATATCTGTTAATAATTCTACATTTCCTATCACATGGGATGAGAATACACTATCAAGAATCCAAGTTCTTCTATTCTTGGTCACTTTGAGAGATACTTCTACAAGGTTGGATTTTTCAATTTTCTTCTTTTCCTTCCATAAAATATTAGATTGAGTGAAGGATAAAGAAGGAATTTCAAATATCTCTTCCATGAGAGTAGGTTCTCTATACACATATTCTTCTTCAAGTGGGTAAAACCTATTTTTAAGAGAAACACCTTCTGGTTGGTGAGTATTAACTTGTCTCTCTATTATTTATGAAATTTTCTTTCCATTCCTCTTCCTATAATCAATAGATTTATAGAAAAAGTTATAAAAATAAAAAAAATATCCATAAAAACCATTTCTTCTATAAGAATTAGGATATGAATTAGTTTTCCTTTTTTGAATTCCTAGCTCTTCCCCAATCAAATAACTCCTTGCCTCTTCACAGTATGACATGGTATGGCCCAGGTAGCCACATAATTGAAATTTCATAAGTGGAAATGAATTTTAACTTCTATCCCTATTCATGTCAACTTACTTAGGATGATTTCCCGACTGTCTATCATCTTGGAAAACTCGAGTATAGTTTTCATTCATCATTTCATTCTAATTTGAGACTTTCTTTATTTGGACTTCATGTGTCTTTGTGATATGTTCGACTTTCAACTTGACATTATTTTGGCCCATTTAACTTCAATCATTCAATGTTTTAGTATCAAAACAATTCCTATGTTTCCCTTGCATGAGGGTCTTCGATCAGTCATATCCTTTTCAACTCCATCAAAACCATGCTTAGCTCTATCTAACAGGTAAATATCTAAGATTTTTCCAAACTGAATTTTCTTATTTATTTCTTTTGGACTTGATTCACTTTCAAGTTTACTCCAAATAATAAAAACTTCTTATTCAAGTCCCTTGTTAGTTTTTGAGTTATCCTCTAGTCCTGAGGTAAAGTAATTAATGACCTTTGCTTATTCTTTAATTCTAAGCTTTAGTTCAACTATATCTTCTGGCCTTTCAAAATTTGTTGAATGTTCCTTTACTACTTCCTCAAGTTGATCAATTTCAGCTTCCAGTATATCAACATATTCTGATGACTCTTCCACAATTTCTTTCCACTTTTTTGATCTCTTGTATTGATTCTCAAGCTTACCAAAAAACATAATTAATTTTAAAATTGGGATTGACATCAGTGGTCATCTGATTATTTCTAGATTTATCTCCCAATGGTTATAATTTTTCAATGGTAGCCATCATTGACGCATGGGTTCCAGATTTAAATTCAAGTTATTCTTACTTAAATAATTCACAATCACTATCGTTTTCTTCATAAAAAAACCTTTCTCTATAGTTTCTTACCATAATTTAAGTGTCCCTTTCTGAAGAACCTTTTTGAGGATTCTTCATGTCTCTAACTTCACTTTCTTCATTATCAAACTTTATTGTGCACTAAGAGGCAATGCACCCAACTCTTCCATAACGAAAAAAGCCAAAGGTAACTTGCCTTCAAATTTTACTTTTATCTTCATTAATTTATTGGAAATGAGAGAAAGGTTTCATTTTTCCTCATTATCTTCATCAATACTATCTCCTAAAATTTCTAGTTTTTTCATGGATTTGAATTCCATTTCCTTTCTTACTCGAGTAATTGCATATTCTAGTTTTACTCTCATCTCACATGCTACCAGTCTGCTTAGTAGATTATCTAGATAAAGTTTGGAAAGATACCTTTCCTCAAGGGCTGACACCTTTTGATTATAAAGAGGCGGAATTATTATCAATATTTTCTTCAAAATATAAATGTCTTTGATTTCTTCACCAAGTCCTCCTATTTCTCCAACAACTTTAGGAATTTGATTGAAAAAGGTATCTTCATTTTTTTCCGAATACATATTCAGATCATCAAATCTATTATGAAAAACTTATAGTTTCACTTCCTTCACTTTGTTGTCATGTTCATAAATATTCTCCAGTTTTCCCACATAAACTTTTCTGGCATACAACTCATCACCTTTAGATATATCTGATCAGAAAGAGCTGCAGTGAGGGAATTCTGTGCTTTGACATCTTCATCAAGCATTTTCCTGTCTGTATCGGTCATAGATAACCCAGTTGGATCACTAAACTATATTCCTTGTGTAGTGTAAAGCATTACTTCAATTCGAATAGATCTTAGACGAGATCCCATACTATTCTTCCAGATCTGAACATTGCTTCCATCAAATAAAGGGACTCCCCGAACATTCACTATATTCTTTATGGTAGAAATTAAGGGAATATTTAACACCAAAAACCTTTACCCTATGGTACCACTTGAAGGATCCTAGAACACCCTAAGAGGGGAGGGGTGAATCAAGGTGTCAAATTTTTATTTTAAATTTACAGATCTTGTTCCCATGTTGGTAGGAACCTTTTAAAACAATCTTATTAGAAAGTACATAAAAAAATCACATACAAAGAGAAGACACAACAATTTTACTTGGTTCACCATTAAGGGATGCGTCCAAGGAGCATATGCTGATAGGTTTTTGATTATACCAATGTTTAATAATCTTTAGTAGTTTTGGAGTATAAAAGTTTATCATAGTCACTATGTGCTAGGTGGAATCCCTTTACAATATTTTAGGGATAACACACTACATCTCTTAAATCAATTTCATTGACCCCCCCTTTCTCAATACATTGGGAATAATATGAAATCAGTTTATTTACATGAAGGTTGATTTAATGGAATGGAATTAAAAAACTAATCTTCAAATATAGATAGATTCTCTATTGAAGTCTTGTTATAACCCATATGTGTAATTCACTCTTCCTCACACTGTTAGTTCACAAAATTTTACTCTGTGAACTGGAATATTCCTCTACATACTATGCTCCTTCCTCTATGTAATGGGATCCTTCTTCCGCATAATGGGATCCATTTCATACCACTTGTGCTTTGTGGACCAATTCTCCTTTGAGAACCATCCCTGCTCCATGTACTACAAGAGCACCGCAGACCAAGTTCTTCCTCTGTATACTACCTCTCCTACGTAGACTTTTCATCCAATAGACCACTTGACACTTCACTAAATTCCTCCAGATTTATAATCAGAAATACCTTTGTGGGGTTGTATTCTCACAAACCACTCTATACTTCACCTAAATCCTCTTTTTTTTAATCTTAGTATCACACCCAAATGAAGGGATTAGTGATCCTTATATAGGAAAATAGATCTGCATAATCTGCTAAACTGATATTTAACAAATATTCAATATGACTCCACCTTTACCACGTAACGTGCATGTCTCATGAACCATATTCCCTGCGTGGCTAGCGTACTTCCATTCTCTCTATGTGGTGGCACAAATCGCCACCTCATTTTTAAAAATGGCACCTTTCATGGTTTCTCAAAACTCCACCTTGTTTTTGTGAATGACACACCATCCCACGAACGATTTTTCATTCTCAAACTGTAGGCCTTGATATGAACCTACTTTTCTCTGTGGAACACTCCTCCTACATGGTCTTCATTCCATTTTCCACTCCATAAACCATTCCCACTACATGGTTCACAGTTCTCCATTCTATGTACCATATTTCATGATCCACAAACTATTCCTAGAAATCCCTATCCATGTACTGCCTTTGTAGAAAACCTTTCTCTTCCAAAAAAAACTCCTAATTTTGAGGCCCCAAAATTTGGAAAACACTAGGAAACCGTGCCACCCTAAAAAAACTACTTCAGACTGTACTGTAATATCACTTGACTTATAATCCCCTTGATCAACCCAAAGTGGATTAAAAACAAACAAAAACCATACACCATTTTTAACAAAGAACAACCTTGGTTCTAGCAGGTCTCATGGGGAGTTTCAATGAACATCAAAGGCTATTCATTATTATTAATATTTTTAGAAATATGTGAAGATATAAAAGGAACATAGTTCAAATGATATCATTTGTTCAACCTAAACCACTCTTGTAACAAGTGGTGTCAAATTTTTGTCCAGTAGTATCAATTACTTAATTATGTTGTGTTTTTCTCATAACCAATTACTCTAATGTTATGTACTAATGATTTGGTGTGAATTTATGGTGATCACTTGTTGTATTTTAAAATAGGAAAAGAAAAAATTGTTTTTTTATATATTAGTATTCATGAGTTACATGAACAACCATGTTATTGTCTATAAAAACTCTTATTTCCTACACCAAACTTTAGATTAGAAGGATTAGAGTATTTATTAAAATATCATGTGTAAATTGGTAAACTCACTCATTGAGTCTCTTTAGAAAATACAACATTAAAGGATATTATATTGTTTATTATCTGGTTTCAAAGGGTTTGTATAATTAACATGTGGATGATACCAAAAAATGAAGTTATTTTGAAACAGATGGAGTAGATTTTCCCAAGGGGGATTAAAGAAGATATCCCAAATAGGGAGTTGATCTTTCCTTGAATATTTTCTTGTATTGTTGAGGAGATGATATGAAGGAATATAATTTAATCCCTATATTCTTTTTAAAGTCACATGGAAAGACCCTTTTCATTCAAAAGGGCCTTTTTATTTCATTAAAAATACGGAGGAGAAGAGGATATATTCTTGGTGGAGAGAAATTTATCATATTAAGGGGAAAACATACTTCCTTGGATGTATTGAATAAGAGGGAAAAAAATCCAGTTGATTATTTTCAACAAAATCCAAATGTGTAGATTGGTTTCAATCCCAAAGGATTGATGTTTTATTTTTGACAATTTATTTGATGACCAAAAACAAGTTTAGAAGTTTGATGACCAAGATGTGTGTTGATATCCCAATGAATAAAGTTGTATTTGTTTACAATTACATTTTTGAAAACTCTTATTGAATGTGACCTAAGTATTAAAGTGATTCTAGGAAGATTGGTAGATCCCAAAGTGAGCACCAAGTTACATATTCTTGGAGAATGGTTATGGACTCATTTAGTCTATAATGCTAGTTAAAGTAGGAAAAATTCATTATCTGACAATTTTATAGGAAAGTGAATGTGTTTAGAGTCATGTAAGTAACTTTAAAAAAGTTAATCTTAAGGAATTATATATATTTAAGTAAATAAGCTACGTGGCTAGAACAACTAAGTGATAAAATTGCGTATGTGCGCATAACAACTATGTGAAATTGAAATGTGGCTAGAATGTCTATGTGTCCAGAATGATTACATGAATTGACTACATAGAAACATTGAATATGTGAGAAAATTGGATATGTGACCATATTCCATATTTTGCTACATCAAAAATAAGGTATTTGAATTTGTATACATTTTGAAATGGAATCTTGCACTATAAAACTAATAGTTACACTGTTGTATACCATGTGTGATTATAGGTGGAGATTATGAAATCCCTAACTAATAGTAGATGCATGAACATATGCGGTTATACATGAATAGAGGGTCAAACATATTCAATGGTGGTTTTTATGATTGTGGGCCATAAAGAGTTTTAAAACCTAAATATCATGACCATAGTAGAGTATATATTTGGTCTTCTATATTTTGTAGAAATACAAGCTGACATATATAGATATTATCAGGGGTGGTTATCATGGGAATTAATATATTTATTATATGATAATATCCATCTAAAGACTCATGGATAATTTAGAATACATTTATGACTCTTAAAATTTCATAGATATTCAAAAGTTTTTTATATTTAAAGATATTGAAATACATGCTGAGAATATGGTGATATTCTTGAGTAGGTATAATTTTTTGATATTAAAACATCTCATACATTTATGTTCATGGAAATATAGATCGAGACTCATGAAGAATTTAATAGTAATTTATAACTCTTAAAGTGGTAGTTACATCACACATGACGATGAAGGTATAAGATCATAAGATATGAAACACATGACACACATCTGTCGAAATAAGAAATGATACTCTAATCTATCCAAAATATATATAGAAGAATTAAGAGAGAGATAATTCCATTGAAACAATATGAAAACATAACATATTTAATATGTGATTTTCAGAGGATGAAAAATGTGTTACTCTAGATGATGTGATGGAATCTTGAAGAAAATATATCATTGAAGATATTTCTAAAGTTGAAGAATGTGTTTGTTATGCCTACAACAAAGTGATTTTGTTCTTGAATTATTATAAAAAGAAGAAAAATTATTTTTTGTTCCTACAACAAAGATAAGTAGTCCCAAATATATTCTATAAAGAAGGTGTTGCATCAGACATTCTCATAGTGGAGAGGAAACAACCTAACACAACTACATCAGATCATATAACTTTTTTGAATATGAATTTAGTGTTTTTGATGAAGGGACCTATGTGTCCATAATCTATGTGAGGATTCTTCCTAAATTAGTGATCATAGGAGGAGGAATAATGTGGTCCTTTCCACTAGCAGTGATCCAAAGAATAATGTTTCGATGTAGGGACCCTTGGGAAGAAGTGAGTTGTCCCTAAAGTTGTAAGGTAGTGAGCATAAGCATAGGAGTGACCTAGCCCGAACCTTTGTTGGTAGTGAACCTAGTGATATTGGTGCACCAACACATTTTTGGTATCATGCCACTTGTACTATCCCTTTGTGGTGAACCAAATAAAAACCAATGTATCCATATTTACTTTATGCATGCACACTATAACAGATCACGATTCTTTAAGTATATCTGGTTAAAGAGTATAACAAAGTTACCATCAAAGTAGAGAGGTCATGATCAATTAAAGGTAAGTGATATGTTGAATAGAAATAGTTTTAATTGTTACTACAGTGCATACCAAGATTCACCCCCTCTTTAGATAATCTCACTCTAAGTCCCTTGTTTATTTACAACAAGTGGTATCAGAGGGATAAACTATTTTTTTTTGTATTTGTATTCCTTGACATCGTTCATCTATTTTTCAAAGTTAAAGTTTTAGTTTGACCATATTTTTTTATGACATAGAAAAAGGTATAAATTCAAATAGAAATCCTAAATCAAGTAGAATCTATTTGTTTGAATTTTTTTTGGTAAAATTATGATTCTGTTATATGATTCCAAAAATATAGAGAAGAGAGGTATAAAATATTCTAATTGTGAATCTATTAACTCATTCAATGATGATTCATGTATGAGTGCGAAGCATGATCAACCAAGTGATATTAGGACCACAGATGTTGAGGTAATCTCGATGAGGATAAAAAGAAAAAATTCCCATATATCATTAAAAGTGTACCAATAACTAAAGGAAGAAATATCGAGACTTAAAGTGGAAAATAAGTATCTAGAAATTAATATTAATGTTCTAAATAATGAGGATGAAAAGATGAGAGACCTAAAAAAAGGCTTGTTAAAGTTACAACTGACCTTCAAGATAAGAATGATTCTCAAGTAGAAGAGTTATATATGATATAAAAAAGGTGGAATATCTCAATCAATAAAAGAGTCCAAACTTGAAAGAGTTTAAAAATCTAAAGGAAAAGAAGGACGAGCTAGCTAGTCATGCGGTTGAAGTAGTTGACAAAAAATAGAAGGAATCAACAAGAAAAGGTATAATTCAAAGACACTATTGTTCAATTGGAATCTAACATGAATAATTTAGAGAATATACTGAATAATCTTAACCAATCCTTGGAAGAGGAAATTTATAGTGGGAAGACTCTCAAGGAAGAATTTAGTGATCAACTTGAATCAAAGAGCAAGAAGATCCATCAGTTGGAATAAGAATTCGTTTATTCCAAGAACTAATTAGACTATAAGGGCAATCCTAATGTCAATAATGATTTACATTTGTTATTTTATCACTCTTCAGTAGGTAATGAGGAAGAAAAGAAAATTATTCCATCTTAGAGGAGAAACAAGAAAAAATTACCATGTCACAAAGATCATGCTTCATGGATAAAGTTTGTCTTGGATATAAAGAAGCTCCACCAAGGCATGAGAAGAATATAGCTATAAATTTTTTGATGAAAAGGAAAGGTTTTGAAGGTTCCATAAATGGGCTTAAATAGTACCCCAAAATATTTAAAAATAACTAGATGAGGACACAAGGAAGAAATAATGACATGTGTTACCTTTGTGGGATGCCTAAAAACTCTTATAGTTTTTATCCTAAGGCCTAAGGATATATAAAATGTTTTAAAATTTGTGGAAAACCTAAAATTCTGATTCACCATGGACAAAAAAGGAGGTATGGGTCTTATCCTGGTATTTATTTCCCTCCTAACCACAAAAAACGTTGGCGTTTCTAAAGTTATTTAGCTGGGGTCAAAGGAATATTTTAGGATTCATACAATGTTAAAATTGTTACCTTGAGAAACATATTTCAATGACTATATGATGAAGTCTAATTTTTTGAAGCTAAGAAAGATATAAGATCCAAATATATCTCCAAATATCAGACATATTGGAGAGATAATAAAAGGGCTTAGAATCCAGAAAAGAGATAACTTGATGGTGAAATAATGAAGGCCCATTAGAAAGGGACATCCCAAATAATTAACAAATTAAAAATATTAACAATGATTAAAGGGATAATCAAGGAATCATGAAGTTTTAGATAAACAAAAATATTTCGATTTTGGGAGAAGAATAAATGTTTTGTAAATCTACTTAAGAAAGAATATATTGTGTGAAAGAGAACAAGCCCGAGGATTATAAAATTTGGTTGGAATATATAAAATTAAGATTATATTTGAATTTGGAATATAAAATGAAGGAAAAAGGAAAAATGGTGGTTTATAATTACTCACAATCATCCTAAACTTGAGGAAGTTTGATATACCCCTCTCCTAATATACTTTGCTGCTTCTACCTATTTTTGAAAAGATGAAAAATTAAGGGGAAGATATGATCCATGGGGTGGTTGTACATGAAAATATCATTAATAGTTGTAATATAAAACAATAAGTGTATGTAACTGAATGAAAATTTGAATAATCATAATCATGCATGAAAATTGTATGCATGTGTAAAATTTCCATGCCAAAATTATGAGTAAAGAAGATATTGATTTTGTTAAAAAAATATGGTATCTGATTATATGTTCAAATCAAGACTCAAAAAAGAATAAGAAAACTAGGAAGCTTCATTAACCACAAAAATTAATTTTATATTTATATTTTTTATTTTTCTAAGTAGTCGTTTGGTGTTTGGTATCAACTGATATTTTTAGGATATCCAAAAGATGGTTAATTTAAAGGGTTTTCCTATAAGTATTATCCCCAATTTGTAAAAAATAAATTGATATAAAAAAATGTGTAAAGAGATAAGGTCTAATAAGGAGTTTAACTAAACATCAATGGATATTAAGACTTATTAAATTTTTTTGAAACCTATGAAGAGACGAAATGTATAGTGTTCAAATGATATCATTTATTCAATATGAACGAATCTTTTAACAAGTTATGTTAAATTTTTAATATTTATTATAAATTAAATCATCATGTGGTATGTTTTTAATAACTGACTACTTTAATGTTTTGTACTAATTATTTGGTTTAAAGTGATGGAGATCACAAGTTTTATTTTAAAATAGTAAAGTCCAAAGTTGTTTTGTGTGTTTCTTAGGATTCAAGAGTGACATAGAAAACCTTATTTTTGTCAATAAAAACTATTTTTTATTACACAAAGCTCTATATGAGTAGTTTTATAGGATTTATTAACATCTCAAGTGAAATTTTTAAATAAAATCAAAGAATCTCTTGAGAAAATACAACATGAAAGTGTATTGGATTGTGTATCACCTGATTTAAAAGGGATTGGATAATCAACATGTGTTTGATACCAATGAATGAATTTGTTTTGAAATAGGCAAAGAATATTTTCCCAAGGGGGAGTAAAGAAGATATCCCACAAGGTTAGTTGATATTTCTTAGAATATTTTGTTTTATCAAGGATGAGATGATCTAAAGAAAGATAATTACATCCCTACATTTATTTATAAAAGTTTTGAAATATATTTTATATTAAAAAGTGAATTTTTATTTCATTGAAAATAAGTGTTAGTAGAGATATATTTTTGGGAGAGAAAAAGATATAATATTAAGTGGGAAAAGATACTTCCTTGGATGTGTTGAATAAGGGGGAGAAAAATGCTATTGAGTATTTTAAATAAAATACAAAGGGGAGATTGTTATAAATCATAAAGGATTGATTTTTTATTTGTTGAAAATTTATATAATGACACAAAATAAGGTTGTTCAAGAAATTTGGTCATGTTTGATGACCAATATTTTCATTAGAATCCCAATAAAGGAAGTTGGTTTTGTTAACAATATCATTATTCACTACTCATGTTGAAGGTGAACAAAGTGTTGAAGTGAAGCTTGGGATATTGGTAGCTACCAAAATGAGCACCAAGTTATAGATGATTGGAGAATGGATATGGAATCATTATGTCTCTAAGGATGTTCATAGTAGGATAAAGTGGCAATTGTCTAAGTTGATAGCCAAGTGAAGGTGTTCAGTGTCATGTCAAAAACTTTCCATAAGTGAAGCTTAAGGAATTATATATGTTGGTGGAAATTGGCTTCTTGTCCATAATGACTATGTGAGAAAATAAGGTACATGGATATAATGGCTATGTGAATCGGGTATGTGGCCATAATAGCTATGTGAATTAGGTATATGGACAAAATAATTATGTGAATCAACTACGTAGCAAGATAAACTCTTCAAGAAAATCGACTATGTGACCATCTTCCATATATGGATACATCGACAATCGGATGCATGAATTTGGTTTATGTCACCAAATAGGTGCTTTCACCATGAAAATTATGGCTATACTATTATAGACCATCCATAATTGTAGGTGGAGATTATGAGATCCCTAATCACCAACAGATGCATGCATTGTTATCCATGAATGGATGGTTAAACTTATTTTATGGTGGTTTTTATGATTTTGGTCCATAAAGTGTTTTGCAACCTAAAGACCATGATTGTTGTAGAGTCTAGATTTTTTATTCTATATTTTATGAAAATAAAAGATAATATATAAAGATATTCTCAAGGGTAGTTATCATGGGCATTCATATATTTCTTATAGGATAATATCTAACTCAAGACTCATGTAGAATTTAAGATACATTTATGACTCTTAAAATTGAAATGGTATTCACTAATTTTACATATTTAAATATTTAGAAATATTTTCTGAGAAGATAGATATATTATAAAAAAGTTGTAATTTACAAATATTAAAACATCTCACATGTTTCTATTCATGAAAAAATAGATTGAGAATTATAGAGGATTTAAGAGTCATTTATAACTCTTAAATTAACAGTTACATAAAAATGATAATGAAGGTATAAGATCATAAGATCCATAAAACAAGAAATAAATATCTCATAAGAATAAATAAGACTCTACACCAACAAAAATATCCATAAAAAAAGGGAGGGATTCGGGGAGATATAGAGCATTACATAAAACCAATCTGAATGAAAAACATATTGATGATTTGATTTTCATAGAAATAAGAAGGTGTTTCTCTAGATGAGGTGTTGGAATATTGAAGAATAGGCATCTTTGAAGATTTTTCCAAAGTTTAAGTGTTTGTTTTTTGTGATTACAATAAAGTGAGTATGTTCTATAATTATTATGTAAATAAGAATAAGAACGTATCAGTTGTTCCTATAGAAAAGATATGGTGTTTTAGGGATATTGTTAAAATAAGGTTGATCATCAAGGTATTCTCATATAGGAGATGAAGTATCCCAATAGAACTAAATTTGAACATAAACCCTACTTGAATATGAATTCAGTTTTGCTAATGAAGGGACCTATATGTCTATAAACTATGTGTGGATCATTCATAGAGCAGTGAGTAAAGGAGGAGGATGAAAGTGATCCTTTCCACTGGCAGTGAGCCAAAAAAGTAACATTTTATGGAGTGGCCCTTGGTAAGAAGTGATATATCCCTAAAAATTAATGGCATTGAGCCTAGGAATATGAGTGACCTAGCATGAACCTTTTCCAATAGTGAGCCTGGTGATTTTGGTGCACCTACACAATGTTGGTAGCATGCTCCTTGGACTAGCCCTTTGCATAGAACCAAGTAAAAACCCATTATTACATATTTATTTTATAAATTTTCAACAAAAAAAATCAAAAAACCTTATTTATATCATTTAAAGATCATAAAAAAGTGAACCATAAGGTTGTGAGGTCAAGATCCATTAATGAAATGTGATAATTTTAAGAGAAAGAGTTTTAATTATCACTATAGTGCATACCCAAATTTAACCCCCTATTAGGGTAATATCAACATAATTACCTTGTTAATTTCTAAAAACCACTCAATATTTCATGAAAAATGGTCATATTAAAGCATCTTAGAAAATAGAGACACATTTTTTTGACTTAAATATGCCATGGTATACATATCACTATGCCATTTTGGCCTTCACTATGAGGACATACCATGAAATAATTGATATAAAAAATCTATTTTTGGAATTTTGAGGTTTTTATGAAACAACCTCTTAAATAGTGTTTAAAATAGTCATGTTATTGTGTAATTTTAAGTTCTAGATATGTAGGATAAACTAAGTCAAAGTCTACTTCAAAATGACAAGGCTAAAATAGTTTACCTCATAAAAAATGGAATTTCCAAAAATGGAATGGCTAGAATGAATTTTACCCAAATTTTTTTGTCAAAAAACATCCTTTATAACCTATAACAACTTCTAAAATAGTTATTCCATGTTCATTGAACTGAAATGGCTCATGATGAATCCAATAGTGGGAATTAAATCATATGAAAAATCTTTTGGTCTATGTGATATAGGTTTAAAGTGTATTTACATTGGTGAATAATTTATGAAGTGTTTAGTAATTATAAAAAAAGTAAAATATAAAAGTATTTGTTTTTATTTGGTAATTTTTCATAATTGAGAATATAAAATGTTTATATTTAAAGTACTTGTTTTTTACTTTTTTATAAACCATACTCCAAAAGTCTGAAGGACTTATTTATTTATTTATTTTTGGATAATACCCCTTTTAAGGGTTGAGGGGGAAACCTTACATGACCATTAGACCTGGAGGAACAAGGCCCAAACATGAACTAAAGTCCTAGAGGCACAATCCCCAATAAATGACCTTTGAAGGTCCAAGACCTGAATACACTTTGGAACTACCCCTCCCCAGCATCTTCATCTTTGAAGGTGGCTAGCTCCCCACCTCTCATGGATGAACGACTACTATTTCCCCATGTAGAGCTTCACAGTGCCTAGTACCA
This sequence comes from Viscum album, assembly GCA_963277665.1. Classification (NCBI taxonomy): domain Eukaryota; kingdom Viridiplantae; phylum Streptophyta; class Magnoliopsida; order Santalales; family Viscaceae; genus Viscum; species Viscum album. The sequence continues at coordinate 110,022,078 of OY728142.1, forward strand.
ATGAAAATATGAAATGTTCATATTAGAATGAGTTTATATTAAAACCATGTAAAATAAAACACAGAATGTTCATATCATATAAATGTGAATTGATCATATTTATTTTTACATAACTTAAAAAGTGTTTATAATTTGTTTATAATTTTTTATTTCGTGTCTAAATTTATGAAATATTCATTTATTTAATATTATTATGTTTATTATCCATGAATATAATAGTTATATTATGAATATGTGGATGAATTACTTTAAAAGTGTATAAATTTCTTCTTTAAATTATCATACATGAATTTAATGAGTTATGAGAAAAGTATGATAACAAATTTATTTATCTTCTATATTGAATTTGTCTTGTATTAGGTTTGGATATTGAATTAATAAGTTAATTATAGTTTATATATATTAGGTGGTAGGATTGTGATTCAGTTTAAATATCATTAAAGTAAAGAACCATGGGTAGAGAGATTTTGGGTTAGACTACTCACTAGACATTAAGCTAGAGCTCTATTTAGAAAATTATGGGAGAAGTTATTATCTCTCCATGATTACTTTAGTGGTGAATGTTTATTTCATATGATTTCAAGACTTTACATGAAAGATTTTAATATAACTTATACATGTGATATACTTTGATATGTGTAAATAAACTCAAATTTTTATTTTTATTACTAACACTAGATATGGGTTATGTAAAGAGTAACACATCCATATGATTTGAACATATTGATTTGGTGGAATATATAAATATTTAAAAACTAAATCATTAGAAACATACATAAATGTAAAAGGAAAAAATGAGATCAAATAGTGAGATTTAAAACCCCTTAAAATACTAAATGTTAGATTCCATCCAAAACAACATTTTTTAAGGACTCAATCATTCAACTTGGTAAGTTCATGAAAAATCTAGATTCCCATAGATTATCTTGCATAAATATGTTTTGGGTGAACCTAAGAGTTAGGTTACCAATTTGGGATGCACTTAGTTGAGAAAATCCAAGAGATAGAATATCAGAGGGATATAGTTGAGTTTATCCATATGATGGATTAATAAACGAGTTTTCCACTCAAATATCCAAGAGTTGTATGTAATATTATAAACATGATGACCTACCTAAATAGTTAATTGATGGGATGGACACTAAATTACACTCATTTATTAGTATAATATAGATAATTTTCCACTAATGGATATAATGTAAAAAGGGTTTATCATTTTAGTGGGGGTATATTTAATAAAACTCCTTATTAAATGAATTTCAAACATGATATTCATATGATAAAATCATATATTTTATATAAATGACAACATTATCATAAGACATGACTTTGCAACCAATATTGGAAAAGATATCTTAATAAAATCAACTTTTTTGAGTGATATATGAATTTGAAAATAGTCCCCAAGAATGAAAAGTTAATGTGTTAGAGCAACCCCTTCATGAGAAACTAAATATTGAAGTTGTTCAACAAGTAGGTATATATGCTTATGACAATCATAAATGAACTCACTTAGGGTTTTTAAGGAATATTTTGTATGAAATATAACCAAATGAAATTTATTCTCAACCCATTCACTCAATATGATTGAGTATGTTAATGACTTGAAGTGAATGAAGGTTTCCTTTAAGGATTTTGTTGGTTATCAAATTCATTATAAAATAATTGTTGAAAATTTTCTAACAATGTAAATGATTTAAATAAAATTTTACCATATTATTTAAAAGTGTCAAGGATAGGTGACCAAGCATGATAATTTTAGGTTCTGGTGTGATATTAATAGTACAAGTAGAAAAAAGTTAAAACTAAAAGAAGAATGTTTTGTTAGAAAGTCCAAAATTATTTCTTCAAGTTGCTGGTAAAAAGTTATTAAAACCTAAAATTGATTCCAAGAAGGAAAGATAATTTTTCCATACTATGAGATTTTCTAAACTACCTAAAGGGTGGTTGAGAAACTTCATGGAGAGTTCATGTTAGGTGTCAGTGTTATAGAATCATTTCTTCATTTTTTGAGGGCATTTTATACCAAATATAAATTTTTAAAATGTTTTAAATACATGTAAATTAAAAATAAAGATAATAATTGATTAATATTGTAATTTTCATTCATGTGATGAAGAAAAGGGCTTCTAAATCATGAAGTTGAATGCAAAATATTTCAATCTTAGATGAATCTAAATAAAGAATATGTATTTTCATCTTATTTCTCTTATCTGATAAGATATATTTTTTGTTAAACATAGTTGTTATGAATAAAATAGTATGATGGTTCTAATACACATGATTTACGATTCATCATATTATTTAGCATGTTTTAAAATAAAACAAGGATAAAATAATATTTATCCACGATAAAATAGTTTATTCAAGATATTTTTTAAAATATAAGGGAAGAAGTTCCTACCACATTTATTGAAACATTTTAAAGACAAAATTATTCATTATAGATATTTCTCCAAATACATAGAATACCATATAAAATATTATTTTTAATATTTTAATTTTTAAATACTCCCACTATAGGATAAAAGTGTTATTTTATAACACAAAATAGTTTGTGTATATTATCATGCTATTTTGGAGAAAATATAGAATCTAAGAGGCTTCTGAGAGTTTGATTGGACTTAGGTAAGTTCAATTATAACAAATAAAAGATTATTACAATAAAAATTCAAATTGAATTTCCCATACTATCTTAAAAGAGTTTAGACTATTTTTGTAAATATAAATTTAAAGGGTTAAATTTAGTTGACATAATGAAGTCAATGCTACTTTATATTATAATAGAGTTTAAGATTTAGTAATGAAGAATAATAATGTAAAGAGTTAATTTTTTTACTAAATGATCTTAAAGTAAAAGTTTGAATAGAAAAGTTCCAAGATAAAGGTGATAAAATTAAAAAGAGTCCTAAGTAGACAACAAAAGCTATTAACATCATGCAATTTGATATTGTGAAGTAAAAGTGTTTAGAAAATTTTTAAATAGCTAGAAAATAAATATATGATTTTATGTCTCTATATTATTCAAGGACTTCTTCATAGATATTACTCACTAAAAGATTTTAGTGTTATATTTTTTTAGATGGTCACATGGATATGTTTGAAAAATTACATATAGATGCAATAATTTTAACAAAAACCTAAAAGTGTAGAAGAAATATGCCTATCTAGTTCTCAATTATATGATATATGATTATAAGGGTTTATAAAGATGCCAGATATAGAAGGAAGTTTTATGTGTTTATTATTGGAAGTATTGGGTAAGTCTAAGTGCTAGGAGTATGGGGATTTTGGGAGGTATGTTTGAGTGGGTTGGATATTAGTATCTAATTAGTTATATAGCTTTGGGGTATTGTGTAGTTGTTTTAGTTGGGTTGAATCTTCATTAATGAAGTAGCATGGGGGTTTTGTGGCTGTGTCGTGGTTGTGTGGTAATGTTGAGGTTATCTGTAGATATGAGAAGAGAGTTATTAAAATTATAATAGGATGGTCGAATGAATTAAATAATTAATTGAATATGACAATATATTAATATTTAATGAATAAATTGAAAGTGTAATGTGGTATTTTAAGTGTTGTAATTGGAGGAAAATTTTGGTAAATTACTAATAAGATGGGGATGAACAACATGGTGATGATTGTTACTTTAGTTACAGTACATCATTGCTTGTTGGATATTAATTTCAGTTATTGGTTGATATATTGTCTACTATTTCCGTTATAGAAGTGATGATGTGATGTTATAAAGGTATGTAAATAGAATATAATGGATTAAGGTTATGACACATGTTGATCAGGGTATACGGTGGAGTAAAACATGAAAGGAGGAGGACACGAGGTTGATGTATTTCATGATTACATACTCTATTATGATGTGGTATATAAAAGTTATTATGATGTGATTGTAACTATGGTGATGTGATATGATGTAGTGGTTGGATTATAAAGCGAAGAAGTGGAATTTGTGGTGGTTTGGTTTTCATTCCATTCTCCTATTCTCAATCAGTTAGTGAGGGGTTGCCATATCATGGCCCACTATCTAGTTGTGAGTTTGAATGACCTTTGAATTGATAGGTAGAAACATTGGTTAATTTTTAGGCATTTTTCTTATTCATTTATATATTATTTTTGATATTGTATGATATTTATCTTATTGTTTAATTATAGTTGATTATTGATGTTATGAGGTGGTTGTAAGTGATGAAACTAAAGTTGGTGGTTGTGAAGTTATGAGATATAATATTTTCTCACGATTTCCATGACTCCCTAGTTCTTATTCACAATTTTTATTATATTTTTTATTGGTTGATTTAACGAATATCTATGCTTGTATATTTATTTCACATTGAATTTAATATTTTTAGGAAAATGATCATATTGAGTACTCCTAAGTTCTCATCCCTCTACAGTTTTGTTGAGTTGTTTTATATGATAGTTTTATAAATATTGGGATGCTCTGGAAAATGACCTCAAAAATAGTGTTTAAGAAAATCATGGTTTTTGTTAAAATCAAATTAAAGTAATGTTAATATGTCATGGTCTACCTCAAAGTGGAAAGGATAAAAGTGTTTGGCTTATTTAAAATACCATGGCCAAAGAGACATGGCTAGAATGAAATCTACCCGAAATGGATTATATGAAACAACTTTGATAATTTGAAATGACTTCTAAAATGTTCATTGTTGATAATGTAACAAATGAACCAAAACAACATGTACTATTATCTATTGAGTGTAATTTTAAAGACTTTTTTCTAAAATTATATATCCCCAAGTCAAATCTGGGGGGGGGGGCTTTAAACTGTGCGAAGAATGTTTTGGTAAATGTGGTTGAGTTTTAAGGTGGGTTAACATGGTTGAATTATTTATAGTGTTTTTAAACTAAAATAAATAGAATATAAAAGTGTTTATATTGATTTATGTATTGTTCATAAATGAAGATATAAAATATTTATATTGAAAAGTATTCTTTGGAAAATTATTTAAAGCATGCTAACCAGAGTTTTGGTTTATTTGATCATAGGTTTAAATAAAATAAAATATGATATATTTGAATTTTTTAAAATTTATAGATAATATATGACATATTTATTTTTCTATAAATGTTGAATGTGAACTAAAATAGGAAGTTCTCCACCTTGGTGCTATGTTTGTGGATGATCTGGTCGATAGCCTCAACACAATCTCTTTGCATGCATGTGATTGACGTGAGCCCAAAATTTCAAATATTTTAACCACATTACCTTAGTTTTTAACACAATTATTATTTTAAAACTTGGGTACACTATCAATTTGTAACTTCCCAATGTGAAAAACCACCTGAATAATGCTAAACTGGTTGGGTGTTACTGAACTTAGGTGCACCTCCCCGAATGCCAAAGGCTGCCGACTAGTAGCGAGAGTGTAATAGGTATAGTGGGGAGGCTATACCCTCTGGAAAGGAGAAAAATAAAGGTACTGATCCAAGTATAATAATAAAACACCTAGTGTAAATAAATAACTTAGAAGACTCAAACTAGACCCAAATAGAATAAGAACATCTAATTTCAATAAACAACGAGAGCAATATAGAAACAAGTGCAGTGGAAAGTAAAAAAACAGCATGCTGAAAACCACTTATAACTACTAAAAAACAATCATGCATCTATAGAAGTTCATACATGTCAATATAAAATGGGTGCCAATGGATAACCAACAATAGATACAATAATAATCTAATCATGCTGATACATAATGGAATATAAAACAAAAGTATACTCCAGCTAGGCATGAACGCAAGGTTCATACCATCTCCATGACAAAAAACACTGCAATCCAGCTTCTGAGGCTGATCCTTTGTCTGTACATAGAACCATAATTTCCACATTCATTACGAAGGGCCTATGTAGGGTGTGAGACGAGTCTCAGTAGGATACCAAATCTGGTTCATGGCACATGATGTTTTTGTATTAGTATCATAGACTACTCGTATATAAAATGTTAAGATTTATCTTCAATATAATGGCTCTAAACTTTATGTATTTATTATAAATAATATTTATTCAATTTATAATATGTTATGGGTATGTTATGCTGATACATTACCTACTTAACTCAGTGGTTAGAGTACCGATTTCATACAGTGGGAGTCATTGGTTCAAATCCAATAGTATGTATCACTTTTATTTCTATAGAGAAATATAATAGGAATAAAAATCTGGTATACAAATAATAATTGAATGAATTTTTTTTGTTATATCATTTAGAATATAATCTATCTCAAATATTTTTTATTCCTTATTATGATTTTTGATTTTTTATTCAATCAGAATAAAATATAGGGGGTATATAAACAAACCTTTTTGATTATTTGGATTAATCCACTAGTTTAGTTACGATAAATTACATTATATCCTAAACTTGTATCCTCAATCATCTTAGAGATAGATTTGCCTCGATAATTCTTCTCTTACCTTCCACTTTCTTCAATTTTTCTCATGTTATTTCATGAGTTTTCTGAGCTTCTTATGGGTTAATATCACTACTCTTCTCTACATTATTTACTAAAATAGTAATATCATTGTTGCCTATTCTATAAAAACCACCTATAAGAGCCATCTTTAACCATTGGTCATTAAGTCGTATTCTCAAAATTCCTATATCTATAGTTGTGAAAATAGGGTCATGGTTTGGTAATACTCCAATATTTCCACTATTGGTAGATAAAATGAGATAACTCAATATTTCTATTATAAGGAGACATTGCTTTCGCTAATTCAAAAAGTTCATTAACTCATTTTCTTCATTTAAGGATTCCTCTTTAAATGATTTTGGGCTCTTGAGGCACCCCTAAGAATATTGAAGAAAATTATTCATTTAAGGATTTTTCTTCTAATGGATTGTTGGAACCATATGATATATTATTCTTTTAAGGATTCCACTTTCAATTCAATATTTATATGGAAAAAGGGTTCTTTTGATCAGATAACTATGTCCTCAAGCCTGGTGTTTTAATTTTTTCATGGTAGTGACTTTATTGACTTCTGATTTACTAATGACGAAAGCTGCTTTGTTGAAACCCATATTTTGAATAGAATTTAATACAGAATAAACCAATTTAAAAATGGGATCACATGCTCATTAAGGCATGAGTTATAGTATTTGAAGTGTTTCTTTGTATGAACGTCCACGAATCAGATCCAAAACTCTTCGTACTTTATGAGCAGAGATGTATATACACTACTGGAAATTCGGGCTATATCCACGGTTCTAAACCGTGGCTATAGGACCTCAAACCGTGGCTATAGGTAATAGCCACGGTTTGAGGAACCGTGGCTATAGGTAATAGCCACGGTTTGAGGAATTGTGGCTAAGTTTGGCGTGGCTATAGGCCCATACCTATAGCCACGGTTGAAACCGTGGCTTTAGGTATATAGCCACAGTTTGGAATCGTGGATGTATACTTAATGCCACAGTTTCAACCGTGGCTATATTAGACGCTGGACAGGATCTATAGCCACAGTTGGAAACCGTGGAGTTAGGTCTATAGCCACGGTTAAAAACCGTGGCAATAAACCAATAGCCACAGTTTTAAACCGTGGCTATAGGGTGTGCACATACATAAAAAAAATACCCCCCAAACCCCCTGGACACCCCCCTGGAAACCCCCCTGGACACCCCCCTGACACCCCCTGGACACCCCCCTGGACACCCCCTGGACACCCCCTGGACACCCCCCTGGACACCCCCTGGAAACCCCCCTGGACACCCCCTGGAAACCCCCTAGACACCCCCCTGAACACCTCATGCACCCCTCCCCTATGCCTTGCAGACCCCCCCTGCCCTCCTCCCCACTGCCTTGCAGACACCCCCCTGCCAGTCCCCCCTGCCCCCTGCCACCCCCCCTGCCAGCCCCCCTGCTTGTCCCCCTGCCCCCAGCCAGTCCCCCTGCCCCCTGCCACACCCCCTGCTAGTCCCCCTCTGCCACCCTCTACCAGTCCCCCCTGCCCCTGCCACCCACCTGCTTGTCCCCCTGCTTGTCCCCCTGCCAGCCCCCCTGCCCCTGCTAGCCCCCCCTGCCCCTTGCTAGTCCCCCCTGCCAGCCCCTTGCCAGCCCCCCAGCCCCCCTACCCCCTGCTAGTACCCCCTGCCACTCCCCTGCTTGTCCCCCCTGCCCCCTGCCCCCTGCCACCCCCCCTGCCAGCCCCCCTGCTTGTCCCCCTGCCCCCTGCCAGTCCCCCCTTCCCCCTGCCACACCCCCTGCTAGTCCCCCTCTGCCACCCCTGCCAGTCCCCCTGCCCCCTGCCACCAACCTGGTTGTCCCCCTGCTTGTCCCCCTGCCAGCCCCCCCTGCCCCTTGCTAGTCCCCCTGCCCCTTCCTAGTCCCCCCCTGCCACCCCCTGCCAGCCCCCTACCCCCTGCCCCCTGCTAGTCCCCCCTGCCACTCCCCTGCTTGTCCCCCCTGCACCCTGCCCCCTACCACCCCCTGCCAGCCCCCCTGCCAGTCCCCCCTTGCCCCCCAACCCCCTGCTAGTCCCCCCTTCCACCCCCTGCCAGTCCCCCCTACCCCCTGCAACCCCCCAGCCCACCTGCACCAGCCCATCTGCACCAGGATCCAAAAGTTCATATTCTCATTTCTGCACTTGTGGAACTATCACCAAGAAGGGTCTTCACTTCTTCCTTGAAGGAAGGACGTCATCTCCACTATAAAACAAAAAATGATATGGGTTCAAGGAGAGATAGGTATGGAAAGAGCTCTGATGGAGCAAAGAAGCAATGGCGATCAAGGTTTTCACCAGAGGAAACCTATAGAAATATCTTAGAGGATGAGAAATACAAATGATCAAGATTTTGAAGATACTTGGGTCATAGGGGTTATCACTACCCTTACACTACAGTACCTCAAAATGGAACAACCAATCTGGTGAGGCCACAAATCCACATGAAACAAAACACCCCCCCTACACCCCCATGCCCCCCTTAGTCCCCCATGCCCCCCCTGCACCCCACTGGACAGCCCCCATGCCCCAACTGGACAGCCCCCATGCCCCAACTGGACAGCCCCACTGCACAGCCCCACTGGACACCCCCTGCACCCCCTGGACAGCCCTCCCCACCCTGCCGGACACCCCTCCCCCCCTGCTTGGACAACCCCTCCCCCTGCTGGACACCCCTCCCCCTACTGGACACCCTTTCCCCCTGCCCCTTGCCCCCTTCACCCCACTGGACAGCCCCCATGCCCCAACTGGACACCCCTGGGCACCACCCACTGGACACCCCTGGACACCACCACCTGGACCCCCACTGGACACCCTTAGACACCACACCTGGACACCACCTGAACCCCCTAAACCCTGGGACACCCCCTGGACACCACCCCTGGACCCCCTCCCCCTGCTGGACAGCCCCCCCTGCTGGACAACCCCCCTATTGGCCAAATGAAATTTCCTCATTATTGTCATAGCAGAATAGAGTTGTAGCATAGGGTGTAAGGTTACCTTCAGTGAAAACCTACTCATTAAGTGTCCATAATGGACCAGCTAGTGATGGCGGTATCGGAACTGGATAAAAGAGAGAGCTTATCCTTGTCAGGCTTATGGTGAGCTGGGAATTAGTTTTTGGGCAATGTGGATGTAAACAAAACAGTAGGGACGATTCAAGAACGTTTCTAAATTTTGTGTGCTTTGAGGACATGAAACCCGACTTGCAAGCTTATCACTTGCACCTTCCTTAACGAGGGTCAGATCTCTTTTTGTTAAATGGTTTATGCTTTCTACTATTACATCAGTCGAAGAACTCATTGGAAACACATGAATGAGATTTCAAGAGTTATATTATATCCCCCTGCTGGACACCCCTCCCCCTGCTGGACACCCTTGCCCCCTGCCCCCCTGCCCCCTAACCCTGGACACCCCAGGACAAACCCCACCCCAGGACAGACCCCCCCCAGACCCTGGACACCCCTGGACCACCCCCCTGGACACCCCTCCCCCATGATGAACACCCCTCCCCCTGCTGGACACCCCTCCCCCTACTGGACACCCCTGCCCCCTGCCCCCTGACCCTGGACACCCCAGGACAGACCCCACCCCAGGACGGACCCCCCCCAGACCCTGGACACCCCTGGACCACCCCCTGGACACCCCTCCCCCATGCTGGACACCCCTCCCCCTGCCTAGACAGCCCCTCCCCCTGCTGGACACCCCTCCCCCTACTGGACACCCCTGCCCCTAGACACCCCAGGACAGACCCCCCCCCCCCCCCCCCCATACCCTGGACACCCCTGGACCACCCCCCCTGGACACCCCTTCCCCATGCTGGACACCCCTCCCACTGCCTTGACACCCCTCCCCCAGCTGGACACCCCTGCCCCCTGACCCTGGACACCCCAGGACAGACCCCCCCCCCCCAGGAAAGACCCCCCCAGACCCTGGACACCCCTGCCAGTCCTGCCCCCCAGACTCTGGACACCCCAGGACAGACCCCCCCAGACCCAGGATTATGGACATGTGATTTGGTCTCATGCTACTTTCCCATTGCGGAGTCACCTGTAGTTAAAACCAGGCTACTGTTCATAAAAGAGGCATTGTTTTTTTTAGCAATATGGGATGGGATAGTAGTGGTCAGGTTGCATCAGTGTAGAGAAGCAGAATTCTTAGAGAAAAAATCAGAGGAAGATTCATTTTGATCATAACGCAGTTTTTTAGACAGAATGGAATAGTTATTAGTAGCATAAGAAAGAGGAGGAGAAGTACCTGTAATAAGAGGATCTAGAGCAGATTGTTGTTCGATAGAGTTCTGAGAGAGATTCTACTTCTGCTCTGGGGGAACATTAAAAACCTACATATGTTAGGGTACGAGAACCGAAACTGAATTGTCATATAAAACAGGTGCTGGAATATTTTTCATGCCTGCTCGAGCTTCTAGGTCTATGTAGGCAGGTTTCACCATGGAGCTAGAAGACTTGGGGGTTTCCTGATTTTCCTTTTGCATACCTAATTTAGGTGTGGAATTAATATGGGTCTGCTTGGCGCTTAAGTATGGAGTGGCAGCAACATCATTTTCTTTAGTGAAAACATCATTATTGTGGATTGAAGTACTAGGAGTACAGGTTAGTTTCTTCAGTTCATTAGTAGAAAAATTCCCTCCATCCAAGATTGGGTGCTAGAGATTATGATTTTCTAGGTCATGTTGATAGCTAGAAATCTTTTCCTGCTCGGTTGATACTCTAATAGTGTCTAGTAAAAGGTTTGTAATTTCAATTGAGAGGTTTTGATCATTAATAGAGTTTTCTTCTTCCCCCACTTCATCCACCCATTTGGTTCCTGAACTATCTCTTATGTGAGTCAAAGTGTGAGTTTTTTTTACCCAAACTTCATATTTCTTTTTGGATATTTCAGGCATGTCTATCATGGGGGCTTTGTCTTTTTTAGGTCTCCTCATTTCCTTCCATTCATTCTCAGATGGTTGTATTACCTTCTTCCTAATCACCCTACAGTTGAAGATAGATTGCCCTATGATTTTATAGTGATCCCAAAATGGGGGTTTTCGCTCATATTCCACTATATCTTCAGTTTTGTATTCATTGGCATTGAAGTTAATTGAGCTGGGAAGTTTTGAGTCAAGGTTTATTTCAACCATTACTCTGTCGAATAGATCCAAGTCAGCATGTAAGGTCCTTTGATCAATTTTAAGAGCGGTTACTATGCATGAGACAATATCATTCAGTATTTTTGGGTGCCAAAAAACCAGTTAAGTCCATGATAGACAACCCTCCCCCCTGCTGGACACCCCTCCCCCCTACTGAACAGCCCTCCCCCCTGCTGGACAGCCCTCCCCCCTGCTGGACAGCCCCGCCCCCCTACTGGACAGCCCGCCCCCTTAAGTGAGTTGGAACAAGAATTTAGATGAGGGCTTCAAATGTTAAGGGGTATGGTTTAATTGGTTAGAATTGGGTGAGGTTTGGAATGGTTTTAAAGTGGGATGCCTGATGGAAAATGTGGGGTTGGTGGCTTAGAAGTTGAGAGGATGATCTGGTTCAGACGACATGTGCAGAGGATGAGGATGATCTGGTTCGGAAAACATGTGAAGAGGATGAGGAAAAAGAAGAATTACCGAACAAATATTATGTGATACATGTACAATAAAATAAGCCAGACAATTCCAAACCAATGTTTTCAGTTGAATTGAGCCTTTGTACCACCTACTATGCACGTTTTGTGGAAAGATGGATGAGAGGCAGCGCTGAGAGGAGATATAGTTTAGGAATGAGGAAATACGAAAAATTATAGAGCTAACCATTCAACGTTTCTCTTAGGAGGAGTAACCGCCGCAGGGTGTCGTCCTGGAGCAAGGCCAAATCACGGCGTGACCGCGGCGTGACCGTGGCGTGACCATGGCGTGACCGCGGCGTGACCGCAGCATGACCGCAGCGTGACCACAACGTGTTGGCCCGGTCCAGCGACATCCCCCCTGTCTGGACACACCTCCCCCCTATCTGGACACCCCCTCCCCTGTCTGGACACCCCCCTACTATCCCAAATCTAGAATCCCACCCCCTGCTACCCCAGCCCCCCTGCCACCCCCAACCCACCTCCACCCCCCCCCCCCCCGCAGCCCACCTGCACCAGCCCACAACCCCAACCCCTAGCTGCACCAGCCCCCCCCCCCCCCCCCAGCCCCCTGCCACCCCCCAGCCCACCTGCACCAGCCCCCAACCCCAACCCCTAGCTGCACCAGCCCCCCCCCCCCCCCCGCAGCCCCCTGCTACCCCAGCCCACCTGCACCTGTCCCCCCTCCCCAGCCCCCCTGCAACCCCAGCCCACCTGCACCAGCCCCCTGCACCAGCCACCCCCAGCCACCTGCCACCCCCAACCCCCCTGCCACCCCCAGCCCACCTCCACCCCCCCCCCCGCAGCCAACCTGCACCAGGTGTGGTCATAAATCTGCTATGACTATAGATTTCATAGGAAATATCAGGTCCCATGGAAACCAGAGTACATAATGCTACCAAAAATATTATCATAATGGATTTTACACCTAAATTGAATATCATCATCAGCAATGGGTTTTTGTGTTGAATAAAATTTAAAGTGTTTTACTAGGAGTACATTGGAAATTTTTAGAGATTCCAACATGTGTCTATTTTTAATATTTAATATTTAACCATTTTGAGATAAGTAAGAAAATTTATTTGGTCTATATCTAACAATTTCAATGCCTAAGGTTTTATTAGCTATGCCTAAGTATTTCACTTCAAACTTACCATTATTTTGTGATTTTACAATAATTATGAGGCTCATGTTCTTACAAATTGTAATCATGTCATCAACATAAATCATCAGATTTCATGTAGTACTGCATTAAACAAAACATTGGAATTATGATTTGAAATAGAGTAACCAGATTTTATAGCACCGTGCTCACTATCTATAGGTGGTGAAATAGTTATACCTGGTGCCTGTGAAGTATCTGTGGGATGTTTTATGATATTTTCCAGATCTGGATAGCACTGCATTTTCTCTATAGAGACATTCATAACCTTCATGGGCTTAGGTTCCTGGACAGCCCTCTTGTACCCCCTTGCAACCCCCTGGACAGGCCCCTTGAACACCCCCCTGCACCCCCATGCCCCCCTTAGTCCCCCATGCTCCCCCCTGTACCCCACTGGACAGCCCCCATGCCCCAACTGGACAACCCCACTGGACAGCCCCACTGGACACCCCCTACACCCCCTGGACAGCCCTCCCCCCCTGCCGGACACCCCTCCCCCCCTGCTTGGACAGCCCCTCCCCCGGCTGGACACCCCTCCCCCTGCTGGACACCCCTGTCCCCTGCCCCCTGCCCCCTGCACCCTGCCCCCTGCCCCCTGCCCCCTGCACCCTGCCCCCTGCACACCCCTGCCCCCTGCACCCCTGCCCCCTACACCCTGCCCCTATACACCCCCTGGAATGTGTTTCTATTGATATAAATGATAATCTTATTGAGGTATGTTTTGTATTAGAAAACATACCAAAGTACAATGAGCATTGTAGGATGATAGGCCATGCCACTGATAAGTGCAGAATTGTACAAAAATTCTGCAAGCCATCCTATATTAATACTTCGTTGAAAGATGCTCTGAAAGGGAAAAATATTAATACCACGGCGTGACTGCGACGTGACCGCAGCGTGACCGCGGCGTGACCACAGCGTGTTGACCCGATCCAGTGACAGGGCGGCTGTTGCGGGCTGGAATGTCGATGGCAGCGGGCTGAAATGAAGGTGAAAGGGGGCTGGTGTGGGCTGGATGTGGCTGGAGGAGGGCCAAATCACGGCATGACTACGGCGTGACTGCGGCGTGACCGCGGCGTTACCGCGGCGTGACCGCGGCGTGACCGCGGCGTGACCGCGGCGTGACCGCGGCGTGACCGCGGCGTGACCGCGGCGTGACCGCGGCGTGACCGCGGCGTGACCGCGGCGTGACCACAGCGTGTTGGCCCGATCCAGCGACATCCGCGGGGCAGCATCTTCCGACCAGGAGCGAAGGGAGAGGGAGGAGGCTGGAATGTGGGTGGAAGGGGGCTGGTTGCAGGTGTTGGGGGGATGGTGCAGGCAGATTCGAAGGTGGCAGGGGGGCTGTTGCGGGCTGGAATGCCGATAGCAGCGGGCTGAAATGAAGGTGGAAGGGGGCTGGTGTGGGCTGGATGTGGCTGGAGCAGGGACAAATCACGGCGTGACTGCGGCGTGACCGCGGCGTGACCGCGGCGTGACCGCGGCGTGACCGCGGCGTGACCGCGGCGTGACCGCGGCGTGACCGCGGCGTGACCGCGGCGTGACCGCGGCGTGACCGCGGCGTGACCGCGGCATGACCGCGGCGTGACCGCAGCGTGTTGGCCCGATCCAGCGACATCCGCAGGGCAGCATCTTCCAGGCAGGAGCGAAGGGAGTGGGAGGATGCTGGAATGTGGGTGGAAGGGGGCTGGTTGCAGGTGTTGGGGGGATGGTGCGGGATGATTCGAAGGTGGTGGGGGGGGGGGGGGGGGCTGTTGCGGGCTGGAATGCTGGTGGCAGCGGGCTGAAATGAAGGTGGAAGGGGGCTGGTGTGGGCTGGATGTGGCTGGAGCAGGGCAAAATCGTGGCATGACCGCGGCGTGACCGTGGCGTGACCGCGGCGTGACCGTAGCGTGTTGGCCCGATCCAGTGACATCCGCAAGGCAGCATCTTCCGGCCAAGAGCGAAGGGAGTGGGAGGAGGCTAGAATGCGGGTGGAAGGGGGCTGGTTGCAGGTGTTGGGGGGATGGTGCGGGCTGATTCGAAGGTGGTGGGGGGGGGGGGGCTGTTGCAGGCTGGAATGCTGGTGGCAGTGGGCTGAAATGAAGGTGGAAGGGGGCTGGTGTGGGCTGGATGTGGCTGGAGCAGGGCAAAATCACGGCGTGACCGCGGCGTGACCGCGACGTGACCGCGGAGTGACCGCGGCGTGACCGCGGAGTGACCGCGGAATATTGGCCCAATCCAGCGACATCCGCGGGGCAACATCTTCAGACCAGGGCTGATTCGAAGGCGGCAGGGTGGGTGTTGCGGGCAGGGGGGATGTTCAGACATAAATACACCGACTGAGATGCTCGGATAAACCAAGACTCCATTGTTCGGATAGAGGTGATCTAGCAATACTTCCGCATGAAGTAACTATTAGAAGGTTATAATCATAGATGAAATGGTTCAAGATAACCAGACACAGTATGAGAATTTTAATGTAAAACAACCAAATGAAGGGGTCGTGCAATGACACGAATGGGCAGAGTGAGAATATCGGATTGATCATCGGATGGAGTACACTGCAATCATAGGAAAGAATATGTACTGTGAGAATACAATATGCAATGGAGGATCATCGGATGGTCCAATAAAATTGTACGCTAAGTAGACACCCTATGATCAGACGATTCAGGTATAACATACCCAATAGTAGAAAAGTTGAAAGACTATGATATGAATCTACATACACAAGAGTTGGAGCACAAAAAAAATGCAACTACTGATGATCATGTGATAATAATACAATCGAGCTGAGTAATAAATACAATAAAGCAGCTAATAATAATATAACTCCCTTGAAAGTATAGAGAATAGTTGATGTTCAATGTATAAATAATGATATGTTAGATTTGGATGCATGGAGAAATTAAATTGCATAAGATAAAATTACATTTTTCATTAAGATAATATTTTGAAAAGCACATTTACAATTTTGTAATTTGAATAAAGAATTCAGAGTACATAAAACAAAAAGCATGATGGAATAAGTTATTACATACCGTTAGGTACAATGATGACATTGATATAGTACCTGAGTCAGTTGTTTGGGATCTTGCACCAGAAGAAGCACCCTATAAGAAGATAAATGGTAATGTCAAATTGAATGACTAATCATATATTGAACATAGGTGGATGAAAGAATAAAAATGGAATAAACAATACCCAAATCTTGAACTCATTGTCTTCGATGGTGGTGGATAGAACCGGTCTTATCATAAGAAACCACCTATAAGAAAATAGTGGGAAAAGAAATGAGATATAACAACTTCTTATATATATGTGATCAGTGTGTCAACTGTAGACAGAAAAAAAGGACACATTTTACACGATTTAGGTAATTATACAAATTTTCCAAAGATTAAATCATCTTAAAAAAATGAAGAAAAATGGATTCTTGAAGCTACTAGATTGAACAACCTTCAATTACAGGACATACCTGACTATAGAGACTTTGAGAGAGCTTCCCAAGCAGGATTTTCAGCATGAAAAAATAATAGGGACCATCCTCAATCGGGATCATTCCTAAAACCGATGAAGAGTGTAACCCTTAACTTCTGCAATACCATAAACTAATTAATAACTAGACAATTCATAAATTAGTGAGGAAGATGCACTTATTGTTAAGATGGCGCAATCCCCTTCCGAACCAGCACTTCGTAGACCGAATCAACTTTGGTTGGTTCCACTTTGAATAGGCAGTGGGCGTCAGATTTCTTGGTGACATGTCCACTGAATATTTCCATGGACATCACCTCTTGCATCCTCAGATAATGTCGTAGAGGCAGCTTCATGTCCCGGCACAGTCGTTTCTCCTGCCGGAAATCCGGAAATCAATAACTGCGTGAATCGAAGAAGAAACAATGTTTGATGGCCAAAATCACCCATACTTACTGTGTCTGACAGTAAATCCACACCAGGGACTCCTGTCATGCTATTCCCATTGCTTATAGGGCTGGTTAGTGTCTGTGCAGATCCAACACCTACAGATGCCGGAGTCATGCCCACATCAAAAGCTCCCTGACCACTTTCTTCAGCTTCCCGCTTCTTCTTCTGTTCTAAATATCTATCTGCCTCGGATGATGATCTACAACTAGCAGCACGAGCTTCCTTAAGTTCCTGAATCCTTTTTCTGATCCGGTGTTCACCCATAATACTGCGAAGTAGCTCTTTATACTCTTCCCTTGAATGAAAACGCATTAAGACATCATAGTGTTGTAATATCTCCTTCTCTTCAGAAGACAAATCTTCTTTGATAGGATTTGGACTCAGCAGCTTACTTTCCAATATGAAATCTCTCTTGCCCTTCCTCTCATAAAGCCTCTTTAAATACAAATGTAACACTCGCAACTTCAATTCTTGCTCATCTTCTATATCGGCATCCTTAAACTCCATGTCAGCTCGTAATTGTTCCACATCATTATCATATTCGGGATCAAACTCCTTCCTTTTGGGGTTGTAACCACTTATTTGCATCAAAGATGGGCATTCGTCTCCTGATGATCTCGGCTTCTTTGCCTTGAAATTGTGATCTATACACAGAAAGATAAAAATACAAACAAGGAATGCACAAATAAATAGATTGTCAGGTAAACCAAATGAAATGCAAAATGAAAAAAAAATATTTGTCCAAACCGACTTGAAAGGCGTACTTGAGTTGCTTCAAACTTTTTAACCACTTAAACACATTGAACAATGTCATATATCACACCTTTAGCTTTAATGACATCTGGACTGTCTTTGGCCTGCACTGTGTTGGATGTCTGACTAGCAGCTACAGTAGTCGCTCTATTCATACCACCAGGACGGGCTCCGCAGTCAACTTCTGTAAAAAAAACCAGGCATTAGGGTTCATCTGCTTAAAATAAAAAATACATGAACAACTTTAATTAATATAAATTGTCTCGCATGCATTTGAGCTTGAGAGTAACTGGGTTGAAGGGACACTTTTATTTGAGTCTTCAATTCTAATCAAGCATAGGAAGAAGATGAAATTTCAGAATGCACTGGATAAACAAAAGAGATGTTTAAATGGAACTCCTGGTCATACTTGATCCTTGGTGGAGAAAATGGAGATTCTTCTTTGATAGCGAGTTCGGGAAGCATAGAAAACCCTAAAAAAATTGCAAATTATCAATGTTCTAATAGTGTTTTTAGAAGTACAAAAAGATAATCACAATAAGCATACAAGCCACCATCAGCTAAAAAATAATTCCTTGTTGGGTTTTCCATGTTAAACCTCCCAATCCAACTATCGGTTTATACTGAGATCAGGGCTCCGTTTGACGACACTTACTGAAAACTATTTATTATCACAGTTATCACTTATGGTAAGAGATTTTGTACAAGGGAGGGGTCCGGTCACCGGAGGTGGACTGACCAACAAGGAGGTGTGCAGGAGGCGTGCGCGCATGGAGGTGGGGTGCCGGAGGCGTGCGCGCAGGGAGGGGAGGCCACGGCTGGCGAGGGAGCACAAGGGAGGGGAGGCCGTCCACCATGGGGAATCGCCGGAGAGGTGCTGCTGGTGAGGGTAGCGTCGGGAAAGAGGGTCACGACGAGGAGGTGTCGGGGAGGAGGGCGCGGCGAGGAGGCGTCAGGGAGGAGGAGGGCGCGGCGTGGAGGCGTCGTGAAGGAGGAGGGCGCGGCGAGGAGGAGGGCTCGAGGAGGAGTAAACACGGGGCATGGAGGAAGCCCGAAGGATTGGGGGAAAAAAACGGAATCGTGCGATTTAGCCACGGATTGGAAAAAAATCCGTGGCAGTATGAAACCTATAGCCACAGACCTATAAAATCGTGGCTATAGGTCCGTGGCTATAGCCCAAATTTGTAGTAGTGTAAAAGGACATACCCTTCCAACTTCTTGAATAGATTAAAAAAAGACTCTATATATAGACACAAGTTACAATAATATCCAGAGTTGAGGACCCACTCATGATTGAGTTTATGGATGGATATATTCCGGAATTCAATAGCATAATATCTTGAGTCAACCATAAAAGGATGGTCAGTTGGTTTTTTGTGTTCTAACTCTCACATGAGTTTCCTACACTTGGGATTAATGTGCATGGGTTTAACATAGTGAAAACATGTGACTTTTCTATCCAAGGAACTAGTTTTGGATTTGGGTTCTTTATTACTCTTACTTTTGTATCTATTGAACTGTTTCTTTTTTACATTAAGTTTTAGGTCTTCTCCCTGTGAAAAACACTCAACCTCTCCTTTTATCTTAAGTTTAGAATGAAAATCCTTAGACCAAATAGATTATTTAACATCTTCTTTAGTTAAGGAATCTCGACCATATATCATGGTCTCAATTAGTGTGATGTAGTTATTGTTAAGAGGGATTAAGAGGATTGATTTCTGATCCTCATCATCTATAGAAACATTAATATTGGTTAAATATAATTTGACTTTATTAAACTCTTCTAAATAGGTTTTTATTGAAGTACAATGCTTTATTTTGAATGTGAACATATGATGATTCTAGTAAGTTATTCCTACTAATGAAGCAGTCATGTATAAATTTTTATGTTTTAGAAAATTTATACAGTGGTAGACTTATAATATACTTCTCTAAGGACCCCATCACCTATGTAAAGTAAAAGGGTTCTATGAGACTTAATATGTATATTAGGGGTAACATCTTAGTATTCTACAATGGTCTGAACATTTCATTAACAGTCGTAATGGGTTTCTTGGGCCCATATAGGGATTCAATTCAGCCTTGTTGTCTGAGAAAGGCTCTTATTTTAATTCTTCATATATTGGAATCTTTTTCTCCATTGAATTTCTCAATTTCATTTTAATTCTTCATATATTGGTACATATTCAGCACTAGAAACAGATGGAACAACTTTCGCCCCCGGGCTCCTTAGATGGTCGTGGTCGGATCACAATGCATTTTCATATGACAACCTAGGTCCTGTGAATCCTGCATCCTTTATAGGAAAACATGTAGATCCAAACTCATCTACCAAAATCAACATTCTACTAATACCCACATTCCTAGTGTTGATCCCTTGGGATGCAACCATTCCAATCCATTTAGAATAAGACCATCAGCAGACCTGACTTAGGTGTCCAAGTTACTTGCAGATAGAGAAGAAATCATACCAAGATTTGTAATGGACCACGTAGAAACATCTATAATCCTCTTCAATGAAAATACACACTAATTCTACCAGTGGCTTCAAAACATCAACCTCAGTGGATATGAAACAGAAGGGGAAAACATGTAAAGCTTACCTAAATCAAAGAAATCAAAGGTGAAAATGAGGCATAAAAAAATGCAGATAACCAGCACTCGGGAGAGAAAAAAATAGAGGGAAATGGGGGTGTCGACCTCGAGGGCTTTGACGAGGAGGGCGCGGCGAGGAAGGCGCCGACGAGGAGGGCGCCGGCGAGGAGGGCACGGGGAGGATGACGCGGCGAGGAGGGTCGCGGCGAGGAGGGCGTCGGCGAGGAGAGCGTCGGCGAGGAGAGCGCGGCGAGAAGGGCGTCGACGAGGAGGATGGCGCGACGTTGATGCGTCATGGAGGAGGAGGCCGCGACGAGGATGAGGCTGCGGGGAGGAGAAATGGCGAGGGCGAGGAGATGGAGCATGACGCTTGGGGGCGAGGGCGAGGATGGAGCCCAACAGAATGGGGGGGAAAAAAACTGGGTGAGGGGATATAGCCACGGGTTGGAAAAAAACCGTGGCTGTATAAAACCTATAGCCACGGTTCTATAAAACCGTGGCTATAGGTCCGTGGCTATAGCCCAGATTTCCAGTAGTGATATATAGACTTAAAGCATATGTTTCTGTATTTGGGTTCCCTCCTTTCTTCATTATCACAGAATCACCTCATAGTAATGATAAAATTTTTAAATAATATTATTAATGAAGAGATCTATTATCATTTTTTTCATGGCCCTAGAATTTTAGAGTCATTGAAAATTATCCAAATTTTTGGCCTACCATACAATTTATTATAAATATAGGTAAAATTTCCTTTCCACTATTGATAAAAATAGCATGGATAATCATTGTAGGTATTATTATAGATGCTCGAGACCAAGTTATGATTATTTTTTCTTTTTCCTCCTTTGTGTTAATCTTTTTTATTTTTATTAATAAATGATTTTCTATAAAAGTAATTTTTTAGTGATCGTGTCACACATGACTCCTTTGTTTTTGAATAAATATGAAGAAACAAATTCTATTTTCTCTCATTAATTACTATGGAGATGAAGAATCAAATGATCACTATATTTATTAATTTTTATACTTCTTCGAAGTGCAGGATAACCCCAAGGGCTTGTTGGTTTTTTTCTACAAATAGGGGCCTTTCTAGCCTGGATCATTATAAAGGATGATGCTACCACATTGAGCCCATTTTGGGAGAAGAAAATAAATTTATTACTTATGTAACTTATCCTTTATAACTTTTTGAACAAGGTTCTGTTACTAACATGTTTACCTCCATTGTGTTTGATGTAATTGGATTCAAAGACCTGTGTTCTCTACAGCAGGAGGATTTTCAAATACCTCCAGCTTATTCTAAAAATTTTCAAGGCCCAACTCTTGTCATTAAAGTGGGGAGAGATAAATTGCACAAGTATGGTCGTCCCCTATAGGGATATACAATAAACCTAAATTAGGATTATCTACTAAGAACTACAGTAGAGAAGTCTATGAATGTCTTCACGGTGGACTTGATTTTAAAAAAGATGACGAGAATGTAAATTACCAACCATTTATGCATTTGATAGATCATTTAGTATTTTTTGTTGAATCTGTTTATAAGGCACAAGCTAAAACAGGTGAAATCAAAGGACATTACTTGAATGCTACTGCAGGTACATGTGAATAAATGATGAAAATGGATATTTTTCTAGAGAACTAGGAGTTCTAATAGTCAATAATGACTATTTAATAGGTGGATTCATTGAAAATACTAGCTTGGATCATTATTGCCGAGATAATAGCCTACTTATTCACATACATCATGCAATGCATGCATTAATTTATAGACAAAAGAATCATGGAATACACTTTCGTGTACTCAATAATGCTTTACGTATGTATGGTGGAGATCATATTCACACAGGTACTATTATAGGTAAATTGAAAGGGGAAAGAGAAATCACATAGTGATTATTTCTAAAAATTTTCAATTCTGATTATAAATTAAGAATCATACTTTGGGAAAAGGCATGCGCTCATAAGCCCATGATAACGTCTCAATCAATTCCTTCCAGTATACACGCCAAGAAATTAAGAACATTAATCCAATTGCCCAAACAAGATGTCTAAATAAGAACATCCATGCCCATTCTGATAAAATAGTCATACCAAAATGGGTATAACCATTAATAAGTTGTTAAGAGTTTAACCATAGATAATATCTTAACCATCCCATCAAATAAGTGGAAGATTCATTAAACCATGAAACATTACCCTACCATAATGTCATGTGTTTCCAATTCCAATAAAAAGTAACCCATCAAATGGTATTTGACATCCAAAAAACTACTAAATAAAATGCGTCCCTAGCTGAAATATCACAAGTACCCCCGACCCAGACCACTACAAGGAAAACTATAACTGAAATCTTTTTTATCTGGCATTAACATGGAACAACATGCATCTAAATCACATTTCACTAATATCAATGTGGTGAGAAGAGATATATTTTAAATCCCAGAGGGGATATAATTGTAAATACCATTGTTTCTAGTACAGAAGTTACTATAAAAATGGGAAATTACCTACCTTTGTGAGTGGTTTGCATTATTGATTTACGTAATTGGAAGTAACCAATTATGTTTACGATGAAGAAACCTATAAATTGACCACTTATCCAATTTTGGAGTACCTATACAAGATATACCTCAATAGAAAACTGAATATTCACAGAAGTAAGTGATTGAGTTAAGTAGTTCCTTATAATATCCAATTATTGACTCAAGTATTTATTTTTCCCACTGCTCTAGCAAATTGTCCTCCCTTTCCAAGTGTCATTTCTATGTTATGTATGGCCATTACTAAGGGTATATTGGTTGAAGTGGATTATTGTTTTTTTGAATCAAAACCCCTTCCCAAACTATAGAAGCTTCTTCCAAAGTATATGATTTTCTGGATATAGATAGGTTCTATAATGATGGATTTTATCTATCGTACAATGAAGTACCACATGTGGATATATCAGAATCCAAATCTACCGATACTCATGTAAAGATATCTTTATCCTAGGTCTGCTCATTCCATCATCTGTCTTATGTTCTTCATGTAGCATTCAGACCAAATGACTCTATGAAATTACATCGATACTTCCATATTATGTATGAGTAATGTATGAGATATATGTCTCTTTTTCCCCAAGGGGAATATTTTTTAGAATTACCACTACTTTCCATTTACCTCTGACCATCAAATGAAGTATGAATATGTCTTCCTCCTCTCTTTGAAACAAGGGGGTGTTTCCATTTTTTTCGATGCTTGAAAATTTTGTCTTCTCCCTATTACTAAAAACTAACATTAATTTTCCAAATATAAATTCTAAACGGGTTCAATGATACACTTGAGGGAGAAACCTAAATTCTAGTAATATAAATTAGTCACTTAGGGTTGGGTTTTGTACTGTTCATTAGTACATGTGGGCTCAAAAAAATATAAGAATAAAAAATATAAGAATAAAAAATATAAGAATAAAAAATATTAGAATAAGAATAAATCTGTGTACCTAGTATAGGTGGCTCAAAGTATATTTACCAAACCCTACGTAATGAGACCCAAAACATGGAAGGTTACAGAAATGTCTGTTTATTTATTAGTATCATTTATACAAATATTAATACATACTCATATGAATAATAAAGAAATGGTAAATATTATCTTCAATTATATAGGACCTACATATTTATTAGTATCGTTTATACTAGGAAAACCATATCAATAGGTCTCAGGAGATTATTAACCTTGTGTCTATATTAACTTGTATGTCTGTCACTATGGATTATCAAAAAAGCGATGTAGAACAATACCATATAGCTCAAGATATCTCATGATAAAGATACTCGAGGAACTGTTGACAGGGTGATTGCTACGGCTGGCAATACTAATATGGTATGACTTTCCATACTATTTCATGGGATGATTGGTGAAGAAACATGATATATTCGTAGCTGTTCATGATTCATATAGGGGGAATAATAGTTATGTCCAAAAAATCATGATCTTG
Organism: Viscum album; assembly: GCA_963277665.1. Lineage (NCBI taxonomy): Eukaryota > Viridiplantae > Streptophyta > Magnoliopsida > Santalales > Viscaceae > Viscum > Viscum album. Next base: position 110,046,570 of record OY728142.1, read on the forward strand.
TCCTATTGGTTTCCAAGTAGGACACACTTTAATCAGTTTACCAACCGTAGATATCTCATAGGCTAATTGATAATAATTGTGACAATGGACTATACTCAAAATATTATCCCAAAAGAAGGTCACATTCTATACCCAATAGGACACACTTTAATCGGTTTAGGAGCCACATTATGGGTTGATCTGAGAGTGGATAAATAAGACTTACCTGATCTTCAAGATTTTTTGTACCATAGACAGTCCATGGTCACAATTGTGACTATGATAAATGAGACTAATACTAATGGACTCCTCAAAATCCCATGCATATATCTCTTTTTCATTCAACTTGGGTTTATGGACTGGTTTCGTTTGCTCTGAGCCATAACATCACATCATATTGCAGTAGTCCAAGTGGGTCCAAACAATTTGATTAGATTCATTTCTGAACCATACCACATAGTTCGAGAAACAACAAAAGCTGAAAAACATACAGCAGCTAGGCTACTGGACATGATAGTTTTAATATTTCCCATACATAATCCTTTGTACAGACGTTAGAGCAGACAAACACTAAGATGGAATAAACCCACTAATATGCCCAATGCCCCTACTATAATATGATGTGAGGATATTCCCCTGGAACAAAAGGATCAAAACCCACCACACCCCACGATGGATTTACAGGTTGTATTTTCCCCATTAGTCCATAAGGGTCAGAAACCCACATTCCCAGACCATACAAGCCGATTACATGAAATGCACAAAAACTAAAGCAATCCTACCCTGAGAGAAATAAATGAATTCCAAATATCTTGGGAAAATTCAGAGAATTTTTTCCTGTATAAGAATCACAAAATATTTCTAGATCCCAATATACCCAATGCCAGATAGCTACCAAAAAGTAAAAAACCAAACATATGAAGATTGAAAACTACCAAACTAAGGAAAACCTTCCATCTTAGTGTCTGTCCACTTATAGAAATTGTTAAATGGACCCATAATAATCTCATAGAGTTATTCACACAGGGTCATATGAGTTTAAATAGTTGGGTAAATTCTAGATCCCAACAATTATCCATGCTAATGATACAAAGAGCATTTTTCCCATTGCACATGGGTTTAAATATTTGGACTCATGAGACAATGATACCAATGGACATGATATTCTAACATATCTCATTATTTCCAGGGTCTGGTATTTTATTAGTATCCTGGGATCATGAATCTACTAGTGGTTGTGTTAGAACTATTTCTCGTAAACAACCTCTTCTCTATGTTATTATGAAAACTATTCCACTGACATATCTCGAGACTATATACGCAGAGCATTTTTTTCATTTTCATCCATTCATATTAGTTTTTTTAATGCATTTATTTGGCATGATCCTACCCAAAATAGTAATTATAATGAATTACCAATGCTAATGATATTCCACGTAATAATTAGCATGTGATTCCATTGCAATAAAAAGATCATAATGGGTTGCTTAGGAATCGAACCCGAAAAGAGTTGGATGGAGTATAATTTATTTATAAATCTATTTTAAAAAGGACATAAAATTTTAAAAAATTTAAATTATTAATGGAAAAAATATCCCTAAACCGCACTTTCTTATTCATTACACATGACTTTCCCTATCTATATAGTTTGTCCTCCTTTCCTTTGAGAAGAACTCTAATATAATAAATTAAATGAGTTGATTCACTCTTCTTAGTCTTCTATGTGAACTATTCATACCACATCAAAAAGTTAATAGAATTTTATTATCCCATTTTGATTGATTTATAGGTCCTTTTCAAATACATGATTTGAGAATAAATCAGTGGATGAATTATAAATTAGATCCTTAATACTAATAATATCAAAATACCAAATCCGTCCTCTATATGAAAACCATTCAGAAGTATAATATTTTTATATAATAAAGGAAAGAACATATTATGTATTAAAAAAATCTTTCAAGAATACCAAACCAAAAATTTTCTTCAAAAGATAACGTACAATCAATTTGTGTTTACAAGAAATAGTTCTAACATAAGTATGTTGAAAAATATACTTTATTTTTAAAATATTTTTTTTGAGGATCCACTGTGATATTGAGAAATATTTCTTTGGATACACCAAAATAGGTAAAAAATCTCTGAATCCACTAAATATGGGCTCCCACAGGATCCACAACCCAAAAGTTTGGTTTCAAACTGCTAGGAACCACCGGGGAACCTTTCATACGTAGGAAAAATTGCTTCGTCCAGGAAAAAAGTAGGTCCCACATATTTAATCAGTATCTCCCGAGTCAATAATGGGTATGAGCCACTTCCATGAGTAATGGACTCGTAAAATGACATATATAATGTGACCCTGCGTATTTAATTAGTATTTTATCATGGGGTTTACTTCTGTGTCAAGGTTTCATACCCAAGGGTTGATTGCTCATAGGGTTCATATAATCACATAACGATACTCATCTATAGTGAAGGTTTCAGATCACTGCCATGCTACGTCAAGTCCAACTCATAAAGGTCAAGGTTGCATGGAAACCTTGACATTGGTTGGGTAAATCATCCGCTAATATGGGGCCATGAATTGGTAATGAAGTCCCATGCAGGGCCCTGTGTAGTGATCAAGGTTTTACAGGGAAATACTAATGAGTCATCGTACAAGAAGTTCAATATTTTGTGATTCCATGGGGGAATCATAAGTTTTCATGATTAATATTTTTCATGGCATGCAACTACCCTCGAAATGCTCTTCCATGGGATTCTAACATTACCAATTCATTTTCTTCAAAATAATTTTGATAGGGAAAATAATAATTCAAATGGAATGGATTCAAAATGATGCAACTGCATGGATCAAGATTAAAAATTATCCCATTTTCATCCATAAAAAACATTTTTTAGTCCTTGAAAACTCTAATTTAAATTTTCAAGTTGAAAATAGTGAGTTACCAAGGTTTTATTATGAGTTATTAAATAATATTCAAATCAATACAATTGAAAAATGATAAGTTCAATTCCAAAAGGACCTAATGAATCCATAACGGGAATAATGAAATCTTTTTTATTGATGATACTTTTTATTTTATTGTGTTTTTTTGACACTGAAAAATGGACCCATTCGAAAAAAACCGGCTGATGAAAAAATGGAGACATTGCTTTACTAATGGATTATGGTGGATTAAAAATTGTTGGTCATACGTAAGATGAAAACCCAAATAAATAAGTAGGGCCCATATGAGTATATATACAATACCATCACAACATTTTTTTAGCTGGCCTCTGGCTCATAGGATCATGTCATCGAGAAAATAATGATAAGGACACTCATGGACTCATTTTCAGGTTGGAATTTACCATAGTCATATGCGAGAACCACATGGTCCATAACAATCATCCCATGTTATAGTGTACCATAACATTCATTACTATGGTATACCATAGCATGATCCACTATATTTTTTTGTACCTTGAAAAAAATCATATCATCAACCTGATGCATTATCTTCCTTTAACCCTTTGAGTGAAATGCGGAAAAATGAAAGAAACCATGGGCTGAACCCTTTGTCTCCACCTTGTAGTAACTATGAGATCACCCCATGTATGACTTCAGCATCTTGGTGGGGTCACGGAAAAACCATAGAACCCTGTTCAATAGGAGTTCATTTTTCCACTCTCAGGTTGGGAATCAAGGGTCGGAGAAGGGAAATCACTCATTCTTAAAATCACCATTCTTAAGACCAAAGAGTCATGTGGAAAAAAGGGGGAGAAAAATATCCCTTCCTAGTTGTCCTATAGCTTGCCTCTGAAACTAATAGAATCCTTAGAATGAGACTCCAAATCTGCTATACCTTATTGTTGAGATGGTTAGAAGAGTTTCTTTTTAGAGAGAACAGTACGATGAAAGTTGTAAGCTGTGTTTGGGTGGGGGGGAGTTTCTTTCTATCATTGGACTCTATGTAGAAGTAGTCGGGGACCAGAGATGTGGCTTTTACCCTGTGGCAGATGTTAGTGGTTCGAGTCCTCTTATCTCTAACTCGTGAACTTAGTTGATACAAATAGATACAATTTTTGATTCAGCGGTTTGATCTATGATGAAACATTCATGGATGTTGATAAGATAATTCCATTTAGCATCACCTTAGGATGGTATAATAGAATACTTAAAGTTTTAAGGGAGAGGCTCAAACGAGGTTCAATATTAGTATTTGTTTACCATATTTTGGATACTATATGGAACAATTAAAGTGACTATAGATGCAACCTTGGCACAAAAGGCGAATGAGACCAACTCTTGTGACCTGAGATAATTGCTTACAGGTCACATGGCTACGGTACAAATACGTTGGTAAATATTTACCCGGTCACTAAAATTGACCCTGTGAGTGTAGTCCATGTCCTAAATTGATTAAAGTGTTCCCATAACGCTTCCCTAAGTATGCATGGGATGGTCATAAGTGTTATGGGTTGTATCCCACAGGATCATGTCCAAATAGAAAGATTATTTTTCATATTTATTCAAATCCTAAAAAATATGAAAAAAATTTAATCAATTGATGAAAACTTTGGTAAAGCCATTTTGAAATGAATTTCTAGAATTCCCCACATATATTTTACATCTTCTATGTGAAAATGTTTTATTTTCATAATATCTTATATATTATTATTCAAGAAGTTCAATATTGTATGTATTTTTGAACTTTTTAGAAAATTATAGATCTTAGGAGACAATTCTGATTGATAAAAAAAAGATTTCAATGATAATTTTTCTTTCTTTTTCCTTAGTTTTTCTATTTATCATGAAGAGTAAAAATGGATAACTTTTGTTGATTGTCCTTGAGATATAAGTTTTCTTTCTTCACATGATGAAAAGGTATTAATAAATCAATGAAATTCCTAGAGGCTTCATCAAGGGATTCTTCCAGAGTTAATCTTCTGTTTGTTCATATTTCAAGAAGAAGTATCTCTAGTTTTTCATTCCCATAGTTATGAATGCTATGGTAAATACATACACTCATGGATAGACTCATATAATGACTCATTACAATATTTCATTCCACGTATATATATGCAGGGTCAGATGTTTACTATACAGGGTCCACCATATTCCACCTATACTCCACGGATATATAGCGTGTAGAGATCAGCCCATGTTGATTCCCTGAGGGAATATTTATTCTCCAAACAAAGAATATATGTTGATTTTTGGTCTAATATCAAGGGAGCATTCCTCACCGTTTCATTGGTTGTGTACTTATTATTTTCTAGAAATGTCTGTAAGATGTATCAGTCAAGGTTACGGATCATGGCCATGCCCTACCCAAATATGATTTTTTGGAGAGAGATATTATTTCACTAATCGAGTCATAGGTATCATACATATTCATACCTAATTATTTTCCAAAAAGTGGTGATGAAACGAATTTATTGTACAAATATTTTTATTTTCCTCGTGCCGATCCATTCACTCATAGATCTATTGACTCGATTGCATAAATTTCTGGAACACCTCTAAAATATGGACCAAGAGTTGTCCATTTTGAAAGCACTTATTGTCAGCCTCTTTGAGATATGACCCATGATAAACAACTTCTTTCTGGAACCTTCCATTATATGAAGGGTTAAATAGATGAACCCCAACACCGTCACATATAACATTGAGTTCCATTGCTCTGTATAAGCGATCTGCTAATCTAGGAGCCCCTACTAACCTGTGACCAGAATAGCCCTAAGAAGACATGATCCTACCCCATTGTTGTAATAGAAATATTATCAACTAATAGGACATGATCCTACATATGACTATTGTAAATATGGGCTAGTACCTAATAATAAATGCAGGGACCAGACCGTAATGTGGCTAAAAGATCAATAATAGAATGATCCAATGCACGCTAATATGGCACTACTTTCCTATTGGATGATTCATTAAAATAGACTCAAAATCCCCCGAATATCTCTCTTTATGTTGGGAAAATACTAATAGACACTGTAAGGGTGATTGTACGGACCGTATTTACGATTTCTCTAAGCCATAATCCACAGGGTCCTAGACAGGTACTAATATTGGGCACAATATGAAAAATATTTTAGCATGGGGTTTACTTTTTTATTTTGATTTATATTCTTTATTGAAGTATAAATATCCTCATAAGGGTCTTTATAGATTTGACTGGGTCTAAAACCTTTACAAACATGCAACCTTGACCCTGTGAGTAATCAACCCAGTCAAGGTCAAGTTTGGATTAAAAGGTTAATCCCAGTATGGACCTAGACCCATGCATGGGGACATACAGTACCCAAGTCTATGAGTAATGGTGACTCATTTTTTGAACCATATAGGGACTAGGCCCATGTCCCCAATCCTTAAAGGTTGTAAATTTGACCGGGTCCGCAACCTTTACGTACTACCCCCCGGGTCAGGGTCTGTATACTCACATAAAGATACTCACAACCTGATCCATGCATATATTGACTGGGTCTATTCCAAAAATATTTCCCTATACCCCCTTCTAATATCCTCATGGGAATTGTGAGCAAGGCCCTTCAATGTTAAGGTTGCGTATATAGTGGGGGGTTTCCTTGTATTTGGGGAAGAGTTATATTTTTCATCAAATATTTTCCGTGGAATATTTTTATAATTAGTGACATATTAGCATATATTTATCATGAACACTAACAATGAATAATTATATGGGTCACAAAATATTTATTTTACTCATACACAACATGAATAAAATTAGTAGAAGAAGCCGTGAATGGGATGAGCCCTACTTCTGAACTGGTCACAGAATTCGTAAATTCTGTATGGGCTATGGCTTAGAGAAATTTGACTGATTCTGGTTCGGTTCGTAAGCCAATAATGAGTCATTGTGTCACAAACAACATCCAAATAATACTCAATGCTAGATTCATAAGTTTTTATTCTATGAAACTATTTTAATATACAGACTGCTTCTATTCATAAATGTGACTAATATGTTTCCTTCATATAGGATAGACCTATAATGGCCAGAAATAGTTGATCTAGGAGTGACTAAATAAGACTTTGCTAATCTTATTACTAAATAGTGAACATGAACAATTTTAACTATTTAACCAATAAGCCCATGTTATTTACTATTAGTTTCAAGGATCTTTTTAGTGTTCAAAATAATGATACTCGAGGAACCGCTTGGGGAATCTTTTTCAGGTCTGTAAAAAGAACCATTTTATTCTTTACGGGATATGGATCAGAAAAATGTGTTAGACTTAAATATTCTGAGTCCACAGGATGGTGAGTCATATATGATAGGGTATGTAAATCCTCACGAATCTGTGATGAAATAAAGAGATATGTCATCAGATCATAGTAATATATGCAAGCATAATTTTCCTCATTGCATATAATAAGAATTGTTCCTATGGGCTTCTCTTATACAGAGCAATGGAAGCGAACTAGTCTCAGCCCCTGCTTATTTATTTATTTATTAACCCATAATAATAACTTCATAAAATCATGTTTTTTTCATTTTGAAATAAAGGGGTTTCACTTTAGATTATGGTGGATTTAAAATTGTTTCCTGGAATAAAAAAACTATGGGACCTTCTTTATTCTTGAACATTCCCGACCAAGGATTAATTTTTTTACAGTGTTTCATATATTTCTCATAATTATTTATTCTATTTTTTATTCTATGTATATATTAAATGATACCCAAAATTAAAAGAATAAGAGAGATGGTTCAATGTAAGAAAATTCTATATAAAATAGAAAAATAGGGAATCGATGATACATACCTTGAATGGGATGTAGGGCATCTTGGTTGCAAATTTGTTTTGGGTACAAAATTTCACAGGTTCAGATCCTATCATCCCTATATCCCTATATCCTATATATCTTATTCTTTTGAATTAATTTTTCTAAAATCCATATCATATAATGTGCATTGAGATTTAAATTGGACATCATTGTTTCATTTTATGCAATAATTATTACGTGTAATGTATATGGGAGGATTCTTACAAAAAGAACCATTTTATTTTATATTTTATTTATTATATATTTATTATATATATTTATTTTAATATTTAATATTTTTATTTTATTTTATTTTATAATCTATAGTAGTTATATATTAGAGTATAGATTAAAACCACTCTTAGTTCAGTTTGGTAGAACTTGGGTCTCCAAAACCCAATGTCATAGGTTCAAATCATACAGAGTGTGATTAAATTTTTCTTGTTACACTGATACAATTATATACATAGAATAAAAAGATTAATTTAACCTCTTATGAATTAAATATGAAAAAAAGATAAATGATAGATGATTTAGATTTTTCAAAAGGTCCAACTAATCACTACGTTTATATTGTAAATATGCAGTTATGAATAATCCAACCAAAGTAATAGGAATTAGAACTAACATGATTCCAAATAGAAAAACTTCAATAATTTCAATTTGTTTAACAAGTTAAAAAATGACGATAATAGAAATTCTATTAAACCAAATTACACCGTCCTTATTTTGGTAAATCTGCGGGTCATGCTTGAGTAACAGAACAATTCGAAAGAATATACTCATTTTACGAGTATCCATCTCTAGGGAAACGAAACCATGTGCTCATTATCATAGAAAACATCATACATAAACCTATGTCAAGGTTTTTTTAATGTTGATCATACCATTGAACAATTGTGATCAATCACTACGGACCCTGTGGATACTCGTAAAATGGGTTTATTGTTTTGAATTGTTCCGCTACTCAAGAAGTTCCTGCAGATTTACCAAAAGTTGGATGATGTAATTTGGTTGCATCAATAGTCAATTTTATGTCAAGGTTCCCATGCAATCATCCCCTATAATGGATTCAAAATGATGTGACTGCATGGGGGCTCATTTTATGGGTAAATCATCATCCAATGATTCCCCGTGTCTTAGTTTAGGACATGGACTATACTCATAAGGGTAGAAATCAGCCCCTGGGTATGCATGGGATGGTCAAACCATAATGTGGATCCATGAATCATAATGTGTCTCATACCAATATGTGGATGAATCGAGGAACCGCATGGTTCATAGCATACTTGCGTTTCCATAATTGGTACAAAATATTTTGTGACCTGATCGATGAGTCACTGTTAATCATCACCCTTTCAAAAAAGAAACATTAAAAAATACCATATAGGATAAGATATCTCACAAGCCACACTATATGTCAACCCAAGTTGAATATTCCTCTCCAAGAATTTGAAAAGGGACTCTTGGAACACTAATATGCATGAAATGAATGAAATAATGAATATTAATACACTTTGATATGGAAACGTAAAAATGGTTTTATTTCTACAATTGTACCCTACTTATCTGTACTCGATTAAACCACATAGAGAAATTATAAAAAAAAGAAAAAAATGATGAATCAAAATAAAAAATAATAATAAATGAATTAGTATGAATTAATGAATTATTCTAATCGCACATATAACATAAATATCAATTTATTTTTTTATATATTTAATTTAAATTTTTTGTATATATTTTATATTGTTTTTATATTATTATTATATATTTAATTATTATTATATATTTATATTATAATATATTATACCATTCCATATAGATACTTTTTGCGTATAACATAAATCTACTTCTACTTATTCCTAATAATTGCTAATAAAATATTTTTTTTCAGACTATACATAGAACACCAATAAGTGAATTAAAACAATGAACATTGCTGTGAGATAATCCATCCACTAATGAAAGGGTGATGAGGCCCATACAATCCATAAAATATATTGTTTCTTTTTTTCAATGCTGTAATAAAATTATGTTATAAGAATATATTTGATATTGGATAAAAAGAGGGTTTTATATGGGTTTACCTTGGTATCATGTTCATACCATCATATTGAATATTTCCGGTTGGTTGATTTCTATCCATATCATGTATACAGCTCTGGTAGCTGGTTGGGCTGGTTCGATGGGTCTCTATGAATTAGTAGTTTTTGATCCCTCAGACACCGTTCATGATCCAATGTAGAGACAAGGTTTGTTTATTATACCCTTCATGACTCATTTAGGAATTACAAATTCAAGGTCTAGCTGGAGTATCATAGGAGATACTATCACAAATCCAGGTCTTTGGAGTTATGAAGGCATAGCTGGGGCACATATAGTCTTTTCAGGTTTCTACTTTTTGGCAGTTATCTGGCATTGGGTATATTGGGATCTATAAATATTTTGTGACCCTATTTCTCTGTTCATTGGTATAAATCAACCTGAAAATGAGTCATACGCCAATGTCTCGGACTATGGTACTACAAATGGATTAAATGAACGGGATTAATTGAGTATATCATTTTTTATACTCAATGATAATGATAGTGTTTGTCATAGGCATGCTCAACTATTCTTTTTTCATTAGCAGATTCATGATCCCCTGATACCAATGGACTTGAGTTTAAATAGTTATGAATAAACAAGGACCCATAATAATAAATATAGGGCTCTTAGTTCGTACTCATTTTATTATTTTATTATATTTTATTTCACGCATGTCTGCGTGATATCATTGGTTTTTACGTATTTTTGATATTAGTACTTGTGGGTGATATCACGTAGGGTTGGGTCAGCATAACCTGTGAATTATTTTATTATAATAATTCATATCTATATGAAGGAAACACATTAGTCACATTTATATATAAAAAATCAAAATATGGTGATATCACGTAGGGTTGGGTCACCTTATGTATCAGGTACTTTTAAAAATTGTTCAATAGAATGGGTCTTACATACGTAAACCTATTAATTTAGTGACCAATGATACTCTCAAAAATGATATTTAGCAACCTTTTTTGGGCATGTATCAAAAATGATATTCTTATTTTGACCCAAATGTTTTGGAGTTCCTCTACTCCATCCTTATCCTTCTTTTTGTTGCTGGTTATCTTGTTCGTACACATCTTCTCTTTGTTTCCCGATACTCTGAGCCTCTTTATACTAGGAATATTGGATGTTTCATCATTATGAGTGAAATATAAATGTGACTAATGTGTGAATCCTTCAATATTGTGGGCTCTAGAGCCCCTCTGAATCTAGAATTGAGTATTGTTTCGATGGATGGGATTTGGTATGATGATACTTATGATGAGATCGATGATATTGATGAGATGTATATTCTAATCTTTGTATGATGTCTCCATACAAATTATTTTATGCCGACAGGTCCCATTGAATCAAAATATTTACCATTTCTCATGATCACTATGCAAGACTACGACCATCCCATGCATACCAAGTCATTAGATCCATAAGGTTCATAGAAACTAGGGTAGCAATTAGTCCATGATGATTAGGTCAGCCATGGACCCTAGGAGCAATAGCTTCATGCATATGGGATCATTTTATGGGTAAATATTTACCAACGTATGAATCCCAAATTATGATGGTTTAGGAAATGGGGCTCTTTATGATCACTGTGAGGATATGAAACCTTATTAGAATGCATCGGGCCAGGTACTTTACGGCCCCATGCATGGAAGCGTAATGTGATTCCTATACTGATGTGTATCCGTAATGAATTGATATACCCCGTCAAGGTCAAGGTTGGATTAAAAGGTTTTTATGATTAATATTTTTCATGATATAATCACTGTGATCCCCATCCATAATCACACTTGTATGTTTTACTGTGAATCATAACATCTTATGACCATGACCCGGTCAGTATATGAAATCAGCCCAGTTTAGGACATGGGGCTCTTTAGGATCATTATTCCAGTTTATTTGAGATATTCATGGCTTTGGTTGCATACCCAGGGGATGAAATTCGTCTTATAATATGGGTTTACCATCCCATGCATACCCAGGGGCTGACTCCTTTTGAACACCACAATTGTTCTAACACTTTACTCGGCATGGTGCTAATATGGGGCCTATAACTCAACTATAGGAATCATTTTTTCCTATATTATGGCACAAATGTTGTTCAAGTTCACTCTTTAGTAATAAGATCAACTAAGTCTTATTTAGACACTCCCAAATCAACTTTCGTGGTCATTATAGGTCTATCCCGTAAGAAGGAAACACATTAGTCACATTTATGAATGGAAGGAGTCTATACATTAAAATAGTTTCATAGAATAAAAACTTATGAATATATAATTTATTATTGTTTAGATTTTGGTTGTTCCCCAATGACTCATTACTAGCTTACAAACCAGACCGGAATCAGCCACATTGCTCAAAGCCATAGCCCGTACAAAATTTACAATTCTGTGACCGGTTCGGAAGCATGACCCATCTAACCATGGGATATTATTATGGGTTCTAGTTTGACTAAATATTCTATTCTTATAGGTCACATTTGAAGAGATTATTATGTGAGATTATTACACAGGGTTGACAAGAAGTCTCAGCTATTTCTAGAACCATCCATTGATTCATCATGTTTTCAACCTCAAATCATTATATATTTTTTATATTCGTTTATTCATGCAGGGTTGTGACCATGATATGGGTGACACATTCTATTGAACTATTCATGGCGATTATGGGTCTATCCTGTACAAAGGAAACACATTTGTCACATTTATATATTAAAAATAAAAATTTGGTGATATCATGTATAGTTGGGTCACCTTCATATTGAAATAAATGAGTTTTACTTGGGTCACCTTCATATATTTATTATTATTTATATGAGGCAATCTATCTGGTGATTATCCCGAGTATAAAACCGAGTGGATTTATTTTTTTCCCTCTGTTCACTTATTTAAAATACCACTGGGATTTTTCACATTACTGGAAATAAAAAAGTGGCTCTTATATATGTAAGACTTATTCACATTTCATTTGATGGATTGTGACAAAAATCAATGAAGTATTACTAATATGACAAAATAATTTTGTTTTGAATATAGATTTAGTATGGGGAAAAAAATAAATCCACTTGATTTTAGACTTTATACAAACCATGATCATCATTCTGTCTTTTTCTCACAACCAAAAAGTTATTCTAAAGGGTTATAAGTAGATAAAAAGATATGAGATTCTATCAAGTCTGTAGAAAAAAGGAGGACCTTGTCCTATATTGGTATTGATAGAATTTCAAAAATAAAGATTCAAAAGAGAATTGATCTAATTTAGGTCAAAATCTGTATGAGATTCCAAAAGTTATTAGTGAAAGAAGGTAATAGATTATGAGGAATCGACAATTTAGAAATTAACCTACAGAAAGAGTTTACTTGTGTGAACTGAAAACTCAATAATTCTATTTCAAGAATAGAAAACCTTATCGAGAACCTAATACTCTTGCAGAATTTATAGCTGAACAATTAAATAATAGAGTATCATTTCGAATGGCCATGAAAAAAGCTATTGAATTAACCGAAAAAGAAGATACTAAAAGAATTCTAATAAAAATTTTAGGATGTATAGATAGAAAATAAATTACACATCTCAAATGGATTAGAGAAGGTAAGGTTCCCCTACAAACCATTCGAGCTAAAATTAATTATCGATCCTATTAAATTCAAACTATCTATGGACTATTAGTCATAAAAATTTGATTTTTTAGAGAGGAGGAATGCAATTTTATGTCTTTTATCCATCTTTTTTATCTTTATATATAGTATCTTTTTTATATTTATATATATTTATATACTATAAATATAACAAAATGAATAAAAAAAATTAAAAAATAGAGAACCTATACTATTATACTATCTTCATAATAGTAGTTTCCTTTCTACTCAATGAAATGAAAGTGATGAATTCAAAATTTAAATTCGGATAGGGTTAAATACAAATTTAATGGACCATTTATTTGATAGAATGGCTACTATGATTAGTGTGTGACAAGTTTCTTTTATTAAGAAAGGTTGTTGAAAACATAATAGGCAAAGATCACAAAGAAAATATGAACTAATAAAAATAAATAATAACCAACCCATCACTATATACTATTTATATATGGATAAAAAACAGTCAAAATATGATAATTTTATACAGTCATATCATTGTAGAAACTGATTGAATATTTTACCTAATAAAAAAAACTAAAATTGAAGAAAAAGTAAAAAAATAGATTATAGAAATTGAGAGAAAAAAAAAAGAATATGCATCAACGATATATGATTCTAATATGTAATGTCTATGAGTTATCTCATGACATATTAAAGTATAATTGTATGAATACTAATTCTTCATATTCTAATGATTATTCATAAGACTATATATAAATAACAAATAACATAATTTTTTAGATAGTTTCTATTCATTGAACAAACTAATCAAAAGCTTCGAGTCAATAAAGACTGATAAGATTGACTAAAAATTTCATTAGAAACACTGTTGTAGAATTTAGACCTAATCATTTTGATTTAAAATCGAGAATGAAGAGAATAAAAAAAAATTTGAATACAAAAAATGTTTTTTAAAATGAATGATTCATTGGGAAGGATGACGGAAAAAACTAAGACTCATTTATTTTGAGAAATTATGTAAAAACCCAATGAATGGAATATAAGTTTCGTATTAGGGTCACTCATATGGCATAATGACCCCTCAAAGGAGGAAGACAAAAGTAGAGAGATCATGGGTCACTCATATGACGTACAAAAACCCTACGAATGATATTTGTACTGGAAGATTACTATGCATCATAAATACAATTGAGGATAATGAAACCTTTAAAAATTATTAGGATAATGAGGATAATGAGGTTTCTGAATATAATTATGGATAATATCAAACATCTGACTCAAAATACCCAATAAATCATTGGTTGACCCATGATTTTCTAATCATTATGTATTTTTGATGTTAGTACCTGTGTGATTCAATTATGAGCCCAACCCTATATACATCAAATGGAAGTCAAAAATAAATATATACTATGTACCTATTATAAATGATACTAATAAATAAGTAGGGCCCGTATATATTTAACCCACAGGTACTGGCATCGGGCCCTGATATGACCCATGGTAATATTTAACATGGAAAATCGTATCATGGGTCATAAAAAATTCAATTCACGATAAATACAAACCATGTATGACCAGAATCACACACATTATAGACCCACTCGGATTGATTTACCATTAGTATTTCCCTGATGTAAATATTACGTAAATGCGACCTAATTTAAATCCATATTTGTATGAGAATAAGGGAAATGAAACCCAATATTGAAAGCCATCATATATTTATCCCATTTACATATCATAATTTCATTTCTATAATCTAGATTCATGCAGTAACATGGAATCCCATGTAAAATATTCTGATCATTACGGTAGGGTGGCCATTTGTCCCCGTCTCAAAAAGATTTACAGGTTGGAATTTACAATTTCTCATCCCATATTAGTACCTGTGGGATTATTTACAGTACCCTTATGATAATATCTCAATATAGGTTCAGAATCGTTAATAATATAGACTGTGAGGAATCGACGATTTAAAAATAAACATACAAAAAGTGTTTACTTGTGTGAAATGAAAACTCAATATTTATATTACAAGAATATCCAAACCTTATCTAGAACCTAATATTCTGGTATAAATTATAGATAAATAATAAAAAAATAGAGTGTCATTTCAAAAGTCCATGAAAAAAGTATTGGGAAAAAATCACTCACGGTATCATTGAAGCATTTTTGAGGTGATTGTGTTTGTTGGAAAAATGGACATCTGAGTGGTGATTGTTGACAATTCAAAAACAATGACATACGAATTTGTTGACAAAGAGGATTTCATGGAGAATTGTCGAGTTCAAGAGATGAGGTCAACGATCCATGTTTGACTCAAGAACGTTGACAAGAGCAATGGAGGATCTGGAGGCGGTACAAAAGAACATAAACAAGGTGGCGCCGTTTTCTAGTGTTTGCTAAATTTCTGGGGTCCAAAATTTTGAAGTTTGGTGAGCATCGTGAAAAGTGTATTTCCATGAAGATAATAATTAAATATGGAAAAAGGCATGAATTTCGCGAAGATAGGATGCATGGTTTGGAAATCGCGAAGACCAGAAGAATGGAGGCGGTGAGTCTTCGTGATTACGACAAGCTTCGCGAATGGAAGAGGCTGAAGCGCATCACGACGGTGAAGGGATTTGAGAGGGAGATTCACGGCGAAGGCGCAAAATAATGTTGACGGTGATGCTCTGCGATTACGACGAGCTCTGCGATCTGGAAATTACCGAGGTGCTTCGCGATTTGGACAGAATTCCGGCGGAAACATCGGAGCTTCGTGATTTGAGATGATGTGGCGTTGACTTCACGCCGAAAGTTTGAGGGTTGGTGGAATTGCCTATAAATAGAGGCCGACCTCCTCGAGAGAAGTAGAGATAATTTTCAGAGAAAATATTTTGCTCTCGTATTGCGATGGTGGTTCACGGGGCCAGTAAGCTTCGCGAAAGAGGAGCTTCGCGATGGCTATTGTAGCTCTGCGAATGTTGTGAGCTCCGCATTGGCTCAGTGAGATTCGCGAGGGACGTCGCTCTGCGATGGCTTGAGCTTCGCGGGAGTGCTTCGCGAGAGTGCTTTGCGAGAGAGCTTCGCGAAAAGGCAGGAGCTTTGTGAAGGCTTGTTTGAGCTTCGCGAAATTGGAAGCCTCACGAAGTAGGGTAATTTGCGAAGGTACTTTCCAAAGGTAGTTGCCCAGTGGTCAAAGGAAAAGTGGTATTCATCATTGGATGAAAGTTGGACTTCAACAGAGCATCTATCAACAGTTGAAGATGCATTATTTCATGCAAATGAAGAGACCTACAGGTCTATAAACTGTGAGTGGATCCCTTCCAAGTGCAGTGAGAATAGGAAGAGGAAGAAGGTGATCCTCTCCACCGGCAGTGAGCCAGAGAGAGAGAAATAGGGAGTGACCCTTGGGAAAGCAGTGAGCTGACCCTAAACCTTGCAAAGGCAGTGAGCCTGGGACAGAGTGACTGTACCCAAACATTGTAATCCACAGCTAGTGAAGTATAGTGGAATTTGGTATGACCGACAACCTGTCGGCGTATGATCCTTGGGCGTAGCCCTTAGCGGTGAACCAAGTAAAATTGCTGTGTCCTATGCTTGCTTTACATTCTGTTTATATTGTGCAACAGGAAAGAGATA
The DNA here is from genome assembly GCA_963277665.1 of Viscum album. NCBI lineage: Eukaryota > Viridiplantae > Streptophyta > Magnoliopsida > Santalales > Viscaceae > Viscum > Viscum album. Next base: position 110,063,649 of record OY728142.1, read on the forward strand.
GAAGAGTGTTTTGCTTAACAGTGAAACAAGATCATAACGAGCATTAATTTTAAATTAGTCATACCCTGATTCACCCCCCTCTCAGGGTATTCAGCCTTGTGGACCTAACAATTGGTATCAGAGCGAGGTTGATATTAGTTATTCTCTCAATGGAGGCCACTAATCATAGAGGGATTCCGATCTTCGACGGATGTAATTTTCAGATATGGAAGAATCGAATGCAACACTATTTCTGATCTTTGGGAATGGATGTGTTTTCAGCAGCTATGCATGGTATCACAGCTGATATTACTAGTGGTGCATTATCATAAGCTGAGCATAAAGAGTTGGATGCTGATTCCAAAGCAATCAATGCCTTAGGAGGAGCCCTTTCCAATCCCATATATACAAAGGTGATGTCATGCAAAATGTCACATGCCATGTGGGAAAATCTTTTGAATATTTATGAAGGGGATACAAAAGTCAGAGAGGCAAAGCTGCAAGTGTTGTGGAACAAGTATGAAGATCTGAGAATGAACCCGAATGAGTCTGTTGATGCATTCTTTGACAGGGTAAATGCTGTGGTAGAATACATGCGGGGTCATGGAGAAATTATCGAAGATATTAAAATTTTGAAGTGCATATTGAGAAAACTTCCACCTCCTTTCAATCCGATAGTTTCTGTTTTGGAAGATAAAGACCCAAAAGAACTGACATTAGATAACCTGCACAGCACTCTTATTGCATATGAAATTAGAAATGATGATAACGAGACTGTGGAAAAGGGGAAATCCAAAGAGGTGGAATTCTATTCCATGAATAAACTCACCATTGAAGATTCTAATGAAGAAGAAGAGACAGATGAGGTGATGTCATTACTTTCTTCAAATCTGCAAAGAGGAAGAGGAAAGTTTAAAGGTAAACTTCCACTAGCATTCTTTCGATGTGGAAAGGTTGGTCATCTTGTGGCAAGATGCCCCAAGAAATTTCAAGATAACAATGATGATGATGATGAAGTTGAAATTCCCAAGAAGAAGACTTCAACGTTTGTGAAAGGGAAGAAGCAATTCAAGAGAAATTTCTTCATGAAAAAGAATCTTCTTTCACAAGAATTTGAAAGTTCAGAGGAGTCTGAGGATGAAGAGGTTGAGGAGTTTGAAAATTGTAAAGATAATAGGCAAAATGATATGGTAGCGGTCGTCGGTAGTTCTCAGAAAAATGAAGAAGCTGACGCTGAAGAAGAAGATGAAATGGAAGGGAGAGTTGATATGGAAGCCGAATTAGAAGCAGCTCTTAAGGAGATAAATATTTGGAGAGACAAAGCGAAGAAATCCAATAAAGTGGTTCGTGATTCCAAACTCTATATGCAACAATAGGATGAAGAAAAGTCAGAACTGTTAGAGGAAATTGAAAGACTAAAATCCTCAACATTAGAGAGCTCAGAAAATATTGTTGAGCATAAGCTTAAAATTGAAGAACAAAAGAAGGAAATTGATTGTTTGACTAACACAGGAAAGGAGCAGGTCAGCCATATCAAAGAGATTGAAGAAGAAGTGGTCTGTCTGCGATGAAAAATGAAGGATCAAGAAAAAATCTTGACCCCCAATGTGATATCAGAAAAGCAAGCCATTCAGAAGACAGAGAAGATGAAAGAGGAGGCTCGTAGTTCAGCAGGAGTGAAGCAGCAAGAAATCTCAAATGATAAGGTTGATTCAGGGCTTGATAAGAAACAAAAATCGGTGGCAGTTAATGTCAGACCGGAAGCACCCGTCTCGAAATTGAAGGTTGATTTGGGCACAAAATAGAATCAGAATATTCATAGATCCCAAAGGGAAAATCGTAGTGCTAAAGTATCATGAAGGAATGTATCCTATATCAGGTGTTATTGCTGAGGGAAAATGGGACACTCACAGTATGTCTGTTCCATAGCCAAGAGATATAGAAGGGAATAGGAATAGAGATGGCAGCCAAACAAAGAACGGTTTTCCAGAACATATTTTGAAGGACACTGTTTTTGGTGCAGAGGATTTGGGCACATGGATAGGTACTGTACTTTGACCATTCAGAGAAATGTGCCAAAGAAGAATCAAAATGTTCGCAAGTAGCAACTCAATAAACCGAAAGGTGAGTTAAAAATGCGGAATAGATTTGCGACTTTACAAGGTGAGGCTGGTCCATCAAACTCTGAGAAGGAACAGAAGTCTCAATCCATGCTGAGTGTGAAAGAAAAAGTATGGACCAAGAAGAATAAAAATGAGAAGGCCATGGTGGCGAAGATTGCTCTTAAAGCATCCGATCGATCTGGTGTTTGGATCCTTGACAGTGGTTGCACATCCCACATGACGGGTAATAAGGATCTTGTTACAGGCATCAAATATGACAAAGAAGGATTTGTCAAATTTGAAAATGATGAAGGCATGAAGATTGTTAGCTCAGGGAGAGCTAATTTTGGGGGGAAAGAGATGAGACGTGCTGATGTCTTGGTAGTAGAGGGTCTTAGTCATAACTTACTCAATGTCAGTCAACTATGTGACTCTGGGCACTCTATCCGATTTACCAAGAAGACGTGTGTTGTGAAAGGAAAAGATGGAGCATCTGTTCTGCAGGGAAAAAGGTCAAAGTGAAATCTCTACCTTGTAGGCGGGGAAGAAGATACATGTCTTTTATCCAGAGAGGAAGAAAACCAGTTGTGGCATAAGCGACTTGGTCATCTATGCCAACCATCTATGGAGGATCTCGTAAAGTGTGATGCTGCTAGAGACCTTCCCAAACTATCACGTGATCGCACTCATACGTGTGATGCTTGCCAACAAGGGAAGATCATCAGAAAGACATACAGGCCAAAGGTACAGAAATCAACTAGAGTGCTCAAAATGGTTCATGCTGATGTATGTGGACCAATCTCACCACGAGCTATAAATGGGCAAAGGTACTATGTTCTTTTCATTGATGATTACATCAGAATGGCCTGAGTATTTGTCATTACCCATAAGACAGAGGTGTTTAGTTTCATAAAACAGTACATGAGGGAATCAGAAAGGATGCTTGGGTAGAAAATTTTGAAGTTTCATACAGACAACGGTACAAAATTCACAAATAGTCAAGTGGAAGAGTATCTCGAGAAACACGTGATAAGGCATCAAGTTTCATCAGTAAGAACTCCCCAACAGAATGGTGTGGTTGAAAGGAGAAATCGGATCATCAACAACATGACCAGAACGATGCTTATTGACAAAGACCTACCAGAGAAATTTTGGAAGGAAGCAGTGTTGACATCGGTCTATGTTTCAAACATGTCTCTGTTGTGTCCGAAGCAAGGGAATACTCCGTATAAACTATGGTACGAAAAGAAGCCAACGTTGAAATACTTTCAAATCATTGGAAGTAAGTGTTTCATTCTCAAAAAAGAAAATCATAGGAAGTTTGAGGCATGTGGAGATGAGGGGATATTCCTTGGATACTCAGGGAAAAGCAAAGCGTATAAATGCTTCAACAAAAGGATGCGAAAAATTGTTGAGAGCAATGCTGTCACTATAGTTGAAAATGAACAGAATACTCAACGACCCAGTGAACAATTCTTGGACGAAAGTGATGATGAAGTAAGCAAAACAGGGGGACCAGAAGTGGTAGAGGCTGACTCAGAAGAAGATACTGATGATGAACAAGAAAGTGTCAAGTCTGTGTCTGCATGGAAGCCGAAGATTCGAACTGAAATTGATAGGCAGAATATCATTTGTGATCAGATAGCTCCAGTTTAGACTCGAAGAATGAATTCATTACAGAAAACATCGTTTTTATCTCAAGTGGAGCCAAAATGTTTTTCCGATGCAGCTGAAGATGAAAACTAGGTTCAGGCTATGAATGAATAGCTTGATCAAATCAAGAAGAACCAGAAATGGGAGATTGTTTTGAGGCCAGCAGACAAGAATGTCATCGGGACTAAATGGGTCTATCGCAATAAGATAAATGAATATGGAACTGTGATTCGAAATAAAGCACGACTAGTGTGTAAGGGATACTCCCAGATATAGGGAATAGATGTAGATGAGACATTTTCACCAGTTGCAAGGCTGGAGACAATCAGATTATTTTTGGCCATAGCAGTGAAAAGAAAGTTCAAAGTGTTCCAGATGGAAGTGAAATATGCATTCTTGAATGGTGTTCTGGAAGAGGAAGTGTATATTGAGCAGCCAGATGGTTTTCTCATTCATGAGGATGAGAACAAAGTTTGCAGGCTGAAGAAGGCATTGTATGGGCTGAAACAAGCACCAAGGGAATAATACTCATGTCTTGATTAGTACTTGAAGAATCTTGGTTTCCAGCGTTGGGGAGTTGATTACAATCTTTATTTAAACAAAAATAGTAATCAAAGGATGATGGTGCTGGTCTATGTCGATGACATAATATTTGGTGGATCAAATGAAGCTCAGTGCAGACAGTTTTCAGAATTCAGGAAAAATGAGTTTGAAATGTCAATGATTGGAGAGCTAACATTTTTCCTTGGTCTATAGGTGACACAAGGAAGGAATGGAACATTCATTTCTCAACCCAAATATGCCAAGGAGGTGTTAAGAAGGTTTGGCATGGAAAATTCCAAGGAGATGAAAACTCCGGTTGCTACCCGGATGAAATTATCAAAAGATGAGGATGTGAAGACAATTAATATCACAGAATACAGGCAGATTATTGGAAGTTTTTTGTACTTGACCACGACAAGGCCTGATATTGTTTTCGCCACATGCCAAGCAGCGGGATATTCGAGTAATACCAAGGAAAGTCACATGCTCGTAGTGAAAAGAATACTTCGGTATATCAAGGGTACGGTGGACTTCGTCTTGACATACTATGACAAATCTCAGACAGAGTTATTGGGATATACTGATGCAGATTGGGCCGATTTAGCAGATGACAGGAAATCAACATATGGAGGTGAATTCTATCTTGGAAAACTATGTATTTCTTGGTTAAGCAAGAAGCATGATTGTATTTCATTAAGCACCGCAGAGGCTGAGTATATTGCGGCCACTCAAGCATGTACACAATTATTGTGGATGAAGCAGCTGCTTGAAGATATGGGAGTTGAAGTGAATTCTCCGATCGAAATCCAGTGTGATAACTCAAGTGCTATAAATATCAGCAAAAATCCCATCCATCACTCAAGGACAAAGCACATTGAGATAAAGTATCATTTTATCAAGGAGAAAGTTGAGCAGGGGATTGTGAAGTTGAAGTATGTGCCTATAGAACTACAGGTTGTAGACATTCTAACCAAGGCCTTACCCAAGGAAGCTTTTGAGAGGCATCGACTGGCTCTAGGAGTTCAGTCGACTCCCCGCGCTTGAACGCATGTGGATGTGGAGACCCCCCTCTCACCGAGGTATGATGTGTTTTCCCTAATGTGCTGATATGTGTTCTCTACTATGTTACAGACTACAAAGGAGTGACCTTTGGGTTCGTTGACAAAGAGGGAGAAAATAGTGATTGTTCAAGGGGGAGACAATGTGGAGATTTGATAAATAATGAATGATATTAGGAGAAGCTAACAAGTGGAGCATCCAGATAGGGGGAGTGCAATGAGATATGGGGAGAGTATAAAATCTGACGATGCTAGAAGTGATCGATCAAAGAATAGACATCACAACAGCTGAGGATCATGATAAAACCAGAACAGTAGTGTTGGAATGGTGAGAGAAGGTTTCTAGCTATCACCAATTGGGATAAGTATGGTTCAACAATTGGTATCAATTTATGAATTGGTATCAGGTTGGAATCGACAATTGGTGTTTGACATTAAGTGATTCATTGATGAACTTTTCATACTACTATTGTTTCTCATGACGAGAATTGCTCATGTGGGATTAAAGTACGTGTTAAGTGAATCCTTGAACTCTATCAGAATCACAAGAGGTGAATGGTGGTAGTGGCTGGAAGAAGACTCAGTGAGGTATCAACGTGCAGAAAATCTTTCTGAGAAGAGTTATGAAGAATTATCAACAAACCCAAAGGGAGAGATTGTTGGGCAAAAATCCCTCACGGTATCATTGAAGCATTTTTGAGGTGATTTTGTTTGTTGACAAAATGGACATCTGAGTGGTGATTGTTGACAAAATGGACATCTGAGTGGTGATTGTTGACAAAGAAAAACAATGACATACGAATTTGTTGACAAAGAGGATTTCATGGAGAATTGTCGAGTTCAAGAGCTGAGGTCAACGATCCATGTTTGACTCAAGAATGTTGACAAGAGCAATGGAGGATTTGGAGGCGGTACAAAAGAACAGACACAAGGTGGTACTGTTTTCCAGTGTTCGCTAAATTTCTGGGGTCCAAAATTTGAAAGTTTGGTGAGCATCATGAAAAGTGGATTCCCATGAAGATAATAATTAAATATGTAAAAGGCGTGAATTTCGCGAAGATAGGATACATGGTTTGGAAATCGCGAAGACCAGAAGAATGGAGGCGGTGAGTCTTCACGATTACGACAAGCTTCGCGAATGGTAGAGGCTAAAGTAAATCGCCGCGGTGAAGGGCTTTGCGAGGGAGATTCGCGGCGAAGGCGCGGAATAATGTTGACGGTGATGCTCCACTATTACGACGAGCTCCGCGATCCAGAAATTGCCGAGGTGCTTCGCGATTTGGACAGAATTCCAGCGGAAACTTCAGAGCTTCGTGATTTGAGATGATGTGGCATTGACTTCGCGCAGAAAGTTCGAGGGTCGGTGGAATTGCCTATAAATAGAGGCCAAACTCCTCGAGAGAAGTAGACAGAATTTTCAGAGAAAATATTTTTCTCTCGTATTGCGAAGGTGGTTCACAGAGCCAGTGTGCTTCGCGAAAGAGGAGCTTCGCGGCGGCTATTGTAGCTCCGCGAATGTTGTGAGCTCCGCGTTGGCTCAATGAGCTTCATGAGGGACGTCGCTCTGCGATGGCTTGAGCTTCGCGGGAGTGCTTCACGAGAGTGCTTCGCGAGAGAGCTTCTTGAAAAGGCAGGAGCTTCGTGAAGGCTTGTTTGAGCTTCGCGAAATTGGAAGCCTCGCGATGTAGGGTACTTTGCAAAGGTACTTTCCAAAGGTAGTTGCCCAGTGGTCAAAGAAAAAGTGGTATTCATCAGTGGATGAAAGTTGGACTTCAACTGAGCATCTATCAACAGTTGAAGATGCATTATTTCATGCAAGTGAAGAGACCTACAGGTCTATAAACTGTGAGTGGATCTCTTCCAAGTGCAGTGAGCATAGGAAAAGGAAGAAGGTGATCCTCTCCACCGGAAGTGAGCCAGAGAGAGAGAAATAGGGAGTGACCCTTGGGAAAGCAGTGAGCTGACCCTAAACCTTGCAAAGGCAGTGAGCATGGGATAGAGTGACTGTACCCGAACATTGTAATCCATAGCTAGTGAAGTATAGTGGAATTTGGTATGACCGGAAACCTATCAGCGTATGCTCCTTGGACGTATCCCTTAGCGGTGAACCAAGTAAAATTGCTATGTCCTGTTCTTGCTTTACATTCTGTTTATATTGTGCAACAGGAAAGAGAGAGAAGAGTGTTTTTCTTAACAACGAAACAAGATCAGAACGAGCATTAATTTTAAATTAGTCATACCCGGATTCACCCCCCTCTCAGGGTATTTAGCCTTGTGGACCTAACAAAAAGCTATTGAATTAACTGAACAAGTAAATAGTAAAGGAATTCAAAAAAAAATTCAGGATGTCTGGACGGAAAATAAATTGCATGGGTTGAGTGGATCAGAGAAGGTATGGTTCCCCTAAAATCCATTAGATCTAAAATTAACTATTTATACTATCCAATTAGAACAATATATGGACTATTAGGCATAAAAATTTGGATATTTATAGACGAAGAATGATATTTTCTATCTTTTATCCCTATTTTTATCTTTATATATACTCTCTTTTTTGTCTTTTTATATATATATATATATACTATAACTATAATTCAATAAAGAAGATAAATCAAAATAAAAAATTAAACCCCTTGATAAAGTATTTTTCATACAGTGCCCAATATTGGTACCTGTCTAGGACCCTACGGACTATGGCTCAGAGCAATGGTAAATATGGGCCCTAAAATCACCCTGCCAGTGTCTATTAATATTTTCCCAGTGTAAAGAGATATATGCATGGGATTTTGAGACTATTTTAATGAATCAAAAAATAGGAAAGTAGTACCATATCAGTGTGCATTGGATCATGACATTATTGATCTTTTAGCCACATTATAGACTAATCTCTACGTCTATTATTAGGAACTAGTCTGTATTTACCATATTCTTATGCAGGATCATGTCCTGTTGGTTGAAAATATTTATATTACAACAATGGTGTAGGATCATTTCTTCTTAGGGATATTCTGGTCTTGGGTTAGCAGGGGCTCCTAGATTAGCAGATCGCTTATACAGAGCAACGTCACTCAATTTTATATAAGACAGTGTCAGGGGTTCACCTATTTAACCCTGTGTATCATGGAAGGTTATAGAAAGAAGTTCTATATCATGGGTCATATCTGAAATAAGTTGACAAGAATTTCTTTCAAAATAGATGACTCTAGGTCCATCATTTAGTGTTGTTCTATAAATGTATGTAATCGAGTCAATATCTCTACGAGCTAATGGATCGATATGGGGAAAATGGAAAGATTTTTACAATCTATTCGTTTCGTCACCACCTTTGGGAAAATCATTATGTATGAATATGTATGATTCCTATGACTTGATTAGTGAAATAGTTTCTCTCTCTCCAAAAAAGAATGTTTTTTAACAATGTACAAAGAAAATGTTTGATTGTGAATGAACATGATATAGAGGAATTATCCATACATCAAATCATCAATATTGATACAAGTCCTTCTTTCCATATATAAAGGGAATGTTTTCATACAATAATAGAAAAAAATGAAACCCCATGCATAAGACAAACCCTTTGAGAAATCACCGTCGAATAATGAACCCCCAGGCTAGGCTTCGTAAAGGTTTCGGATCATGGTCAAGGTTGCAGATCATAGTTGGTATGCATGGATTGTGTGGAAATGATCTTCCATGAACCGAGTACTGTATGACCCTAAAAACTTGACGAGTCACAGTCAAGATCAAGGTTACATAATCAGTTAAGGTCAAGGTTGAATATAAATCATCCCATCAAGGTTGTATTTAGACCTACAGACATGGGGCTCTTTATGATCACGATGGGATAATACATCAAGGTTTCATACGTACCGAGTGAGGATATGCATGGCTCATGATCCGTAGATGGGACTTGTTATGTACATAAATGCTAATACTGATCGGGTACTGTATGGTAGGCAATACCTGTGAGAAAGGCCCTTCTATGCATAAGATGAATTTCAGGGAACCGACCCCTACTTTGTGGTTCCTCGATTCAACCATGGATTGGTATGAGCCACATTACATTCAAGAAGTTAAATATCATCAATATCATTGATCCACAGATTTACCAATTCATAAAATGAGTCTATATGAATAGTCACAATTGTGACCATGATCAATGGGGAAAAATGCCTCCTACGTTTCTCATACACAACATGATGTTTCAGGTCTACTCATAGAAAATATTCTCTTCAAGAAAACATGTATCAGGCTTTTCACGGTGGGTGAAAAAGAACACGTTTTTTTAAATGAAAATGTGGCAGAATTAGAAAATAAAAGGTCTACACAGCCAAATCAATAGTTCAAGTCACATACTCCCATAATATATTATCTCTGAAGAGATTAATCTTCCACAATCTCATGAAAAATAAACTACTTATTGCGGAGTTGAAGGGATCTATTCAAATAAAAAAATTTCTTTTACATCAAGACTTTATATAGCAATGCAAAATTATGGTTCATCCCTCAAGTGTATGAATTAGATTCAAATTTATAAAAGACCTGAAATACCTTATTTGTGTATCATTTAAAAGTGCATTAACAAAAATAAAATTGTAAGAAGAGGCAATACAAAAGTGCGTAAACTATAAAAACGAGTCAAAGTAGATTGTCCCACACTAGCACTTCCATGTAAGAAAATGAGTTAATGCACTTTTCAGTGATAAGAAATGAACGTACCAAATAATTCCATGATCCTAAACCAATAATAATTCACAGTTATGGCTGAAAAATTAAAGAATCATTCCTAGGATTTTTACAAAATTTCACAAAATAAATGAGTCTTAGTTTTCACACAACTATATAGAAGAGTTATTTATCAGAATAATACTCTTACATAAGACTTATTCACATTACTCGATGGTATCAATAGGGAAATGACTTAGAAGTACATTTACATGGAATATCATTATGGATGATATAAATAATGGGTTAACTACTTAAATGGACATGCTTCGTTTACTTACGTTTTCTCATATAAATCTATTTAGAGAAAATAGAATCCACTTGATTTGAAAGAGGTTTTCAAGAAGTACCAAGTGCCTCTGGGAAAAAAATGAGTCACTCATAGAAGGCTCAACGATTTAACCCTACGTATCATGGGTGACAAGTAATACTAGGGATCATTGAAGGGACCTAGTATAAATGATACAAGGAACAATAGACTGTGAGGAAACCCATTATGATACTAATCCCTCAAAAAGAACCATTTTATTAACTCAAGAGGCCACAATGATCGCAAACAAGATTATTATGGAAAAATCCAACCTATAAATCATAGTTATGTCAAAAAAATTATGATCATAACATATTGGTTTCTAATATTTCTATGAAACAAGAAGATACATGACAACCATGCACACTATATGATATATCCCATTCACCCATCAGTGGAACCATAGGGTCCTAGTTTCCTGTTCCCATTTTTATGTACGAACTATTTCCATATTATGGAATGGACTGCATATTCTATTTCCCGTTCCCTACTTTTGACCATGTAAATGTACTGGGAAACCTATCCACGACCCTGTAGACTTTGGGGTAGTAACAAGATATAGAAAATAACAAGTACAAAACCACTACCATTAGCATTGAGTTCCATTACTCTATATAAGAGAAGGTGTTTTCTAAATGTCATTTTGGCATTGGGTATATTGGTCTATCAGGAAGGGTCATATTCTCAGGTTTAGCAGAATTTACCCTGTGTATATTAGCATGTATGGTTCGGGCCCAACGATCAGGTCATATCATTAGTTTTCTTAATATTTATTATTCTATTCACTTATACGGGACCTGCCTAATATTACCCATTATTATGGGTCACTTATACGGGCTCCTCTGGGCTCCTTCCATTGATTTATGTAACAAATAAGCAGGGCCTGAGACCGGTTCACTTGAAGAGAATAAGCCGTAGTTTCTGAAGAAGGCTCAACATTATGTTTCATTTCTGCTCATATAAAATATTATCTTTAAGCGAACTAGTCTTAGGCTTCCATATTAGTGTCCATCATATTCTGTGGGATTCCATTATGATTCACTTTAGGGCTGGGTTTCATATCATGGGACCAACCCTGCATGATATCAAAAATAATAACACGGAAGTGCCTCTAGAATCATGGAACCAATTACGCATACCTAGTACATGTGGTTAAGCAGGAAAGAATATATAAGGAAAGTAAATAGTATGATGAACAATGTAAATACAACCTCCACTGGTCCTCAGTAACCAACATTGAGTGTCACCTGCTTTAGCCCACCCCAAAATCTTAGTTGTGTAACTCGACACTATGTGACTCCTGACACTGCATGTCTCAAGTACCGACGTCCCAATGTCTTGCCCATGAAATAGTAACCTAGCACCATGTGCCTCCTTAAATCTCATTTCTCAAATACCGACGTCCCGTAGGCTTTCCCAAGCAGTAGTAACCCGACACCATGTGCCTCCTGACACCTCGTGTCTCAAGTACCGACGTCCCGTAGGCATTTCCAAACAATATGAAGGCTCCTCACCTTCTATGTGGATTCTACAAAAAACAACAACAAATCAAAATCACCAAACCAAAAATTTGGGGGCCTCTACCCACACGATTAGTCCAAACCACCTCATCATAGAGTCTTTTGTGGTCACACAACCCAAATCATGGGTGAGCAGTAATCACCAAATTTTATAACCCAAGCCACAAAATCTCTGGAACCTCATGCCCCTATGACCATGTCGCTTAGAATCTGATGGCCTTTCCATCCATGTAACATGGGGCCATGCCCCACCTGATTGTCACACTACCTCAATCTAACGTCCATTCCGCCCAATCCTATGGTAAAACCACCCCAATAATCCAAGAAAATACCAATCAATGATCAACATAACTCAAGAACAACCAGGCCCTGCCCAAAACAACCCAAAGTTTCCAGTATATGCAATATCAAGCATCAAATATATATAATAAAAAATAATCACTTTAAATAGAAAAAACAATTTAAATATTTGAATTGAACTAGCCATGTGATGTCCCACACCAGCACTGAGGTATTGAAATCCTCTAATAAAATTAATCATTCTTAAACAGTTTAAACTCCATAGTTTAATAAAAAAAATTCAATTATAACTATTTTGGCACTCCTGAACAAAATGCCCCAAATGAGAAACAACCTCTAACATGACCTCGCTCAAGCATAACTAGGTAAGGGAATAAACAATGACATCACATAAGGCATGAAGTAAATTCAATATAAAGAAACATGGGTCTCACTCAATAACTGAAATTGCACTAAAAACCCACAACCACCAAATGACCACGAAAACACAAAACATGGTATGCACCACCTACCTCTAACTAGTATGATGATCCTTCTCCGGTATCATCCTCTAATTAGGTCTAAAACACGGTAGATCTAATAAATGATAAAATACTCTCAACATCCTATAACTCAGTCAAGAGGATAAATCAAGACAAAAGTCTCAATATTAATCAAGAGATTACTGAGGGGGTTCCAATAGATCTTACGGTGTTCGAATCTGACTTCAAACAAAGAATCAGGATCAAAATGAAGTTCGGGCAGATTGTTTTGCAAGGGTTCTATCCAGAACCAGAGAAATGAGGATACTTTCCATTTTAAGAAAAAATAAGTACACGATGTGTATATATGTATACACACCATGTATACCATTTAATTATGACTTTTGTGACTATTTTATGAAGACTTATTTTGTCGACCTGCCGACATGACTACATAGTGTGTACTAGGGAATACATGGTCTGTAGTTTTTTTTCTTATCTTCCTCACTCACTTCCACACATGCCACATATATCCCTTATACATGGACATATGACACGAAATGTAATAGGAGTACATGACGTGCACTTGGTTAAACCTTTCCACCCGACCAACATGCTCACACTCTACGTATGAACTTCACACACGACCAAGGTACATGGTGTGTACACGAGAGTACACAGTGTGTAAGCCCAAAATCATACCATGTGTCTAGTTTTTGTCCAGATTATTGCTAGTTCACCCAGATTTCTCAAAAAACTCCAAACCATAAATAAAATCGACCCGTACATTAATGTAAGAATTGGGTTCTTACACAATATATTATAATTGGTGAAATTTGGTCTTAAAGTGATAAATGGTTTTAATATTTATTTTTTATGAATAATTAATTTTTTTAAATTAATAATCCATGAATTAATGTTGGGAAAATTGTATTAAAATTTTAAATGGATTAGTGAGATGATCATTTACCATTTATAAATTATCTAGAATAAATCCATCATTTTAATTTTAAAATTTTAAATAATGAAAATTCATTCTATAATTTTAAAATGTGCTTCTATGATCTAAATTGGAAATTAATTATAATTTGAAAAATATGGTTATGAATTTTTATTATTAAATGAATATGCATTAAAAATTTATGAATTGAATTTGTGGTATATTTTTTTTTATCTAGAATTATTTAATACACCTGGGTGTTTAATTTATATTAATAATTTTAATGGGAAATGAAATTTTTTTTTAATTTCATTATTGCTTATTAAAATATATTTTTTGACATATTACTAGGATTTTCATGAAAATTTAATTTGAAATTGAAATTTCAATATGCATAAATGTAATAAAGAACTAGTTCATAATAGCTCAAGTTACTGTAAGGTAGCACCTCTCATAGTCAGTTTAATGAATACAAAATGGAATGTACTAACCATATAAAGGAGGCATAGTCGCTCAGCCTACCATGCCCACCAACTAACCGCAAGTACAATTTCAAGTGACCGTGCTCAATATTTTTGTAAAGTGTTAAACCAACTGTAACAATACTCTAATATTCACTCAAATTACTAGAATTCCACACTTTAACCTACCGTGTTTCACTTCATGGTTATTAAAACTACCATGGATATCTTCTCTCAACTGACCATGGAACCCCCAGATCAATTGATCATAAGAGAAAAGTTCAACCTACGTTGAGTGTCCTCATTAACCTACCATGACTAACCTGCTTGACCTACTGCTTGAGTAATCTAGAAGTAACCAAAAATCCATCCTTTGAACTTTCTCATGACTGTATCCCAAGTCACTGTGAGCCTCCTCTCCATGGTCTACCACATAAAACTCAAGTTACCATGTTTCATCAATACACTCAAAGCCTCAAATGAACTGACCATGACTGTTTTGATTGGATGTAATAACCTATCACATTTATACACCCCCAATCAGTCACACATTTCCATAATTCCAGTTCAAACCAGAGCACACCTGATTTAAAGTACTCTACACAACACCCATAATAAATATGATCTTGACCTCATCACCCCAAATCCCTTTACTCATCCACATCATACCCATACCAAAGTTGAAATCATTGACCCTTAAAGAACCTCATTTTTATCTAATTCAACTAATACTATGAAGGTTGTCACAAACCAACCCAGGTTGACCCTAAACCGATCACCCGATCCGGTCCGCGACATGACCTGAGAGGCATTCCCGATCCTTCCGGGCTGGAGACCAACGTAATGGAATCATTATAGGATAGTTGGGAATTATTTTTACCAATAAAAATAAATAAAGGAGCGGAAAAGTAGGAAAAACAAAAAGTAAATAAATGACCCTGAAAAGAAAGAATGACCGACAAGACACACTAACCTGGTCTCGACCAAAACTCCTCGTGACTCTGAGAGTCGCTCACAAATCCACAACCGACTCTTTCCCATGGCGAGCAAGCTCGAATCAAACCTACCACAAAAATAAAAACAGAAAAAAACTATAATCGTGAGTATTAAAACTGAGTAGGAGTGCCCAACAAACTATTCCCAATGCACTACCATTAAATAAAGAATTTACCAATTTCAGGTTTGAACTAAATCATATAAAATATTTATTTCCACACACACATTCATTGCTAAAACAAGTATTAGTCCATTTCCATTTTTAGTTTAAAAATTGGTTTAATGTTTGAAAGGAATAGGTGTATTGCATTTTAAAACATTTTCTGAGAACAATTTAGGAATCCAAACTTCAGTTATTAGCCTAAAGAAAAACCACACACAACACAAACCAAAGGAAATGGAAAAAGTGGCACACATGGGCCAACAACCGAACTCGACCTCTCAATCATCCGCCATATACAAATAAACACTAAAAGAAACATGGGTCGACCCTAGGAGCTCGTGAACAATCGAAAACATATTATACTTGTGACTCATCCTGAAGGCATTCCCTAACTCGAAGATGTCATAACACCCTAATGCTTGTTCTATCCCATCATGGCCTAACCGAGGGGCCCAATCCCCATAGCAGTAATAACTCAGTATTCCCATGCTATGGGGCCACTAGCCAGTGCGTAATCTAAACTAGTGTAGCAATCGTTCTCATAAGATTCACTTACTATGTCAGGTTCCCATGTCAACACACATAATAAAAGGGAAAGGGGTGAGTCAGCAAACTCAATAAAGTAGCACAGATATCACATACAACTCACGCAATCAACGTAAACCAAATATCACCCCTGATTCACCCCAAAGAGAGTTTTACAAAATAATTTATTTTTATTAAAGTGTCAAACGAGCCATCACCAATTTTAAAGAAAATACTCATTTCTAAAGAAAACCAAAAACACTCATTCACGCTTCGGAAGAGATACTTTATCATTTAAACCAAAACTACATTTGAATTTCTGCGAATTATGTTTAAAGTCCAAACATGCATTCTTTCACGACTGAGAGTCTGTTCATCAATAAAATATTTAAAGTGTCATGTATAAAATAAACGGCTCTGTTTACACCAAATATTCATTTAAGAATTAATTATCTTATATAATTTCTCATTTATTAAAATTAATAAAAAAATCAATCAATTAATAAAATCTAAATTTAAAGATGAGTGTAGTGAGGACCTACCTCGACCCGTAAACCAATCTCGACGACGCGACACGCCTCGCGCGGGCACACATGAACGTGCAAGCTGACAACTGCAATATCACCGAAATGCCTTTCCAACATGCTATAATCGAAAAGATAACTAGAATACATAAACATGACTTAAAATGATCCAAACAAACAAACGACTCAAAATAACTATCTCGACATGTTTCAAAACATAGCTCTCATCGCCTGCATTATTACCATACGACTTTAAGATTTGTGAAATAATATTAAAAAAACTTAACTCATATATTTACACAAACAATACTGAATTATTTTAAAATTAAATTTGCACCAATATAAATAAACACAACACATGATAAAATTAATTATTTACAACTTGAACAAAAATAGCGCAAACCTCACTTTGGCGCGGATATGTGCTCGACCAGCGGGGTAACACGACCATCCAAAAGGGGCGGCGAGCACGTAGGAAGAGGGGGTGGTCCAATTGGGAGGTCGCGGGACTGTCAGACAAGAGGTGCGTTGGCCGGAAGCGTGCACGTTGCACTGGCGGGGCTGGATGGACATCACGTGGCGGTTCAGGAGGCGTGCAACTAAAAGGCGCGCGGTCAGAAGTAGGTCAGGTGGGTGCACGACTGACAAAAAGAGGTCCGCGACTAAAGAGGAGGTGTCATGGTAGGTCACCATTTTCAGAGAAGGAGCGGATAGCAGAGGGCGCTGTAGTTCTGGTCAGGGCTGCTGCAAGGAGGCTTTGGCTAAGAAAGAGGATGCACAACACCGGGAAGCAGGGTAGGGTGCTATAGAGGGGTGCAATGCAGAGAAAACTGGGGCGCTGTATGAAGGGGAATCCGATGGGAGCAGGCAGGCGGAGGAGGGTCGTGCGTAGCAAGGGAGGAGGGAGGGAGGCGACCTGCTGGCAATAGTAAAGGTGCACCGCGCAGGGGACAACTGCATGGAAGAGGCAACACCAAGAAAAAAAAGAAAAGAAAGAAGAAAGGAAAAAGAAAAAAAAAGGAATAATAAAGAATACCTAATATAAAATAAAAGTAAATAAATAATAAAACAACAACAACAACAACAAAAACAACAACAACAACAACAACAATAATAATAATAATCATAATAATAATAATAATCTTATCGATAAAAATGTAAACAATAAAAAAATAATCATTTAGTTTCAATTAAAAATTTTAACCATGAAAATTTCAAATAACGCAATAAATTACACAAATTTATTCATTTTAATTTTTCCAAAGATAGGCAGACTACGACGTTGCATGGGAGAAGCCACGTAGGGTCTCCAAAACGTGCCCCACATAGGCGCTCAGTGACATCAACACAAAATTGTGTGTTTTTTTGACAAAACTTAAAAATATTGTTCGGGATTCAACCTGGACCTTGACAAAAAATTTTAAAACCAAATAAAAAATAAAATAAAATTAATAAACAGGTCGGGATGTGATAAAGGTGAATATAAATTTATTCACAATATAGGATTAATAATGATAAATCACTGAATTAGCTATCTAGAACTCAGAAACAAAAGCTAGATCAAAGATTGACTAATGAAATATTATTAACACGAGTAGGAGTTGTTAATTGAAGGTATTTTCTCCATGTACAAGTGTATGGTGATGGAGTGGAACCCATTAACCTAAAATTCACCAATTGAGAAGACAATGAATGAGGCACAATAGGTGATTTTCAAAATTCTATACCCAACTAAACTGTCTAGAATGAATGCAACATGCCAAGCATTCATCTTTTCCTTCACAAACCAACTAGAACTATTGCAATTCCTCCTTTCATCATGGCTTGAGATACCCTTTTCACATGATTACACCCATTCCATGATTTATTAAATAATATTCCAACATATTTGATAAAATTAACTAAACCCAATTCAAAGAATACCTAAGCCCAATGTCTGATTCGAAATAATGTTCCAGTGTTGCGCATGCTTGGATGAAGCTGAGCATAAAATAATAATTGACATACTATTCACACTTATGAATTTTTATTATGATTACTATAGGTTATATAAATCTACTTGATAAGTTTTAAACTCATGTATTGTCAAAGATCCATGGGAATTGAGGAAACTAATTGAGCACTTCCCATTATAAACTCAAACTAGACACATTCCAGGTCTATTTCCCCAAAGTCTAATTCAAGCCAGTATTTCTATTATTAAAGCCTAAATGCAGTGATGTACAATCCCAAAGCTTGGACCAATCCCAAATATATTTAAATTGTCCTTTCATTTTTCCAATGGGACTAATCCCAACACATTCAAATTCTTCTACCTTTAATAAAACATCAACGTTCGTTGAATCCCTAGAGAAGTAAACCGTTTTTCTCCAATCCTTCATGAAGGAGTACATAGATCAACCATGGGAGGATAATCTTTTAATGAAAAATATTAAGTAATGATTAGGGGTGTCCATGGGTCGGTCGGGTCGGGTCGAGGGCATTTCAGGGCCCGACCCAAGGGGAAAGGGCCGGGTCGGGTCGGGTCACATGCTTCGTGGGCAGCTGACCTGACCCAACCCAACCGGTTGGGGTGGGGTTGCCCGAACCAACCCAACCCGCTGCGGGTTGGGACATTTTGGGTCGGGTTGCTGTGCAAACCCGACCCCAACCTGACCCCAACCCGACCCAACCCAACCCAACCCAGCCGCCCAGACCCAGCACCCCCCCAGACCCACCCCCGCCAGACCCAACCTCCCCACCCCAACCTGCCTTCCCCCAAACCCAACCCGCCCTCCCCAACCCCCCCCCCCCCCCCCCCCCCCACCCTACACACCAGCCTGCAACACCTGGACCCCTACACTACACTCCTTTACCCCTGCACTGCACCTAGACCTCTGCACTGCACCCCTACACCCCTGCACCACACCTGGACCCCTACACTGCACCCCTACACTGCACCTGGACCCCTGCACTCACTACAACCCGCACATGGACCCCTGCACTCACTATAAACCGAGGGTACCCCTGCACTCACTACAACCCATTAATTTATTAGTTAGGGCCCCTGAACTCCTCTAAAATTCAATAAAAACATATTTAAGGTATGAAAAAATATCATTTGATACAACTTGAAAATTCAAGGATTTCACAAAGAACATGTAAAACTCTAGGGGAAACATATAAATGAGTAACTAAATATTGGGATATGTTAATGATGTATTATCAGATGTGAAAGTTTGGATCTAAAAAAACTAAACCTTCTACAAACTCCAAGCCAAACACATTTCTTCATCTTATTTTAAAAAATGAAAACACATAGAATGCAGTTGGAAAACACCGACCCGAAGGAAGAGTTGCAACATTTTGAGAAATCCCATCATGCTCTGAGGACTTTTGAGTTGCAAGTGATCCAATAGTAAACTAGTTTTCCACATAAGAGTACCGGTCTCACTATAAGACAAAAGAACCTTTCATATCCATGTTCACATGTCTAATTCACTTCAAAAAGCAATTGAAATTACAATTGCTTATACCACTGCACCTCAAGAAGCAGAGCCACCACTACACTTCAAAAAGCAATTTAATCGCAATAATAATTAGCCTATAAAAGAGAGTGAAGGAGAATATAAGCAACCAAGTTACCTTAAAAAACCATAGAAAAATCTATTAATCCACATCAACAAAACTAGATGAAAACAAAAGAGAATATTAAAGGATGCAGCTTACCTGAACTCTGTAAAAACATCATATATTTCTTATAAATTAAATTAGAACATGTGTGAAAAAAAATGCAATGCAACCATGCAATGCAAGCTCAAACATGGATAAGAAATTCAATGTGTTCAACCATTTTTAACTCATTTATTTGATTCTTATGCAATGGTTATTTTTTATTATATTGTAGATTGGATGCCAAATACGATGTCTCTTGTTAATAGCACTTCTTGAAAGCTTCTTACAACAATTACAAATTATTACAATCAGTTAAAAATAATAATTTGCATCTGTTTTGTTTCCTAAAAAATACATCCACTTAAACAAGTAATATTAAAAAGAACTCAATAAGAAATATTGAAACACTTATACAGAATCACTTATCATAAATGATAAATGTTATAAGAAGTTTTTAGTAAGTTTTGTCAAACGGAGCTGATATATATGTCATCCATTAACTAGAATGAAAAATGCTTAACATAAAACATAAAAAGGTTACATTTGAAAGTACTATAGAAAACTAATAATAAATATAAAAAAATAAAGATGCACTTTATTTACCGCAAATCAAGAGAACCGTCTTTCAATTGAATAATCAAGTACATAAACTTACACATTTTTCATTGGTTACTATCAAGTAGAGAACTTTACAGATATTTTCATTTTAAAGAAAAAACTAAGATTGGAACCAGACGCTCATATATCAATTTTGGTTTCAGTCTTTGATAGAAGTTCTATCATTAGAACAATACATACCAGTATAAATGGAGTCCCACCGTGTGGATAGAGGAGAAATAACAAGTCATAATTTTAGATAGTGAAAATTTGATCATGAGTTGTGAATGATGATGGTGGCATATCATAAAATAACAACAAAAGAAATAACAAGTCATCATTTTTATTTTTCAAATAGAGATTTATAATTGATAAATGTGAACTGATAAAAAAACATAATATTTTTAATGATACCTGATTCAATCAATTCAACTTCTTTGAGTTTCTTTCAAATTTCAATTTGTTTAGACTTTCTAAACCAATTTTGGGAGAAAATTAACGCCTCAACGATATTGGGATTCAAATAACTCCGAAAAGGATCAAGGACTCGTACTCCTGTACTAAATGAAGACTCTGAAGATTCTGTAGTTAAAGGAATTGCTAGAATATCTCTAGCAATGCATGAGAGAACATGATACTTACTTGAATTTACTTTCCACCAGCTTAAAATATCAAATCCATCGAAATCATCCTCACAGTCATCAATCTCTAAATATCTTTCTAATTCATTTCCCTATTGTGTCAATTGTCTTTTTCTTTTCATTGATCAATAAGCATATTTACATTTTTCATCATCCTCACTACCACTAATGGAATCATGAATATGTGCATCTTGATGAGAACTTGAATCACATTGACCAACAACAGGGATGGGATATTTTCATTTGTAAACCTCAAAGAGATCATTCATAACCTCTGTTAATTTACTGATCAGCTCATTCTTGTCTCCATCATCAAGTATCATTTCAAAACTATCCCGAACATATTCTAATTTATATCAGGGATCAAGAACAACTGCCAAAAGTAAGAGAGAATTAAAATTTGAACCAATACCCCAATATTTGTCCAACTTCACCTTCATTGCAATAACCATTTCACTCACAATAATATCATTACTCTTCATCAATTTCTTGATTTTTCTATATATGTCACAAAGAGTGTGAAAGAAAGTATGGCATGTCACATGCATAGAACCAGAAAATTAAATAGTGCTATCATAAAATATCCTTAAAAACTTGACAAATACACGAGTATGCTTCGAATCATATGTTTTTAGAGCCCCACCTTCACAGACAAGAGCACTTCGAAAACTTGAATCCTCCTCAAGATGGATAAATACTTTCTCATAATTTTATGAAACATCCAACATTAAATAACAAGAATTCCACCTAGTAGGCACATCAAGAATTATAGCCTGTTTACTAGGAATTTTTAACTCCTCAGCAATGCTCTTGAAAAGAGCCAATCTCGAAGGTCAACTTCTCACAAATTTACAAGAAACTCTTATTCTAGCAATTGATGTTTATATTTCTTTCATCCCATCACTAACAACAAGGTTTAAAATATGTTCACAACATCTCATATTCATATACTCTCCTTTAAGAATAGACTCGTTCCAATCATTAACTCTTCTCACCAAATAACTGATCGCTATATTATTAGAACTAGCATTATCCACAGTAACAATGTTAATCCTCTCAATTCCCAATTGTGTCAATGTTTGTTCTAATACCTGACCAATTGTTTCTCCTTTGTGATCCGAAACAAGAAAAAATCTGATTATATTTTTATTCAAGATCCAATTATCATTAATAATGTCATGACCCGTCCTCGGGGCCCGTGTTGTGACTACCCCATGCCCGCCTTCCATAGGCCAGGGGCTGGAGACTAGCACCAAAGGCGTAAATCCCAATAAAAAGGGAAGGCATTGGATTTATAAAAGTAAACAACACAAGAGAGTACAAGAGGAAGCTAACACTAAGTAAAGTAGTAAACAAGTGTGCTGGGAATACAAAGGGGCCGGAAATACAAGCCCAACAGAAAGGTAGAACAACAACTAAAAGTAAAGTAAAACTCAAAGGACAACATCTAAAAGGTGACAAGCAGCTCCTGGATCGTCCACCATGGATCCTACCTAAAGGGTAGGTACAGATGTCCTCCACAACACTCCACGTTCGACCGTCCGTCTGTCCGTCTCCTCCGGGTACCGACTCATCGTGAGATCCACCTCCGGGTACCGTCCAGCTCAACAAGCCTCAACTATGATCAGTGATGTCCGTCGTCTGCAACCAACACAACGAGGTGTGGGCATAGCCTATGTAGGGGTGAGTATAACGATACTCAGTAGGGACCCTGAGACCCTCAAGGCCTCACTAAAATCCAACAAGGATAAACCACAAATAAAGATCTCAACGAATAACATTAACTTAGGTGTCTTCCCTTACACACACCTAAGTTATCAAGTAACCCATCTCAATCATGAGGAAACACAAAGGATATGAAATCAACGGATAACCAATACTTAGGTATATTCTCATACATATACCTAAGTTATCAAATGACCCATCTCAATCACGAGGTAAACAAAAAAGTCATTGACTCAACTCAAACCCGGATTTAAACATGATGTCGAAACCAAAACTGCTGGAGAACTCCTCCTCTATCGAGCACAGTACTCCTGTCACGACTTCTAGGTGCTACTCACTAACTTTAGACTGCTGAAGTACTCCACCTGTTGAGTACTGTGGGCCTGCTACTACAACCAAGCACTTCCCACCATGGGTCTGCCGCTACAACCAAGCGCACCCCCTCATAGACTACAGAGGTACTCCTTTTATCGAGTACCGTGGGTCTGACGCTACAACCAAGTGCTCCTCCACCGTGGGTCTACCCCTAAAACCAAGCACACCCCACTAGGCTATCCGAATCACTCCAAGACGATCGATCGACAGTCATCAAGTCTCAGCCAGCTACTAGGTCTCTCCACTCTGCTAGATCGTCACCGGGAGGGTCCACTCCACGAGCTACTGGTCGTTACTCCAAGTATCACAAGGTTCCACGAAGAAGTACCCCAAAGGTTTTCCACGTCTTAGAAAACTCAACACAACAGACGACGCGTCAATCGGACGCCCGGTCTGTGTGTTATTAGCCTTTTCATCTTAGGGGCCTGGTTGGTTTCGTGTACGAACCAACCTGACCGTATCTGAACTCTATCCCGAACTCTCACAGCGTATACTCAAAGGGGCCGTTTCTGAACGTGATCAACAACGCCACTGACGGTTCGTCAAACGGACGTCCGGTCTGAAAGTTATCGGCTTTTCCGTTCGAGGGGCCCGATTGGATTTCAGGTACAATCCAACCCGACCCTACTCCAACTGCGTCCAAAAATCAGGTGAAATATTCCAAAAGAACTATCTCATCAAGAGGAATCCAACAAAGTCAACTGCACGTCAATCGGACGTCCGGTCCTTAAGTTATAAGCATTTCCGCTCCAAGGGCCCGGTTGGTTTCAGGTTCGAACCAACCCGTCCGTACTTCAAATGACACCGGTTAACCAAACTGGTCACACCATTGCGATCCATATGAAAAAACACACGATATGGACTACCCATTGGTCCAAAACGGATAGCTGGTGAAAATGTTTCATTTCATCGCAACACGCGCAAACCGGGCCTCATGAGGCCCACACCTCGACCTCGACTTAAATATCCAAAATTGGTCTTGAAACATCCGTCTTAATTCCAGGGTCACAACCTCGTAGACGGTTCGACATTCAGACACCGTATGAGAGAGATATGTCTGATACAAGACCCCATAATAATAATAATAATATTATTATTCGGTGTTTCATGGGCCTGATCCACGAACCAGAATTTAGTATTCAACATTAGAATTGAATCCACCGTATTGATGTGAAGATTACATCGCCACTGATGGCAAGCCAATTGGAAATCGCACGCATGAGTTATGGTAGGTAAAAGATTTAATAATAATATTAAATCTATTATTTACCAAGCGCTTCCGGTACCCGATCCAAAAACCTAAAAAAGACATCTAATATTGGACTCATAAATTCCGTCTCGAAGTCAAGGTCACACTTCCGCAGATGGTTTTTGAAACCGAGGTCGCACGAAGAAGATACAGTCAAAACTGTGTTTTATCAACAAAATTAATAATAACAATATTTTATTATTATTATTATTAATTATTTACTTATTTATCTTTCTTACTCCAAAATCAATCACGATTTTGGACTCCTTGCGCACTGGAATTCATCCCCCAAACCACCATTTATCATTTATTTCTCTTTTGATTTTATCCCCACTATTATCTTATAAATCATCTCTCTCTCCAATCTCATTTACTCTTCCATGATTATGTTCTCCCAATTAGCGCCCCAATCACCCGACCTCCTTCCACACGGCCAGAACCACCACCACCTTCGCCTGCCCGCCGCGCCGCTGCACCGCCCCCGGCTACCTGTGCCGGCGCGCCTCAAACCAGCCGCATCACCTGGCCCCCTGCCCGCTCGCCGTGCCACCTCCCGTTACCACGCACCCGCCCCTATACCGCCGCACATCAAGAACTAGTTGGCGGTGGGTCCATACTTGTTCTTAGTCCATACCCACCGCGTTAGTAGTTCTAATAAACACCCAACAAAATATTATTCCATGCTCGAGGGAAAAAATCATGTAAACTTAAATAAACAAAAACCCCTACCTCAAAATTGATGTCGTACGTCGTTGAGTCGCGGAAGACAGACTTCACGGTAGTCGGGCGTCACGGAAGAACGGTGTCGTCCCGTCAACATTGGAGGAAGAGTTGTTGACGTCACCGATGCTTTCCCATGGTAGTATCTCCTCTCTTAACATTGAGGAAGAAGAAGGTTGGAGAAAGAAATGCTTCCGGTTCTTCGAGTCATGGAGCATTCTTCGCGTTCTTCGTGGAAGAACTCTCCCTTTCAATATCTCCAATGTGCTCCCAACACCGCAAGTTCCAAAACAAAATAATAGCCCAAGCTATTATTTTATTCTCCCATGATATAACATTGCTATCAAATTCAAATTAATTCAAAAAGACTATTGAATTAATTATGGCATTTGAGTTGGCAACTTTAATGGAAGGGAGATGGAAAGGCTCCACATAATTAATTGGAGGTGTTGTCAAAATAAATAAAGGGGGTGTTCAAGGGGGGTTTAAGGGAGGTGAAGGGTTAGGCCTCATGTGGGTCTAACCTCACAAATATCCTCCCATTGGAGGTTATCTGGGTTGTGGGCCCCACCCCTAACTTCCTCTTAGAGGATATAACCACCCAAATAAATAAAATGGTGCACAATCATTTTATTTATTTATTTTTTACAAATCCCCAAAAATTAACTTTCAACCCGCATAAAACACAACTATGGTAAAAGTCCCCTTAAGTGAATACCGGTGCTGTGAGTTCATCGGTTTCCTCAGATTTCAATTCTGAGCACCGGTTCAAAAGTTATAAAATTCCAAACGTACGTTTACTGAACTTACCCGAAAAAAAGTTTGGAAAATTAATATCAGTCACCCTCGACCCACTGCGGTCATGGTTAGGCTCTGCCTAGGTGAAACACGCCCCAAAGAACCCAACGATACTCTCAGATTTTTAATCCGAGTTACCATTTAGAAGTTATGAATTTTACAATAAAATAATTGTCATTTAATTATTTTATTTGCAGCCAAAAACTAACTTTTTCTAGTGGCTCGTGCCGGCCAAAGTTAGTATCTTCTTAAATAAATCATGCCCTCACGAGTTCAGTGGTGGTATCATATTTTTAATCCGAGCTACCATTTGTGAGTTATAAGCATTTGAAAAATAAAATAATTTATTTAATTATTTTATTTACGGTTAATCCATTTTTGGGATTTATCATAGGAGGCCTGTGCTGACTAAAATTAAGGCGCACCTAGGGTAATCCCACCATCCTGAGTGCAACAGTGCCCTCCGATTTCTGATCCGAGCAACCGTTCAAGAGTTATTCCACTTTTTCAGGAAAACTGCTTACGCACGTTAATTTAATCTTAACAAAACTTCGACAGATCATTCTAGGCACTCCGGGCCTCGAAATCAGGCACTGTCAGAAACCATAGACTCATAAAATTCCAAAGTATTTAAGAAAAAAAATTCCTTGAAATTTCCAGGATTTTACAAATAAAATGTGCAGTCACACACATATAATTCATATTCTGAATTGAAGTCCATGTGTAGGTGGTAAGACATACCATATGAGAGAATATATTAAACATGGACTTCAATTTATCTTTCTCATTCAAATATAACTGAAAGAAATATCTAGAAATTGTTTGTCTGGACGGAACTTGAAACTGAGGTTGAAAAACTTCAATAAATTCTCTAAAGCCTTGATTCTCAACAAATTTAAATGATAACCCATCAATGATTATCATTTTAGCAAGATAAATTCTACACACTTCTTGATTAAAATGAGCTACTGAAATTTTAATCGGTCAGTCATCCTCATCTTCACACTTCCTTCTAAGACAAAGAGTGGTTTGGCTTTTATCAAGATTTTTGTGAGGATTTTTGTTGCACCTAGTCAAATTCCTATTCAAATTACTAGTTCCATGTTTACCAGACGCCACAGTAATTACAAACAACTCTTCCATTTTTCTTATGATAATGCTCCCAAGCTTGAGAAACTCTAAAACCCATAACAGATTTAGGAATTGTTACCTTTTTAAGAGATTTCTTACCCTCAGTTTCAGAAACTGGTTTGCTAAAACTCCCCCTCCTATTTCTGTAACTGAATGTGTAGTTGGTGTAGAACCCATCTGACTCTAAGTTCCTTCTACAAAAACTGGGAGATTAGAAGAACCACTGGTTGTTGGACCACCTTCCATATGAATGATTTTCTAGCTACATCTAATAATAGTGGAAGAAATGGTAAATATAATTATATGAATAATAACAATTCCTCCACACTGACTACCCATCAACCATTGAAATCTTTATTTATAAAATATATATAACAATTATTGGGCACAAATGCAAGAAAGAAAAGCAAGCAAATGAAAGAAAACAAATGAAATCAAGAAAATGCAAGAAAGCAAACAAATTCAAGCAAGCAACCAATGAACCCTGTATATCCTATTTAATCATGAGGATAGAAAACAAACTTTTAAGCAAGAAACCCATGTTTAAGCAACCAAATAGCCTCAAAGTCATTTTGATGTTTCAGTATTTCAAGCAAGAAATGCATGTTAAACTTTTAATCTTGCTTCCCTTTACTCCACTTACAGTTTTTTTGGAGAGTATAACCTTATTATAAAAATAAAATGAGTAGAATTTAAAAAAAACCCAAGATATCATAGAACCAAATACAGAAATGCACTATAGAATATCACAATTTTGAAGTTACGAATAGCATTCTTACTCTATTATGAGATCAAAAGTACCCTTCCTGCCTCGCATGAGCATTCCAACAATCATCACTTGCTTCTTAAATTAATGATAGAGATCAAGGAATCTAGGGTTATCCATTTCTAGAACTGGAGTTGATGAAGACAAATTCCACTAATTAGAGTATAACACAGTGGATGGATGTTTTATGGTGGAAAAAATTAATTCTTTTGGATAAAAAGTTGAATGTTCTAGAAGATAAGTTCTAAAAATAGATGTTCAAGATATTGGAGATGTGTAGTAGGAATTTATAGTGTCTATAATCACATTTAATGACATTATACCTAAATATGAAACATTTCCTACATTGAGAAAAATTTCTTAACTATACATAGACTATTATAAATAAAAATAAGTAATGAACCTAAAGATTTAATATAAATAAAATCATTGAATGATTAAATAAATACATAAATTTATTTATAAGGTCAAACAAATTCATAGAAAATTAAAATACAAGGAACAACTAATGAAAATTGTGTTTAAGATAAAATTTTATGGAATAAGTTTATTGTTGGAATCAAAAATTTGTTTTAAAATTTAAGAATTATAATATCGATGTCATCAACAAGGGATTTTCTAATGAATTTAGTCATTTTAATAAGAAAAAATTTAAATAATTTAATTTCATCACTACAATAGTAGTCAGCATAATGGTTTTTACATGATAGGGGTCACTATGATAAAATAAGCACCATCCACAAGAGTCACCATCCACTATCCAGGATCAATATATCCAATTGAAATCAAATAAAAATTTAATAAAATATAGAAAGTGAACTTATATGTAATGTATTAAAATATTAGGAATTGACATTTACTCACAATTGCAATCAAATAATTATTAAATACTATCCACTAGAGACATGCCAGTTTCTTTAGATGTAATTTTCTTTTTTTGCTACATATAACACATCAAAGTTAGCACTTACTGGACTAACAACAAATGAATTTTAATACACTAGAGATTTCAGTGGGAGGGGAACAAGAACACCCCGATTTTGAATGGATAATAGAGCATTTAATACTAAAAAATCAACAACCAAATTAAATTCAAAGCCCTACCACTAATAAGGGGTTAGAGTAAAAAAAATTGCTTACTGTTAGATAGTTAGGAGAAGGAGGCGCGCCATCGTAAGACAAGGGTTGGGGAACCTCTGGGAAGGAGGAGAAGGAGGGTAGGGTTTCGCTCGACCGTAAATCGTGAGGGAAGGAAGGGATAATAGGGTTTCTTTCTTCACCCCGAGGGAAGGTCGGGGTCGGTTGGCGGGAGAGTGAGGAGGAGCATGCTCGCTGGCTGAGGCGAGGCCAGAGCACGACTCGTGTGAGGGAGGGAGGACTATCATCATCATCGATCACGAGGGAAGAGGAAGAAGGGGGTACATGGTAGGGTTTCTTCAGGGGGAGAGGAGGAGGGTGAGAGTGCGAGGGAGAGGGGAGGAAATGTCAGGGGGGGGGGGTGATCCTCGGTCGAGAAAAAATGCTAGGGGAATTTTTTTTTGGCTGGGAAGATTGGGCCATGGGTCGGTTTGGGTCTAAATGACCCCAACCCGAGACCCGACCCAACCCATGAGAAATTGACCCGATGTGAACCCAACCCGGGGTTATTTTTTTGTAACCCAACCCAATCCGGTTAGGTCGGGTCAAACCCGTCGGGTCAGGTCGGGTATGGACACCCCTAGTAATGATGATATAGAGAAACTCTGGCCATCAAATATTTCATGTGTTGACAATAATATGTGAGGGAATTGGTATAGAAATTTTAGGAATAATTCATAAATACAGGGATAATGGGAGAAAATTCTTGTGTTACTCACATTGAAGGGTTTTCAAAGCACACAAATGACGTCTTATCATTCTATAAATAAGAAAATAATAACTTCTTATTATGGGGCTTCTCCAACAACTTGATCAATATTTTCTACTATTCTTTTTTATTTCATTTATGTTTTCCATAATTCATCGGTGATGGAAAACTAATCCCTTAGAGGATGATCTGAAGAGATTCCCCTTACCCAAATAAAATAAAATCATATCATGAATGATTTATCTATTAAATTCGTCTCTCTATATTTATTCAAAAAATTTATACATTAGGAGACATAATTAATTATATGAATTTTGAATTTTTCTTTTCTCTTTCACTAGAATGCAAACTCATACCACTTAGATTTTATCCACTTTTTATGATCTTAAAAAATGTGTCAATATAAGGATTATTGGATATCTACTATTATTAGGATAGGCGAGGTTATAGGTGTAACGCCCCGACCCTAGTTGCCTAGAGTCGGTGCATTACTTCGTAACATTGGCATGATCACAAGAAAGATCAAATCTCGAAAGACCGATTGGTTTAGTAGCCTTGGAAACACTAGATATATTCATAAGTTTTACATTACATCATAAAATGAAAAACTACTACAACAACATAATGTATCCATAATCCACACTACTATCCCCTCATAATATCCCTGCAGGTCATTCATAATTTACTTCTTCACATCCTGGGGAAAAATAAAACATAGAAAAGGGGTGAGCTCAAATGCCCAGTAAGGATAACAATATAGCGGAAACTTTCATAAATAAGAATAAACATTTAAGGCAATGCATTACTAAAACAAAAGCCTTTTAAAATTGAACTTTCAACATGGTATGGCATAAATAAAATGAAATAATGCCATTTACTTATTCACATGGATATTCCACTAATCGAATAATCACATGCAAAAATAAATAACCACTTTCATATTGTTGGAATGCATAATGCCAGACTATCATAACCACATAGCCAAGGCCTCGTGCCAAGACTACAAATAAGATTTTGTCAAGGCCTTGTGCCAAGACACTAGTTTGTCTCATGAGACCTACCGATGCATCGAGGAGCTATAGCGGGCTCCACCCGTCACTTATTAAGTCCAATGCATTCCCATATGAAAAGGTTTAAACATAACATAAACATTCGTATTAAAACTAGCATACGAAATGTCAATACTTTCACAATAAACTATGAATGGTATAAAAATAGCACATCCACAGTCAAACATATCACAAAACCTTCAATACAATATAGAAGTTTTGTATCATAATAAATCAACTTCAAATAATCTTAAAATCCATCAAAGGATGTTGACATAGATGAAATCAAAATTCTTTTTAAAGAAATATCTCCTTTTATTTTGAAATTATTTAAGATCCATATAAAATAAAACATTTTCTTTGAAAATATTCTTATAATCTTGTAAGGAAAGCTTTGAAGATTTTATAACGGCGTAAAATAACCGCACCCGCCGTATAACTTAAAAAAAACATTCTTACCTCAATTCTGTCGAAAAGGTTAAAAAGGACCTTATTTTGAAAACGACGGAAAGATTCCTTTATAAACCTCTTATAAAAAGTCAAAAAAAGGTATAAATGACTTTAACCCATATTCTTTTAAATAGTAAAAATGTTTTGAAATACATTTTTAAGAAACATGGATGTGGATGATAAAGAGATCCCAGTAGATTATTACATATAAACAACCTCGGATAATGAAGAGATTGTGAAATAACCCTTACCTTGTACTTTTCCTTGGTTGGGGTAGGTTAACCTCCTGTATAATGGTGAAATAGTTGTTATTAAATTATACAAGAATCATATATATTAATATGATATCATATATGATCTTTTAACATTGATTTGTTAATAATATCTTAGAATTATCGTCGTTTCGGGAGTTAACTTACTCATTTTCTTTTATATGTTTTGTTACATAAGCCATGGTTGTTGTATATTATTCATATCCAGAATGATATACAGTCCTTAAAAATCATTTTTAAATCATCAAATAATAATTATACTTGAATGGATACGATGGAGAATGAATCTCATCGCGTTCGTGGAGACGGTAGTCCGTACGTACGCACGAGCGACAATATCATTCTTTTGATATTAAAATAATATATAAATGGATGGTATATCATATATACAGAATCATTAACATGTTATATTTATTATTTACATGAGTTACACATCATTATTATACCCATCCAAATAATATTATATTGAATAACAATTACACCACGACGTGGAGACGGTAAGCCGTACGTACGCACGTATGGTGAAATGTTATTCAAAGGGTGGATAGAATACTGAATATGATTGTACCATATTTATAATAACATCACAGTATATGTGAGATACTGGAGTTATTATTTCAGAATGGTAAGAACAAAGGAAGAAGAAGTGGAAGAAGAAATGAACTTAGAAAAGGGTGGTGAAATCATTACCTCTTCTTCGGGTTCTTCCTTTTGATTTGATCAAAAGGGCTCCTTAGGTTGGCTTTCTGATCAAACTAAGGCCTCTAGGTTGTAGTGAGGGATGTTGGGAGAGTATTTGGGCAGAGTTTTGCCGAACCAAAAGGCTTTGAAGGTGTGAAGAAATGAGAAGGAGGAGTGCCCTTTTATAAGAGGGGTGAGGGGCACCTTTGGAAAAGTTAGAAATATTAATTTATAATAAATTCATATTCGGTTTCTAATGGCTCCAAATCTTATTATTCAAAGGTTAAGGTGGGGATAAGTTGAAAACCACTCAACCAATAGAATTTAGACAGGTTTGGGTACTTATATTAACCTTATCTTTAAGTATTAACTCTAAGTTAATTAGTTTCACTTTTACAATGTCTCTTTGTATTTTTATATAATATGGTTAATAAACTTACTATATACATCCAAGAGACCCCCAAGTGGTACATTAATGATGAACCTATCATGATATAAGTCTCTTGGCCGAACCTTATATTTTTAGGAATTTAATATCAATTAATAATATAATATTTGTTTTAAGAACTCTTTTATGTCAATTTTGACACTATTCAATAGTTGATTTTTTTGAAACTCATAACAGATTGATCACTTCGAAAAAAGTCAATTATATCAATCCTAATATATCATATTATCCTAGAAAATTAGTTTAATTCATTAAAAGTTTCATATTATATTTATTTGGGTATTTATAATATCAATTATTTTAATTTTTCACTATTACAGTAATTACTGCATCATCATTGTGTCATATATAAAATAAATTATATAATGTCTAAAAATTATAAATAAAATATCATTATGTAGGAAATATTTTTATCTTTCTAATTAATATTTATAATCTAAAATCCAACATATATAACCCTATGTAACAATTGTTGTTCTAAAAGATATATGCTTGTGTCATTTTTGTATTCATTTTAACTTAATTAAAATAAAGTGTCATTATCACTTACAAGTGGATCCATGGGGTCCCAAAATTGACACAAAGATGCCCATGGTCGACCATGTATCAACCAATAGGGTTAAGACACGTTTTAGGGTAATTTAGTATTATTATAATATTATTTTTTAACCCTTATTTACCGGATTTACCCTTTAACCATGGTAAATAAAATATTTACCGCAGTAATTATTCAAAATGTGTAAAAATAAAAGTTACCTATTTACACAATTTGAACATCCTGATTCCAAATATGGAATCCATTTTCCTAAATTCAAAACACAGAAGTGGCAGAAATTAATTTAAAATTAATTCCCGCTGTCAAAACAAAAAGCGTGTTTTTAAGAGATAATAACTATCAAAAGATTGACACTTGTTTATGTTCGGTTTAATTGTAAAATTATGTGCAATGATAAACATTAAATTGAATGGTAAAAATATATTCTAAATATACTTTAAAACCACTCAAATTCATAATTTATCACTATTAATTATTTTGATTAAAAAAGTTGCTTTTAATTAAAATTTAGAAATTTTCACTATTCATCAAAATATGAAAGTTATCCGAAATGTACCAAAATTTCACCCTAGGCTAATTTTGATATTCCGAATCCAAAAATGAAGTCCATTTTGAAATATAGAATATATATGATTTCAAAAAGTAGGTATTACTATTCACAACGGCTAGTTTAATTAGTTGTGGTGTGTGTTAGAACTCGAGGTTGCGTACAACACACGCTATCGCATTATTCGAAGGGAAACGTACCGTAGAAGCTTGGGGTGTTACATTCTCCCCTCCTTCAAATAATTGCGTCCTCGCAATTTCTAGGGTATTACTGCATAAAAAGACTCGGGTGGTTCTTCATCATAAGTTCCTCGGGTTCCCACGTTGCCTCTTCCATCTTATGATTTCTCCACAAAACTTTTACCAGACGCGTCGTCCGGTTTCTCAGTACTTGTTCTCTTGTATCAAGAATCCTGACGGGCTCTTCGCAATATGACAGATCGGGTTCCATTTCTAATTCCTCATAGGTGAGTACACGCGTCGGATCAGGCATGTATTTCCTCAATAGAGATACGTGGAACACATCGTGAACTTTGGAGAGACTTGGCGGCATTGCCAATCGGTAAGCTACAACCCCAATTCGTTCTAGAATTTCGAAAGGTCCGATGTACCTGGGACTCAATTTACCTTTCTTACCAAAACGTATGACTCCCTTCCACGGAGATACCTTCAGAAAAACATGATCACCGACTTGAAATTCCAAATCCTTCCTTCGATTATCGGCATAGCTCTTCTGCCTACTTTGAGCTGCTTTGATGTGATTTTGGATTACTTTCACCTTTTCCACCGTTTCCTCCACCAGCTCTGGGCCTACAAGTTTTCTTTCACCAACGTCATCCCAACAGGTTGGTGTACGACATCTCTTTCCGTATAACGCTTCATATGGTGCCATCTGTATACTCGAATGGAAGCTATTGTTATAGGAAAATTCTACTAGTGGTAAATATTGATCCCACATACCCTGAAAATCAAGTGAGCAAGATCTCAACATGTCTTCTAAGGTCTGAATAGTCCGTTCTGATTGTCCGTCTGTCTGAGGGTGGTAAGCAGTGCTCAAATGAAGTTCAGTATCCAGGGATTTCTGAAGACTTTTCCAAAATCTTGAAGTAAAACGGGGATCACGATCAGAAACAATCGATAGGGGTACTCCATGAAGTCTCACAACTTCATTAATATATAGTCTTGCTAGACGTTCCAGGGGTAGATCTTCTCTTATAGCAAGAAAATGTGCTGACTTGGTAAGACGATCAACAATAACCCATATTGCATCGTTCCTTCTAGGAGTCTTTGGTAGCCCCATGACAAAGTCCATCGTAATATTGTCCCATTTCCACTCCGGTATGGGAAGAGGTTGCATGACTCCTCCAGGCTGTTGCCTTCCAGCTTTCACTTGTTGACAAACCATACATCTTGACACAAAATCAGCAATCTCCCTCTTCATGTTGTCCCACCAAAAATGTTCCTTCAAATCTCTATACATTTTGGTGCTCCCAGGGTGTATAGAGAAATTGGAACTATGAGAATCATCCAGCAATTCCCTTTTTAGATCAAGTATATTGGGAACACAAAGTCTCTTTCCAAATTTCAAAGTTCCATCTTCATACACAAAGTCTCTCAATCTCCCATCATTCACAGCTTTAATCTTCTTCTGAAATTCTTCATCATCGGTCTGAGAACTATTAATCCTTTCTAGTAAAGATGGTTTGGCAACCATTTGAAAAAGTATTGATGTTTCACCTTCCCTGGTTATTCCCATGTCCATCTTCACTAGATCCATGAAAATTGGATCCCTTTCAATTCTCATCATGTTCAAAACTCCATGGTCTTTTCTGCTCAAAGCATCTGCCACCTTGTTTGCCTTCCCCGGGTGGTAGTGTATCGTACAATCATAATCCTTGAGTAATTCAAGCCATCTCCTTTGCCTCATGTTGAGTTCTTTTTGTGAGAAAATATACTTCAAACTCTTGTGATCAGTATAAATCTCACATTTTTCACCATAGAGGTAGTGCCTCCATATCTTCAAAGCAAAGATCACAGCTGCTAACTCAAGATCATGAGTAGGATAGTTTTGTTCATGAATTTTCAACTGTCGTGATGCATAGGCAATAACTCTATCATTCTGCATAAGGACACAGCCAAGTCCTTTCTTTGATGCATCACTATAAATAACGAACCCATCATTCCCCGATGGTAGAGTCAATATAGGAGCATTGACTAATCTTCTCTTCAGTTCTTCGAAACATTCTTCACACTCTTTTGTCCAAACAAATTTAACCCCTTTACGTGTGAGCTTCGTTAATGGGTTTGCCAATCGGGCAAAATTCTGGACGAAACGTCGATAATAACCTTCCAAACCAATAAAACTACGTACCTCAGTTATACTCGTAGGTGCTGGCCATTATTGGATTGCCTTGGTCTTAGAAGGATCAACATAGATTCCATCTTTAGAGACAATATGTCCAAGAAAAGAAATCTCCTGAAGCCAGAATTCACACTTGCTAAACTTTCCATATAATTCATGCCTCCTCAGAGTCTTCAAGATAATGCTCAAGTGATTTTCATGATCTTCGTAGGTTTTGGAGTATACCAAGATATCATCAATAAATACCACCACAAATTCATCGAGATACTCCTTGAAAACTCTATTCATCAGATCCATGAATACAGAGGGTGCATTAGTCAATCCAAACGGCATTACAGTAAACTCGTAATGCCCGTACCTGGTTCGAAATGCTGTCTTCGGAATGTCTTCCTTCTTTACACACAACTGATGGTATCCAGATCTAAGGTCAATCTTTGAAAAGTATTGAGCTCCATGCAGTTGGTCAAATAAATCATCAATACGAGGTAGGGGATACTTGTTCTTTATCGTTATAGCATTGATCTCCCTGTAGTCGATACATAACCTCATAGATCCATCTTTCTTTTTAACAAAAAGAACAGGGGCTCCCCATGGAGAAACACTAGGGCGAATAAATCCCTTATTACTCAATTCCTCTAGTTGTTTCTTTAGTTCGACTAATTCTACAGTAGCCATTCTATAAGGGGTCTTCGATATAGGCCTTGATCCAGGAATCAAATCAATGGAAAACTCTACTTCTCGTTCTGGAGGATGTCCAGGCAAATCTTCCGGAAATACATCTACAAACTCTTTCACAACAGGTACATCCTCTATTTGAACATTCCTTTCCTCACCGACAGTTATTTCATTCTCTTCCTCCCCAATAATTGAATTAAGTTGAGCTAGTGGGGGTGGATCTAAATAAGAAGTAGGTGGTGACGATTCTGCTCTAAAAATAAGGTGTTCCTTATCATTATCATCAAGAATCGTAACCTCTTTCTTCTTACAATAAATCTTCGCATCATAGTCCGAAAGCCAGTCCATACCGAGGATTATATCAAACTCAATCATACGTATGACGATGAGATCAGCAGATAAAGAAAATTTATGTGCTCTAATGGGGACTGATTCACAAAACTTTGTTGCAACGATACTTCCCTTAGGAGTTTTAACAGACAACTCCCTTATTAAATCAAATTGGAAATATCTAATTTTCTTAGCAAACTGGGAAGATATGAAACAATGCGATGATCCAGAATCAAATAATGCATTTGCTAAACTTGAGGAAACCATTAAATTACCTGCCACCACGTCTTTCGGAGCTTCTACCTCAGCAGTAGTGATAGCATAAGCCTGGCCTTGATCCCTTGGCCTTTTCTGAGGTAAGTTCTCCTGACGCTTAGGGCATGCATTTGCATAATGCCCCATCTCCCTACAATTGTAGCACTGAACGTTGGTAGCTTCCTTCTTCCCCTTGCAATCATGAGCTTGGTGGCCTTTTTCACCACACTTGTAACAGACTCCCATTCCCTTCAAGCAAGTACCAGGATGTTTCTTCCCGCATTTACCACAAGATGGATATTCAACCTTTCCCTTCTTCCCCTTATTTCCATTCCCAGATTGATCAGCAAGTCTCTTCTTCTCTTGCTTTGCTTTAAAGTCATAAGACTTAGAGAATTCCTTTTCGGTCTTTATAGCACATGAGACAATGTCTTCGTACGATGAAAAGGATTGTGAGACTAATGCTCGACGGAGAAATGGTTTTAACCCATCAAAGAAACGATCAATCTTACTTCTTGGGTTGCGAATATAATCTCCAGCATACCTCGCTAACCTTGTAAAGTTAGCCTCATACTTTGTGACATTCTCATCCTCCTTTTGTCTTAGACTCAGAAATTGTCTTTCCATATCCGCTCGATGGTCGCGAGGGAAGTATTTTTCTAAAAACAGATCTTTGAATTCCCTCCATTCCATATTTGATACTTCATCATCTTCCTTCGTATTTTGAATCAATGACCACCATTGATCAGCATCTCCAGTGAGGCGGTAAACTGCCATGATAACTTTTTCCCTTTCACTGCTCCCCAAAGCCTGAAATATTTTCTCTAGGGAAAATATCCATTGCTCAGCTACTAAGGGATTTGTATTCCCATTGAACGTTGGTGGTTGTTGCCTCATGAATCGATCTAACATTGATCCTCCACGCTGCGGATCAGGGTGCTCCATACGGGTAAGGTTATTATTCATAACCTGAGTAAGTTGTCCCAGTATGGTGATTAGCTGATCAGCACCAGTTGCATCACCAGCCCCACTATAATTATCTTGAGCAGGAGGGAAATCCCTACATGGAGTGCGTGCATTGATACGGTTTCCATTTCTTCCACTAGGCGCCATTTCTAAACAATGGCATAAACTAGATCAGTTTAGGAATCAAAATACATAATCCCATACTTATAAAACACTTAGCATAAATTGAACTATTTATGGATATAATCCATAATCATAAATATGTTTTCTTTGAGGAAGTATATACTCATAAACCCTTCATAATGATTTGTAAAGAAAGTGAGAGTTATCCTAAGCATATCCCCCGGGAGTGTCGTAACCAAGAGTGCAGCAAGGCCCGTTGTCGTGCACCAGTTCCCGTTCGAGTCTAGCTCAAAGCGGTGTTTTCGGGTTTTACCCCTAGGTACATCTGTGCCAGAGCCGCCTCTACCTGCTCGTATCCAGACAGGGATGTATTGCTCGGAAAACTCACAAAGTCTCTACAATACCAAAATTCTAGGAAGTTCTTCTATACTAATCCTCAAAGTTCATCTTAGGTCTACGTGCTCTAATCAGAGTTTATCTAAATCTAGCTTCCAAGGTTTGTACTAAAATTCCTTTGATACCAACTGTAACGCCCCGACCCTAGTTGCCTAGAGTCGGTGCATTACTTCGTAACATTGGCATGATCACAAGAAAGATCAAATCTCGAAAGACCGATTGGTTTAGTAGCCTTGGAAACACTAGATATATTCATAAGTTTTACATTACATCATAAAATGAAAAACTACTACAACAACATAATGTCTCCATAATCCACACTACTATCCCCTCATAATATCCCTGCAGGTCATTCATAATTTACTTCTTCACATCCTGGGGAAAAATAAAACATAGAAAAGGGGTGAGCTCAAATGCCCAGTAAGGATAACAATATAGCGGAAACTTTCATAAATAAGAATAAACATTTAAGGCAATGCATTACTAAAACAAAAGCCTTTTAAAATTGAACTTTCAACATGGTATGGCATAAATAAAATGAAATAATGCCATTTACTTATTCACATGGATATTCCACTAATCGAATAATCACATGCAAAAATAAATAACCACTTTCATATTGTTGGAATGCATAATGCCAGACTATCATAACCACATAGCCAAGGCCTCGTGCCAAGACTACAAATAAGATTTTGTCAAGGCCTTGTGCCAAGACACTAGTTTGTCTCATGATACCTACCGATGCATCGAGGAGCTATAGCGGGCTCCACCCGTCACTTATTAAGTCCAATGCATTCCCATATGAAAAGGTTTAAACATAACATAAACATTCGTATTAAAACTAGCATACGAAATGTCAATACTTTCACAATAAACTATGAATGGTATAAAAATAGCACATCCACAGTCAAACATATCACAAAACCTTCAATACAATATAGAAGTTTTGTATCATAATAAATCAACTTCAAATAATCTTAAAATCCATCAAAGGATGTTGACATAGATGAAATCAAAATTCTTTTTAAAGAAATATCTCCTTTTATTTTGAAATTATTTAAGATCCATATAAAATAAAACATTTTCTTTGAAAATATTCTTATAATCTTGTAAGGAAAGCTTTGAAGATTTTATAACGGCGTAAAATAACCGCACCCGCCATATAAGTTAAAAAAAACATTCTTACCTCAATTCTGTCGAAAAGGTTAAAAAGGACCTTGTTTTGAAAACGACGGAAAGATTCCTTTTATAAACCTCTTATAAAAAGTCAAAAAAAGGTATAAATGACTTTAACCCATATTCTTTTAAATAGTAAAAATGTTTTGAAATACATTTTTAAGAAACATGGATGTGGATGATAAAGAGATCCCAGTAGATTATTACATATAAACAACCTCGGATAATGAAGAGATTGTGAAATAACCCTTACCTTGTACTTTTCCTTGGTTGGGGTAGGTTAACCTCCTGTATAATGGTGAAATAGTTGTTATTAAATTATACAAGAATCATATATATTAATATGATATCATATATGATCTTTTAACATTGATTTGTTAATAATATCTTAGAATTATCGTCGTTTCGGGAGTTAACTTACTCATTTTCTTTTATATGTTTTGTTACATAAGCCATGGTTGTTGTATCTTATTCATATCCAGAATGATATACAGTCCTTAAACATCATTTTTAAATCATCAAATGATAATTATACTTGAATGGATACGATGGAGAATGAATCTCATCGCGTTCGTGGAGACGGTAGTCCGTACGTACGCACGAGCGACAATATCATTCTTTTGATATTAAAATAATATATAAATGGATGGTATATCATATATACAGAATCATTAACATGTTATATTTATTATTTACATGAGTTACACATCATTATTATACCCATCCAAATAATATTATATTGAATAACAATTACACCACGACGTGGAGACGGTAAGCCGTACGTACGCACGTATGGTGACATGTTATTCAAAGGGTGGATAGAATACTGAATATGATTGTACCATATTTATAATAACATCACAGTATATGTGAGATACTGGAGTTATTATTTCAGAATGGTAAGAACAAAGGAAGAAGAAGTGGAAGAAGAAATGAACTTAGAAAAGGGTGGTGAAATCATTACCTCTTCTTCGGGTTCTTCCTTTTGATTTGATCAAAAGGGCTCCTTAGGTTGGCTTTCTGATCAAACTAAGGCCTCTAGGTTGTATTGAGGGATGTTGGGAGAGTATTTGGGCAGAGTTTTTCCGAACCAAAAGGCTTTGAAGGTGTGAAGAAATGAGAAGGAGGAGTGCCCTTTTATAAGAGGGGTGAGGGGCACCTTTGGAAAAGTTAGAAATATTAATTTATAATAAATTCATATTCGGTTTCTAATGGCTCCAAATCTTATTATTCAAAGGTTAAGGTGGGGATAAGTTGAAAACCACTCAACCAATAGAATTTAGACAGGTTTGGGTACTTATATTAACCTTATCTTTAAGTATTAACTCTAAGTTAATTAGTTTCACTTTTACAATGTCTCTTTGTATTTTTATATAATATGGTTAATAAACTTACTATATACATCCAAGATACCCCCAAGTGGTACATTAATGATGAACCTATCATGATATAAGTCTCTTGGCCGAACCTTAGATTTTTAGGAATTTAATATCAATTAATAATATAATATTTGTTTTAAGAACTCTTTTATGTCAATTTTGACACTATTCAATAGTTGATTTTTTTGAAACTCATAACAGATTGATCACTTCGAAAAAAGTCAATTATATCAATCCTAATATATCATATTATCCTAGAAAATTAGTTTAATTCATTAAAAGTTTCATATTATATTTATTTGGGTATTTATAATATCAATTATTTTAATTTTTCACTATTATAGTAATTACTGCATCATCATTGTGTCATATATAAAATAAATTATATAATGTCTAAAAATTATAAATAAAATATCATTATGTAGGAAATATTTTTATCTTTCTAATTAATATTTATAATCTAAAATCCAACATATATAACCCTATGTAACAATTGTTGTTCTAAAAGATATATGCTTGTGTCATTTTTGTATTCATTTTAACTTAATTAAAATAAAGTGTCATTATCACTTACAAGTGGATCCATGGGGTCCCAAAATTGACACAAAGATGCCCATGGTCGACCATGTATCAACCAATAGGGTTAAGACACGTTTTAGGGTAATTTAGTATTATTATAATATTATTTTTTAACCCTTATTTACCGGATTTACCCTTTAACCATGGTAAATAAAATATTTACCGCAGTAATTATTCAAAATGTGTAAAAATAAAAGTTACCTATTTACACAATTTGAACATCCTGATTCCAAATATGGAATCCATTTTCCTAAATTCAAAACACAGAAGTGGCAGAAATTAATTTAAAATTAATTCCCGCTGTCAAAACAAAAAGCGTGTTTTTAAGAGATAATAACTATCAAAAGATTGACACTTGTTTATGTTCGGTTTAATTGTAAAATTATGTCCAATGATAAACATTAAATTGAATGGTAAAAATATATTCTAAATATACTTTAAAACCACTCAAATTCATAATTTATCACTATTAATTATTTTGATTAAAAAAGTTGCTTTTAATTAAAATTTAGAAATTTTCACTATTCATCAAAATATGAAAGTTATCCGAAATGTACCAAAATTTCACCCTAGGCTAATTTTGATATTCCGAATCCAAAAATGAAGTCCATTTTGAAATATAGAATATATATGATTTCAAAAAGTAGGTATTACTATTCACAACGGCTAGTTTAATTAGTTGTGGTGTGTGTTAGAACTCGAGGTTGCGTACAACACACGCTATCGCATTATTCGAAGGGAAACGTACCGTAGAAGCTTGGGGTGTTACAATAGGTTTTACTAATTCTTTAATCCCTTTTATTTACCCAAAAAAACCTGGTGAGGGCGATCAATGTGGTTTCATCTTGTCTAAGAGAGAACAAGGGAATTCAATTAAAATTATGGTTTTATAAGGAAGGTAAGAGGATATTAGAGGCTAAAACAATTTATTTAAATAGATTATAAAACTAATTTAATTAAAATAAACTAAATTCATACATTTCCTTCATAAATTTATCTCATTAATCAAATGAATAACACATCCATAAAACTATCCTCTTTGAGAGACTACCCGGGTCCACTACTACTATATCTTTCATGGGTTCAAAATTCCTTTTCTAGAGGCCTAGAGATATGATGAACATAAACCTGATGCCATTTTCAGGGAGACCAGTATTTTTGTACTATTATTTTTTTAAATCTATTTCAAAAAATGGCTAGATACAGTTCATCTCACTATGTTGGTTTTGATCTATAAGGTGAAAAAATCTTAAAGAAATAATTATAACTTTGAGAATCATAGAGAAAGTTGAAATAGATTTTTTCACTATCCTTTTGAATTACTCCCCATCCCCTTCTACTTCTTCTACCAAAGGCACTTTAGGGAGGGAAACATGAAAAATAACTTAGAACAATTGAATAATATTTTGAGATAACTTTATGCAGCTAACTTTAATAATGATAATTGAATTTAACCACTTAATAATCACCAAGATTTTGACCCTAAATTTTTCCTATTAAATTGAGGGGAGGCTTAGTAGGAATGACATCAGCTTATGATTAGGCCTCCCTTTAAGAGTTTTTGACCTGGTAAGTTTTGTGACTTTTCCTTTTCAAATGACAACTTTTTCTTAT
This sequence comes from Viscum album, assembly GCA_963277665.1. NCBI lineage: Eukaryota > Viridiplantae > Streptophyta > Magnoliopsida > Santalales > Viscaceae > Viscum > Viscum album. The sequence continues at coordinate 110,107,268 of OY728142.1, forward strand.
GCTCTACGGGGTTTATTCTTAGTGAACAGAGAAATTAATTTTTCTTAGGGTTCCCTTTGTGGGATTTCAACTAGGTTAGTGTTTCCTCTCTTTTAATTATAAGTTTTTCATCTTTCAAGTTGGATCAATAAGTTGCGTAAGTTTTAGGTCAAACAACTTTGAACCAATAATTCTAACATTTATAGTCATACAAATTTGACCATATATTGTTGTAGTTTAATTTCATATATCTTAGACCATATGAAGCTATAGTTTAAGGTTGTATATTATAAAATGTATGTTTTTATAGTTTACGGTCATATAGATTAGACCATACATTTATATAGTTCAAGGTTTTATAGCTTAGACCATGTTTTGATATAGTTTAAATTAATATATATTATACCATATTTTGTTGTAGTTTAAGGTCATATATCTTAAAAAATGTGTTCAAGAACAAAACATAGCATCTTGAATTATGGTATCATGGAAAATGTAAATCATTACATAAATAGATTTAATAGCTGATGATGATATATGATATGACCAGGGATTATCATGAATCATGATTGGGATAAAAGTTCTATAGTGTTGTTTTTTGGACACATAGGAATCCAAGGATCTTTTTACATGGAGAATATTATTATATTTTAAAGTAAATACTATGGGACCATATACAGGATCCGACATGTGGATTAAAAGAAAAATCAACCTGAGAGTCCCTAAAATCTGGATGAACTTCTTACCCAGGGACATGAAATATTTTAGGGATTCAAATGCTCAAGGAATGAAGTGGGTCATGGGAAATGAGTATTCAAGAATGTTTTTTTCACCCTGAAGATATTTTATACAATAAGGCTTGAGTGATACCCTTCATGAATAAAAGGTCGATTGCTAGTATTAAATACCTTGGCAGTGGGATAAATTTAGTTTATGTTCAAGAAACTCATACTGTATATAATATTGTTCATGGTCACATGATGATGACCATCCAATAGTTCAAGAATGAAGTACCACATCCTTTCTCAGAGAATAGGTATGTTATATGGTGATATAACAACAAGGATGTTTAATCCACTTGAATATTTCAATTATGGGATATGTAAAACATGCCTTGAGAAGATTGAATTGAGGATCGTGATATAAGGAAGACATGATGGATATTATTGTGAATCAAATTGGGGTGAAGAGTTCTTCTATGAAGTTTCTAGGGAAAATAGGGATCATTGGACCTTTTTTCTTGGAAAAAATTCCTTTAGTTGATAGGAAAAACCGATGTCTCATATTCTAGATCCAGCATAAGGATTACATGCATAATCATGAAGAGAGTTCCTTGAATCTGGATATGATCCTTTACAATAGCCATAAATGTTTTGTGAAGATTAAAATACATGGTAAATAAAGTAGTTTATGAGGAAGAGGCTTTCCAAAGAGGGTTTTAGAACCCCTAAAATTTTTGTCTCTATGTACTGAACATGTTATATAGGTGAAGGGATGTGATAAAATCATTAATCTAACTTTTTCCTCGACAAAAAAGTCTAGTGAGAATGAACCATATTTTGCTAGGGTCATAAAATGCACCCAAAATTCTCTAAAACTATCATATTTATAATCTACTTTTTTCTTAAGAACATGAAGAAGTGAAGATTAGTGGGAAAAGTTTTGAATTTTGTCTAGAACACCCATTGTGGGATTTTATTTTAATAAGTTTTATGTATCCTTCACTATTAGTTTAGGGTATTATGATTTTTAATATCAAGTATAATGTTTATGTTCATATTAATTTGACAAAAGTGAACAAAATTTAAGGGTATAATGCACAGACCATGGGAAAAGGGGATTTTCCCCCCAAAACCCAACCAGTTCCCCCAAGGTTGGGAATAATCTAACACCCTTTTGAATGGGGGTGAAGATACTATAAATTGTGACTCAAGGATTACAAATCATGGGTAATGATATAATATAAACATGTTAGGGATGATCACAAATCACAATGGGGCGAAAAACTATGTTTCCATGTTGTTAAGGCACATAGGGATCATATGCCCTTTTTATGATGAAAATTACATTGGTTGAAAAGAAAAATTAGGGGATCATATAAAGAATCCAATATAAGGATTACATGAATAGTGATGTAGAGAGTCCCTTGATAGCAAACATTCTCTTTACCAGGGGCTATGAAATTTTTGTGGTAATCTGAGACTCTACGACACAAAGTGCAGTTTGTGGAATGAGATGTTCAAAAAATATGGTTGAGGAATCCAAAACCTTGGTTGATATTGATCAAGGTATTTTTTTTCATTTGATAAGGAGTGATAATGGATGATGTCATGTTCAATTTAATTTCATTCAAACAAGATGAAACTATCATGAAGTTTAACATCATGTGATGAGGAATTATGTGTTCTGCAGTTTAGGGCCATGCGATGAGGACCTTATGCTACACAATTTATCTTCATACAACTGGGATGAGATGCGAGGAGATTTTTTATCCATGTATAAGGTAATGGATAAATATCCACATGCCAGGTGATTTATGTATATATGATTCTTACATAAGCAAAGTCATTCCCTAAGACCATGCCACTCTTGATTAGTTTGAGGTCTTGTATGATAGACCATTGTAAACCCCATATTTAGTCAGGATGCTCTTAGTTGTTATAAAAGTGGGTTTCCAAGACCAAACTAAAATAGTACTTTTATATTACTATATCATGTATTTCTGTGAGTTATACATGATGCATTATTACCATAATAGTATTTATATTTATGTGTTCACTATTTATATTGTAATGACCTCATATTACTTATCATATCAAAAGTTTATTGCAGTTATTATGCTATAATTATAACTTAGAGATACCATTATAGTAATATTAAACCTTCATCCCATAGTCCAAATACATCATACTGAGTGGACACAGATGATGTGTGACTATTAGGTGCTGGGGTATCATAAGCACTGACAATTCTTCTCATGAAGTTAACACTTGGTGATATCGAGTAGATGAGATCATGAGGACTAGTCCATTAATAGAAACACCACAAGTTTTAGTTGTCATTGGTAGTTCCTATATGTAAACATGTGTAATGGTATCCTATTTTGAGATTATTATTAGCATATACTATTTAAACATGTACTTCGATGAAAATTTACACACACTTAATGAAAAAATAAGAGTCAAAATAGTTGAGATATGATTTTGAAAAAAATAAAAAAGGAAAAATATAATAATAATAATAAATCATATTACCATTCATGTGAATAGTACTACAGGTACTATTGAATTGAACAGTAACCCAAAATGGGGTGGGTTACATGGTGGGTCTATAAGGATATGACCTTATACATTACATAGTCTATTGTATTCAGACTAGAATTTACCTTTTTCTTCATTCTAAAAATTATTTATAGTTTTATTTTTAAAGATTTATGTTATAACACTTATATAATAAACCCATATATTATAATGTGAATACTTCTATTTAGTATCCATTTTTCCACAAAACAAAACTTTTAAGAAGAAACACATTTTCTTTATTCTTGCCCATCCTAAAACCCTATGAAAAACATTTTAAAATGTGGGATGAGAAAAATCATAGTAAGGGACATAAAAAGAATAAAGAAACCTATTAGTTCATTTTAAATCCAATATATCAAAAAGGGAGTTTTCCTTTAACATAATAAAACTTGAGCTCAAATATTCATTTACTTACACATGAAGAAAGATTTCCTACCCAATGTTTTTCATAAAAAACATTATAAGAAAACATAAAAGAAAAATCATAATCATGAGGGTTTCTTAGAAAACATGAGAACCATTGAAAACAATTTCTTAAAAACACACCTTTTAACACCAAAAGGGCATAATCATCCCTTTAAACAATGGATAACTATATTAAGTTTTGAAATAAATTTTTTTCCATAAAAACCCATTATCTGTAATGATAATTCATGTAGGTTCATTGAGACATCATGTTCATATAAATCTTACAAAACCCTTACAATTGGAATAACAATATGATTAACTTCCAACATAATTATCTGGAGAACATAATCATTTACCAATGAATTGTAGCACTATCTGGGTGAAAAAAATAGTATAATCTATATGAGGATAACCCTTATTAATGAGATATATTAGGCTCACCCATTATCATAAATAATTTACAAGGACCAAATCATGAATACAACCTTTTAAAAACTCTTTAAAACCCAAATAAAAATCACTTTCAGATATCAAAATACCCCTACCTTTTAAGAAACCCATTTCCAATAATAAAATAAACCGAAAAAATGAAGGAGGGTTTTTATTTGAAGAAAACGTAGAATATTTTAAAGGATTACAAAAATAAAATAATGGCTATAGAGGTGGGAAAATTTGATGTCATAGTATATGTTAAAATATAATATTCCTTTTGTATTTTTTAAAGAATGTAAAAAACTTATATAAAAAAATATTCCTTTGGAAAAGGTTTAAAATAAAATAAAAAGTTAAATAAATTTTCCTTTATAGTTATTTTATGTCCATATAAATAAATCCCTAAAACAATTTTAATAATATGGACATGGTTGAGAAAGAGTTGGAATATAGTCTTTAAAATATTATTTTTAAAAGAAAGTCCCTTGCCTTGAGTCAGAATCATCACATATGTTATTTATCTTACTAAATAATGAAATTATGTTAATTATTTAATTTTTTAAGAATTATTTTCTATTTTATTATTATTTATTTTTATTTAATATAATTTTATATACAAATATTTAAGTAAATAAGTTCACACCAGACATTCTGATGATATTTTTCTCATATGAGGAAAATGAATTCGGTAGGTTAATTATGGTTAAATATTTCATTATTAAATCATATAAAGTATAATAATAATGGAATAATTATTATTTCTATAGATAATTTATAATTTCAAAACCAACCGTGAAAGGTGATTAGGAAAAATGAACTACGTTACAATCATGAAGATGATAGGCCATATGTACCTTGGGTGACATTTTCATTTTGAACGATCATTATGGAAGAAAGGTATGTATCATTTTATCTTTATAAAATGGTAATTATATCATAAATACGTTATTATTTATTTTAAATATATTTATATAAATCTTCTATTTTATGTTCTTATTAAAAATGAATCCTATCGCTTCATGGAGGTGGTAGTCCACATGTACACAAGAACAACATTATCATTTTTCAATGAATTGATAGGTTATAAAGTAAATGATATATTATAATTTCATAATGATAAATATGTTATTAATATAATATATATAAATTAATTCCATCATTAAAATCAGCCATAAGAGAAGGTGATGGAAAATGAATTACATTGGTTCATAAGGTGGTAGTCTTTTGTACACACGAACAATGGTTTCGTTAACCATTTGATGGAAGATTAGATAGATATAAGTAATGAAATTAAAATAATAAAATCTAATTATATTTAAGCTAATGGTTTTATAATTTAATCATGGTTAAAGAGTATTTGAGTGTGATAGAATAAGAAATCAAATGAAAATGCTCGGTTAAGAACTATATCTCTTCTTTGGAAAACCTTTTTTGGTTTAAACAAAAAGCTTTCCTAGGTTGGTCTTATGATAGAAAAATATTATAAGAACCATATAAGTATTAAAGGAAGGTATTTTGGTAAGTACTAGACAAAACCAATTGTTATTGAAGTGTGAAGAAAAGATAACAAATTTTTACTTTTATAAGAGAGTGGAGGGGCACTCATGGAATTTTTAAAAATATTAAATTAATATAAGTTAATTTTCATATTAAAATAGATAAAAAATAATAATTTTATAATATAATATTAGTTTTATTAAAAATAATCTCATATAATAAAAATTATACATGTTTAGGTGATGTTTTGACTCTTATCCTTTTTAACCTGTTTTAACCCTTTTTTATAATTACCACAGCATTAAAGAATTTACTCTTTAGGGGCCAAGAAAGTTACTATGAAAAGAAAATTGAACCATAAATGGAACATGTTTGATATTTTAAACTATATCCCATATAAGTTTCCAAGAATAGTATTTTTTTATGTTTTAAAATTTTTAATAAAATATTATTTATTATAAAATAACATTAATTTCAATTTTGGAATTTTTAATTAATTTGAATTTTAAAACTACAAGACAACAGTGGAATTTGAATATCATGCATGAAAACCACTATAATATTTCTTGTTTATCTAATTTATTTATAACATAATAATTCATTCAAATCATATTACATTTATCATTTTTAAAATCATTTATTTTATTTTTCTATTAATTTAAGAAATAATTTATTATCGTTGCATATAAATTTAATGTAATTATTTCAATAATAGAAACTAAAAAATAAATTAAAATTATAAATAAAAATAATTTATCATTCAAATGAATATTTATAAAAAATATACCTTCTTTTTATCCGTATGTCAAATATTTAAAGATAACAAAACCAAGAGAATGAAAATTTTGACCTTTCTTTATATAAATTATTCTAAAGGTCAAAATCATCGAAATATGAAAAAATGGTAATATATTATAATTTTTAATTATTATGGATGAAATATATCTATAAAATAAAATTATTTTTAGTTTTAGGGTTACTTTCTAGTCATTATCACATTAGTTGTATCCTTAATTAACCCATTTTACCTTTACAGTAGTAACAAAATGTAGTATAATTACTATTTATAATGATTAAATATAAAAGGAAAAATTTATCCAAATTTGTAAATATTTATTCTAAATATTTAATCAATGTTTCAACATTCAATTCACATAATTGAAAAAATTTAATTTAAAATTAAACTGAAAAAATGTGACGAAAAATAATAATTTATAAAAATGCATTTTTGTGAGAAAAATATTCTCATAACAATTTTAAATATAAAATTCATTAAAAAGACTAAAATTGGATTAATTTTAATCAAAATGAACTTATGAAATTTTAAAACTAATCCAAAATAGAATCTAACTTTATAAATACTTGGAAATAAAATACAATTTCAATAAAAATTAGTATTTTTCTTTATTCACTGAAACATAAATAATTTTAGAAAAATCTAAAACATTCACCCTAATTTTATTTTGATATTATGATTTAAAAAATATTGTTAATTTTATAAAATAACATTTTTTAAATCTCTAGAAATTAATTCTAATATTTTATCACAAAAAGTAATAAAAATCATTTTTTGAAAAAATGTATTTTTTGTTAATAAAATGACTTTACTAAAAATTGAGTGATTATTTTCTAAGTATTTATTAATACATTTATATATTGAGTATTAAATATATATATATATATAATAAATTAGTTAATCCTATTCATACTTGTCAATTTAACCCCTAGGTTATAATGATCATATTTAAATAATAACATTTCATAGTTCTTTTAGGGTCGGTTTTGCATACCGTATACGCTATTGATTATACTTTTTTTTAAAAGTATTAGGGTGTTAAATTATCCCCGATTTAATAAATAATTTCCTCATAATTTAAAATTGTGTTCGGTAATCAAGGATTGATATTTGAAAATTCCTTTTGTTGAAAACCCACATTGTAAAAAGGATTAATAAAACATCCTCTTTAAAATAGGGAAAGAGAAATACAAAGGTTATCTAAAATAAAACATAAATTTTTTACAAAGAGAAAAAATCTAGCAGGAATTTAAAATATGTACATGTTTGAAAATAAAAATTTACAAATAATTATAGAGAGTGAAAAAGATCATTGATTACAAGAAAGTGAATGATCATGAGAAAGACAATGATCACAAAACCATAAAATAAAGAGGTGTGAAAATGATGATCAATTCATCATAAATTAAGGTAATATGATAGTTTTTTTATTTCAAGATCATTTCCCTAGAGTTGATGAATTAATTTTACATATATATGTATAATATTAGGAAATATCTTACTTTATAATTAGCATTTAACCATTTAACAAATTTTCACCCTAGTATCATCTTTTTACCAAAATAATCAGTATTAAAGACGAATTTTGTATGCTTGATGTATTAAAATAAACTTAGAATAAATATCATAACTCTAAAAAAGGATAAAAATATATTCCTCATATATTAACACATTCACCAAAACCAAAATGGTTAGTACAAGGTAAGATAATTCCCAAAATGAATAAACCTTCATATACTAAAATACAATATTAATCACCAAAACCACAACAATAACACCCAAAGTTCAGCTTAGATCATTCTATAATAAGTAACCTTAAAATTATTCAAAATATTCAAAACTATGATTGAGACCCAAAACTAAAAAGGATTTGGTCACACTTTATTTTTCGAGATTAATTTAACATTTATCTCCCATTAAAATTAGCCACTCATAAAGTCATATACCAAAAATATATATGATATGATCATATAATCTCTAATATATGTTAATCATTTCCATAAATAAACCAAATCACCATAATCCACATTAAAATAATATATTATTACAAAAAATAATTTAACCTTTATCCCTCTTATAAAATCTCATAATATTCTATTTACCTTAATTATATAAGGTTCCCAAAATAGAAAACTTAACCCCCAATCAACAAATCACTTCTCAATCCCATTTTTAACTCTATGAAAAAACATATATTCCCAAAATTAATATAGTCTTTATCTATCACATCATTAAAAAAAATAATTTTCAAACTAACCAATAAATCACATAGATTAGTGTTAGGAATTTCCCCATTGTCACCCTTTGGTTGTGGGTTCCATCCCTACAGCCTTTCCGGATGCCACAAGTTATCCTTTTTTTTAAAATTATTTCATTATAAATCCTATAATATTCCCAAAAAAGATGAACATCCTCAAAATATCATTAATAATCCAATAACTTTTTAATATATAAGATTTTTTATAAAACTATTTTTTCCAAAAAATAAAATAATCTTAATTGAATATCATTTTATTAACATTAAGAACAAATTAACCCAAAGGTTTATTTATCACTTTATCATATTTCCATAAATGAGTGTCTCTAAAAATTATCACCTTTTTTCTACACCACTTTTCCAAGTTATTGATTTTATCATATGTTTCCAAATTTTGAAAAATCTACTATATAATAATCCTCAGGAGCTTTATGATTCTCATAATATTTAGAATATATTAGAGTATCACAGATAAACATATTCTTCATTCAACTTCCTTTTTGTGTATTTAACCTTGATTTTTTTATTTTTCCTAAATACTTTATTCCAAAAATAAAAGATATAGAATATTTACTTAGGATTCATAAATATAAACTCAATTGTGTTTTATAATTAGAACATAAAAAATAATTTATAACATAATTTTAGAAATTATAGTATTCTTTTATATTATTTATATCCCCTTTATCTTCCAGCATGAAGTTCATATCTATTGAAAAGAAATAGTCAAGTACTTGATGGTATTTCCCTTTCTGAATGATATGGACGAGTTGATATTTTAAAATCAAATAATGTAAATACCATGATTTATATAAATTTTTAATAAATGAAAATGTGTTAGATAGATCAAATAATTTATTTCAAGTGATTTGGACGTTAAAAAATATTTCAAAATAATTTTAACAATATTTTCCATGTTAGTGATGATTAAATCAAATAAAATGGTTAATAAGGTCATGTGAGATCCTTTTCCTTCCATCTTGATAAAAAATCCCTAATCTTGTAAAAAAATATCATTTAAAAATTAAACTAATTATTAAAAGGAAAGTAATCCATTAGGTTAAATACAATACCATAGAAATTTTATAATACTCTAATACTCTAAACCATTTATATCTTAGCTGGTTTAAGTGTTATCTAATCCCCATAAATTACTATAATTATCTATTACATACTAACATTTATTGTTATATATTACTTTTAACTTATGCTCATATAACATCCTCACCACTAAAGTTATCGAGACTTTTCACTGGTACCAACTATAAGAACCCATCCTTATACATTACATATTATAGTGTCTTTAGACTAAAATTTACCTTTTTTAATTCCAAAATATTATTATGGTTTATATTTTAATATAGTTAGGTCATAACCCTTTCATAAAAAACTCATATATTTCGATGTAGACACTTCTATTCAGTATCCATTTTTTTACAAAACAAAACTTTTAATAAGAAACACATTTTATTTTCCTGAAAGATATTAATTACATTAAAATTTACTAATTATTTGTTCTTATCCATATTTAATCACTATGAAAAACATTTTGAAATGTGGTATGAGCACCGAAAAACTATAAAGGGACATAAAAAAATAAAGAAACCTGTTTGTCCATTTTATAACCATGATATCAAAAAGGGAGTTTTCCTTTAACAGAATAAACCTTGAGCCAAAATAATAATTTACCTATACATGAAAACAAATTTTATAACTAATGTTTTTCAAAAAATAGTTTATAATAAAATATAAAATAAAAATCATGATCATGATAGTTTCTTAGAAACCTGAAAACCCATGAAAAACTTTTTCATAAAAACACATTTTTTTACCATAAAAGGGTATAATCATTCCATTAAAGAAAGGATTATTAGCTTAACATTTGAAATAAAATTATTTAAATAATAAATCATTAGTATAATATAAAAATTCATAAAGGTTCCTTGGGAAATTATCTTTACATAAACCTCATATAACCCTTACAATTGGAATAAATATATGGTCAACTTCTAACATAATTCTCTGAAGAACAGAATCATTACCCAATAAATTAGAGTGTTACCTGGGTGAATCCTTCGTAAAATATATGTCGACCTAACCCATATTCATGCTATTTATAATGATCGCCCATTATCTTAAACAACATCAAATTTCCATATCTTTAAGAAAACCCTTGAAAAACTCTTTTAAACCCACATACAAAACACTTTCGATTATCAAAATACCATTTCCTTTTAAAACCCTATTTTCAATAACAAAATACATAGAACAAAGGGAAGGAGAGGTTTTATTTGATCAAAACCTGGAATATTGTAAAGGAATGCAAAAATAAAATAACAGTTATGGAGGTGGTAAAAGTTTTTTTGCCAAATATGTTAAAATAGTACATTCATTTTTCCTTTTTAATAAAAGTCAAAACATTTCGTAAAAAGATTCCTCTAAAAACATTTGAAATAAATTGAAAATAGAAATAAATTTTCCTGTTTAATTCTTTTATATAAATATAAATCCATCCATAAAATAATGTTAATAAAATGGACATGGAAGATAAATAGTTGGAATGTATCCTTTAAAAAATAATTTTAAAAGAAATTTCCCTACCTTGAGTCTGACTCAACACATATATTATTTATCTTAATGAATATCAAATTTATGTTAATTATTTTCTCTATTAATAACCCTTTTCAATTTCATGGTTCTTTTATTTAATTTAATACCATGTTATATATAATTAATTAATCAATTAAGTTCAAATCAGACGTTTTGACAATATTTGGCTTATATGTAAAAAATTACTTTAGTAGGTTGAATGTGGTCAAATAGGTCATTATTTCATCATATATAGTATAATAATAATTATTTAATTATCATTTATATACATCAATTATAATTTCGAAACCAACCATGAAATATGATTATGAAAAATGAACTACGCTACAACCATTGGGACAATAGGCCTTATGTATGCATGAGTAATGTTTCCATTTTTCAACGATCATTATAGAAATAAGGTATGTATTGTTTTATATTTAAATAATGATAATTATATAATAAATACCATATTATTTATTTAGAAACACACACACACACATATATCATCCATGTGATTTGGTTATGAAAAATAAATCACATCGCTTCGTGGAGGTGGTAGTCCACACGTATGCACATACAACATTAACATTTTTCAGTGAATGGAAAGGTAAGAAAATGAATGAAATGTTATATTTTCAAAATAATTAATTTTTTATTAATATCATATATATATATATATATTAAATTAATTATTAAAACTAGATGTAATAGGAGGTTATAGAAAATGAGTGACATCAGTTCACAGAGCAGTAATCTGCTGCACACATTAACAATGGTTTCATTTTCCATTTGATGGAAGAGGTGATGGATACATGTGATGGAATTAAAATAATAGAATATAATTATTTTTATGATAATTTTATTATTATTTATTCATGTTGGAATAATATTTTAAGGCTATAGATGAATAAATAAAAAAAGTCTTAGTTATGAACTATACATCTTCTTTGGACAACCTCTTAAGGTTTATAGGAAAAGACTTCCAAGGTTAGTTTTATGATGAAAAAGGACTATAATATGTGGGTAGGGATGTAAATAAGGTATTTGAGTTGTTATTTACCAAAAAAAGGTTATTTATGTCTGTATAAAAGAGAATAAGAGGTTCCCTTTTATAAGAGATGAGAGGGGCACTCTTAGAATTTCCTAATATATTAAATTAATATAAATCAATTTTGATATTCAAATGGATAGAAATAGATTTTATTGATTTATAAGATTGGGTAGAATATAAATAATATAAAATAATAAAAATTAGATAAGTTTAGGTGATTCTTTCACCATTATCTTTTGGTTTTAACCTGTTTTAACCCTTTTGGACAATTATCACAATATTAAAGATTTTAATCATTAGGGGTCAAAAAAGTTACTATAAATGAAAATTTAGACCATAAATGGACCATATTAATATAATAAACTCTTTTTCCAACCTAATATTTTTATAGTTTTAAATCATTTAATAAAATATTATTTATTATAAAATTACATTAATTTTAATTTTGGAATTATTCATTTAATTTGACTTATAAAACTACATGACAACAATTAAATTTGAATGTAATTAATTAAAACCTCTATAATATGTCTTTTTTTTTTCTAAAAAATTATTTAAAATAATAATTTTTTTAGTATAAAATTTAACATATTTAATTTTTTTTATTTTTCTATTAATTGAATAAATACTATATCGGCACTGCATAGGCATTTAAGGTAATTATTTCATCTGTAAAAATTTGAAATAAATTACCTTGAAAAATAAAAATAATTTATAATTAAAATTAATATTTATAATTGAAAATACTTCTTTTTAATTCCTATGTAAAAAATTTAAAGATAATAAAACAATGAGAATGACATTTTTGACTTTTCTTCACATGAAATATTATAAAGGTCATAATCATGGCCATATAAAAAAGGTCATATATTTGAATTTTATATGATTATGGGTAAAATATATTCATCCAATAAAATTAAGTCAAGTATTATGGTAACTTTCTATTCTTTATCAAATTAATTTTACCCTTAATTAACCCATTTTACCTTTACCACGCTAATAAAATTTACTTTGATTACTATTCATAATAACTAAAAATAAAAGTGAAATATTTTCAAAAGTTAGACCTCATTATTAAAAATATTTAATCCATTTTTCAAGATTCAATTCATATAATTGGTTTAATTGAATTTAAAAATAAAATTGTAAAGCATGACATAAAATAGTTTTTTAGAAAAATGCCCTTTTTACGTACAAAAATGTTTTTATACTAAATTTAATTATAAAATTCATTAAAAATACTATAATTATATTATTTTTAACAAAAGGTTACTAATAAAATTTTAAATTAAAAAAATATAATTTTACTTTTTAAATACTTGAAAATAAACACAATTTTCAACAAAAATCAGTATTTTCAATATTCACTGAAAAATCAACCATTTTAGAAAAATACCAAAATTTCACCCTAAGTTAATTTTGATATTCTAATTTCAAAAATTATTTTAATTTTATAAAATGTAATTTCTAGAAGTTTTAGAAATTAGTGATAATATTTTCTCAAAAAAAAAAATTATTTTTGAAGAAAACATATTTTTGATGAATAAAATGACATTACTAAAAATTGAGTGATTATTAACTAATAAATTTTCATAACATTTATATTTTATAAGGAATTTATATATATTTCATAAATTATCTAATCCTATTTATACCCTCAAATTTAATGACTTGGTTATAATCATCATATTTAAATATCAATCTTTCATGGTTTGTTTTGGCTCGGTGTAGCGTGTCATATATGCTATCGAACATAGTTTTTTTTAAATATCAAGGTGTTAGAGGGTCAAACACAGTTTTTCATATATATATATATATATATATATTTTAAAAACAAACAAGCACAAAAATATAGATATATATTAATCCATGTGAATAGTAACTCAATTACTTTTCACATGAATAATACATGTAGGTTACTTTTTACATGAATAATACCCACACATCACTATTCACCCTTGAGTAAAAATACCCGAAAGACCTAAAATTTAGGGGAAAATTAAAAAAGTATCTAAATGATATTTGAATTTTAAGTAAAAAAATTGGGGTTCGAGTGATATGGTAGTTATGAATTATAATTATTTGAAGTTATTTTAATTCATAATTTATTCCCTCATGTTGAATTATCTACAAAATTTATTTTTTACTACAATGTTCTTACATGCCAACTGATCTTGACTACTGACTGACCAATGTATGTCTAGTTTATGATTTATTTATTGAAATTCATGGAATGATGGTAATATTTAATTATTAAATAAAGATCTACACATCATACCTCTCCCAATTTATATGTATAAGGGTATGCAAGTCCATCAGTATTTTTCTACGTGTACTTTATGAATTCCCGAGTAATTATGTATACATTCGATGATGTTATAAGATGTGCACAATTCCAAGACAAGGAATTATTGTAGATGAGGCATGAATACATTAGACCAGGGTATTATATGAAATATGAGTTAGATATGACTCAGGTATTTTACCCTAAGTGTCCCAGTAGATCCATTGAGTATAAATGAATCAACCAATACTAAATTATCAAGATCAGTTGAGTTGTTTCTTAAATTTATTATAGGTTTATTATTGTTTTGTGATTAATAATGTTTACACAATAACATAAAATATTTGACTAAAATGCATAGATTAAAACAAATTGAGATGAGATGAGTGTTTTCCATTTCTAGTATAGTCAAGTTGTGGGAGAGATTAGATAGTACATTCATATAAAATAGAAAATGGTTTCATTCATAAAAAATAATAAATCACTCAATGTAATATTAAGTTGAAACACCTTCCATCATTTAAATTTTAACAAAACGAAGTTTACAAGGTACTCAGTAGCCCAAATTGAGGGTGCCTCCTACTACTGGGGAGTTATTATGTATGTGATGGATTTAATTAACTAGATATGATATAAAAGAAGTATCAATATCAAGATTTTTTTCCCACTTTTGAGGTAAAAATTTGAGTAAATGAGGTTTATTATTTCTAAAAGATGGGACTTCACCCAAAAATTAAAGGAGACAAGAGTTAATGCTGGTGGCTAGTCAAAAAATTACCATGAAACTCTTTGAGTAGTGGTTTAGCCATTGCTTAGAATATGAGGAAAGGTTTTAGAGATCCTTTCCACAAGAATAATAAATTGACTGAGTATCTGAATCTAGTAGTGAGGGATACTAGTGTTTGATAAAATAGTGGGAGATATCCAATAATTTAATTAATCATTAATTTATAATATATAATCAAGATAAAATTATTAATTTTCTTGTGTTTTTTATAGAAAATGGAAAGTAATCTAAAAAATAAAATATGATTTATATGGTACAAAGAACATGTACTCACCAATGTAAATTTATAAGAGTTGTAAAGTTTCTTCCCCAAAGTACCATGATTTAGGGATTTCTCTGTGCTAGAGTCCCCAATAACTTATGAGCTACCTCATGAGGTGAGGGTGAAAATTAATCTTACAGGAGACTCATGTACGAAACATTTTATATTTACATCCTAATTCAATCAACAATGACGAATGTGTTGTGAAAAACAACATTAGGAAATGGATGGTTAAATATGTTGCATCATCTATGAGAATACTATGAGGAGAAATTGATGTGATTTGTGAATGATATGATGATTACAATGAATATGTGTAAATTGAAATATGGGGTTTGATCATTAAATACATACCATTTTTATATATTTATCATAAACTTACTATTGTTTCATTTAAGATTAAAAAACATGCATAATGGATAAAAACACTTCATTTCCATTGGGTATGGTTTCTAGGTAGATGATAACTTAAATAATGATTAAAATTTAGTTATTATGGTGAACAATTTGAAAGAAAAGCTGAAACAAACAATGGAAAGTGTGATTCCAAGGTCACCTTTTCAATGTCCTTCAAATAAAAGAGGTGGATAATTATATAGGATCTTATTTGTTTCTCATATCATGAAATAAGTCTATTGAAGATAAAATCCAATGAATTAAAGTAGAAGAAAGCAAATGATTACACTTAATTATACTCATAATTATATGTGACGTTTCTATTATTATTTTGGGTATTAGATACTGAATGTGTGTCAAATATTTTAATCCAAATATAGTAACGATGTAAGTATATAAATTTTACAATAAGTAAGGTGAATTATACATCCAGTTGAGAAATGATGACTCATAAGTCAACAGTGATAAGTACACAAATTCTAATTTAAAATATTATTGACTCTAGTTGATATTAGTTAAGTATTACCAAAAACATTATCTCAAGTTTCCATTGGACAAAAAGAGTCATTATTATATTTTTGGAATGAATGTTGCTTTTGGTGTCTCATACTCAACTAATAGTTTATCAATTATTGAATCATTTGAAATAATAGATGAGTATAAAATTTAAATCTTAGTTATAACCAATTGTGGAAAGATAATTATTTTACTAGTATAATTAATTAGTTTTCAAGGATATACCTAGTATGTTTTTTTAATATTTATTGGTAATTATAATAGGTATTATTGACACATTTAATTATCTATCTTTATTCAAAGAAACCTTTATAAATAAAGGTAAACCAAAAATATTTTGGAATTAGTTCAGCTAGAGAGTGTGAATTATTATAAAGTTAAGTTAGAGGTAAACTTATATACTTGATGATATTCCTTCTAGAGTTTTAAGGAATATAATAGTGAAGTATGTTTTTTTCATGGTTAGAAGATTTGAGTTTCTTTAGGCCCATGGGTCTATGAATATATAGACCACGTATTCATTTATCATTATAATTTATCATGGAGTAATTCCTAAACAAAGATTTACTTATACACATAAAATCCATAATAATGGTAAAGGGGATTGATAATGAGTCTTTCAGGATAAAATTTACCATTACAATGTAATGTGGAGTAATTCCTAAACACACTTTTACTTATACACATCAAATTTATGATGTATGAAAAAGGATAATCAATGTTGAGACTCTTATTCATTATAGAAACATACATCATTTTTTTGGATATATGATTCATAAATAATGGTGTGATCCCATAACCATAAGCCAACTATAGTGAAAAAAGGATTTAATATGAGTTATAATATGAAATAAATCCATAATTTCATAATAAAATGTTATTAGTTGCAAATATTTTGTTAAGGATATGTTAATAAACAAACATGAATCAAGAATAACACATTGTGAAACTAAGGTAATTATCCTAAAGTTCCCTAAGTATATTATAGAAATCCTTGAGATAGAAAAGTTATAGTCAATTGATAGACTATATTTCTATAATAGGATGTACATCTCTAGTTGAGATAGTGGGGGTAATATTGACTTGAGTTTAGTCAATGTCAAAGATGTACAAGTAGTTGACATAAGAAGAAATTACAAAATATCTTGTGAAAAAGGAATGTTCCAGAGACACACACTACATAGGATGAATGAATCCATAGTAGCAGTTTTATATTCTCTATGATGGGCGATATATTATTTGATAAGAATAACGAATCCTAAAGGTAAGTAGTAAATGGAAACACGATAAGATTAGAAAGATCAATTAATATTCAA
Organism: Viscum album; assembly: GCA_963277665.1. Classification (NCBI taxonomy): domain Eukaryota; kingdom Viridiplantae; phylum Streptophyta; class Magnoliopsida; order Santalales; family Viscaceae; genus Viscum; species Viscum album. The sequence goes on from OY728142.1 coordinate 110,125,143, forward strand.
TAATAGATTCCATGTATCAATGTATATATTATTAGTATTTTTAATGTTTTAAATCATGATACTATGACGGTATTCAATAGAAACATTACATGGGTGGTGCAAGAGTGGTACTAATAAGGGTTGATTGGTTGTACCAAGTCATCATACCTAAATCCATTAGAATTATATTTTTTATAGATAATTTCTAATATCATTATATTGGGTATTGGATTTCAAAGAAACCTTTTTTGGAAAGTGTCCATACAATACAACTAGAAATATTTAGTGACACCATATAATGATAAAAAAGGGTAAAAGTTACTAAAATGTAGTTTTGGATTGAAGTAAGAAACAAAATCATATAACATTCATTTATAATTAACTTTCTCTATGTGTCTACAAGAGGATAGTAGGAGAGATATTTTTTTCTAAGAAAAAAATGGTTATAACATATAGAAAATAATCATTTAGTCAGACTATTAGATAAGACTATAATAAAAGTAATTCTACCGAGATTGACTTAAAGTAGAAACTTAAGTTCTATAGAATGAGATATACTGAGGTAATTCTAATGGGTTTCTTAGAACAAGTCAAAGTATTTATAGTGGAATGATATTGAAAAATAAAAGTTATAACTATTAGAGATAGAATTGTTACCAACGTAATATGGCATAAATCTTCCCAAAAGATATGTATGAGACACATGAGAATGTTAAAGAGGTTATTAGAATCCCATAAATTCCATATATAGACATAATAATTATTCTAATATATGTACTAGATATGATAATTCAAAAATATAATTTATTTTAGTAAAATATTATTAAATTCAAGGAGAATATTACGAGAAGAAGTTAGAAATATACAATTGTACTTGAGTGAGAACAAGGGATATGTTCTTGGTACGCGGAGAAAAAGGGAAACTAGTTATAAGGGAAAATATAGTCTTACTTTGGATAAATATTATTTAATCTCATAGTTATTCTAAATTAAAAAGAAATGGAATCCCATTCTAGCCAGTGATAGGCATATCTACAAATACCAAGTGCGTTGCAGTTTCTAATGTAGCTGAAGAAGCAGTGTAAAATATAAAATGATTTTTTTAGTTCTTGGAATCACACCTTATAATTTTAGTGTTATAATAATATAAATCATGATAATAATACTATAATGGTACTAGCCAAGATGTCATATTTTTTCAACGAAAAAAATGAATATACTTAAGGTTATAATATCTCGAGGAATCATACTTAAGGAGGTGAAGTCATAGATAAAAATTCATCTTGGAAGCGATGACATGGTAAACCGAATGACTAGAGACACAACTCATTAGAAGCATTATATTATCATGTGAGTTATAAAAAGGATAATTACCTAATTTTTTCTAGTATAAGTGGGAGAGTTGTAAAAGTGGGTTCCCTAGACTGAACTTTAATAATAATTTTTTTATTAACAGTTCATTTATAGAGAGAGTTATAAATAATTTATTCTTACAATAATATTATTGATATTTCTACATTCACTATTTATATGGTAATTTCCTTATATTACCTATCATATCAAAAAAAAATTCAGCTTATGGGCTATAATGAGAACCTAGAGATGCCATGATAGTAATCTTAAACTTATATCTTATGGTCCAAATACACATGATTAGATATAGACAATGTGTTATCATCATGTTCTGTGAGATGAAATAATTTAGACTTCGTCTCATGAATTTCATACTTTGTGATCTTGAGTAGATGAGATCATGAAGACACACCCACTAATAGAAACACCACATGTTTTAGGTGTCGTTGGAAGTTACTATATGTGAACATGTGTAATGGTCTCTTAAATTGATATTATTTTATGTTTATACTATTTGATAATATACTTTGATGCAAGTAAAAAAATGAGACATTTATGTCGTGGTGAGGTAGCTTGTGTCGGGTGCGCAATGAGTGGTATGAAATTGATTTAATAATCAAGAAAAAAGTTATTGCTTATGTAAGGAAGTGATATCTAATGCTGAGTTGATTAGGATGGTAGTACCATAACTAAATCCCTGGCCATAGTAGAAGAAAGTAAGTCTTTCTGGTATGGTCAATGAATAACAAATAAATAAAGGATGATGACATGAATTATGTTTCCTTCTTTATGAGATATCATGAGATAAAGATATTATATTACACAACTTGTGTTCATAGGAGGTTATTTTTAAAATGGATATTCCTTATCTCCTTAGGTCCCTTGATGGGTTGCTAAACACCACTCTTGGTCTATGAATAGAATTCACTACTATCGGGATAAGGGCATAGAGGGTCACACGCTAAGAGTATTCAAAAGTATGGCCTATTTTTATGAGTATGATTATAGGAAATGGTTAGCTCCACCATGGGGTCTAGGAGATATCTAAGAATAAATGAACACTATCGAATAAATTAATTCATTACTATTTGTGTTTATAATAATTGGTATTGAATTTATTTATAAAAACATTCATAATATTTTAAGTGAATACATAAGAAAATATATTTAATGAACAAATATTATTTTAATATTCAAGGTTTGTTTAATATTGTTTTGGAATAATGGTTCAATTTAAATGGATTGATTTTATCACATAATATATTTATTATATTAAAAGTAAGTTATAAAAATATAAATGATATTTATGACATAGTAAATCTGTCATAAGATACCATTTGTAGCTTATTTAGTGAGTAATATATATCCAGGGTCCAACGAGCCATTTTTAGGTATTTTAAAGCTCACTATATATGTTATAAGAGGCTCTCATTTTAGGTAATATTTATTAAATGAATTTGAGAGCCTCTCTCTCATCTCTTCTATATCCTAGACAGGGAATCAATCTATCCAAGAATTTGATCCAACTTCTTCTTCTCCAATTGAAGGATCATCATTAAGGTGAACATTGAGACTTCAAATGCATCCTAAAATATCTGCACTAGCACCTAGATTTTGAAGGTCTATATTCAGATAGAATTTATAAGAATGTGTGGATGATCTATAGGGATCTTAATTTAGTTTCATTGAGATACAATCACTATTATGGGGTAATTATTGAATGTGTCTTCAAATAAATTGAGGTAATTTTTATTTATTTATATATCATTCTTAATTTCTGTATGTGAGATCCTCATAATTTGAACATGGATTATTATCACTAGATATGATGTAGTTACATTGATTGATGATGAAAATTTTAATCCCCTAAACCATCCTCTTCAAGTGTGAACCCGATACCTTCATTAGTTATCTAAAATAGGATGATCAACCTAGACCTCTATGATCACTTGATTCATGACCAGTGTAGGAAACAATAGGTGATTGAAGAATAACCCTTATTGTGTGTCCTAAGGTTACATGAGAAAGGATAAAAAATACATTTTTGTGGAATTACTATAACATAGGTCTATAAATGAGGGGACCTATATTGAAGACCACCACAAAGATCTAGCTTATATGTAAGAGGGAGACCTTTTCTAGTTTCTGTTTTTCACTGATCTGATCCACACATGAGGTAAATGCAACTCATCATAGTGTTTATATTAGAAGATAAATATTGTGAATAACAAGTGATTTGGTCATTCATCAAGAAGATTTAGGGAAATTTATGATTTCTATGGATGTGCCCATATGGGTATCTCTATGTATCTTGTAAGGATAGATTTCAGGCTCTATGAATCATTTTTCAAAGAAACCCCCTACTTTGGTCTAGTATATATCTATAGGGGAGGGAATTTTTTTATATCATGGTTGGGTCCATGATAGAGTATCTAGGCATTATTGTATATCCTATAGTGATAATAATCAATCCACAAATAGTTCTTAAATTTATTGCCCCTTATATAGATTTGGATCATATTAAAGGGAAATAGAACATTTCAGTTTAATTTTATAGCTAGACCAAGGATAAAGAATCTCGACGTCACTACATATCTTGTGATAACAGGAATAAAGAAACACATAGTTCTTATATGTCTCCCTTTATAGATTGAACTCATACATAGGTAGAGGGAAATTTTATCAATCCATGGAAAATATTTGTGAGGCCTCCACTATAAAAATCCAGATCAAGTGTAGAGGAAACAAATTAAACCTCACCTTAGTGTAGTGACATTGGGGAAATGAAGTATCATAATAAAGTCTCAAATAGTAAGTTATACGGGGGGATTTTTTTAAATTTTTTGCATCAGATTTGGATTGGAGATACAAATATCACTACGTATCTTGAACTAATAGGAATCAATCTATGTGTAGTTATTAAAAAGGTTATGCCTTTTATTTATCAGGCTCACATTCAGGTGAATAGGAGACTAATTTCACCTTAGCGCATGCCCATTCAATGAGATGAAAAAGGCTATGACACCAAGGTGAAAGGGGGAATCATGATACCTTATTTCTATAATGATAACATGTGTAGATGGTACTAGGATAGGAAATTCAAGTGTCTCTATCTATCTTTTATTTGTAGGAATCAAGCCACATTAGTTTTTGAAAAAATGTCCCCTGTATATATCTGGATCATATGCAAGTGAGAAGAGGTATTATTATATTAGATATTGTGGATGGGTCCCAGATAGGAGTCCTAGTGTTACTACATACCCAATATGTATAGGAATAAAGGAATATATATTTCTTGGAAGGAAGGTCTCTTAGATTTACCTAAATCATATGTAGGGGAAAGTGGACATTTATTTTACAAAATAAGTCATTCACTATCATGAAGTGAAGTGTGGATAAAATTTTCTACCATGCTCAGAGAAAATTGTCCTAGCATCACTATATATCCTAAAATATTCAAGAATAAAGTCACACATAGTTATTTTAATATGGTATGGGTACATAGTCTCTAATTATTGACTATATTGTTTAGTGAAACAATCTCATATTGCGAGAGGCTTTCACTTATGTGGTCATCTTAACAATCTTATAACCAAACAAGGATGGATGCTTTTTATACTAACCAAGCATTGATGTAGGTTATAATGGTGATAAACCTACAAATGGGCCCATATTAATATATTTGGTAATTTCTATGTATCCTGAAAGATCAGGAATAAAACCACACATAGTTCTTAAAAGGAAGACCCCTGCACAGATCTAGATCATGTGTAAAGGGAGGATTGTTTTTACATTGCGGTTGGGCCCAAGATTTGATATCTGAGCATCATTATATATCTTATATTAACATGAATCTATAAATACATAGTTCTTGAATTTACATGCCCCTTTAAATATTTTACTCATATGTATGGGATATGGGATTTATATTCCAAATACATGTTCATAAAATTGAGGACCCATGTTGAAATTTCCTTTGTAGATGTGGATCATGCATAAGAAGAAAAGGGATATTAATCTTTTAATTAAGAGGAAAAAATATTGGTCCATTATAGAGAACATAAACATCACTATGTATCCCATAGTTATGAGAATAAATTCTACACATGTATCTTTTAAAGTATTATTTTGTGCATAGATATAGATCATATGTGAGGGATAGGGGACATTAATTCTCTAAGGCACAGACCGACCATGTGCAAGAGAATTCTACATGGATAATGATATCATGTATGGGGGGAGAGGAAAAAAGTAATGGGACACTTTTATCATTCTATATTTATATAGGATGGATATCCATCTGTAAGTTTAATAACATGCGGTGGGGAAGATGACTATGGAGTTTAATGTCCTATGGTGAGAATGTATGTGTTATGAATTTTAAAGTATTTATGCTTGGACTTGGAGCACTTTCCACCATTCATGATTATACATGGTAGGTTCATTCAATCTTTATTCCATACTAAATGTGTTTTTTATCAATGAAAACATTTAGCAGGTCTAGGATAAGTGATCCTGGATTCCACTATGTATCCTGCTTTTTTGGAATCAATCCACACACAGTTCGTAAAATTTTCCATCTCTATATTGATCATGTTCAAATATAGGTTCATTATTTATTGATTTAATGTGTGGTTGAACTTAGGATAGGTATCCTAGCATCACTATACATACCATTAGGATTTTAATTATCCACACACAAATCTTATGTAGATTTCTTGCATTGATATAGCTCATACGCATGGAGGGGGAATTTTTGGTCAATATCTAAGTAATACCTAACATTACAGTCAACTAGTATATCCATAACCACTAAATTCCTAAAAAATGAAAGTGTTCCTTATGTATACTATTCTCTTACATAGGGGAATGTAATTTTCATATTTTATCCTAACATTAGGATGGAAGTAGGAGAAACTCCCTAGTTCATACATAGGATAGAAGATCCAAGTTTCCTTAGGAATGTTGCATTCAACCCTATCATAGATTTAAAGATAGGAGTAATATGACTCATAATATTATATAGATATATCTATCATGTAGGTAATATGTACCACAATATGAACCACTTTAAGCAGTTTAATTCCCTATAGAATGGACTTTATGTCATGCGATTTAATGCGCTAAGGACTAGGATGCTATGTAGTTTGAAGTATTGCTACTCAGACTTGGGTGTGGTGTAGTTTAAAGTATTTCCTCTAGGACATGTATTCTCTCCTGGGAATTTTGAAAAGTATTTCTTAAGAAACCTTTCATTAGTGGGGGTTTTATCTGTTCTCCATCCATTAGGTATAAGGAGTAATCTTTATTAGAATAGACCTTGTGTATGATATAAGGTATTTACCACTTCAGTTCCATCTTTGGAAGCATATTACATAGTATCATTGGGATTTGGAGATCCAAAACTACCTCCCCTTGTAGGAATGAATAGAGGTGGATCATCTTGTTAAAGTATCATGCAATTTGATTCCAATGGACTTCTATATTATGAAATGTATTTAACCACTTCTCATTAAGTAATTTTAACCCATCAAGTCTCTTATGTGATTGTTCATCTTATGAGAGATGATCACATATAGTGATTCATAGTGAGGGTAAATAAAAATTTATGGTAATATCTACCTCTATTCAATATAGAAGCTAATATGGGTTCTCTTGCATGACAGTGTGACTTGTGTTATGATAGGCCCCAAGGCATGTAATAGTTTTTTTATCCCAATGTTTTTTCTTTTTCCACTATTTTCTGGAGTATATTTGATAGATTATTATTAAAAGTCTCTATATTTCCATTTTACATTATGTGGTAGTGATATGAATTGTTGGACTTGATGTTTTATTCCTAATAAAACCTTTTTAACTTGGAAGAATAGTAGTTGGTGTCATTGTCCATTAATATTTTACGTGGGACACTAAATCTAGTTATGATGTTAGATGTCATGAAGTGGTCTATGTTCTTCATTCCATCTTCCTATTGGGGTATTTCCTCATCCCACTTGGAAAATATGTTGGTGGTAGTAAGGATATACTTGAATTATTAAGTTTTATATATGGGATATGGACCCGTGGAATATATTCCCAATTTATAAAATGACTAGGAGAAATTGGAAGTATAAAATAACTCTAAGGGATGATGGATGAAGTTTTCACCAATTTGATAGGAATGATACATCTTTATAAACACCACATAGACTTATATTATCATTTTCTAGAAATATATAAGCCTCCTAATTTGGTAGGAGAGCCTAGTTTCTAACCGATGAGTGATGAAAAAGTATGCATGGACTTCCTGTATTATGGTAAGGGTCTCTCCTTACATGATAAATATGTAGAGGACTCCATCGAAGTCTCATGTATAGATGGATTTTTGTTCTTTTGAAACATTATGAATGGTGAAGTTGTCTACTAAGTATAATATATATTTCTTTTTTGGATTAATCCAATGAGAGGGTCTCATTTTGGAGGTAGTTCAATATGGGGCTCATCCAATTAATGATGGATATTGGATCATCAAACCTTAGGGAAACATTGATATGATTGGATTCCTCTATTTCATAGATGATGACTGGGGATACTACCCATCAGTGTTCAATGTGAAAGACTATCTCATCCTGGTCAAGGTCAGATAGGGCTATGAAATTATTGGAAAATGCATTAGGATGAGTGTTTTGTGTGTGGGGGATGTGATTCAATATTGGTTTAAAAGGGAACTCCTCCATAATCCCCTCACATAGCTAGAAAAAGGGGCTAACTCTTCCTTAATGGTGGCATATTCACCATAAATCTACTTGATCACCTATTCTAAATCACCTTTGACAATTATATGGGCTATCTATAGATACAAGGGAAGTTCCAGGCCTACAATACAGTCTGGTTACTCTACCTCATTATTGGGGTATACTTCTGATAAAAGTAATGAATATGGAATAATTTCCTTGGTCAGGAAGAAAAAGGCAATCCACAAACCAAATCAGTTGAGCTTTAGGCTTTCTATTATTTTCCATCTCAAACTAAGAGATGCTTCATCAAAGTACATCTACCAAATTTAGGGATTTTCATGTGATTAGGAAACTTCTTCATCTATAATCTTAGAGTTTACCAGTGTGTTTTCCATAGAACACTATGATGCTTGGAAATTAGTTATCCCTCAACCTTTGATTTCCTTATGTGACACAAATCAAATGTAAAACTATTGAAATATATCCATCTATTAGGTAAGATACCTAGTTAGAATAAGGTGGATGGGGATGTAATTGAACATGTCGATAAGGGAGACCGAGTGAACCTCATGGTTCCATAATTATGCCTCATATTGTTTACCACAAAAGTGAAAGATAGATTTTATCGATATCAGAATATCATGTCCTGGTATCTAACACCATTTTTCTAAGATAATAGAGACTACTTTCTTTTCATATGTTATTTTTTTGGGCGGGAATAGCATTGAGTGATCACTCTATAGAGACCTCATAGAAAATGAGAGGTTTTGTTTTACTAGTGGAATCTATACCAATGAGTGAAATTGATATTTCATAAGGTTCTTGATGGTTTATTTATAGTATTTATCCTAATGAAAAGTGACTCCGTTATTTATTAACCTTATTAAGGGAAGGAATTTTCCATCCATATTGGTTATGAAAGGCTTGATGTGAGTTTGGAGATCCTGAAACCCTCTAAACCCTTTAAGGCTTCAAGGAGGTGACATATTGAGGATTGAACTAGTATTTTTGGATACAATCTCAATGTTGTGGTGGAATAACATAATCCCAAGGACTTTTCCTAATGTTAGCCATAAAATAACACTTGAATGGATTTATCTTCATATTGTACAACTAAAATTTTATAAAGATGGTTTAAAGGTTGGTGAGATGGTCATAACATTTCTAGGAATTTACCAGCAGGTCATCGACAAAGCACCCCATGATTATTTTTAAAAGGTCTTGCATGTGTGATGCATATCACATTGGTAAGTGGAACCAAAATTCATAAAAATAAAGGGTATGTATTGGTAGTATAATACAACTTAGTGTGATTTGAAGGTAGTGAAGTCCTAATATTCAGGGGTATCTTGATAAGATTTTACCCTAAGTACCTGTCTATAAAGGAATTGGATTGGAAGCTTGAAATTGAACCAATCAAATTATCTATAATAGGAATTGGTAAATTTTCTTATAGACAGCATCAGTTGAGATTATGAAATCGATGAAAACCCTGATATTCCCATTATTATTCTTAATGGGGATGATTTTTCTAGGCTATCTTGGGTATTTTACCTATTGAATGAATCCATATTTGATATGACTATAAATTTTTTATTCCACCATGGTATCATGTGAAGTATTCATTTTCTTGGATGCCTATTTGAAACCTCAATAATTATCTGACATGCCCAGGTGATGAGTGCCCACATCTGGATCCATATTTGACATCTCTATGTAATTCAAAATATGTAACACCCCAACCCAAAAACCCAATTTCGGTGAATCATTTTATTACATTGGCATGATTACATAGAATCAAATCCCGAAGGACCGATCAATTTAGCAGTCTTGGAAAGCCATATTACATACATGATTCCCATAATACATTAAGAAATATTAAATACCAACCTGATACACACAAAATTAAATAAAATGAATCCTTGAAAGATTATTCAAATAATTATTCTACATAACCTAGGGAAACATAATAAGGGTGAGCTCAAATGCTCAGTAAGGGGAAGTAAAACAAAATCAATAATGAATCACAGAGAAAAAATAACATGGAAAGGTAAATAAATGATAAAAAATTCTCTTTACATAAATATATAAGGAAATATAAATATTGAAAGGTATGAAAATGAAACTCATGCTATCTAAATCAATAAAATTAGAATGAAATGTATCCATATATTTGTCGATGCAAAATCTCATGGATGAATAATAACTGAATCAAAATGAAGGAAATGATTAATTATTGGATTTCATGTTTCCTAGGTACATAATACCTTTACCGTCAAGACCTTTCAATAGATGGTTTACAAAATATAGGGTAAAAACAAATCTGATTTGGCCAAATGATTCTTCTCATGAGACCACTGATGCATCAAGTGGCTATATATAACCAGGCCCCACTCGTGTCGTACCAGTTCAAAGCATTAATCATATATAAAATAAATAACATTCCTTAATCAAATATACATATCGAATAAAGAGTATTTATTTATCAATAATACCTCATAAGAGGATAATTAAAAATATGGGTTGTTGACATTAATTAATTGAAATACCATTGAAAGATCATAAAAACAATCTTGAGGGAAATGACATTTTAAACATTCCAATGTGTCCCATACCACATTGAAACATTTAAATCATAAAACCCATGAAGGAATAATATTAAATGAAACTTATAATATCATTATAGTAAGGATATTCATGATATAAAATGTTAAATTCTAGTAAATACACCAAATAAAAGTGAATTGGTGTATAATAACAAATAAGTCTCAATGAAATGTAAATTGATATGAAGCCCCTTACCTTAATCTTAATTTGGTTGTGTGGTATATACCATCATGTATAGTGGTTTAAAATATGTTACTAACTTATACCCTAAGCATACTTATGTTTATAATATCATATATTAACTTCTTATAATATTTTATTACTTTTTTGTTAACACTCTTTCATTATTTTATCTATTTCAGATGTTAATTACCTTGTTTTCCCAAGTGTGTTTTGACTTGTTACTTGCTGTTAATATTTCTTAGATCACGATTTCATCATATCCATAATTTAAACCATGAATTAATTATATATTTGGAGATAATAAATTAAGTGCACCATTCATGGAGACAGTAGGCTGTACGTACACATGGACGCTACATTTCATTACTTTGTCATAATAAAAGAGTGAAAAATAAATGATACATATGTATATTATAATTCCATTATCATATTTATGTTATATATGTTATATAGGGTTATTAAAATAATCCTTAACACATTACATGTATAGAATGAATGAATCACATTTCTCCGAGGGGGCGGTAGTCCACACCTCCTCAAATGATGTTATCATATTAATGAAAAATGGGAAGTGTTAAAGGTATATGTTATAAAAAGGATTACAAAATTATAAACACATAATACATAACACACACACACACACACACATATATATATATAATATAAAAATAGAGGCCTTTATAATTTCCACTATGATAGATGGTAAATGAAAAATGGACAATCATCATTTTGTGAGGCAGTAGTTCGCCGTACATAGAAACAATATGTTCATTACCCATTAGATGGATGTGTGCATAAGTATAGGTTAAACCATTTAATTAAAAACATACTAGTTTATTGAGTATTATTTTTTTGTTATATAATCGTGGAATAAATATATTTATGTGGTGGAGAATGGAAATAAAACTAGAGATCTTGAGAGAAGGCGTTACCTCTTAATAGGGTAACTTCTTTTGGGTTGTACCAAAAGGCTTACTTGGATTGATTTATGACCAAGTAGGGGCTTATAGGAGGAATTAAGGTATGTTGGGATGTGTATTGGTCATATCCTATATGAACCTAACTGGTTTTATAGGTGTGAGGATGTGGGAGAGGTGGTTTCCTTTTATAGGTATGGAAAAGGACTCACTTGGTATTTTTCAAAAGAAGTTTGGTGTACCCATGTTTTTACCTTAAAAAGTATTCCAAAATAAACCTAAATAAAAATTCTAAGGTTAATTTACTATTTAGGGCCATCCAATGGGTGTTGGAAAAGTTTCTAGGCCATTAGGCTCTTAAGTTAGAGGCTTATTCCTTTATTATGATTAATTTGACCTTAATAATTGTAATTAATTTCAATTAATTTCCCTAATATTTTTTGTAAATTTTTTTTGAATTATTAGAAATTAGAAATTATTATTATTAGAAATATGGAATCCATTTTTTTCAAATTACAATAATAGAATTTACAGAAATTAATTTGAAAGTCACCTCGCAGATAGGATGACAATGCTGGTTTGTAAGGTAAAAATGTAAAAAGGTTTCCTATGTTTTTATACTGAATTTAAAAGTGAAATTGATTAATATGACATAAATTTTATTAATTTATAATAATATTATCTAATTAAACTTTAAAACCATTTTAAAATATAATTTCTCTAAATAAATAAATTAGATGAAAAATCAGTTTTGAACTAAAATTCTGAATTTTAACTATTTATTAAAAAATGATATGTTTCTGAGAGATATCACAAATTCACACTCACCAAATTCCTATGAATCTATTTAAAATATGATGTTTATTTTGACATATTAAATCAATTAAAGTATAAAAATTCATATTTAAAATGGGTTCACCAATAGAAGACGGTAAAATTGCCTTTATAAAAATATAGGGTTTTAAGTGTAATATTTGGTCTGTTCTTATCTTATTCTTATAAAATTTGTTGTATGAACATAAAAAATTATATATTGAGTATATTATATACATTAAATTAATATCATGTCACACCCTGACATTGGATACTTCTTTGTTTTATCATTTTATTGGTCTCAAATCTTGTGGTTGAGGTTCAGGATTGAGTCCCGATTAAACATTTTGAGTTTTTGGATGTTTTGGTGGTTTTTGGACTATGAATGGGCACCAAAAGGCTAGTGGAAACCATTAATATCAGACTAGGTACCATGTGATAGATACTGGAATGGGATAGAAGCAACCACATAGTTTGCACACGATCACATAAACCGTGCGGGGTGGTTATGCGGTAGGTCCCAAGAAGTGGTAGAAGCTACCACATAGTTTTTGCATAGTCTCAAAAACCATGTGGATTATTCTTGTGGTCACTGACTTCTTGGGTAGAATCTACCACATGGTTAGTGCACAGTTTGATTTACCATGTATTTAAACTATACGAGATGCTGATTTTCTTAAAATTTATAAACCCTATTCTACACTTACCCATTTTAACCCCAATTCATTACCCCTCCCTCTTGGTTGACTTTGATGTAAAAAAGGGATCCCAAGACCCCTATAACTTTATTCCTCCTCCCACCTTGGATCAATATTCATGCTTCCAAGGTAATCCTTTTATGGATTTTGTCCATTCTCATCTTTCTCCTCTCCTCTCCATATTTCATGATTGCCCTTTGGGGGTTTATCATTTGGATAAACCCTAATAGATAGGGTTTGTGTGTGGGTTGTGTTTTATTTTTATCTAGGGTGTGTGAAGGGTGTGGTGGTCTTAAATCTATCCTCTATAAAGGTTTCATTGCATTTTCACACAACCTATGTAGGCGTTTCCATGTACTTTCTTTCTAATGCAAACCATTGGTGATTGGATATCTTTAATTAATTTTTTAAACATTATTTGAATCCTTATAATACCCATGGAGAGTTTATTATGGTGTTTTCATGTTGGTATAACATCCTAAAAATATCATTCTAAGCGATTCCTTCTTTATGCCTATGTGTATGCACACCAAATGTTCATGATGAAATGTTAGTCGAGATTTTAATGGTAGAGTTGGATTATTTGGATGGTGCTTCAACATAGAAACATTTTATTAAATTTATTAGTTTGTGTTTGGGTTTCTTATGTGAAACAAGTGGTTTTTATAACATGGATTGTGGTTCCTGTTGGAAGGCATTTGTTGTTTCTTTGAAAATTGTAGGGGGAGAAACTACTTGTGGTATGCCATTGGATGGGGGAACTCCCATGGGTGCACAGAGTGCACAAATGGATGGGCCTTCAAATGATAATGGAATTGAAGGTGATTCTCTTCTTGAACCTTGGTTTTATAAAAAGGGTCTTATCCTCTATCCCTCCGTCTTTCTATAAAATGGTTACGTGAACCCCCAAATGACATAAAGTAATTTTCAAGATTGTGAGGAATGTTATTTCCCCATTTTGTGTTATATAAATAATGATTGGTTTCTAAGTGATAAGAAAGAACATTTGTAACATTTGAGTGTGTTATGTGTTTTCATCATGGATTTAAATGGAATTGAGTTGAAATTTAAAAGGCATGTTTGGAAAAGTTTGTATAAGTTTCATTTCACGTTATTTTAGAAATGGTTTTTGAAATGTTTTGGTAAATTTATTTGGGTGAATAAAGATAAAGGCATATTTTCAAAACAAGCATGTTTTTAAAATAAATGGTCAAATGTGTATATAATGTGACTACCAGGTTGGAACCTTAAATGATGTGACATATATATAGTGGGTAATCCTATTAGGGATTTCCCTATATGGGTTATCGTATAGGTAGTGTCTGTGTTTGGGGTAGGCAAGTGCGGTGATGGAAGGTAAGGTGAGTCATGCGTGAGAGGGCCTCCTAATTAAACAAAATACTTTTAACATGGGTTTCTAGGAATATTTTAGAGGTTCAGGTAATAGTTTCTTTCCAACCCCAATTAGATGGGTTATTACCCCTGGGATCACTGATAGGTGGTCCCAAACTGAGTATGTCCAGGGTCGCTCTAGGGAGGTTTAGGTGAATTCCACAGCTACTGAATTGTGTGTGTTTGTTTATATTCTATTATATTATATTCCCATCAAGAACAATTTTTTTTATTTCTAGCACAACCCTAGTATCACTTATTTTTGGTTTTGGTTTTAAAATGATAATCTGTTTTGAAAATTAAAATATGGTGTGAAATGTTTTCCAAAAGGGAAAATATTTGTTTATTTTTTAAAATGAGAAAACCTATTTGTATACATGCATTTATAAATTGAGTTAGTGGATTGTTTTTGGGAAAGGAAACACATGGATTCTTTGGTGGTTGCCTACTGAGATTTCTAGCTCACACCCTACTTGTTCTACTCAGTGTCGGTAGACTTGATTTGTTTTGTAGGTTCAGATTTTTTTTTCTAGGTTTTTGGTTTGTGAGCTCACTGTTTGGACATGTTGACCACATGGATGGTTGGTTAGTGGATGGTGGTGACCATGAGGTCACATGAAGATCATGTCAATGGCCATTTGGTTTGTTTTTTATTTAGTTAATCATTTTTCGTGTAGTAACTTGTATCCAGAATTGTTTGTACATTTTTATTTGAGATTCAGCTGTGGTTATTGCTACATGATCAATTGTTTTGTTTATTTATTTGATCCCAATTATTGGGTAGAAAGAATTCACACTTTTATTTTATTTTATTCCCAACACTAGTTCCCAGCCCATGAGGATCAGAAACGCCCTTCAAGCCATGCCATAGACCAAGTCGGGTATCATGTCAGATGGAATTCGGGCCTGGAATGTGACATATCTCCAACTAATTGTTATTTATTAAATATATTAGGGTAAAATAGCTTTTTGAAAATAATAATTTTTTATTTTATTTTTAATCAGTTTTCATATACAATTATAATTAATTTATAAGAAATTAATTCATTTTAAATTTGTGTAAATAATATATTTTTATAAATTAGTTACCCATTTTCATAAATAATAATTTAAATGATTGGTTATATATTATTATATTTAATAATAGATCGTTATTTGGTAAAACTCGGTCTTGCATATAATGTAATATTTCAAGGAAAGTCTCTCTTTTGTGTAACACAAGGTAACTCAATGTTGAGTTCATTACCAAAAATATAGAATATATAAAATATATTTAATATAGTAGATATATTTTAAAGTATCAAGGTTTTATTTTCCCTTATGTTCTTGGTGTTGTGTGTCATGCATGCTACCAAATATAAGGTTCTAACCTTAGAATTTTTGGGTTTTACATTCTCCCCACCTTAAATAAATTGAATCTTCAATATTTAAAATTAATCTCAGAAATATTGGTATTGAAAATAAACTGTTGTTGAAAGACCCACATTTTAAATAGGGTTAATAACCCATTTTCTTAATAAGATAGAAAGGAAAGTACAATGGTCACATAACTAGGTTCCCTAGTAGGACAACATATGTGGGAAATAGAAACATGGATACAAAAGAAAGAAAAACAAAAATTAAGTTATAATGGAGAGTTGTAGATAACACATTCAAATGAAAGTTATTTATCACAAAACTATAAAACATAGGTTTGAATAAAGGTCAATGATATCATCAAAAAAGATAATAATAGGATTTTTTTTGTTTCAAAACCATTTTATTTCTATAGTTGAGTAATTATTTCACAGTATGAGAATATAAGGAAATATACATTTATATTCCCATAATCTTTTCCTTTGATTACTCCTTGAACTATTTATACTTTATCTATTAGCACATGATGCATTATATGGTGAATTAATACATTGAACTCTAAAATCTCATCCAATTATCAACTTAAAAAACTTTATAAAGGGTTAAATTTTCCAACAGATTATAATAAAATCACTTTATATGGAAAGTTACTAAATTTCTCAAATGAACTTATCATTAGACTTTAATCAACCTGAAGCATCTCTAAATTTTCACATACCAAACATGTGAATAACTTCAACATATATCCTCTTGAAATATGGTAATAACTAGAATCACCACAAAAACATATTAGGAACTTGAATTCTTCTTTATTTCTTATGTAAGAAACATGTTATTGGATATATTACTGAAATCCAATAGTGTTACAAAATCAGTCAATGATAGCATAGGACACTTGTCAAAAATTCATCAATTAGTTTTAAGGTAGTCAGAACTTGTCAAAATAAATCATTTCTTCATCATTATATCAACATCAGGAACATATTAGGGGTTTTCATTCCCTCAATCATGTGTTTTATAAAATGTTTTAATTTATACTAAATCAATTTTGTTGGTACCATTCAAAATATGATCTCAAATCCTTAATGAAAAAGTAAAATAGTACAATCCTTATATATTTCATAAATCATATGATGAGAACATCATAAAAAAATAATTTTACAATATATTTCTTAGATAAAAATAAAGAAGTACATTAATAATTCCACTTTGGTTGTGTCAATAACATATTATTGACCATGATCCCTTATCTTCTTATAAGGTATATTCTCTTTATTCTTAGGGAATTAATTTTCATATCACCCCATCTCCTTGTAGATATAAGATTGAATAGTAGTATTTTCTTTCTTTCCTTTACATTCATTTTCTTTGTGAACCTTTTCTTCAGACTTATAAAAAACTACCAAAACATTCATGCATTTAACATGGTGATTCTTTCAATAGTTATCACATGTTGGAAAATACTTCTTTCCCATCATCTTTATTGAACCATTCCCCTTTTCATGGTGTTAAGAAGACCTCTTCTTCTCTTGATTTCCCTTAAAGGCATAAGACTTGGAGAATTATTTCTCAATCTTGATATCATATAAAAATATTTCATCATATGAAGAAATGTTTTGAGACACTAGTTCCCTTTGGAGAATTGTAGTCATTCCTTCAAAGAAGTGGTCAATATTTCACTCCTTGTTTCATATATAATCTATAAAATACGTGACTAACACTATAAAGGTAGCTTCATAATTTGCAACACTCTATTCTTCCTTTTTATTTAAGCCAAAGAACATAATCTTCATCTCAATATATTTATCATGAAGAAAGTATTTATCAAAGATTATATCCTTAAAAGTTCTCAATTTCATGAGTTCAATTTATTCTTCCTCCCCTATATTTTGGATCAGATAGCACCATTGTTCAGCATCATGTTAGAGCCAATAGACCAAAAGTGCAAAAATTTCATTTTTACTGCATTACAAGGTATTAAGTATCTTTCCTATAGACCTAATCTATTGCTTGAATAAAATTGGATTAATAGTCCCACTAAATGATGAGAGATTTTTCCACAAAAAGCAATACAGTATAGAAGATTCTCTCCATGGAATAAGTTTCTCCATTTGGGAAAGGTTATTTTTCAAAACTTGACTAAACTACCATAATATATCCATAACATTCTTAGTTCCAATACCAGAATTATTTGTTTCCTAAAAAGTGAAATCTCTACATTTTATACAAAATCTGGTACCATTCTTCCTTCCAGGATCAATTTCTAAACAATGACATACACTTGATTATCTCATACGGTTATGAACTTTGTATAACTCTAAATAATGGATAACAAATAACATAAATTTATGCCTCATGAATCCTAGAGTCATAAAATTTTGTTAATTTGGGGAAATATTTAATTTTAAATCCTTCAAAATGGTAGGTATAAAAGATGTGAATTATCCTGGGTGTATCCCAAAGAGTGTCAAACTAGGTGTGTAGTAAGGCTCGTTTTCATGTACTAAGTTACCCTGAGTTTGGCCCAGAACACCTTGTTAGAGTTATTACTCCTAGGTACATCTATTCCAGAACCATATCCACATTTAGTTTCCAGATAGGGATGCATTTTGAGGAATACCCACATTATCTCTTCCTAAAAAAAATTCTAGGATGTTCTTATATACTTATTCTCAATTAATATATAGGGTTGTGCTTCCTAATATATGATTTATAAATATAATTTCCATTTTTTCTGATAAACTCCATTTAATACCAACTGTAACACCCTGACCTAGAAACCCATAGATGGTGCATCATTTTATTATATTGTCATGGTTAGAAGGAATCAAATCCTGAAGGACCGATCTGTTTAGTAGTCTTGGAATCTATATTACATACATGAAAACCATAATACAAATAGAAAATAAAAAAATGATACATAATAAAGTGAAATAAACTGTATCCTTGAATGCCTATTCAATTATTTATGCTTCATAACCTAGGTAAAGGAAATATAATAAGGGTGATCTCAAATTCTCAGTGAGGGTAGGTAAAACGAAAGCAATAATGAATCAATGAGAAAAAATTAACATGGAAAGGTAAATAGCCAATAAAACATGAAATTAAAATAACTTGATAAGGCAATATAAATATGGAAAGGTACGAAACTTAAACTCATTCCATCTAAATCAATAAATGAATAATAAAATTTATCCATAGATCTGTCAATGCAAAATATCATGGATGAATAATAACTTAATCAAAATGTGGGAAATTCTTAATTATTAGATACCATGTTTCCTAGGTACAAGGTAACATTACTATTAAGACCTTTTAAAAGATGTTTTACAACATATAGGGTAAAAACACATCTGATTTTTCCAAATTATTTGTCCCATGAGAGTACCGATGCATCGAGGGGCTATCTATAATCGGGCAACACCCGTGTCGCACAAATACAAATAATTTCTCATATATCAGAAAAATAATGCACCTTATCAAATATCCATATTGAGTAAGAAATATGGATTTATAAATAATACATCATTGGAGGATAAGTAATAACAAGGGTTATTGACATAAATGAATGGAAATACCATTGAAATATCACAAAAGCAATCTTGAGGGAAATGACATTTTAAACATTCCAATGTGTCTCATAACACATTGAAACATTTAAATCATAAACCCCATGAAGGAATAATATTAAATGAAAATTAGAATAACATGATATTAAAGATATTAATGATATAAAATGTTAAAGTTTAGCAAATACACCATATTAAAGTGAATTGGTGTATAATGATAAATAAGTCTCAATGGAATGTAAATTGAGATGAAATCCCATAACTTAACATTCCTTTTGTTATGAAGACTTTATAATCTTGTATGGTGGTTTAAAATATGTTACTAAATGATACCATAACAATAATAATGTTTATAATATCATATATTAACTTGTTACAATATTTTATTTTGATTTGGTTAACACTATTCTATGTTTTTAGTTATTTCAGAATTTAATTGCCTAGTTTTCTCAGGTATTTTTGATTTGTTACATGTTGTTACTATTTCTTAGATAATTTTTTTTATAATCTACAGAATTTAAACCATGGAATAATTATCTTATATATTCATCAAATATGTATTAATATTTGTTCAAAATATCCAGAGATAAGAAATTAAGTGTACTGTTTATGGAGACGGTAGGTCGTACGTACACATTAACACTACTTTCATTTTTTTGTCATATTAAAAGAATGAAAAATAAAAAAAAATATGTATATTATAATTATGATATAATATCTATGTTATATATTTTACATAGTTTTATTAAAATCATCTTTAATACATTCCATTTATAGTGTGAAAGAATCATATCGCCCTAAGGGGACGATAGTCCACACTTCCTTAAACCATGTTATCATATTAATGGAAAATGGGAAATATTGAAGGTATGTGTTATAACATGATTAATAAAGTATAAATACATAATAAATATTATATATATATCAAATATAAATATATTTTCCATTATAATATCCACCATTATAGATGGTAATGGAAAAATGAACAATCATCATTTTGTGAGGCAGTAGTTCACTGTACACAGAAACAATATGCTCATTATCCATTAGATGTTGGTGTGTGTAAGTGTATTTTGAAACCTTTAGATAAAAAATAATAGTATATTTAGGATAATTTTTTATATAATAATGGAATAAGTATATTTTAGGGGTTGGAGAATATAAATTTAACTAGAGTCCTTCAGAGAAGATGTTACCTCTTAATCATGCAAATTCTTTTGGTTTGTACAATAGGATTCCTTGGATTGATTTATTCCAAAGTAGGGGCTTATATAAGTAATATTGGGATATTGTGAAGTGTATTGGGAATATATTTTTCAAACCTCAGTTGTTTGAGAGGTGTGGGGTAGTGGGATAGGTGGTGTCCTTTTATAGGGAAGGAAAATGATTCACTTGGTATTTTTGAAAAGAAGTTATGTGTAACCATGATTTTACCTAAAAAAAGTCTTAAAAAATAAACATTACTCAATAGTGGAAGTTTAATGGAATATTTATGGAAATAAAATGGGTTTTGGAAAACTGTATAGGTTATTTGGTCCCTTAAGTTAAAAGATTAGTCCTTTATGAATATTAATCTAACCTTAATAATTTTAATTAATTTTAATTACTTTCACTAATATTTTTGATAAAAAATAGTTGGTATTATTAGAAATTAAAAATTATGATGATTAAAAATATGGAATAAATTTTTATAAATTCCAATCATAGAAGTGGCAGAAATTAATTTAAAATTTATCCCTTGGATAGGATAACAATGTGGGTTTTTTAGGTAAAAATGTGCAAAAGTTTTCCTTGTTTTTATAGTCAATTTAAATATGAAATTTATTCCAATGAAATAAATTGTATTAATTTTTAAAAATATTATATAAATAAACTTTTAAACCAATTAAAAGTATAATTTAATCCTATAAATAAATTTAATGAAAAAATTGTTTTGAACTAAAATTCAGTTTTTTAACTATTCACTGAAAAATGATATGTTTCTGAAAAATATTAAAAATTCACCCACACCTAATTTTTATGTTTTTATTTCAATTATTAAGTGTATTTTTACATATTAAATCAATTAATATGTCAAAATTCATATTTAAAATGTGTTTTTCATTAAAAGATGGTAAAATTGCCTTTATAAAAATATAGGGTTTTAAGTGCAGTATTTGGTTTGTTCTTATCTTATAATTATCAAAACTATTCGATGAACTTAAAAAATATTAAATTTAATATATGATATATATATATATATATTTATATATATATTACATTAATATCACCCACTAATTATTATTATTTAAATATATTAGGGTAAAATAGCTTTGTAAAAATAATTACATTTTCTTTTATATTTAATAGGGTTTCATATTAATTTCTAATTAATTTATAACCAATGAATTAATTTTAAATTTGGGTAAACCATATATTTAAAAAAAAAATTTACCCATTTTTATAACTACTAATTTAAAGGCTAGGTTATGTATTATTATATTTAGTAATATATTGTTATTTTGTATAACACGGTCTTTAGTGCAATGTAAGATTTTGAAGAAAGTCGCTCTTGTGTGTAACACAAGGTTACTTAATTTCATGTTCATTACCAAATATATAATATATAAAATCTATTATCAGGGTATTATTTTCCTTTATGTGATTTGTGTCACGTGTCATGTACATTATTGAATACAAGGTTATTACTTTAGAAATTTTTGGGCGTTACAAAATGACAATGCAATGAAGCTATTTTAAAAATTAATTATGAATCTCTTTATCTTCATAAGGGATGGAGGTTCTGATCAATGTGGTCCATGGGTCCCTTTTTCCTCTAAATTTAACTATTATAGATCATCTATGGTTGTGGATATGCCTTCCTCAAATGTTGGATTGGTGTCTTTGAGGTCATAATATTTTTTTTCTATTTCAAAATCTATAGAAGTGTCCTTAGGACTAGTAAAAAGTATGGTAGCATATCTACCCATAATGAGGGATTAGGGGACACTCTTGGGCCCTAGGAGTAAAAAAACATGGGTATCATGACTGATAACACTTCAGAGGTGCTCGCATTCTTCTCCACTATCATTGGGGGTAGAAGAAAAATTAAAATATTGAATTGTAAGGGACATCATATGGGAATATTTAATTTCCACCAACGGTACTATGGAATTAACAAATCTAGTTAGTGATGGAAAATGATCATTATTATTCGAGTCATTGACCTCCCTGGGTGTGTCCTATCTATCTCTTAACATGCGCCTACTTAAGTTTGAATGAATATCTTTACATATGCATGGTCCGATGAAGTTATCGAATTATGGAGGCTCATCATTGTTATAAATACCATGATGATTAGGTTTATAGACAATACATACTCATTTTTGAACAAGCTCTATGACTCACAGGGGTAGTTCCCAAGCCATTAGGAGTGACAACCTGCATGTTATTCTCTATAATTTATTACTTTCTTTCTCTCTTGTAGAAACCTTCTTCAGGGTACTCAAATTCACAAGATTGAAAATGGGAACTATCACTACAAAACATGCCAAGCTTTCCATTGATGGTGTATTTCAATCCTTGATGGAATTTAAATGACACCTCCATGTGGCTATGAAGACAAAGTATCTGGATAAGAATGTTGTATGTTGTGTTCCATTAGATAAATCTGAACTAAACTTTTGGAACTAGCTTATTAAATTGGGAATTGAGCTTGATCTTTCCAAGTGAATTTTTATTTCTCTTATAATACCCTTAAATGGTTATCTTCATAGGAGATAAATCATCCACAATATATCCCAAACATCAAAGAGTCCAGACAAGAATAATATTAATCCCAGAACCATTATCAATCATATACCATAAAATATAAATATTATCTAGCTTTTTGGAAATGTAGATGGGTCTATTATGCTCCTGAATGGATTCTTATCAATATTCCTTTATGAATGAGATAGTGGTATGACATTTTTATGATATAGTTTCTGACCAATAAATCTATGATACATTGAATTATATATCACATTGGTAGGAACTATAGAGTCCCTCTACAAGAACCTCCTTGAGTTATTTTAAAATATTTAGATAATATAGTATTGATAGCTTGGTTGGGAAAACCTATAACTGTTTCAAAATGTTATATTTTTTGTATCATAGGTCTTGACATTCTAATATGGGGTTATTCCTTCACATGTTCCTTAGGGGATGAAGTTATTGAGTTTGGTGAATCTATTATTGAGATATAATTTGGAGGTACAACTGCACTAAAAGAGAGAGTTTAACTAGTTTTACCATGTGTGTCAACTGGATAGATAATTGTACACCTACCAGTTAGTCATTCAAAATAATTGGGTTTGTATGACTCTTAGATGACTCTGAGTTGACTCCATGCTCTTGCTGGGCTCATTGATGTTATATCTTAAAAGTTTCAACCACATGGATTTGGTGGGGATGTTTCTAGGATATTGGGATCAACTAGGATTGTGTATTCCTCTGTTACTTCATGTTATACCTTTATCTCACTGACCTGGTATACAGAACTTGGTTTTATATGCACATTCTTCATCGAAGATGGATTCTGTTAAATTAATGGCCTTAAAAAAATAAAGTGTAACTACTTATGCAATGAGGATACTATTTGGTAGGGTGGGTCCTATGTTCCAGGTGATTATGGAAAGAAATCTACAAGAGTCAGAGATAGTTTGGGAGTTAGAGGATATTCTTCCTATTATACCATATTATTCTTATGATGGTTATGTTTTCCTAAAGAAGATGTGTTTTATGAAAAACCTTTAGATAATGTGTTTGTGTGTGTGTGTGTGTGGGGGGGGGGGGTGTGATGAGACCTTGATTTGTTGATGGAGTTGTGATCTAAGAATGCCATTAGTTGGTTGACTATTTTTCTGGTCATCTAGTCAGCATACATTTTTTCACAACTAAATGAAACTTCTTCCTAGTCACCTTCTCCTCCTTTTTGGGAGGTAGACACATAGTTTACTTCCACATGGGATTTTCCTAGAATCACCTATCTAGAATCAACCATACCCTATAAGATCTATTTGAAGATAAAGAAGTATTGGATAGTGTAGGCCAAGCTCTGATGAAAGAGGATGTAGTCAAGAAGATTTCTGATCCCAACATCTCTATGTTTATTGGGATTAGGTATCTTGAGAGGGTTGTTCTCCATGGATGTGAGAATATAAGTTGGAACCTATTAATTTCAAAAATAATATATTTTTTCTTCCATTCCTCAAATAGTGGGTGGCATTGAACTCTATTTGGATCTGGTTTGGGGTAGTTTCATTGCTATTATCGCTTAACAAGTGGCTTTGTGTGATTTGCATCTTTATTGGGTTCTATTGCAGTAACTAGAGCTAGATTGATTGCATGATAAAACTCTATTTTGTTGAATATTTTATTGATAGTAAATGATATAATTTCCTCTCATTGTGTTAAATATGTTTATTTATAAAATATTTGGGATTTGATCATTCATTTGAAAATTTTGTGAAAATTCCAGTTTTACTCTTTATAGTGCACTATAGTATTTAGATGATAATTATTATTATATTTATTATTTGAATTTTAAATTTTGTAACAGTATTACTAGATTAATTTTCTACAACTTTAATTCAGGACACTAGAGCTAATAAGTGCATTTGGATCGAGTAAATGGGCCATTAAAACAATGGTGGGCTGGACTCGGCAGAATAGACATGGGTTCTGTATTTGGGCCATATCGTCTTTATCTCGGCTTGGATTGAGCCCAAATTTTGAGTGAAGCTCAGGGACATGATTTTAAACAAATAATACTTCTATAAGGTCGGTCCATTCATGAGTTTTGAGGTCCACTAGGCAGTGAAACTTGAAAAAAATATTTGGCCGAGTTTTTCATTTCACACTTAAACAGTTATGTAACCCTAGCCCTCGTAAAATCTATTTAAAGGGGGGTTTTAACTCTTTGGGAGGGATGGTAGAGGATTTGGGAAGGTTTTGACGAAAGGGTGTCTCTTGGGAGCCCCTCACAACACTTGGAATAAGTAAGCCTTTGTGAAAACCTCTCTTCCAAAAAGGCTCTCCTCTCCCACCTCTTCTATGTATTTCTTTTATTTCATGTTAGTTTCTTGAATTTTTCTTCAAATAATCTTCTCTATTCTTCCCTTTTATTATTCTATTAATCTTCTTAATTGGGTTGGAATCAAGAGTGGAGACAATATTGGGTTATACTCTTTCAATCCTTTTCTTATGCAAAACGTCTCCACAATAACTACACCGCCCATGGAAGAGTAGTTCTTTTTAGTAATTGGTCGACCTCTCACCTCCTTAATTAATTTATTTTGAATCAATGATATACTGTAATTCACTAAACATGATCCATTAATTGGGTTTTCAAATTAGAAGAAACTAAGTGAGCAATTGAACAATTAACACAAAACGCGCGAGGTCGGGATTTGTGTGAATTGTGAGAGCGCGATCTTAATCGGTAATACAAGACCGCACGTGATCAATTTTCAGAGTTCAAATACAATCCCTAAACTCAATTAATCCTCATTTCTAGAGTGGTTATGTGACTTAATTTACCACTTACCATAAGCTAATCTTAGATTACTAATTAAAGCAGGGTGTTGCGATTGCACGTTCCAAAGTTAGCCTAAGGTTAAATTCACTTCATCTTCGTGGTAAAGTTAATTCTCGTAGGGTTCGGGATTTAACAAATTAAGGGATCATAATTAAGTGAATATTAATTTAAAAGATAATGATTAATAAATTATTGAAGAGGTATAGTTAGATCGATTACGTCTTTTAAATATTCTCTAAACAAATATCTTTTTGTTGTGCCATTTTAATCAAACTTCATTTCAAAACTAAAAACAAAAAAAAAATACAATCTTCTTATAGAAAACTTCTTCTAGATTCATAAACTTTAACAACCACCCCAATCCTTTCAAGTAGTGTTTTTATTATCTTTTATTTTATTTATAGAATACCTCTAATTTTTTTTAATTCACTTCCCCCTTTGAGAGACGACCTTGGTCAGCACTCTACTGCACCTAAGTACCCTAAAATCAAACTAATCATTTGAGGGCGCCCACGACAGCACTATTTCAAATTGGCACCGTTTTCGGGGAGGCAAGTAATTTATTCAACCATTTAGAGGTATTTTTTTTATTTTTCTTTTTATTATTTTCTTCACCTCTCTCTTTCATCTTTCCCCTTTCTCATGTTTTCATTTTTTTTCATCCTCTTCTTTTCTTTTTGGACCGTCAACTCAAACTTCTCATTTTTATTTTACTATGGTACACACTCCTTCTTTTCATCTTTCATTGATTGATGACACGAACTAATCCCAAAGATCTCTTCGATCTGACCCTGATATTGAACGCAGCCTTAGGGCTCGAATCAGACAGTCTCAGTCTACGGGAAGTTTCAATATTCAACCAGTTGGTGAATTCCTCTCTTCTGGAAACATTAAAATTGGAAGAAATTCAAATTCAAACATAAAAGAGGAACCAATGGCTAGAAATAATGGAAATGAGCTAAATAGAACCATTTGATAATTGGCTGCACCTGATATTAACTATCAACCAAATTGTATTGCATACCCGAATCTCGAATCAGACTTTGAACTAAAATCTGGATTAATTCACCTTCTTCCAAAATTTCATGGCTTATCTGGTGAGGATCCAAACAAAAACCTTAAATAATTTAATGTGGTTTTCTCAACCCTTAAACCAAGAAATGTTTCTGAAGATCAAATTAAATTAAGTGCATTCCCATTCTCACTTGATGGAGCTGCGAAAGATTGGGCTTATTATTTACAACCCGAGGATGTAACTTGTTGGAATGATTTAAAACGTCTTTTCTTGCAGAGATTTTTTCCAGCATCAAGGACCACTTCCATTGATAAGGATATCTCTGGGATCAAGAAAGCCCAAGGGGAGTCAATGTATGAGTACTGGGAGCGATTCAAGAAGTTGTGTGCAAGCTGCCCACATCACTAAATTAGTGAGAAATTACTCATCCAGTACTTCTATGAAGGACTCACACATATGGAGAGGAGCATGGTGGATACTGCGGCTGGAGGAGCATTGGTGGACAAGACACCAGTACCTGCATGTGCATTGATTGATAAGATGGCCCAAAACTCTCAAAAATTTGGCGATAGAGGTACACCACAAGTCAGGGGAGCACATCAGGAAAGTCCTTCCTCTCTTGAATGTCATTTGATTGATACCAAGTTGGAAGAATTGACCACTATGGTGAGGTAGATTGCATTGACTCAAAAGACATCCCAACCCCCTCCTTTAAGGCCTTGTGGCATTTTCCCTGAGACAAGCCACCCAACTGGCTGTTGCCCACAACTACAAGAGACAGAGGATTGCGCAACAGTATTCCCAGGGAGACCATTTCAGCAGCAACAACAGCCATTTCCCTAAAAGAAGTTTGATTCATTTTCTCTAACATACAACCAAGGGTGGAAAGATCAACTAGACATGAGGTATGGCTCTGGACAACAACAAAGGCCCTCTTTTCAACAAAACTTCCAGCAGCCTCCGCCTTACCAGCAGGGCTTCCAATACCCCCAAAGGAGTTTTGAATCTCAAGCATCAACAAGCCAACAACACGGGAATCTCCAACACAAGGTAGACTCTAACACTGATGATCTTTTGAAGAAAATTGTTCTTAATCAACATAATGAACTGAAGAGTCAAGGTTCAGAGTTGAGGGAGTTGAAGACTCAAATGAGCGAGATTGACACTACCCTCCATGAACTTGTGAGTAAGAATTCTGGAAATATACCTTCCCAACCCACTCCAAATCCAAAGGGGAATGTTAGTGCCACCACATTGATAAGTGAGAAGAAAATTAACTATACATCTGTACCTACCATTCCACCGGGATTCACCTCTACTCCAGAGAAGCCGAATTCCATACCAACTGATTAGAAATCCAAGGAGAAAGATAAAGGTAAGAAAAAGATTGATGATTTTCCTCCTAAACCCCTTCCTTTTCCAAATAGGGTTGTTCAAACCAAGAAGATGGCTTAAGAAGCAATGAAAAAGGAGGTTTTGGACACATTCAAGCGTGTGGAGATCAACATTCCTCTACTTGAAGCCATTAAGAAAATCCCAAGGTATGCCAAATTCTTAAAAGAACTCTTCACCAATCGAAGAGGGCTCAAGGGAAATGACAGGATCAACCCTGTAAGGAATGTCTCAGCACTCATTACACCAACTCTAGCAATGCCAACAAAGTTCAAGGATCCCGAGACATTCACCATCCCATGTACCATAGGGGAGTTGCACTTCTATGATGCTCTTTGTGTTTTAGGAGCTTCAATAAATGTGATTCCCCACTCTGTATTCTCTTCCTTGCAGGTTGGTGAGTTGAAGCCAACAAGAGTAGTGGTGTAGTTGGAAAATAGAGCTACAACATATCCAGTGGGAGTCATTGAGGATGTACTTGTCCGGGTAAGAGACATGATCTTCCCAACAGATTTCTACATTCTTAACATAGAGGACGATCAGGTAAGTTCTCATGCTCCCATAATATTAGGTAGACCCTTCCTCAAAACTGTAAAAACTATCATAAATGTCAATGAAGGTACACTTTCCATGGAGTTTGGAGATGAAGTTGTGATATTTAATGTTATGGATTCCATGAAGTACCCCTCAGAGGATCACTCTGCATTTGTTATCTCCCATTTTGATCCACCAAATAAAAACTCCAAGGAATTTTATTGTCCTATGATTAGGGAGATTATGAGTATTGGTTCGAGTTTGATGTCTAAGAGCACTTCCACACATGTTGCTGATACACAATCCTCTCTTGAATTTGACTTTGATGTGGATTCATATTTTGATTTTGATCATGTTCACTCTGATTATGACATGGATGTTGAGTATGCTGATGGATTTGATGCTTTATTCTCTGATTTTGATGATGTATATTCTGATACTGATGCTCTTTGTGCACATATTTCAGTTCCTTCAATGTCTCCATCTATACTACATCCTCCTTCATTAAAACTCAAACCATTGCCACCAAATCTGAAATACTCATACTTGTTGAGTGGTGAGAGATTACCTGTTATCATTGCTAACAATATCCATTTTGAACATGAAGAAAAGCTTTTGAATATTTTTGAGGGAGAACATCAGGGTGATTGGGTGGACCTTGGCTGACATATCAGGTATTAGCCCCTCCATTTGCATGCATAGGATTCTCTTGGATGATGGGGCTAAACTGGTGAGACAACCACAAAGGAGACTTAATCCCACCCTCTTGGAAGTTGTTAAAAAAGAAATTGAGATATTACTTGAGGCAGGTATAATCTATCCCATTTCAGATTCTCAGTGGGTAAGTCCTATTCAGGTTGTGCGTAAGAAAAGTGGTGTTACTGTTGTTAAAAATGAGAAAGATGAGTTAGTTCCAATGAGGGTGCAAAATAGTTGGCGTGTGTATATTGATTATAGGAAACTAAATCATTCCACTCGCAAGGACCATTTCCCCCTCCCGTTTATTGATCAGATGCTTGAGAGACTAGATGGGAAGACACACTTTTGTTTCTTGGATGGATTTTTTGGATATTTTCAGGTTCCTATAGCTCTATAGGATCAGGAGAAGACTAAATTCACCTATCCCTTTGGCACATTTGCCTACCAGAGGATGACATTTGGACTTTGCAACGCCCCAGGTACCTTCCAAAGATGCATGGTGAGTATTTTTTTTTCTGATTTTATTGAGACCTTCATGGAGGTATTTATGGATGATTTTATAGTTTATGGATCCTCATTTGATGAATGTCTCTCTAGTTTGGGTGATGTGTTGCATCATTATATTGAAAAGAATCTGGTCTTAAATTTTGAACAATGTCATTTCATGGTCGAAAAGAGAATTGTCTTAGGTTATATAGTCTCACAACATGGAATTGAAGTTGATAAATCTAAGGTAGACATTATTTCATCCCTTCCATATACTACATGTGTGCGTGATGTTTGATCATTCATTGGACATGCTGTATTTTATCGACGCTTCATCAGAGATTTTATTAAGATCACGCTACCCTTATCTCAATTTCTTCAAAAAGATATTGACTTCAATTTTGATGATTCATGCAGGGTATCATTTGATGAGAAAAATAAGTGTCTGACCACACCACCGATCATACAGCCCCCACAGTGGGAGATTCCTTTTGAGCTTATGTGTGACACCTCCAACTTTGCGGTTGGAGATGTCTTATCTCAGAGGGTGGAGGGACGTTCACATGTGATCACCTATGCATCGAGGACACTTAATTCATCCCAATCAAATAAAACAACCACCAAAAAGAAGTTTCTTGCTATCATATTTGCTTTAGATAAATTCCGTTCATATTTATTGGGCTCTAAAGTAGTTGTTTTTTCCGACCATGTAGCTTTGAGGTACCTCCTGAAGAAGCTAGATGCATAGCCATGAATTATCCGTTGGATGATCCTTCTTCAAGAGTTTGACCTTGAGATAAAGGACAAGAAGGGGTCAGTGAATTTGGTGGCGGACCACATGAGTAGGATTACTCACACACTAGAGGATGACACCTTGGACCAGGTACCACTTCGGGATACTTTCCCCGATGAGCATCTTTATTCCATCTCAGGTACGCATCCTTGGTATGTAGATTTAGTTAACAACCTTGTTACCTTTGAAATCCTTCCAAATTTAAAGAAACATCAAGTCTAAAAATTAAAGAGTGAGTCAAGATTTTATGTTTGGGATGATCCATACTTATGGCGCATGTATAATGACCAAGTTATTAGGAGGTGTGTTCCTGATTAGGAGTTTGAGTCTGTTTTGAAATTCTGTCATACACTTGCATGTGGTGGACATTTTGGACCCCAACAGACAGCTAGGAAAGTTTTGGACTCTGGATTATATTGGACTAGTTTATTCCATGATGCCCATGTGTTTTGTAAGTCATGCTCTCGTTGCCAACACATTGGGAATATTTCTAGGAGACATGAGATGCCCCAACAACCCTTACTATTCTATGAGATTTTTGATGTGTGGGGAATTTCTTTTATGGGTCCTTTTCCATGTTCATATGGTTTCTTGTATATTTTAGTTGCTGTTGATTACGTGAGTAAATGGGTGGAGGCCAAGGCCACCAGGATTGACGATTCTCATCTTGTAGTGGACTTTGTCAAAGCACTGATTTTTTTGCAGGTTTGGAGTACCAAAGGCCTTCATGAGTGACTAAGGGACATACTTTTTCAATAGAAATTTTTCTTCCCTCCTTCGAAAGTATGGGGTGACACAAAAAACATCAAGACCATACCACCCCCAAACAAAGGCCAAGATGGGGTTTCAAATTGTGTGTTAAAACAAATCTTAGAGAAAACCGTGCAGCCAAATAGGAAGGATTGGAGAAAGTTTTTGGATGATGCCTTTTGGGCTTATAGGATAGCATACAAGACACCCATTGGTATGCCCCCATTTTGGATTGTTTTTGGGAAAGTGTGTCATCTTCCCGTGGAAGTTGAGCATCGGGCTTATTGGGCTATAAAGAAATGCAACATGGATTTGGCCCAAGATGGAATCCAAAGGAAGCTGCAAATTCAAGAGCTTGAGGAGATTTGACTGTCATCATATGAGAACTCAAGGCTCTACAAGGAATGATCAAAAGCAGATCATGATAGAATGATCCAACAAATGGAGTTTCATGTTGGAGAGAAAGTCCTTCTCTATAGTTCACGACTGAAGCTGATGCCTGGTAAGTTGCGTTCTAGATGGTTAGGTCCTTATATTGTATCTAATGTTTTTCCTTATGGTGCAGTGAAGATCATACAAGAGGAAACTGGAAGGAGCTTTACAGTCAATGGGCAACGTTTGAAGAGATACATTGAGGGACTTCCTACTAGTTCCGTGGATTTTATCACACTGCATGACCCCATCATCACTTGAGCACATCAGGCCGTTCCTAACCCTTTTACTTTTATATTATTTTTCCTATTTAAAAATTCTGCATTTCATGTGCATATATCATCTAATGGGTTCACATTGAGGACAATGCAATATTTCAAGTATGGGGGGGGGAACCTTTTAGTTTAGTAATTTCAATTGTTTTCCTGTTTAAAAAAAACAAAAAACTTTTTGTGTGTTTTTTTAAATTTTGTGTGTTTATTTTTCAATTTTCATTGTGTTTTTAAAATTTTTGAGCTGAAATGATTCTCATCACAATTTTGAAATGCATATCAATGAGTGAAACAATTTATCCCAATAAATTGAGCTTAAATGAATGCTGAAATGACTTTGTTTCAAGTTTAAATATTTAGTAATTTCATGAAAAGTACACTAAATTTTTAATCCCAAGCCACATCTCACTGTCTTTATATTTGAAATCACTTTCATGTGTAGATTTTGAACCATTATTTTCATATTCTTTACATTCACCTCACTTCTTGAGAGAACCAAACCATGCTTGATTTAACCCTAATTTTATTTATTCCTGTAAAAACTTGAGGGTTTGAGGTACTTATGTTTAAATGATTGAGGCATTTGTTTGGTATTAAAGCCCCTACTTCAAAGAATCATTTTTTTATAATGTCCTACCTTGAACAATTAATATTTTTAGCCCTTAGAAGCCATGCATATCCTGTTAGGTTAGCCACATTACAAGCCAAATTTCCCTATCCAACCAACTCTTGAAGTGAAATTGCATAATCTAGTTGAGCTTAAGTGTGGGGGAAGCTATGTTGTGTTGTGCTACCACATTCGGTGATACTTTGGGTGGAAAATTAAATTCTTAAGAGATGTGTTTTCTACTGAAGAAAGTCATTATATTGAAATTTGTGCCTTTTCTGGAGCTTTCATGACAAGTGAAGCTGTGGCTTTTCTGGAGCTTCTAATTGAGGTGGAAAGTTGTGCCTATCTGGAGCTTTCAAGAAAATCATGTTTGAGAAGATTGACATTTTTTATGCTAAAATGATGAATCGTGTAAACTTTTCATGACTTTTCATGTTGATGGAGCTGAATTGATAATATGGGGATTGAGGAGAAGACCATATTTAAGTGAAAATTAGATTAATGCAATTTTGCTTCAAAAAGAGTCAAGCCCTCCTTATTCAGCCTCAGATTTTTTCACATCTAAATCCTACCAACCGAAAGCCACAGAACAACCATAAAATGTCCTCATGATAAACATATGTACTTGAATCACATCTGGTGGAGATGTAGGAATTTATCAAGCCTATGGTGACCCTTGTATGAGTCTGGATGAGAAAGACATTGCAAAAAAAATTGATATTTGAGTGATGAGAGAAAATTCAAGCAAGGTAAGTGTTTTGGGAATGGGAGGATAAATGAAGTCAAAATATATTGAATGATATAAATGGAGAACTTGAAATAAGGTTTTTTATGAGGCATGATATCTTTTTATTCTTGGTGTGGAATTGATTGATCTTAAGGATATGTGTTTTAAAATTTGTTTTGATTTGATATTAATGTTTACTTGACACGAGGTTTTGCCCAGGAGTGCAAAAGGGTAAGTGTGGGGGAGTTGATAAAAACCTATTTTGTTGAATATTTTATTGATAATAAATGATATAATTTCCTCACATTGTGTTAAATATGTTTATTTATAAAATATTTGGGATTTGATCATTCATTTGAAAATTTTGTGAAAATTCCAGTTTTACCCTTTATAGTGCACTGTAGTATTTCAAAGATAAATATTTTTATATTTATTATTTTAATTTTAAATTTTGTAAAAGTATTCCTAACTTAATGTTCTACAACTTTCATTCAGGAAAATAGAGCTAATAAGTGCATTTGGATGGACAAAATGGGCCATTAAGACAATGGTGGGCTAGACTCAGCAGATTGGACATGAGTTCTATATTTGGGCCATATCCTCTTCATCCGAGCTTGGATTTAGTCCATATTTGGAGGAAAGCTCGGGGACAGGATTTGGAACAAATACTCCTTCTAGAAGGCCTGTCAATTCATGCGTGGTTGAGGTAAACTAGGCAGTGAAACGTGGAATAAAATATTTGGCCGAGTTTTTCATTTCACACTTAAAAAGTTATGTAACCCTAGCCCTCACAAACTCTATTTAAAAGGGGTTTTAACTTTTTGGGAGGATTGGTTGAGGCTTTGGTAAGGTGTGTCCGAAAGGGTGTATCTTGGGAGACCCTCACAACTCTTGGAAGAAGTAAGCCTTTGTGCAAACCTCTCTTCCAAAAAGGATCTCCTCTCCCACCTCTTCTTTGTATTTCTTTTATTTCATGTTTGTTTCTTGAATTTTTCTTCAAATAATCTTCCGTGTTCTTACCTTTTCTTATTCTATTAATCTTCTTAATTGGTATGGAATCAAGAGTGTAGAAAAGATTGGGTGATACCCTTTCAATCCTTTGCTTATGCAAAACGTCTCCACAATGACTACACCGCCCATGGAAGAGTAGTTCTTTTTAGTAATCGGTCGACCTCTCACCTTATTCATTCATTTATTTTGAATCAATGATCTACTGTAATTCATTAAACATGATCCATTAATTGTGTTTTCAAATTATAAGAAACTATTTGAGCAATTTAACAATTAACACAAAACGCGCGAGGTCGGGATTTGTGTGAATTGTGAGAGTGCGATGTTAATGGGTAATACAAGACCACACGAGATCAATTTGTAGAGTTAAAATAAAATCCCTAAACTCAATTAATCCTCATTTCCAAAGTGGTTATGTGCCTTAATTTACCACTGAACATAAGCTAATCTTATAACATCAATCAAAGCAGGGTGTTGCGATTGCATGTTCCTAAGTTAGCCTAAGGTTAAATTCACTTCATCTTCGTGGTAAAGTTAATTCTCGTAGGGTTCGGGATTTAACAAATTAAGGGATCATAATTAAGTGAATATTAATTTAAATGATAATGATTAATAAATGATCGATGATATATAGTTAGATCTATTACGTCTTTTAAATATTGTCTAAACAAACATCTTTTTGTTGTGTCATTTTAATCAAACGTTATTTCAAAACTAAAAACAAAAAAAAATACAATCTTCTTCCAGAAAACTTCTTCTAGATTCATAAACTAAAAAAAACCACCCCCATCCATTCAAGTAGTGTTTTTATTCCCTTTTATTTTATTTCTAGAATACCTCTAAAAATTGTTTTAATTCACTTCTTCCTTTGAGAGACAACCTTGGTCAGCCACTCTGCTGCACCTAAGTACCCTAAAATCACACTAATAATTTGAGGGCGCCCACGACAGCGCTCTTTCAGTGCGATAATGAAAATGTTTTCCTTGATAGATATTTTCCATTATGTTTCAGGTGTGGGCCTAAATTTATCCCTGGTTCACTAGATGTCATCCTCTAGATGTTGTTCCATGTGTGAAAACTCCCAAAATCCACTAGAATATTTTAATGAGATTAGTGATATCTGTAGTTTAACACATCTAGTTTCTATAAAAAGTTCCCACATCTTCTCCCATGGGAGTGGAATGATGAGGGAACATAGCCAGCCTTTCTATCAAGTGATAAATTAGGATAAACTTACATTTTCACATTATTTTCAATTAATGAGGTCAATGATCATTATCTTCATCATCATATAGCTAATTTTGATAGAGGAACTAACATTGATGTTCTTATCAGCCTATGATAGACCCCAAAAGGAGGCTCAAATACTAGACGAAAGAAGATCCTACTAGAGTATACACAAATCATCTTAGTTTTACTACCCCTTATAGGCCATGGGCCCATCATGGGGAAATATTGGGACATGAAATGTGATAGATTTAGCTCTGGATCCCCCATTCTATCAGAGGTTGGGAAAATGGGATTCCCTAAATTGGGTAGAGGCAGAGTGGAATCCACCCATTTAGGATATGGATTTATTTTGGGCTTCACTAGGGAATTATATCATTACATGGATTTCATTTGAGTGATAAGAGACTCAATTGTGTTGATGAGTTTTGAGGATAATTTTGTTTGATCCACACCTTGAGTACTAGTAACAGGTGAGGCTTGATATGGTCACCCTGTATTCATTGGCTATTGATTTCCATTTCATGCTGGGACTGGGTGATTATCCCAATATGAGGAAGTTTTTTGCTGTAATGGGGGAAAATCTTGGTCTTACTCAATTCTCGTATTCAAATATATTGGAAGTCTGGTTCCAAACCCAACATGGTGTTCATACTCTACTCTTACGGTTAGATTAACTCCCTACCGGTGAGTGAGAGGTGAGGTAGACACTTCTTCTTAGATTTTACACCCAATGGGAATATTTCCCCTAAGAAATTCCAATTGAGCTATTTTATAATGAATATATCAGCCTCATACTTTGCCAAATTCTATTCTACGAAGTGGATTTTATGATTTCTTAGTGGAGAGTGAAACGTAGCCACACCTTTCCAATTATCTCTAGAATAATTACATCAAGGTGGTGGAAAATCCTCATTTAGAGGAACCAAATTTGGGTTTATCCTATAATTATGGGTATGTACAGACTCAGCCTATGCATCAGTGTAACCCACCTCTTGGGGTATTGTTTCCACAATGCATCCCTCGATTTCCTTGTCTTGATCTCCATCATATACCAGATTTATGGTGGATATGTTCACCAAAGCATGTTAGGTGGTAGGAATCATTTTCTCATCCTTTGAGTAATAGTGCGGCTCTACACTACCTGCATCCTCCTTATAGAGTTAAATCGAGGTCTTCCCCTAACCCATTTTCTCACTAGGCCATTTTGGTTTATGACCACTGTGGATTTTGATCTTCCTTTTAGGATGTTCCATCGGCTTTGATACGATAATAGTAAACATGAAGTAATATCTAACTTCCCTCACTGAGAAATCCCTAAATTAAATAGGCGTGCTGTATGATAGTAGAAATGGAGGAGAACAGGTGGCTGTAAACTACTTCCTAACCTGAAGAAGTGTAATTTTCCCTAAGGTAATAGTAATAATGCTCCCAACCTTAAGGGATGGGGTTGATATAAGGCTTCCACCAGTACTTCCCAGACCTATTATGGGTTTTATGACTTTTTAGGTGGTGCTTGTGGAAAAAATACCCCCATCCCTATAGTCTAGGGTTGATTTATAGATTGTGATGATATCTTATAGGCCCTTTGGAATTTGATGAACTTTGGGGAAGAGGTAGTGGTAATAATTCCCCAAAACTACGGGAAGTGCTTTCTATTGGATGCCTATTATGGTGGCTTCTAGTGAATTATTCTTAATTTGGCATATATTTACTTGTGAATAAGCTATGTGTAGTGCCTACTCAAAATGTCGGTTTCTTCCCATAGGGAGGTATCTTACAGTCTGAGGTTTTGGATCTATCATCAAAGGATTGTTCTCAAACCTTCAAGAGGCCTATCTCAAGAGCTTTACAATGGATCACTCTCTTCACTCACAATGATTTTGTACCTTAGAGTCAGAAATAATTTATTGGATTGACTAATTGAAACATAATATGTTAAGACCTATTGCTTCTCCTATTAATAAGAAATTAAATGATTCCATCTTTGAGGGAATATTTTTTCCTAGGAATAAAGAAAAGTATAATGTTGTATCCTCAATTTTTCATCAGGTTTATAAATATGGTGAGGCTTCAATGATTATCTACCAGAGGGCCATGAAGTTGTGAGTACAATCATTCCATAGACTCTCATAATTATTTTTAACCATGGGTATTGAGACAAGGAGAATGTAGCAATGTTTAATTGAAAAAAAACTTTTTTTACTTATTGAAAGTGATCATCATATCATTGGTGGGAAGGATCTTATCCTTTAGAAGTTTAATATTATCCCATATATTTTGGTGTATATAAGGCATGAAATACCTCTTTATCTCATCTCGTAAGTCATAACTAGAATAAGGAATTATCCAGAACATAGTTGGAAGGTTTTTCAAGAACAACTATTTCTAATCATCCATTCCAAATTATTACTTATCGAAGGTGTATCCATCTACAAGGTCCGACCATAGAGGTCTATTTTATCCTTATGGTGACTCACTACCCATAGAAGTCACGAATGTTGGTTTCCACTCTATATTTCCCATTGGATATAGTGATGAATTATTATAAATTGATTAAGTACCATTTTCCATTGACTTTGGTTGCTTGAGAATGTCTCTATATAAAGGTGTCTTCAAAATGGGAGGATTTTTTTGCTAGAATGAGATATCAATTTTGGGAGGTTTTCTATAGAGGATCTCATGGCTTGATCCCCGTAATACATAACTATGATACCATATGGAGGACTAATGTGGTTGGTATTTCATTCTAATATAAATATTCAATGGATTCCTAAATGGATATATATATATATATATAGGTTTTATTACATCAATGATTATGAAATTGATTAGGGTAAGAATATGATCGTTGTCCTGTGTTATAGTCATAATATGAAAATTTTTAGATTGGGGTCAAGTAGGGGCACACGATTTCTATGTGATGGCTGTCAAAATATACTGACAACTATATCTGGACATTATGGGAATATGTGCACGCTGTTATGAAGTTACTGAGATATACTGGTGAGCTTCTAAATTATCCACATGAGTAAAATCCCACATTTATATGGCTGCCAAAATATGTAATCCAGACCCAGTTGAAGTGGGAATATAATCCCAATTATGATGTTTATCTTCCATTTAAATATAATTATAGACCTCTAAAATTGGAGGAGATGTATGGGATTACTTTTATATAGTCTATGTGGGATATTGATGCAGTCCTCTATTGCTAAGAGAAATAATATGTACCTTTCCCAAATTTGCTAAAAAATATGTTGAGAAGCTTTTGAATTTTTGGTAGAGATATGGTCCACCCCTGAGATGAATTCCAGAATATGCTTACAAATCTAAATCAAAGAAATAATATGTTCTCAATCATGGTTAGCCTTTGGAATATTCCCTAGACACTTTTTTGACAGGAATAGGTGTCTATATTGAGGTGACTACCAATCCAATTTGATGAACCCCAATCAGAATGGGGATATGATCCTAGTCCTATTCTTTATCCTTTATCAGAATATAATGATAATACTCATGGATGCAATTAATATTTTTTACTAACATTGGAGTAGATATTTGTTCACATTGGACATGATGATAAGCTTCTTTAGTGGTTGTCTAATATTTTTTTCTTATTCATAATATGATTTCCTGAACATGCTGATGAATCTCCACTGTTTTTGAAAGAATATTCTAGCAATTTAGAAGGTTTTGTGAAGTAATACGAGTCTTATCATTTTATGTTGATAGTATATGTTGGAATAAATCCTCAGTTTAAGTGTTAATATGCACCTATTAATTTCCTCCATTTTCCACTAGGATATGCCTATAAGCATCATGGATGAGGATAAGAATATGTTTCCACCCCGTACTCAATACTCGAATGTATTGATAGGATTTTTGTGGTTGAGAAGAGATATGATCCTACTCAATAGTTTCTTCTATCTCATGTTGGTGGGTCTTCTTATTGGAAATAGGGATATGATACTACTCCTTGTGATCTGAAATTTTCCTCTCTTGGCTAGATTTCCTAGATGGATGGGTCTTAGTGTTTGGGGAGGTGACCTAATGGGTAGTTCCGTCAGTAGGTTATTAAGGGGTGGTAGTTTTGTGATGCTATCAGTGATGGTCGATATGATATATACTTAGTGAATCTTTAATCATAATGAAGTTATGGTTTACCACATGACCCACCTTACTATTCTAAGGAAGGGATAGGTTGTATCAATTTGGGGATAGGAACCTAAAGTGGTTAGTAGTGGTGACAAGCGTCACTAGCTTCATCATGACTCTACTCAAATGATATTGGACAATATGTTTCAGCGCCTAAATACCCTTTGTGTGAAGCCTCCAGGGTTAGGATGGTATTGTAGAAGTGGTATTCCATGACCATTATGTTTGTAACTAGTGATAGAGGCACTGAGTTGGCGACATTGCCCTTCAGGTTGTGGAGGAAATGACTCTTATAGAAGTTTTGGATCTATAACACTTTCTTGATAAGGATTATATTGCTTGGATCAAAGTGATATTATGGGAAAAGGTATCTATAGCCAAAAAGAAAAAAACAAGGATAAAAATTAGTTAAATATTACACATAAGTGACCATGCATGGATAACTATTTCATAGGTGAAATATTCACATAGGGTTCACCATTTTTGTTTCGTCTGGGGATGAGGCGACCCAATGTTTGGTTTTATGAGGGGATGAGAATTACTACACAATCCTCTTGACAAGTCACAAGTCCTATCTCTAATGGTTTCTAATGGAGTTTATTCATGGAACCAAAACCACCCATGGTTCCCATATCTATAATGGGAAACAAGTCTTCTTTATAAAGGTAGGTAGTCAGTGAGGTTTCATACCAAGGAAACATATAAAGCAACATTGGTTGAGATGAGATATTGTGATCATTACACCATGTTGGGGGAAATTATTTCCAACTATGGGACTCTCTTATAGATTTAAGTCATGTTCATGAATATTTCCTGAAATCCGATATATGATCAATTATCATAACATTTAATAGTCAATTACTAGTTCACAATGATGTGAATGCCTATACATATCAGAGGCATCTTATCAACATGAACATATTTATGTATCATAGGTTCTCTATATTATTACTTTTTATTATTTATTAGTGATTTTGTCTTGGGAATTTCTCTGTTTTAAAGCTACACAGCTGGGAACACTAGAGTTTATCACTACATAGGATGGATTTAGGTGTTTATGGTGTTAGTATTAGCCACATGAATCAGATTTTTACACATCCTTGTTAAAGTAATCAGAACCCACATAGTTAAATTCCACTTAACATGACATGTATTACCTTTTAATGTCACGTGGAAAGGAATGAACCATATAATTTAATGTTATATGGTAAGGGAGACTAAGTGAAATATGATTATTGATGATTTATATGAGACATACACATGAGTGTCCATTTGCGGTTGACCTAATAAGAGTACGTCCCAATGAGGATGGGTTGATTTCACATAGATTATAACCTTATAAAGATATTTACCATCGAGAGTATCTCCCAATGAGGATAATATAATAGGACTTGGATATAATGACCCATACATTTTATACATAAATATCTCATATTTTTTAATGAATATTCATTAAATAAATTTTTTTCCATGACTAAACCAAAAAGGTTTAGTGTGTTTCTAAACTTGGATACATAAACAACTAGTTCATAAAATATCTACATTGTCTCCCACTTAGTTTTTTATATCTATCACCCCTATTTGACACATCATGCATAAAAATTTTCATTATATCCTAGGGAATATAAATCATAATGAAGGGCATGCTCATATGCTTAGTAAGAGTAAATAAGGGAGATATCAATGATCATTTAAACATAACATAACCATAAAGGGTATGATAACCTAATCTTAACAATTTATTCATAAAGGAATCAAGGAACCCAAGTCATAATAGCATAATATTAGCATAATTCCTAAGTTTTTAGATTATACATAAACAAATAAAATCATTTCCTAAGTAGTAAAGGATCACTTTCAATATAATCATAGTGGATTGAGTTAACTCTCCAAACTATCATATCCCTGGTCAAGGTTCACTCCCAAGACTATCATAGTGGGAAAAGTCCCTTACTGAACTAGGTTCACTCCCCCTTCTATTCTTTATTATCTCATGAGATAACTGTCTTTACCTAATCCATTAGAGGGCTATATAGTTATGTTCCCACCCATTACATAATGAAAATCATATATATGCATACTACATAATTGTAAAACATTCATTATATTATAACCTATGAAAAAGAAATGAGTTTTATAAACATTTCATTATTTTATCATAGCACAACCCATTGAAAAGAAATGAGTTTCAAGACATAAATAAAATGTGGGAAAGATATGAATTACATAGGATCATTCTTAAACCATCATAATAATAAGACATGAAAATAATGAAATTGGTTGGTATCATTGGATCATATCCCCAGTGAATCATAATTTACATAAAAAATGATTTCATAGTTGAAAAATACCTTTAAAATGTCATTAGTAAATTTAATCTGGAAAATACCATTTTTACATTGAATCCACATATTTAAAATATAAAAACTTCCTAAATATTAGGGAGAAAATTTTCTTTTAAATGAACCTTTGAATCTTGTAATGTATGATTCAAATAATCAGGAAACAGTTTTCAGAAAATTAAATTTTGAAGTATAAAAATTAACTTATATCAAAATCAGGAATATTACTAATTAAAACGGAATAAATTATATTATTATAAATAAAATGGATCAAATTTTCCATTAATACCAAATCCAAAATATAATGGGAATTATAAGTTAATTTATTTTATTAAAATAAATGATTGTATTTGTAAAATAAATATTTTTCCCTATTCATTAAAAAAACTAATCATTCCAAAAAAATACCAAAATATCATCTTAAATTAATTTTTATATGACGATTTAAAAAAGTATGATAATTTTATAAAATAAAATTTCTAAAAATTTCAGAAATTAATTATAATTTACACACACAAAATTTAATAAAAATTATTTTTGAATAAAATGCATTTTGTAGCATAAAATTAATTCAACAAAAATTATGTG
The DNA here is from genome assembly GCA_963277665.1 of Viscum album. Taxonomy (NCBI): domain Eukaryota; kingdom Viridiplantae; phylum Streptophyta; class Magnoliopsida; order Santalales; family Viscaceae; genus Viscum; species Viscum album. The sequence continues at coordinate 110,168,321 of OY728142.1, forward strand.
CTTATTTCCTTTTTATTAATAAATGAATTAGTATACAGTAAGACAATTATAAATTAATTTCATAAAATATTTAATCATATTAATACCCTATAATTCAACAGCTATGTTATAATAACATATTTAAAACATATCACAATTTTTTTAAAGACTGGTGCTGGGTGTTATGCAAGATGTCAATATTATTATTATTTTAATTAAAATTTCAAGGTGTTATATTCTACCCACTTAATTAAATTTCACCCTTTAAAATTTTTATCAGAGTTCAATGGTTAAATATTTGAAAATACCATTGTTGAAAACCCACATTGTATAGAGGGATAATAAAACTTCATTAGAAAAGGGGACGTGTGAAACAAAATGGTTTCAAAAAACAATACAATATAGAGTTCCCAGATAAGGAAAATGTTGGTAGGAAGTTAAAATATAGAAAAGGTATAGAGAAACAATACCCAAGGAATAATAAAGAGTGATAGAGAACATGGTCATGAGAATGGTAATGACCAAAAATACAAAAATATGTGATGGGTGAAATGACCATCACTTCATCAGAAATGAAGGTAAAAGTATAACATTTTATTTAAAGATCCTTTTTGTAAGGATAAGGGATTATTTTACTATCAAGATAGATAAAGTGAAAAATATACTGGATTTATTTCCATATCATAAGAAAAATTACTTCTTTTGTTTGTGGTTTGATCAATTTCTATTTCATCTCTTACTCTATGAAATAAATATTCAAGATTAATTTTTCATTTCTCGAACACTAAAATTAACTTTCCATATATCATAAGATCCATGAAAGAATGAACATTCATTCCTAATATCTCCAAATGTTTACCAAAACCAAAATTATTATCACATGTTAACCAATATGATAAATCATACTTTAACATCAAACAATAATAACCAAAGTTTGACTTAAACCATTCCAAAAGCAGTTTAACATAAAACCCTTCTAAAACACGCACGATCAAATTCAAAATCTAAAAATTTAGAAATAAGGTTACTAAATTTATGAAATCAACTTAACATTAATCTCCCAAACAATATAAAGCAGCTCCAAATGTTACATACCAAATATGTGAATGATTTGAGCATATATTCTCTTAAAACATAGTAATAACATGAATTACTACAAAACACCAATGAAATTATACATGCTTACAAAAAATAACTATCTCATCATTACTTAAACAAAATCATATATTATCTAATATATTCAATAAATTAAAAAATTCTACAAACTCTACCAAATATAACTTAAAAAACTTTTCTATAAAATCATTAATCTGTTCCAAGGTAATAAACACAATCCCATTTACTTTATCAGTAATCTCTTTATCTGAACTAAAAATTATTATTTCAATATCAAGAACATATTAAGGGTTATATTTCCCTCAATCATTTTTTCCATAAAATATCACCTTACCATTAAATAAAATTTCTAGGTCATCGGTACCATTCAACATATTTTTGAAAATCCTTAATGAAAATCTACTATAGAACGATCATTAAATGTTTTATTCTTTTAAATATAATACCATTAATAAAATAAATTTAAATAATAATTCTCAAATTCTAGTACATAAAATATCACCTTACCATTAAATAAAATTTCTAGGTCATCGGTACCATTCAACATATTTTTGAAAATCCTTAATGAAAATCTACTATAGAACGATCATTAAATGTTTTATTCTTTTAAATAGAATACCATTAATAAAATAAATTTAAATAATAATTCTCAAATTCTAGTACATAAACACTTAAATCATTACACTTATTTATTAAACCACTTGTGACACCTGTTGTGTCACTGTTACATATATTTTTTGGTTTTATTTGCACTTTTTGATTTTTTATTGAAGTTGCCGAATGTCAAGGGTCAAAAATGGGTTTTTTTGGAAGATAGAAAAAGGTGTACAATTAGAATGATTTTTTTATAATCATGTGGGTAATTATGTGTGAGAGATATAGGGGATGATAGTGAGGTTTTTCATGGTTTGATCATGGTTTCTAAAACCATAAAATTTCCAAGGGTTACTATGCAGCCTAATTTTGGGTGGAATTTGGCACATGTACAGTTGGTGCACGGTTTTCCTAATAGTGTGGCCAAATCAGGCAGCCTATATAGGTCACTTAAAAAATATGGTATTTTACCTTTTTACTCTATTTATTTCTTATGGATTGTGACATCTTTTTTCCTTCCATTACACATGAAGATCCTCCTTCTTATCCTAGAATACACCCTCTTATTTGGTGGTCATTTTCTATGGGAGTGTTGGTCTTTTGGCATGAGGTAAGTCAATTTCTTCTTGGTTTCTTCCTACTTTCTCCTTCTTTATGCATTTTACTCTATTTTCATGGATATTTTTAAACCTAGATGGTGAGTTTGGATGAACCTATAAGTTTTATAGGGATTTTTATTTTTTTTCATAGGTGCGTGAGGCATTTGTCTACCTCTTTTGGGTCGTTCTTGTTATTGGCGATAAGATTTGGACTGAATGATATGTATATGTTTCTATTTAAGTTCATTTTACATTGAATACCTTTAAATTATGAACCAACTATGGTTTTTGTTGTTTAAATTTCGATTTTTTTATTTATAGTTGAAGTTTATCCATGTTTTTTCTACTTTATAGCATGTTTTGGAAATTTGATGGTTTTAAGTTGGTTTTCCAGATGGACATGGCTTGTATGCACACCAAGTGATTTTTTGGAATAACTTAAAGTGTTTTTATTGTTTTAAATGAATGTATAATATGGTTTTAGAAATTTTTTTAGGTTGTGAATGGTGTTTTTAATAAATGGCCATATTGATTATTAATTGGTTTGTGACATGATGGTTTTTTATATTGTCACCTGTTGTGATTCTATTGGAATAGAGTAGAATGTGGGTCAATTAGTGTGTGGGTTGGGTGTTTTTTCATGGGATTGAGAGAGCCTTTATAGGGAAGATAATGAAAGATTAAATTTTGGTTTATCCAAGAGGCCATGTGAGCTACCAGAGAGAGGACCATGAGAGATCCAATTTGGTTTACCGAGGGATCAAGAGAACCTTTCGGTAAGATGGCCATGAGAGATTCCATGTTGGTTACTAAGAGACTATGATAAATCTAAGATTTAGACCTTGGGAAGAACATGAGATCTTCCATTTTTTTAGTTATCTTGCATAATTTTTAAACTTACTCATCACATGCCTAATTGTAAGGGCCCTTGGTACACATTAATCATGTCGGATTGGTTTTTTTTGATTTGATCATTTTATGAGTAACATTATGATATTATAGCATGTGTTTTATGATAAATTTTCAATTTATATGATTATATAATCTCTGTACTAACTTTAATCACACCTTGTTGTATATATTGGGAATATTTTTCTTTTATACTTATTTATTTATTGATCCATGTTGGAAATTGTTTTATAAAACTAGTTTTAATTAAAATTGGTAACCTAAAGGGATTTGAAAGGTTTATTTTAAAATGGTATTTTTTCAAATCAGTTTAATTTTGAAATGTGTTTTCAAACTAGTTTATTAATTTTCTTGTATAAAATCCTTAAATTGATTCATGATGGTATCCTACTGGGATTTGTGCCTGATACACTGCTTGGGCCTTTGGGAATTTTCAATCTTTTTTTACAAGACAATGGTAAGAGAAAGAGAACCATGTACCGGGGTGGTCTTCTTTATTGTCATTATATAATGTTTTGTCAATGAGATGTGTTCCTGTAGATATTGGATCATTTGGATTTATTTTAATTATTTTTATCTATTGGGATTTATTTACGGGATTTGTTTGGATTCATTACTATTATTTTGATTTTTGGGTTTTGACTTGAGATTCCATGTATATGTATTTTTATGGAATGTTTCATATACGATTTTCATTGTTTATTATGGTATTTTCTTATACTTCCACTTTGTGTACTCTAGATTTAACTTTTCTTATTTTCTAATCTGATGATATGGGTATGGCTGTTCCATTCTATGGATGGACCATTCTTGTAGAACACCCAGTTTCATGTAAGTAAACCTTATTTTTGGATTTTTAGGTACATCAAGAGTTGGGGTGAAGTTTGGGAGATTTTGTAATGTTTCTCAGGATTTTCTATAGGTGAAAAATTTGAGGCTAGTTTGTGAAAACCATGAAACACCTATAAGAAACCATGCACAATAAGATAGGGGCTAAGGGGAAAGAGCATGAGCAGGTGCACAGTTTGTCCAAACCATGTGGATGCCTAGGGGAAACCATGAATCATGGGATAAAAGACATTGGAATGGTTGGTTCATGGTTTGACTAACCAAGCAATCTATCCATGCGAGCCCCCCTTGAGGAAATAGCTGGCACACAATTAGCGCACCATTTTTCTAACTGTGAAACTAACCCTACATGGTGTTAAAAATAGATTCACAAAAGTGGATCTAGGTCAGGATTAAGAATTTACCCATCATTTTCCCCGAAACTGACCCTAAATCAATATTTTGCTCCTCCCAAAGGCATTAGAGGCTTCTCTCATCAATATAAAAGTTATTCTAAGGCTTCTCATGGTGCGTTGAAGATAGATTCTCATGGTAAGTCATCATTCTTGGTAGTTTTACTTGGTTTTATGTAGATCTATGTCTACCTCTCTCTCAATCTCTTAGATATACTTCCAATATAGATATACTTAATCCATTTGTTTCCAAATATGATTATATTTTGATTTTTTTGTTACTAGGGGAAGATATCTAATGTAGATTTTTGTAGTTTCAACCTAATTCTGTGGATGTTTTCATGTCATTTTATGTTTTCTCCATGTTTTCCAAGGTATATGTATTCACTATCAACATCGCTATTTATAACTTGAATAATTGATTTAAAATTTATTGAATTTATTTAAGTTGATTGTAAAATTGGTGTTAAAATCATGGTATAAACCTTCTTTATTGATGGTTTGTTGATTTGTGTGAAATTAGAGAATTGTTGTAAAAAATGTTTTTTGGTTTGATTTTAAAATGATGATTTTAAAACTATTTGTTTGTTTTGATTTATAATTTTTTTTATAGAATGGGTTTCAATAAAATATTTGTTTTATTAGAATGGGTTTGGAACACTTGGGGTTGGCATGGGTTTGGAACGGTTAGCGTGTGTTCATGGGAATTGGGATGAATAAGGGCGTGAAGTAGCCCCATCAAAAAGTTAGAAAGGATATGGGAATGAAGTACCCTAGTCAAAATGGTTCACTAAGTGAAGGATTAGTGAAAGGATGACTCACCACACATGAGTATAGGGATGTACATGGTTGCCTTCATGGTTGGATGTGTGGTTCCGGAAAGTATTGGATTATACCAATTTGGAATTTGTGAAATGTTTTTAGAAATGTTTTTGGCTGCTTTCCTTAGATCATGACATCGTTTTATGAAAAATACATTGGAATGAAACTTTTTATATTCTGATTTAAACAGTTTTAGAAAGTGTTTTATATGAACTATTTTATATAAATGTGCTAACATGGTTTATCCTAGTGGCGTGGGTAGAAAAGTCATTTGGGGAAATAATACTATGTTTCATTACTAACCCTTGCTTTGGAAAGTTGGTGATTTTACAGATGTCGTTTATCAGGACATGGGAAAAGGTAAAGTATCACACTTCTATAGTGGTTCTCAGTGATACCTGAGCTATTTTTTGGACTGGATCATGTCGGTTTAGGATACATGATGATGAAAGATTATCATATGATGGACAATGTCTTAGGGAAGCTATACCCACATTAACATAATTATCATACCCAAAACATGGTATTTTTGGATGTTATGAATGAGATAAAGATGCAGAAACACTATCATTTTGGGGATCATTTTATGGTATATTTGGATAATAATTGATTAAATTATATTTTCACCCAGAAGGATCTGAACATTATATAGAGTCAAAATTTAGAGTATCTCTAGACTATTGATTTTTATATTGTGTATACACCTGAGATGAGGAATGTGTTCACCAAAATTTTGATCAAGAAGCTTCTGGTTTAGGCCATTTTGGAATTAGTGGAGAAGTGGGGTGTGATGAGTTTTTTAATTATTTGAGTCATATTGTGTACGATGGTAGAGATAAGGTGTTCTTGGATAATGTGAAGTCATTCCCTTCCTTATAGACCAGGTTTAGAGAGGGTATGAATCTAACCCATATTTCTAGTAGATGAGTAGTGACTTAAATAGTGGGGAGACCTTGGGTGATAGGTATTAGTATCTTGATTATTCCCTTCTATTTAGGAAGTATAAATTTATTTCATTGATTCTATGGAAGGAGGTAATGCATGAGGTGCATCATTACAGTTGGTCCATTCAACCTAGTGAGACTAAGATGTTCTATACATTGAGAAGTTAGTATTGGTGGCCTGAGATAAGATGTGAAGTGGAAGAATTTGTTTCCAAATGTTTGACCTTCCAGAGGAACAATATTAAGAAATAGAGACCAGATAGGTAGTTTCATCCACTTACCATGCCAATGTGAAAGTGGTATGCAATCAATTTTGATTTAGTGATTATTCAACCTCGTACTATGAGTGGGAAGGATACCATCTGGGTGATTTTCATTTTTATAATGAAATCGGTCCATTTTTCTTCCGATTAGGGGGTCAATGAAGGTAGAGGAACTCATACACCTGTATATTTGAAAGGTTTTTTATATTCATGTAGTGACCTCAGTGATATTATAAGACTAGTATTCTAATTTCAAATATTGATTTTTTAAGGTAATCTAGGAGGAATTTGGAACCTAGTTAAAATTGATCACTGTGTATCTCTCGTTAATAGATGTTTTGTTTGAGTGGACCATCGAGACTCTTGAGGATATGTTACGGGTGTGTGTGCTTGATTTTTTTGGTTCATGGGAAATGAACCTACCATTATCCAAGTTTACTTATATTAATAACTATCATTCCTCGATCATGATGTCCCTATCTGAGTCTTTGAATGGATATCTATACCAGTCCCTATCGTATTGAGATGTGATGGGGGAGAGTTCCTTAGTTGGACTGAGACTCGTCTGAGAGATGATCAAGAGAGTGTATAAGATTTATAAATTATTATATATTGATAATAGTCACTGAAATTTGTATTCTTACAATTTTTATCACCTGTTGGAGTTTTAGGTTGGTGATAAGGTGTTTCTCTGAGTTCCTATTTGACTAGGAATTTATCGTTTGGGTAAGCAGGGGAACCTAGTACAATGTTATGCCAGGTTATTTAGTGTTATGTAGAATCTTTTGAAGGAAGAATATTGGCTATATTTTTCACTATGGATGACCTTTATCAATTATGAATTTCATGTTTTTTAGCTGAAGAGATACCATCCAGACCTATTTCATGTTTTAGAGTGGGAATAATTGGATGTTGAGCCTAATTATACTATTATTAAGCATCCTTTTCATGATTTGGATTATCAGAACATGGTGATATATGGTAATTTCATCCTCTTATTCCACATGATCTGGAAGCATAGTTGAGATATTCATGTGACATGGGAGTTAGAGGTTGAGGTGAAGCATCAGTATCCTTATCCATTTTCTTACAGTGTTTCCTAAGGACTTTTGGGGGGTAGAAAGTGGAATAGTGGTGAGTTTGTGACACTCATAGGGTCACTGGTACATCTAATTTTGATTTTTATTTACCCTTTTGGGTTTTTAGAGTTCTCAGGTGATGGGGGTTAAAAATGAGGTTTTTTGTAGAAGATAAACCAAGAAACATGGTTAGTTTATAGTTTTTTTAAACTTGTGAGTGGTACATAGAGGGTGACATTGGCGTTTTTCATAGTTTGAACATGGTTTATCAAACATGCAACACCTAGGGGTAACTATGTAGGCAATTTTAGGTGGAAAGTGGCACCCTTATCGTTAGTGCATGTTTCTTATAACCATGAAAAAAAACTACAAGGCTTGTCCTGGTCACTTAAAAAGTGTGTTTTTACCTTTTTTCCTTATCTATTTCTTAAGGCTTGATCCCTATTTTCCCTTACCCAATGCATGCAACTATTCCTCTTTAGCATTGAATATCTCCCTCTCTTTTGGTCGTGATTTCCTCTTATAATCTTACTATTTTTGTTTTACATAAGTAAATATCTTCTTGGTTTCATCCTCATTTCCCCTTCTTCTTTCTTATTCCTCCATTTACATGGAGATGTGTAACCCTAGATAGAGGGATTGAATTATCCTAGGGTTTTTATGGGGGTTTTGGTTTGATTAATTGTATCTTAGGTGTTCCAGGCCTTGTTCTACCTCTTCTAGGTGGTTATATTCAGAGGTGACAATCATTGTACTGAATCCAAGGTAAGTGTCTCTATTTAAGGGAATTTTCCAAGTATTACCCTTAATTTATGAATAAAAATTGTTTTTTCTAATTTATAGTTTATATTAATCCCATTTTTGGTATTATTTATGGATTTTTTCATAAATTCGATGGTTGAATGTGCATTTCCCAAATGGGTGCATCTTGGATGCATTCCAAGTGTTTTTTTGAATGGATCAAAAGTGTTTTATGGTTATAAATGGATTTATAAAATGGTTTTATAAATGGTTTTACATTGTGAAAATTGTATTTGATAAAATGGGAATATTTATTATAAATTGGTTTGTGATATAATGGTTTTTTTATATGGAAATTTTTTGTAATTATGTTTTCATGGAGTAGCATGTGGGTTAATTGGGCTACAAATTAAAGTTTGTTTGAGGGACCATGAGAGACTTCCAGGGGAATACCATGAAATCTTCTATGTTGGTTTGTACAAGAGGCCATGTGTGACATCATAGAGAGGACCTTATGAGATTCCATTTTTGTTTACCTAGGTAATAGTAGAGGCTTTCAGTTGGAAGACTATGAGATATTCCATAATGGTTGTTGAGAGACCACAAGTTCTCTTGGAGTTGGGCCCAAGGAAGACCGTGAGAGATTCCATTTTATTTTCTAGATAACATACTTGTTATACTCATTCGAAATAGGGTTGATTGATAGGGACCTAGGTTCATATTATTCATGATGGATTGGTTTTATTCTTGGAGCATTTTTTATGTTCCATTATGATATGATATCATGAGTGTTATTACCATTTTTCTATTTATATGGTTATATGATGTTTTTGACCATGTTAATTACACCTTGTTGGATAAGTTTATCATGTTGTGTATTTATCATTTTTTTTTTCTAATGATCCTTATTGGAAATTATTTTGGAAACAATATTTTAATTGAAATGGAAAAACCAAAGGTACTTTATTTGTTAATTTGAAATTGGTATGTTCTCAAAGTGGTTCAGTTTTTAAAAGTGTTTTCAAAATAGTTTATTAATTTTCTTGGATGAATCCTTAAATAGATTCGTGGTGGTGTCCTAATGGAAACTGTACATGACACCCTACTTGGGCCTATGGGAATTTTCATATTTTTTTACAGGACAGAGGTAAGGGAAATGGCACCATGTATCAGGGTGGATCTTTTTGATTACCGTCTTCTAGTGTTTTGTGAAGGAGAAGTGGTCTTAGAGGGATTGGATCATGTGAATTCATTTTTGATATATTTTATTTGGTGGGATTATTGTGTGGACCTTGTTTATATTCATCCCATTCTTTTTATTTTTGGGGTTTGACTTGAGATACCATGTATATGTTCTGTTATGGAATGTTTTGTATAAGATGTTAATTATTTCTTATGACATTTGATTATCCTTCCTTTTTTTGTACTCTATATGTCCTTTTTTATATATTCAAATATAATGATATTGGTGTGGCTGTAGTATTCTATATTTGGGTCATATCTTCTTACAAATGAAGATTCCATTCCCAAGATATTTTTGGTTATTCCTGATGCTTATCTCTACCCCATGGTAATTAGGAGAACACTTTAGGTTGTGTGGTGGTCCAACTCAGGTGATAGTTTGTGTCAACCTAAGTTGGTTCATTACACCATTATATAGGGTTTTTCATACTATTCCTTAATACCTCCTTAATTTTATATTTCATTCATATTATCTTCATCATCAATAGTAAATATTTTACTCATACAACTTTTCTGATCTTTTTTTTTGAGTTTTCACCTTGGGAAATTGATTTACATAATTCACAAATTTTCAAAATTAAAAACATTAGACTATTGGTGATACCTTTGGAAAATCATTATTCTCATCCATTACATTAACCAAAATATTTATTTCCTCTCTAAAATTACTTTCTCTCAGCCCTTCTTTTTCACACCCAAAACATCTTCACATTAATTTGAGACATTTCCATAGCTGATTCTTCAAAAATACTAGACATGTGCAAAAAAAATCTTATTTCCTCTATGTTTTTTTATGAAAATCCATTTTACCTTATTAGGTGTGTTGGGAAACTCACCCAATTTGAGATTTTTAGTCATATAATGAGATAGATGATTAGGTTTTAACATAAGGATTCACATTCGAGATCTGATTTCACTTGGTTTCTCATAAGGACAATTATTCCATTTTCTATCACATTCAATGTTAACAAAATTAATCATGATTCCATCCATTGAATAAAACCAAAAATTATAGTGTGAGAAATAATAATCATACTAGGAAAACATATAATAATGAGAATACAACTATAATATGTATAAATTAAGAAAATTTCATTCAATATATGAAACCTTAGGTTTAATCTAGTCCATTCATGGTCATCATCTATTTAAATCCTTTATTATGATTGAAAAAGAAAATGTGAGTCATCCAAGAATATCCTCTAAGAGTATCAAACTAGGTACATAGTAAGGGAACACTTACCATGAAATAAAATGATGTTGGAGATATACTCAGCCAACTATTTTTGGGGTTATTACCCTAAATGAATCTATGATAAAATGACATCCACTTATAATATCTAAGTAGGATTGTTTTTCTAGGTAAACCATATAATCTATTATTTTAAAAAAAATTTGTATTTTATTCTATACATAGACTTATCCCCAGTGTTTTCACCAATGTTATCTAATCCTAATAATTAATGATTGACTAAAGCCTACTATGATACCAACTATATCATCCTATACTTTTCAGACATAAATATTCCATCTTATCATTTGAATAATAGTTACATGACATTATGATCCATTCAAGAACCACAAAGGTTTTAGTGTCTTTAGAAAATTGGATACATTAACAATTGGTTCATAAAATTTTAGAATCTCCTTATACTTAGTTCTTCATATATATCACCCTTATTAAGATCTTCATACTTAAAATGTTTCATCATATCCATGGAAAATAATATATAATAGAGGATGAAATCATATTCTCATTAAGGGTATACAGGGGAGATATCAAGGATCATTTAAATGAAACATGATAATAAAGGGTATGAGAACATGATCTCAACATTTTAAAACCATATCCAATATATCATAGATCAAAATCATAAGTCATGGCATAAATATTGTTAGTTCATAAGAAATTAATCCTAATGGAATGAAATAAAATGAGTCATGAGAGAATAATATTATCATAAGACATAATTTTGTGGAATACACATAAGTATAGAAAATAATTCTCTCATTAGTCAAGTATTACTCTCAGGACTATCATATTTGATTAGTTTAACTCACTAAACCATTTTATCCTTAGTCAAGTTTCACTCTAATGAATATCATAGTGGATAGACCCCCTTACTGATTTGGGTTCACTCCCCATTCCAATCCTTATTATCTCATGAGATATCCATATTTACCCAATGCATTGGAGGGCAATATAATTGTGAGCCCACCCCTCACATAATGAAAATCATACATATGTGTTCCAAAAGATCATAAAACATTCATCATATAATAACTCATGAAACTTGAATGAAATTTACAAACATTTCCTCATTTTATTATAGAAAAACCGATGTAAATGAAATGAGTTTCATAACTTAAATAAATGATGGGAAAGAAATATGTTTCATAGAATCATCATTAAACTATCATCATAATAATACATAAAAATTTAAAAATTGAATGGTCTCATTATATCATATCCTTAGTGATTTATAAGTTCCATAAAAACAAGTTATCATAGATGGAAAATTTCTTTTAAAGATCAATAAAACATTTCTTGATAAAAATACCATTTTTTTTACTTTGAAACCACTTATTTAAAGTCAAAGATTTTAAAAAAATACTAAGGAATAAATTTTATTTGAAAATAACCTTTAAAACATGTAAATGAATTTTCAAATCATTGAGTGTTCATGATAGTATAGAATTAAATCAATGTTTTTTGTTTTAAAATCATTGTTCCATTCAAATTTTCAGTTAAAAGTTAAAAGTGACTCATTCAAAAAATGACAAGAAGATTCATTATTTTACAATATTTTTAAAGTAAAACAATGGTAAAATTTAATTTAAATGATAATTTTATATTATTAAAAACATTCTTAAAACTATTTTATAAATCATGGATATGAAGTAAAAATTATTTTAAGAAAAATAAAGAAATAAAATTGGTTTTCCATAAAAATATTATTTTAGTATCTTAGGTTTTTAAGAATAGGGAAATGAAATAAAAACATTTAATCTATAGAAATAAATATATGATAAGAAAAATAAAAGTTTTCTTGATATATAGATCATAAAATCTCATCATCGGAAACTATATCATAAATAATCCCATTAAATAACAAGATTGTAACATAAATCCCCTACCGATTTGGTAACTTTTGAATCATAATCCCCATGAAAGGATCAAATCAAATGAATATTTAAATATCATGAAAATAAGTAGATTAATTATATAAAAATTCAATGGGGATTTATATACACTTCATAAAATAAGATAGGTCCATAACATAACATATTACCAAAGAAGACAATTTGAGAGGATAAATCCTTACCACAAGTTTGACTTTCTTTGAATGAGATCTATCCTCCTGTATAAAAAATTTAAATTTATTATAATAATATAATAGAATAATTTATTTACTTATGATATCATATAATATCCACTTATAACATTAAAACACTCATTCATTAATATTTCCATATTAAAACCATCGTTTCCCAGTGTTAACTATTTCATTTTTCATGAGACTTTTGGTTTAATAGTTCTAATCCATATAAATTGAACATGGTTCAATCATACTTATAATTATAATCATGATATAAATATAATATATATCCATTATATATATAGAGTTATCTATAAAATATATAGATAGAAAAATGAATCACATTGTTCATGGAGACGATAGGTTGTACGAACGCATGAATGCTATTTTCACTTTTTGATGGATGGAATAAAAGAAAAGTAAATAATAATTAAAATTTTACATAATAATTATTATATCTTATATAATATATATATTTATTAAATCTATCCTTCTTACCATCCATGGAAATTATAAATTAAAAAAAATCACACCACTTCGTAGTGGTGGTAGTCCACATGCAGACATGAATGATATTATCATTTTCCAATAGATTGGAAGGTAAGAATATAGATATCATATTATAATTATAGAAGCATAATTATGTTTTAAATATAATATTTAAACATTAAATCTATCATAATACCCATCCATGAAATATGGGGATGGAAAATGAATTGTATTGCTATTGGGAGATGGTGGGCCATACATACACATGAGTGATACTTTAATTTCCAATTTAATGGAAAATGGGGTAAATAAAGGTGGTTTAATAATCATAATTAAATTTAATAAAATTAAAGATACTAAATTTATTATTTTAGGAATAATTTTATAAATTTATTGGATTTATAAGTATAAATAAATTGAAAGAAGTTGGGTAAGGCGATTACCTCTTCTTCTATAAGCCTCATTTAGATCCCATCATAAGGACCCCTAAAATTGTATTTTAAGAATAATAGAACTTATATTTTATAGATAGGGAATATTATAAGTAAAATTAGTAGGTTTTGGTCAAGATATGGCTCAAAGAGGTGTAAGGAAGATAACTGAGGGGTTTCCTTTTATAAGTGAAGTGAGGGGAACTCCTGGAATTTCTTAAATGATTAAAATATAATAGCCATTATGAGATCATTATCATTCATACACTTTAATTCATGATTTATTATATAAATACACACTTAATAAAACACAAAAATACTATAATTCCTATTGTATTTAGGTAATTAGGTACATAACATAACAACTTGCGACAGAAATAAAAATATATAAACTAAAACTCCATAACATGACCTTAAATTCAGTTTCTCTTCTAAATATGATTTGGATAAACTGGGGACATACATAAGAATGGGGTGAGATATAAATCTTAGTATGATAATAATCATATAATAATATTATGTAAGTAATACATTCCAGTCAATATGAATATCAAGGTGACTTAAAATGGGTGATAATCATAACCATGTTTATCAAAGCATGATATAATATGATAACATGAATGCAAATTCGGTATGTGGAAATAACATAAAACATTAAATCATAAGTAGTAAAGGATAACCACCAATAAATAATAATCTAATTTTCTTAGGATAACCTTCCATGAACCATATATGGAATCTCATGAGATTAAAACATTACCCAATGCATTAGAGGGATGTATAATTCTAGGCTCGCCCATCACATTCACATCATGTACATGCATAAGTGTTCCACATATATCATTCAACATTGGGACATATTTCATCACATTTAATCCCATGATTATGAAGTGTGGGTTATATAGATTTAACTACCCATTTAATGAAAGATATTTTCATCTTGGTGAATACCATTGAGTAATAATGAGAATGAGGATTCACTATAAAAATGTTTGGCATGGATAAATTGTAGAATAATTTTCTAGCATAATGAGTGTACAGAAAGAATCATGTAAGGGTTTAATGAGAGTTAAATGGGTCTCTAATAAATTTTAAATCATTATTAATGTAATGGGGATGTGTAAAAACATTTCCCAATATGAAAATTTTGAAAAATTCATAATATAAAGAAGGTTCTTAAATAAAGAGGAGAAAGAGATGATCTCTTACCTTGAGAGAGTTCTTCTTATAGCTTGTGAGGAGATTATTAAGAGATTGGGGATTAATTGGGAGAGATATATTGAAGGTACATCAGAGTAAATTTTTGTTCTAGGGGTGTTTATTGAATATGAATGGGAGGTTGGGTGGGTTTTTATAGTAAAAGAGGGGAGAATTCATTATTTGTTTCTAAACATTATTTTTGGACTCTATATGATAAACTAATCCATAGAAAATAAAATCCAATGGGTTTTGTCTATATTTTTTTTCAATAAGATTGGATTTCATTATTTTATATGTTTATGAATTATACTCCTTAAAATATAATCCTAGGTGATGTGGAAGTGAGTTATGTTTATAAAGAATTTATTATAAAATAATAAAATATAATAAAGGGTTTTAAGGATTCATTAAGGCCTTATAAGATTAATCAAATAACCTCAATAATATATTTTTTAAAGGGAAACCTAATTTTTTTAGTGGATACATTTTATTATATATATTATATCACTTTTGGGTCATTATAATGTCATAATACATACTATATATTTATACCGTATTTAATTTTTATAAAAACATGATTATCTGATAAAATTTGGAAAAATTCACCATTTGATAATTTCAACATGATTATTTCAAAAATAATATTTATTTTATAAAAAATAATTATCTATATATGAGAATTTACACTTTTAAATCAAAATCCCCATTTATTGATAAATTCTAGTTTTTTGACAATATTTTTTTCCCAACTCTTATAAAAATTACATTCGAGTTTATAAAATTATATTATCATTTATATTTAATAAATATTTTTTAATAAAATTTTTAAAAAATAATTTATTTCAAAAAATATTTAATCAACATTGTGTCTTGATTGAATCTATATATTTCCAAAGTTATAGTTTTTGTTTCATCATATCAAAATATAATTTTTAACTATATTATTATTTAATCATTATATAGTGATAAAATATCGATAGAGTCATTAATTTATTAAAAAAATATAAAAATTCATACTATTAGGATATAGATACATATATCTTTATTACACCAGTGAATTCCCTGAGAGTAAGGTGTGCAATGATGAGATTATCATGGGGTGTTTTGACGAACATGGTTTGGGCCATGATATTAATAATCTTGAACTTCTCTGATAAGTGGTTTCAATAATTATTTAGTTATTGAATCTTGGCTTGGTCTTAGTGAAGGTAATATACCAATGATCCTATCTTCCTTGTAAGCTATGATAAATGGGCTTTAAAGGGTAAGATCCTTCTGGTCTAGGCCATTAGTTCCTTGTTCTATGTCAAATGTATTTATTATGACACTGTATATATAAATCTTAATAAAAAATTATAATCTATAAACTATGAACAATTATGAGGATTAATGGTGTTTTAAATCTAATATTTTATATCTTATAATGGTCCAAAATAACCATAGTAGTGCATGTCAGGCCCAAGTTGTGTTTTTGTTGTTTTGGTTTTAAAAAGATCAATATGAATTAAGTTGGATGTTGTAAATGAGGAGAAATGGTTTAATGGTTTTTGGAATATAAATGTGTTTTTTGAATACAGAAGACTAGACATAGGTTCCATACATAAAAAATATGATGATGCTTTGCTGGTCATTTAATCTTACTAAATCATTAATATGTCCCATGATACAAGATAAAGGTTTTAAAAGAAAACAAGTGGATATTTTATTCCTCAACTAATTTTATTAATGAAAATAATCAGATGAAAAGTTTGTTGAATGTTTTTATATGATGAAGTGTGATGAGTTACAAGTGGTGCTGATCAGCCGATCCATCATAAATATCGATTATCAGATGGGAAAAATTCATCAAATAATATTTAGAAACTAATTCATAATAATTATCTAGATATGTTAGGTGTGAGAAATAAAAGTTAATTTTCGTCAAACCAATATAGAATTAGAATCAAAGTTCCTTCAGTGGAAGAATGTTGGATTGCCCAAATTGCATTTGAAGAACCATAGTTGTTGATTATGGATCAGAAGAGTTGTTGACATCGGTTAACCAGGAAAGATTCAGAGTCCAATCCATCGATTTGAAATAGATACTGATCCATTAGAAAATAATTTGGTACTAACCCATTAGAAGAGTGGTTGATATCAATAAAACATTAGTAATAAGAGATCAGATGGTCCAAAGTTCATGACACTGATTCATTTTACCCATGAAATGACAGAGGGGGAGTTCATATTTGTAATCATACTAGTAAGATCTATCTAATAAAAAGAATGAAGAGTGTAATCTTAATGATAAAGTTATGGAGGATTTGATACATGATAAGGTATCTACCAGAATGGGTAAAGTATATTGAAGTATATAGAATTTATAATAATATAGTCAACCATATTCAATAATAAAAAAGCATTTGAGTGGGAATTAAAATTGATTTATCTTTATTGGGTAAAGAGAAAAATTTAGGAATCCTTTTAATTAGGTCAAGATTCATTGGAGATGACTTGGTACTAATAAATTTTATTAAAAAAAATCAAACATATGTTTTTATAGAATGTAATATTATGATTGAGTATATTACAATTGGGTCTATATAAAAGGATAAAAAGTTTAAAGTTGTGAAGTTATGATATATTGATCCATTAGATGATATTTTCATGATCAATTCCATTGGATGCATTTTCTATAAGAATGTACATTGGACTGAATCTGAGGAAGAAATGGAAAATAAAATTCACTGAAAAAATAATGATTAGACTCAACTGATAAGAATGGAGAATAATTTGTAAACTCAAAGAAGGCTGAAGTTTTGAGAAGATTCAATAATACTTGAGAAGGATCAAAAAATATATAGAATAGTTGAAATAATAAAAATGAAGATTAAAACTTCATAGGAATTCATATTTATTAATTTATTTGAGTGGGAAGAAGAATTTACTTTCACACCTATTCCATTATTGGATGCTAATAAATAGAGAGTATAATACATTTTTGCATTGTTACTATTTACATGTGTGGAGCACTGGCATTATGAAGTTTTTTTATAGGATGATATTGCAAACAAAGTTTGTTTCAGGTTGAAGTTGATTTAATTAAAGAAATATCCATCATAGTGAGTTCTATCAAATGAAGACACATCAATGTGAGTTATATTAGACAATGATCCACTAAAGTGAGTTCTATCTGAGGGAGATCCATCAGAGAATGTTTGATTAGATGGAGATCCATTAGAGTGTGATTAATTGGATAAAGTTCCATTGGAATGAGATCTATCAGTTAGGAAAGTTGTGAGTTTCCAATTGCATTTCAACTTAGTTGATGTTGGAATAAAAAAAGTAGAACTAGACAAATCCAACTGGATAGAGACCATCAGATAAAGGTTTCCAGAAAGAGGCCTATCCGGAAAACTTTTTCAAAGTAATATTTTAGGATATATATTATAGAAATATTATTATTGAGAATATTCTCATTTTTTAAATATCTGGATGAATTTTCAATACCAAAATGTTCTTATAATAATTTTTGAAGTTCGTGAAGGTTTTACACTGGTTAATTTAATCCAAATTACTTATGGAAGAAGTGAATAAAATTCTAAGGTGAATCCAAAAAAAATGAAATAATATTGTAGCTGATGAATATAACCAGTTATTGAGAAGGCTTGTTTGTTGGGTTGTATGGCCAGCTATGGGGTAATAGGATACAAAAAGAGTTGTTGGGGTGGTATAACCAACTATATAAGAAAATTTTTCTACTGGGTTGTAGAACTATATGATGTTTGTGACTTTGTATTTTGGAAATAAGTTAGTGAAAGTAATCCTGGATGGAGGACTATCCAATAAATAAAAGAGTATGTCTTTGTAAAAAAACATGTAAATATCATGTGGTTGTCCTTATTTATATTTTTTTATATGAATGGTGAGGTTGGGATTTATAGTTGAGTGCATCATAACTCTAATTTTTTTAGAGTTTAAGCATGTTTTATCAAGAGGAGGTTATGAAAATTTATTATAAAAATAAAATTTACCACTAATTTACCCACTTCTTAGTTGTATCAATCCTATTTGGGAACATCAATTGCTATAAAAGGAGGTTTCCTATGAAATATTCATCTATGATAACGGATAATTTCAATTCAGTGAATGATAGGGGTGTTTCTATTTTTTATGGAAAAAACTATCACAGTTGGAAGGATAGGATTCTACCATATCTTCTATCTCTTGGACATGAAGTTAAAGTTTCAGAAACAATGGGATTTCATTCATTCAATAATTTTTTTATGATAGGTTCTAATAAGAGGAGTTTAGAAGATAATGGAAATTCTTAGAATTATATGTTGATGACTCTTACCAAAAATGTTTATGCAAATATAATGGGATTTCCAATAGCTAATAAAATGTGGGATAAGTTGAGAATTAACTATGAAAGAAATGATAAAGTTAAATAATCCAACTTACATATCTAAAGA
The DNA here is from genome assembly GCA_963277665.1 of Viscum album. Taxonomy (NCBI): domain Eukaryota; kingdom Viridiplantae; phylum Streptophyta; class Magnoliopsida; order Santalales; family Viscaceae; genus Viscum; species Viscum album. The sequence goes on from OY728142.1 coordinate 110,187,744, forward strand.
AGTATATTTGAAGATGTAAGAAATGGTTTACAAATAAATAATTAATTATTAATTTACTAGAGTAAATTTTATTGTGAGAAACATAACAGGTTTTAGTGAGAAGCTAAAGGATTTTAAATTATTAAGAAACTAATGGGAAACTTTCTGGGAATATTTTATGCTAAAGTTTCATCTTTTTAAGATCATGAAGATTTATCTTTGGATGAACTTAATAATATTATTGTTTTATATGAAATGAGAAAAAATAATATCTTCATGAAAATGACTGGGAAATAAATAGCAATTGAAGATTTTATAAATGTAATGAATTAAGATAAAGATTTAGTAGAAGAGTTGGTTAATTCAGAAGAAGAGGAAGATGCATAATATTTAAATAAAATTGTTTCTCTCTTTTATAAAAGATTTAGCTAGACCAATTAGAAATGAAAAAGTAAAAATTTAGTTAAATTTTGGAATTGTAAAGGGAAACATAATTTACTAGGATGAAAGTTAAAGAGTATGAGTCTGAATAAGATGATAAAAAGTCTGAAAAAATTGGAAGAAACATAAAGAAATATTTTCTTATTATAATAAGAAGAAAAGTTATATGAGTAGAAGATATAAGGATTATTACTTATCTAGTGATGAATCTCATTAACAAGTAAAACTCAATGATCATGTTATAAAAATAAGTATTTATTCAAAAGTGAAGATGATGATTAAGAGATAACATAATTTGAGTGGATTATTAAAACAAAATTGGAGAAAGTAATTTAGAAGAATAATTAACTCAATAAAGAAATAAGAAAGTTTAAGAAAGATATTAAAGATGTAAGTTTTTAGAATGTTGATTAGATCAATAAAGAGGAAATAAACCTCAATTTTATTATAGATTAGATAATAAATATTGGTAATTCTAAATGAAAACTAAAAAGTTATGAAGAAAAATCTATTGGTGATGATAATTTCAACAATATAGAAATTACACTTGTTAATGAATGTAAATAGAAAAATTTGAAGATATCTATGTTTGAGATGATGGTAAATTTTATGAAAGATAGTTTTCTTGATAAGGAATAGTAATTTTTTGAGATGAAATCTTTTTTATTAGGAAAAAAGTGAGTTATGAAAGATGAGAGAATACTTCACTAAATCGGTTGATGTAAAAGGTGAATCTTCTAAAGATGGTGAAAATAAATTTTCAAAGAAGTAGGTGGTTTATTTTCCAAATCATTCTAGATGTACATATATTTATTTTAGCTCTACATGTATAAACTAATGGAGTTCATCAAGAAAGTGTATCCCTGAGCAAAGTGGTTCATGGTTTAAAAATAAATAACAACAACAACGTTCTGAATTTTTTTCCATTAGTTAAAAAGATAATGAATCATAGGTCACTATTGCTATTATGGAATTTTAGGACACAAATCCTATTTATATTGGTACTAAATGTTTTTGATATGAAATGATTATTAATCAAGGGGGGTAACGATGAGAAAATAAGAAAACATTTTCTTAAAAAATTTGTAGAACATTGAATGAAAATTTAGAAGGTGAAAACTTATGAAACCTCATTAAATTAAATGAAAATTGAAATGCCTGGATCAGTTGTGATCACTGAGAGGGGAGGGGTGAATCAGTGATAACTTTTTATTTTTAAGAATCGTTCCCTTTAAATGATCAATTCAACCCCTATGGCTGGTTAAGGCCTAGATCTACTCTTTTGGTGGTGCAGTGATAATGAAAGCATAGAACACAGAGATTTACAAGGTTCGGTACAAAGAACTACTCCTTGCCATGTTGGTTACACTCCCCAACACATATTCTTCACTATGCCAGAAGATGTTTACACGGTAATAGGTTATAACCCCCAATTACAAGTTGGTTAAACCCCCCCCCCCCAAATCCACAACATCTTCTTCTTCACAACTCCACTTCTCTTCATCAAATGTGTTGTTCAATTCTTCAAGTAGCTTCAACAAACTCCAAGAGAACCTGTTGGTCTTTCTCACCAATACTTTTATTCCTAATGCATGCATGTACATACATCCACTCCCTTCTACTTCACTTGTGCAAACACCCTCACAACCCAAGAGATGGGATGTGGCCTTCCTTGCTTGCACACCCACTCACAAGGTGTGTGGAATTCACTTCACCCAAACCCACTTCAAAGGAGGGAGCGCAAGTGTGTGACCACTCCTATCTTCTGTCGTGCAAGGTGCGGGAGAAGTGGGTGTGCAAGTGGTAGCAACACTTCTACCGCGCAAGTGGTGCGATAGATTCCTCCTACCGTGCAGGTGTGCGAGAAGAGAAGGCGTGCAGGTGTGCGTGGCTCAGATTCTTCCTGCCGTGCAAAGGGAGCGCACAGGGTGACCCGATGCTCCTCCCTTCACACAGGGATTGCGCAATCAGTTCCCACGGAGCCTCAGGTGGCTCTGACCTTTACTGTCTCACTCGGGCATGAGAGTTTTCTCTTCGCGTTGCACGAAGCTATGCGGGACTTATTTCTCAAAAGATCAGCAAACACTTCTCGGTTTGGGCTTCTCCTTTTGTAGGTGAGGAGAGCGATCAAGATCCATGAATATCAGGCTTTTGAATGCCCGAGATCCTCGGCTTCAAAATTTGGAACACGGGATGCTAGAATCCCGATTATTTCCCTTTTCTTCTCTGTTCAGCGTGGGTTTCTTCACGGTGCATGGTCTTCACGTGCATGCGTTTTTTTGAACGCATGCATGGCTTCTTCCTGTTCTATCCATGCACGAATACACTGCCTCACAACTCTGTTTTCTTCGGCCTTGTTTGAATTTCTTCATTTCGTTGCATGCATGAAACTTTTAATGTAGGCATGTATTTGGTTCGTCAAAACGATCATCATGGAGGCTTCATGTTCATCGGAGGTGGCCGGGAGCTCCATCTCCCTTGCATGGGAGGCTCTGGATCACGGAAGGCAACGCGGGGTGACCCTCAACCGGTGGGAGGTTGAAGAAAACCCCACGACCGTTGAATCTACATTAAATGAACGTGGACGGACAATGTTATAATGTTGTGTAGCGAGATAAATCTTGAGGCTGAGATCTAATGTGAGATCAGATGGATGGCCAGGATTAGATCCGCATCTAAAAATTGCGTCCCACATAAAAACGTGCCGCGGTTTTTGCGCAGTTTAACAACCAGCTCCTCCCATCCTTGGTTCAGAATTCTCCTCTCCCCCTCCGGTGCCTCCCCGCACCGGTTCTCTTGCGGGTGCGCTCTAGCGCCCACTATGCTCCTCTGGGCATGCTTTAACGTCCACGTTGCGTGGTCTTGAACTTCGCGTGGATCGGGCTTACACACGGCCCGACCTCCTGTGGGCTGGCTCTGCCTAGGTCTCCTCATGGGCATGGTGACCTGATCCCACATGTGCCTTGGGTTGAAGCTTGGGTAGCTAGCTCGTGGGTAGGCCTCATTTTTTTCATAATCTCCTCCTTGTATACTTTGTTAAATTACCTAGTAGAAACAAGTCTACATCAATCCATTCTCCTCTTCTTCACCTCCTCTACTTCATTAGAATTCCATCTATCTTCTTTAACATCACTTCTTCTTCTCCTATTAGGAGATGGAATACCCAATAATCTTTCAAGTATCTTCATCAAACATTAATCATAAATCACTTGATCTTCAATGTTATTCTTTGATCGAATCATAGATGAGGTTGGATCATCTTCAAATCCTCATGCACTAAAAGATAGTTCATGGTCTTCTTCAAACCACTTCATCAACTTAGTATCTATGGATGGTTCATCTTTTCACTTCATCCACTTAGAGGTTGTGGATGGATCCCTTCTTCATTCCTCATCCACTTAGTGATAGTGGATGGCACTTCTTTATCTCCTCAAGCATTTTGAAGACAATGCATGGACTTCTAACAATGTTGTGAAATTGTATCTTCTTGATACACATTCTTTGAACTTAAGATCAGCTTTACAATCGTCTGATTTTGTGAAGCTTCTGCAACCATCATTCCTCAAGCATTATCACCCTTCAAGATCACATCATCAATTGGCACTCATTGACAGGTTATTGACAACAAATTCAATCACGTGGGAAAAACAATATCCCCCTTTGCATTTAGTTGTCAATACTCTTAAGCACACTTTAAAAAAATGTCACAATATGTGTGATGATGATTTCTCCCCCTTATTGGCCAAAAAATGCAAAGGGATGAAAGGGAAGTCATTCCCAAAATGCATAACCGCTTGACTCCGCAACCAATGCTCTCCCTCAAGGGATGAACTAACCTCCTTCAATTCCCTACATGTTAGTATAAAATCATATAAATCTAGGGAATAAGGAGGGACCTTTCTCTTCCTCAAGTGAGAGGAGAAGGCTGAACATGAAGTTTTAGCCTTAGCTCAACAAATCTTTCTATAGGCGTAGCTTTGGTGAAAATATCTTCCACCTGATCTTGAGTAGAAATGTAGTCGAGCTTGATGTCTCCACTAGCGACCCTTACTTTGATGAAATGATATTTTATATCAATGTGCTTGGATCTGGAGTGTTGTATAAGATTATTAGACAATCCAATTTCACATTGATTATCACATAAGACCCTCAATGGTTTTTCAACTTTAATTATCAAATCTGCTAGTTGGACCTGCATCCAAATCATTTGTGTACATGCATGTGTAGCTGCCAAATAATCTACTTCAGCTATGCTCAATGTTACAGAATTTTGTTTCTTGCTGTACCAACTAACACATCCTTCTCCCAGAAAGAAGGTTCCACCAGATGTGGATCTTCTATCAGTACAATCAACATCCCAATCAGCATCTGTGAATCCCAACAACTTTATGTTTGTACTGTGTTTGTATAAGAGTCCATATCTGAGGGTTACTTTCACATATCTCAATATTATTTTAGCTGCTGATAAGTGAGATTCGTTTGGGTCACTTTTAAATCTGGCACACAATGTCACTGCATATGTTATATCTGGTCTTGAAGCCGTGAGATAAAGAATACTACCAATAATTCTCCTAAACTCTTTCTGATCAAAATTGTTGCCTTCTTCATCCTTTCATAGCTTGGTTCCAATATAAATGGGTTTCGAGACTTCCTTTGCACTCTCCATTCCAAACCTTTTCAATAAGTCCCTTGCATACTTTTCTTGTGAAAGAAATATGGAGTTTTTCCTTTGTTCCACCTGAAATCCTAGAAAATATGTCATTTGACCAAGCATGGACATTTCAAATGTTCTCTTCATCTACTCAGAAAATTCTTCACATAGTCCTTCCTTGTCACCATAAAAAATAATATCATCCACATAGATAATGGCTATGAGTGTACCAGTTGCAATTTCTCTAACATAGAGATTACTATCAACTGTTCCTTTGACAAACTTCATGCTATTGATACAACCATCCAATTTGGAGTACCAGGCTCTAGGGGCCTACTTCAATCCATACAAATCTTTTCTAAATCTTCATACCATACTTCCATCTTTGTCTAGTACAAATCCTTCAAGTTGTTCTATATACACTTCTTCTTCAAGATCTCCATTTAGGAATGCAGATTTCACATCCATCCGATAGACCTTGTACTGCTTGTGTACTGCAACTGCTAAGAACATTCTGATAGTTTTCAGTCTTGCAACTGGTGAAAAGGTTTCTTCAAAGTTGATTCCTTCCATTTTTGAATACCCTTTGCATACAAGTCTGGCCTTATTTTTGGAAACTTCCCCTTTTTCATTGAGTTTGTTTCTGAAAACCCACTTTCTCCCAATTACATTTTTATTTTTGGGCCTTGGCACAAGATCCCAAGTGGAGTTCTTTTATATTTGATTGAGTTCCTCATGCATAGCTTGAATCCATTCCTCATGTTCAACTGCTTTAGCCACTGTGTGAGGTTCAACTTGAGAAACCAGTGTAGTCAGGTTTTCTAATCTCAATCTTCTTCTAGTTTTTACTGAGGACTATGGGTCACCAAGGACATTTTATGTGCTGACATGTTTCTTCAATTTGTTGTATCTCCTTCTTCCATTTTCATTACCTTCATCTTCATCCCTGGTGTGTTCAGAGTTGATCTCACCAACAGTTGGTGTTGGCTCAGTTAGTTCTTCATTCTTCTATTCTAATGTTGTGTCATCCTTTGAGTCATCATTATCCACAGGGTATGGTTTGGTGTTGTTTTCAATTATTCTGAAATCACTGCAATAAATCATTTTGTTCAACCTATTATTCCAGCATCTGTAGGCTTTTCCATCAGATAGGTAACCCATGAAGATTCCTTCTTCTGCTTTTTCTTCAAACTTTCCAAGATTAATGTTTTTAATCTTGATGATGCAAGGACTGCCAAAGACTCTGAAGTATTTAACAGTTAGTTTTCTGTTAAACCACATTTCATAGGCTATCGTTTGTGTTTCTAGTCTTAGGAGATATCTATTTTGTATGTGTATAGCTGTGCATACCGCTTCTCTCCAGAAAAACTTAGAGATATTGTGCTCACCTAACATAGTCCTCCCCATTTCGACTATGATTCGATTATTTCTTTCAGCCACTCCATTCTGTAGTGGAGTATATGGTGTACTGTATTGATGCTTGATTCCATGCTTGACCAGATAGCTTTAAAAAGCATCACAAGTGTATTCTTTTCCATTGTCTGATCTCACTTTCTTGATACAGAGCCCTAGTTCTTCCTCAGCCTACCTACTGAAATTTTTGAACATTGTAATTACTTTTGACTTGTGTTTCATGAACATGACATTGGTCATCTGAGTGTAATCATCAATGAAGGTTATAAAATAAAGATATCCTCTTATAGAATTCTGTCTCATCGGTCCACATATGTCTGTATGGATGAGTTCAAGAGGCCTAGTAGATATGATATCTACTCCTTTGTGTGAACTATGGGTCAATTTTCCCTTCTGACATGTGTCACAAATTTCATCTCTTTCTCTCTTTAATTTTGGCAGATCTCGTACAATATTGTACTTTAAAATTTTACTCATACTCTTTTGACCAAGATGGCCAAGTCTTCTATGCCATAGGTTGTTTTAATCCTTAGAACTAAGGCAACAAGAATTGATGGACTCACCAATTTAGAACAGGTTTCCAGTGGTTCTTCTTCCTTGAGTGATGATTTTTCCATCCTTTGAGCTCTTGATGATGCATGAATCCTTCTGGAACAACACCTCATGTCCATCATCACATAATTGGATTACACTTAGTAGGTTGTTCTTTAATCCTTCAACAAACAACACATCATTGGATTTTAGATTTTTTTGTTTCAATCATTGCCTTTCCAACTCCCTTGATTCTCAGAGAACAATCATTTCCAAACACCACAGTTACTCCCTCATGACTTTCTATGTTGCTAAGAATTTTTGTATCACTAGTCATGTGTGATGAGAATCCACTATCAAGGATCCATGACTTGGTTTTACTACTGGCTTTTAGAGAAACTTCAGCAAAGCATGTGATTTCTTCATTGGGCTCCTGAATACCTTTTCCTTTCATGTCTTTGACTCTTTGTTCAGGAAGGATAGTTATACATTTATCAGCTCTAGGACGTTGTTGGTCACATCTTCCATAAGCTTCACCCAGACAGTCAGATTTGTTCTGAATTGGAAGTTTTGCTAATTTCTGTAATACACTCTTGGTTTCAGGATGTCTCACTCTTGACTCATTCCTCATACTTGGAAGAGACATGTTATACCAGCATGCATAGGCCTTGTGTCCAAACACACCACAACACCAGCAGTAGCCTCTAAACCTTGACCCTCTCCACTGATAGGAGTCATGTTGTAATTTTTTGTCCAAGATTTGAGTAGTCCTTCCTAGGGATTTCCTTTCTTCCATTGAAGATGATTTTTCACAAGTTTTTGTATTCCCCGTCTGTCTCAATTTCATCTTTGAACCTGTATTGTTAGAGATAACAGATGTATTTTGAGATTTACTTAGTGGTGAGTTGACCTGTCTCTGAGCACCACCATGAGATGATTCTTCCTTGACCTCAATAGCCTTGTTAAAGTCTTCTCTCATATTTGTCAAGCTATTTTTTGCTTCAATCCACTTGTACTGTGTCATTGATTGCTCTTCTTCTTTGAGGTGAAGTTTCTATTCAAGACCTTTTGCTATCTTATCCAGCTCAGCTATCTTTAGTTTGTGTCTCTTTATTTCACCAATATACGATGTCTCTTTCTTTATACACTCTTTTAACTCCTCAGTCATCCTTTTGGTTTCCTTTTGAAACTGTTTCTTCTCTTTCATGAGCTTGTTGTTTTGCTCAAGGCAAGCCTCTAATTCATCTTTCAACATGTGTTAAAGCTATGTTCGTTCACTTTCATCATCTTCACTACTGCAGGTGTCAAACCCTTTTTCCACATGAGCCATAAAATTTTTTTCTTCTTCTGAATGACTAGATGATGTAGAGTCTGATTCTTCTTATTTGCTGACATAGATTCTTCTTTCACCAGGAATGAACCTTTTCTTTCTTTCACCAAATTTTCTTCCTTCTCTTGGGTTTCTACTCCATTTATTCTTTTGTGATTTTTCTTCTTCAACTTCTGGAGCACTAAATATTTTCTTGGGATAGTTAACAACAAAGTGTCTGATGTTATTACAATTGAAACACCTCGGTGGTAATTTCCCTTTTCCCTTGAATTTATCTTTTCCAAACCTTTTTGATAACAGAGAAATAATTTTGTTGAAGTCTTCATCCTTTTCTTCATTGTCAGATTCACTTGATTCTAAGACTTCTTCATCTCTTATCTTGAGTTGTGTCATGGCCTCAGAAGCCATCTCATATTTGATCATCTTCTTGAATACTGGGATCTTTCTTATTTCATATGCAATTATAATGTTGTGTAGTTCATCAAGAGATAGATCATCTCTGTCCTCTAATGCTGAGACTTTGGGGTCAAACATGTCAGGAAAGTTTCTCATTAGTTTTTTTACAATATTTGAGTCCTCCAACTTTTCTCCAAAGCCCGAATGTTACTAAAAATTTCATTGACTCTTGTAAAATAATCATCAATATTTTCTTATTCTCCCATATTGATATCTTTAAACTTGCTTCTCTAAATTTGTAATTTGGCTTCCTTGACTTTCATGTTGCCTTCATAACTGCTTTCCAATTTGTCCCAAATTTCTTTAGCATTCTTGAGTCCCATGACTTTTGTGTATACCTTTTCTGAGAGTGACATAAGGATGGAATTTTGAGCTTTACCATCAACTTCCATATTTCTTTTCTAATCCAGTGTCATAGCAACTTCATTAGTAAGAGGAGGGAATCCAAATAAGGCTGCATATCTAACTTCAAGGCCGAGAGATAGAAGGTAGGGTAACATCTGATTCTTCCAGCTGTGGTAATTCTTTCCATCGAATGTTGGAACACCCCTACTATTAACAGAATTCAGATTTTCCATTTTCTCAGAAGTAGATCCTAAGAGAGGCAACCTCCCTCTGATACCATGTGAAATTCCTGGATTAGTTGTGATCATTGAGAGGGGAGGGGTGAATCAGGGATAACTTTTTATTTTTAAGAATTGTTCCCTTTTAATGATCAATTCAACCTCTGTAGCTGGTTAAGGCCTAGATCTACTCTTTTGGTGGTGCAATGATAATGAAAGCACAGAACACAGAGATTTACAAGGTTTGGTACAAAGACCTACTCTTTGCCGTGTTGGTTACACTCCCCAACACAGATTCTTCACTACGCCAGAAGATGTTTACACGGTAATTGGTTATACCCCACAATTACAAGTTGGTTAAACCCCCCCCCCCCCAACTCCACAACATCTTCTTCTTCACAGATCCACTTCTCTTCTTCAAATGTGTTGTTCAATTCTTCAAGTAGCTTCAAAAAACTCCAGGAGAACCTGTCAGTCTTGCTCACCAATAATTTTATTCAATATGCATGCATGTACATACATTCACTCCCTTCTACTTCACTTGTGAAAATAACCTCACAACCCAAGAGATGGGATGTGGCCTTCCTTGATTGCACACCCACTCACAATGTGTGTGGGATTCACTTCACCCGAACCCACTTCAAATGAGGGCGCACAAGTGTGCGACCACTCCTGTCTTCTGCCCTGCAAGTCTTTGAGTGCAATAACTGCGCAAGGTGCAGGAGCAGCGGACGCGCAAGTGGCAACAACACCTTCTACCACGCAAGTGGTGCGATAGCTTCCTCATTCTGCACAGGTGTGTGGGCAGAGAAGGCACACATGTGTGCATGGCTCAGATTCTTCCTGCCGCGTAAAGGGAGTGCACAGGGTGACCCAATGCTCCTCCCTTAATGTAGGGATTGCATGATCAGTTCCCACAGAGCCTCGGGTGGCTCCAAACTTCACTGTCTCGCTCGGGCACAAGAGTTTTCTCTTCGTGTTGCACGGACCTATACGAGACTTCTTTATTAAAAGATCAGAAAACACTTCTCAGTTTGGGATTCTCCTTTTGTAGGTGAGGAGAGCGATCAAGATCCATGAATATCGGGATTTTGAATGCCCGATATCCTCAGCTTCAAAATTTGGAACACGTGATGCTAGAATCCCAGTTATTTCCTTTTTCTTCTCTGTTCAACGTGGGTTTCTTCATGGTGCATGATCTTCATGTGCATGCGTTTTTTTTGAATGCATGCATGTATTCTTCCTATTCTGTCCATGCACGAATACACTGCCTCGCAACTCCGTTTGCTTCGGCCTTGTTCGAATTTCTTCATTTCGTTGCATGAATGCAACTTTTAATGCATGCATGTATTCGGTTCGTCAAAACGATCATCATGGAGGCTTCATGTTCATCAGAGGTGGCTAGGAGCTCCATCTCCCTTGCATGGGAGGCTCTGGATTGCTTAAGGCAACGCAGGGTGACCCTCAGCCGGTGGGAGGTTGAAGAAAAATCCACGACCATTGGATCTGCGTTAAATGAATGCGGATGGCCAGGATTATAACGTTGCGCGGCGAGATGTATCATGTGGATGAGATCAAACTCGAGATCAGATGGACGACCATGATTATATCCGCGTCTAAAAATTCCGTCCCACATCGAAACGCACCACTGTTTTTGCATGGTTTAACAACTAGCTCCTCTCATCCTCGATTCAGAATTCTCCTCTCCCCCCTCTAGTGCCGCCCCACATCGGTTCTTTTGCAGGCGCGCTCTAGCACCCACTATGCTCCTCCGAGCGTGCTTTAGCATCGACGCTGCATGGGCTTGACCTCCGCGTGGCTCGAGCTTACACACGACCCGGCCTACTGCGGGCTGGCTCTGCCTAGGCATCCTCATGGGCGTGGTGAATAGGTCCCACATGTGCCTTGGGTTGAAGCTTGGGTATCTAGCTCGTGGGCAGGCCTCATTTTTTGCATAATCTCCTCCTTGTATACTTGGATAAATTACCAAGTAGGAACAAGTCTACATCAAGCCATTCTCCTCTTCTTCACCTCCTCTACTTCATTAGAATTCCATCTATCTTCCTTAACATCACTTCTCCTTCTCCTATTAGGATATGGAATACCCAAGAATCTCTCAAGTATCTTCATCAACCATTAATCATAAATCACTTGATCATCAATGTTATTCTTTGATCAAATCATAAATGAGGTTGGATCATCTTCAAATCCTCATGCACTAAAAGATAGTGCATGGTCTTCTTCAAACCACTTCATCAACTTAGTAGCTGTGGATGCTTCATCTTTTCACTTCATCCACTTAGAGGTTGTGTATGGATCCCTTCTTCATTCCTCATCCACTCAGTGATTGTGGATGGAACTTCTTTATCTCCTCAAGCATTGTGAAGACAATTCATGGACTTCTAAAAATGTTCTGACATTGTATCTTCTTGATACACATTCTTTGAACTTAATATAATCTCTACAATCATCTGATTTTGTGAAGCTTCTGCAACCATCATTCCTCAAGATTTATCACTCTTCAAGCTCACTTCATCAGTTGGAACTCATTGACAGGTTATTGACAACAAATGAAATCACGTGGGCACAAAAAAAATATAAAAATTTTAATAATTAAATAAAGTAGGGAAATGTAATAATGCTGAGAAATAAAAGAAAGAGTTCTTAGTAATTTTTCTAGAACAAGTATACACAACAAGAATGTTAGGAAAATAAAAAAAGTCTGCTGAATAAAATGGATAAGAAAAGGGTTCTAAAGATGAAAAAAATTTAAAAAATGATTTAAAAATATAGTTGTTTAATGATTTATAAAATATGAAAGTGATGTTATAAAGAAGTGTGTTTTACTAAAATTGATGAATATCTTTCTAGCAGAAGAGGAAAATATGAGGAAGATGTTACAATATCATTGTAAAACTGTTTTTAATAAAGTTTAAGAGAAGATGATAGAATCATATGAAGACACTAAAGATGATAATAAACTTGTTAAAAACATAATATGGATGAATAGAATGAATAAAACACATCAAGTGAAAAATCCAAGAAAAATATTAAGAAGTCAATAATGAGTGAAGATTCTCAGTCTGAATTTTTCTTTTAAGAAATACTAAGGTTCCTCCTTATTCATAAAAATTATTTTTATATTTTTACTAAATTATAGGGAATTGAATTATTTGAAGTTAGGAAGTTTATCCTTGAGTCTATTACTTTTATTACAAAATTATTTAATGAGGTTAATAAAAAGATATTTTAGGAAAGTTGTGTTTATGCACTAGAACTTCTATGATATGTTTGTTGAGATGGGTGAAGGATATTTTTATCTTAACAAATTTTTTCAGATTTTTGTAAATATGATAATGTTTAAAGGATCATGAAAATTATTGCATGAATGTTTTGTTATGGAAAACATTGATAATCTTTATTATACAATATTGTTTTCTACAGCATGTTCACCCACGTAAAATTTTAGTTATTTAATTAATGGCACTTTTTTAAGAAACTCATGTGATACTATTTGTGTATAGAAAATAATTTTCCAAATTAATGAGTGGAACCTAAGGGAATGAAGAAAATATGAAGATGAATAAGAAGGAAAATGAAAATTATAGTTGGGAAAAAAAGATATGGTTAAATATTTATTATGAATATATTTGAAGTTTTGTGTTTTGTGTCGGTATTAACAAAAAACAAAAAGGGGGATATTTTTAGGATTTTTTTTATTTTATTATTATCAATAGACCAATATATAGTATGTTATATATTTTAAATGAGTAGAAATGGTTTAGTGGGTTTCAGAACAAAAAGGTTTTTTCTAAACACAAAAGATCATACAAAGGTTCCAGACATAGAAGATATGATGATGCTTTGCTGATCATTAAATTTTACTAAATCATGAAGAAGTATAAAGATATAATATAATGTTTTTAGAATAAAATATTTCGATATTTAGTTTTGTAAGTAATTTTATGGATGAAACTCATCAGATGAAATTTTTTCTAAAAGTTTTCATTTGATGAAGTGTGAGGAGTTGCAAGAGGAGATGATTCGATGATCCATCAGACATATCGATAAATCAGATGGGACTAATTCATTAAATGAACATAAGAATCCAATTCGTCAGAATTATTTGGAGATGAGAAGTGTGAGAAATAAAATATGTTTTTGGTCACACTGATAGAGCATCAGAATCAGAGTTCCATCCAAGGAAGAAAAAGAGATTGCCTAAATTGAATCAAAATAACTAGATTTGTTGATTTTGGATGTGAAGAGTTGTTGGAATTAGAAAATAGAGAAAGATTCAGATACTAATCTATTATTATGACATATATTCCAATCTGTTTGACAAGAACGAGGAACCAACCCATCAAACGAGTGGTTGACACTGATAAAACATCGGTTGTAGAACATTGAATGGACCAGAGTTAATGACACCAATTCCTTTTACCTAATAAAAGATCGGGGGAATATTTGTAATTGGGCTCATAAGATAGATCTATGAAAATGTAAGAAGAGTGATATCATAATGAGGATGTTATTTAATATTTGAGACATGCTGAAGTTTCTACCAAAATGGGTGTAGAAAACTGATGGCTATATAAGTTGAAAAAATGTAGTCAAACATTTTTAATTAGAATGAATCATCGGCGTGGGAATTAAAATTGTTTTTTCTTCAATGATTCAAGAGAAAAAGATAGGAATCCATTTAATTGGGGCAAGATTAATCAGAAAACAATTGATACTGATACATTAGATTCAAAAAAATCAATCACACACATTTTTGATTGTAGAATGTGATCTGATGATCGAGTTTATTTCAATTGGGTAAAGAGAAAAGAATGCAGAGTTTGATGTTGGGATGTTATGATATACTAATCCACAAAATGGGTTTTTCATGAGCAAGTAAATTCAAGGAATTTTCTATAATAAATTACAGAGAATTGAATTTGAGGAAGAAAAACCAGTCGAAGTCACCAAACAAAGAATGATCGAGCACAACTGATTAGAACGGAGAATAATTTATAAGCTCAAAGAAGACCCAAGTTTTTATAAGATTCAATAATATTCAAGGAGTATTTATAAATACTGATAAGAGTTAAAAAGGTCAAAATGAAGATTCAAATTTCAAAGAAATTCTGATTTATGAATTTTGTTGAATGGGAAGAAGATTTGGTTTTCCCACTTTTTATATTCTGGGATGCCTACTAATATAAGGCACAATACATTCATACATTATGAATTTTCACATGTTCATAGAGATGAAATTATGAATTTTTTGGGATATGCTGAGATCCCAACCAAAGTTTGTTTTAGGTTGAAGTCACGTTAATCATAGAAAGATTCAACAAAGTAAGTTCCATCAGATAAAGATCCATCAGAGTGAGTTCCATCAGATGAAGATCTATTTGAAAGAGTTACATTATTGTGAGTTAAATTTGAGAAAATTCCATCAAATGAAGATCCATTAATTTAAGATCAATCAGAAGGAGTTCTATTAGGAAAATCTCTATCTTTCATTGAAGTTATGAGTTGATAATTGAGTTTCTACTCAGTTGAAGCAGAAAAAATAGATGCAGAACCAAATAAATCCAATTAGATTTAGACCATCAGATAGAGGTTACTAGAAAAAAGTCAATCAGAAAAATTTTTCTATGTAATTTTTTCACATAAAAATTCTAAAAATATTTTTATTGATAATATTTATATTTGTTAAAGATTTAGAGGACATTTTAGGACCAACAAGATTCTAAGAGAATTGTTGACATTCTTAAAATATTTATACGTGTGAAGTTGATCTAGATTACTTATTTAGGAAGTGAATAACTTTCATAAGTTGATCATAAAAGATGAAATAACATTTTAGCTACAGGGTATAACCAATTATTGGAAAGTATTGTTTATTAAGGTGTATAACCAGTTATGGGGAAATTTTATAAGAAAATGACATTTCAGAGGGGGTGGTGGTATAACTTAATATAGTAAAAAAGTTATCTTTTGGGTTGTATAATTTTTTGAATTCTTGTTCCTTTATATTCTAGAAGGATGTTAATTAAAGGACACTATGTCAGGGGACTAACTAACATGGAAAAAAGTAGGTCTTTGTACCAAACCATGTAAATTTCATGTGCTGATACTTATTTATATTTGTTGCATATGAAAGGTGTGGATGAGATTTATCATTGAATGGATCATAAATTTAACAATTTTTCATAGGTTAAGAATGTTTTCTCAAAAATAAGTTAAGAAAATTTATTATAAAAAGAAAAGTTACCCTGGATTCACCCCTATCAGTGGTCTTGATCTTTTATGGAAACTTCAGTGCATGTGTTTTATAAAATTTCATTTATTAATTAGAAATTTAATCATTTTAAAATTCAATTTCATTAATAAAAGTTTAGGTCATTAAATAATTCACTACTTTAGAAATTTCACCCTTGAAATTCCAATCATACACTAAAACAGATGAGGTTACTTATATTTTATCACCTCTTCTAGTTCCCAATTCACTTCCTCAAACTTGTTTTTTCACCAAAACACTTTTACCATGGATGTTTTCTTAATTCCTATAAATGTGTCTCTATAATCTAATATTTTTACTAGCTTCTCCTCAAATGAAATATTGTTCTTCAATGGCACCACCAATGGATTCAGTACATGTGAGGGGTTTGGTATGTAATTTATTAAGAGGGATATATGAAACCCATTATGTACTTGAGAAAAGTTAAGTTGGAGTGCTAGCCAATAAGAAACCCCTCTTATGTGATCAAGGATCTCTAATGGCCTAATGTATGTTAGAATAATCTTTCCCTTCTTCCAAAATGTCATGACTTTCTTCCATGACAATATACAAAAGAACAATTTTTCTCAAACCACAAACTCCGAGCCCCATAAATGATGATATGTATAGATTTTTATTGACTTTATGGGGATTTCATATGGAATTGAATAGTTTGAACCTTATTTACCATATCTTAGATATTATTAGTCTTCATCAACTTCTATTCTCCAACATTATCCCATCATGTAGGAGTCTGGCACCTCTTCCCAAGAAGATCCTCATAAGGTTCAATTTGAATGCAAGAATGGAAAATATTGTTATATGATATATACAACATGGGAAGGTTCTGATCCCAACATCCTTAGAAATCCATTGAACACTATATTAATATATCCAATATAGTTTTAATGGTTCTTTCATCCTGTATATCTATATGAGGGTGATAATTAGTATTAAAGCTCAGTTCTGTATCCAACACTTACTGATGGAATCTCCAAAACCTCAAGGTAAACCTCATATCCTAATTAGTTACAATAAAGATTGGAACTCTATTTAATCTCACCAATTCTATTATTTAAATCGTATTATTTTAGTCATGAGATATATATTCCTTGATTGTAATGAAATGTACTGACTTTATAAAGAGATCAACGACCACCCTGATGGCATTATTAATTTTTGGTGTCTTGGAGAGTCTTATGATGAAATTTGTGGTTATGTTTTCCTATTTACATATAATTAAGGGAAATAGTTTCATCATACCCATAGAATTATATCATTCTACCTTGACTTGTTGATATACAGAACATTGAGATACAAACTCCTCAATCTCTATCTCCATTTTATCAACCATACGTTTTTATTCAAACCTCTATACATCTTAGCACTTATTGGATGAATAGAGAAGGATGAGCTATACATATCATCAAGAAGTATCCTATTTAGTTCTAGTTTTTATGGGATTCATATATGGGATCCTAAACATATAAAAAGATATTTAGTAAATTTTAAATTCAAAAACTTTTCTACCATTTTATGTAGCACTTAACCATATTTTTATTCCTACTTAATTCTCTCAAGAATGGCTTATTGAGATTTTATTTGAGAAATGTAGGATTAATATATTTTTATTATTCTAATATCCTTCCTTTTCACGTCTAATAAAATTGGATCCCTTGATATCCTCATCATGGATAAGGTTTCATGAGAGAATCTGCCAATTTGTTCTCCTATCCAAGATAGAAATGTATGGAAAAATAATAATACACGATCAAAACATACCACCTTCATCTGTGTATATTGAGATCCTTTTTTGTGAATATATACTTTTGGTTTTTATGATATATATATATATATATGTCACACTTTTCCCCTAGAGATAATGTCACAAAATATTCAATATAATGATCCCAACAGCTAATTATTGATTATGTGTTGGGTATTTATTCTTATGGATCTTAAATTTGAGGGAGGCATGGGCTATCAAATTTTCATATCGAATTATTATACAACCTAAGAACTTTTTGGATGCATCATTATATATAAAAAATCCTACCCCACTCAAGAGTAATGTGAGAATAGGTGTAGTGATTAGCCTCTTTTTCAACTCTTCAAAAATATATTCACATTTATTCATCAAAGAAAACTTGAAACCCTTCTGTGTTGGCATGGTTAGTGGCCCTAAAAATTGTGAGAGGTTTATTATGAATTTATGATAATATCTATGCAAAACCCTGATATTTTTATGAAGTATTTCTATTTAAATAATTTTATTTCTTTAGTAAATTGTGTTGTATGAAACACCAAGTTCAAATGAACCATGATATAATATTAAATTACTAACACGACTATTATAACCTAAAAAATAAATTTTTAGGTGAGAATATGAATAATAATACTTTGAAGTTTATTTATTCTTATGAAATAAAAACTCAATTTTTCATAAACACATTTTAATCTTCAATTTTAATTTTTAATAAATAAAAGATTTTATTTCTTTCTATGGAAAAAATAAATAGAAATAAATTTTTACACAATTCAAAATTTTATTTGATAAAATGAACTAAAATTTTGAAATTATTATATCAAATTATTCTATGATGAAATGTTTAAAATTTTTTAAAAAGTAAAATTTTTAGTGAATAGTATTTTTTTTAAACTCTAGTATCTTTTGGGATATCATCACAACATAAATATTTTATAAAAATTTATTAAACTTATTTAGAAATTTATTTATGATAATATAAGCAAAAAATAATCTAGAAAATATAAGTTATAAATTATTTCAGGATAAATATAAAAATAATTTTCATTATTGACGCAGTGCTTGTAT
Source organism: Viscum album (assembly GCA_963277665.1). Classification (NCBI taxonomy): domain Eukaryota; kingdom Viridiplantae; phylum Streptophyta; class Magnoliopsida; order Santalales; family Viscaceae; genus Viscum; species Viscum album. The sequence continues at coordinate 110,206,215 of OY728142.1, forward strand.
GACATTTAAGAAGTCAAATTCGGTGCCTTATAGATATTAATTCAGAGGTAAAAAGAAATTTTAAAAACATCATTATTAAATATAATTCATAAATTATATTTTTGCTAATAATTTATAATTTTTTACTTATATAACATGAATCTTATCCAAATGACTATGCAATGCTGGCGTAAGGTTAAAAAGTGAAAGTAACAAATTAAATAAGTTTTCTTGACATGGATATTAGTAAATATAAAAAATGAACGAATATAAAGTAATATATTGAGAATAATTAATTTATTTTTATTATATTAATATATTTTTAATTTTAATACATGAATAAATTAACTTTAATTCTTATGAAACGTTGACACATTCCATGTGAAAATATAAGAAAAATCAAGAAAATGATTTTAATTAAAATAATAAGAAACATTAAATGACCAAAAAATTTGAATAAATATTATAAGATGAGTAATTTTAGACCATAATAAACTGTGGGTCAAATTTAGGACCTTTGGGATCCACTTAGTTTACATTAGGTCCCATATAGTATTTTATTTAAAAGACAGTCAAACTGTTCACACTATTGTTTTTGATAAGTATAACATTTTTTATATGTGGTTTTCCACAACATATGTTGAACAATAAATTTTATTTTTAAATCTGAAATAATTATCTTTTTAATGGTTTTTTTTTATTTTTTAGGTAAGAATTAAATACTAAAAATTCCCACAATACGATGATGTAGTAATTATTAAATTAATGGAAAAACATAATAAATGATATCAAAAATATTAAAATAAATATAATTTAAGATAATTATAATGATACATACAAAAAATATGATTTTTTATAAGATATAATAAAATAAATTTCTTGTATTTGACTAACTGTTCTTATTTTTTGACTTCATAGTAATGACTAATATCAAATTTTTAAAAAATAATATTTCATGAATATAATAATTTATTAAATTATTTAAAAATCATAAAAATATTAAATTAAAAAAAATGGGGTAATATATAGTTGAAAATATCTTCTATTATACATTTTAGGATATTTAAAAGAATTTCCATATAGAATAGACTTATTATTTTTACATATTTTAAGGAATTCCAAAAGTGCCCCTCACATCAGTTATAAAAGGGAACCCATTCCTTAACATAAATTCAGCACATCAAGCATTATTTCTTGAAAATCCTATGAAAAATTATCTTATACCCATCCCTATACACATTCTAGTGATTTTGTTCTCACCAAAAGACTAATTCCAAGTGTCTTAAGTAGGTTGTCAAGAAGATGATATTCAACAGCCGAAATCCACCTTCTTTCTATTTTAAATCAATTCTATTTTCTAACATATCATCACACCCTATCCAAAGTTTTATTAGAATTAAATAATCACATATATACTTTAATTTTATTTTGTATAGGGAATATCCATCAACAAATTTTTTATCTTCTCCTTTGATTATTAAAAATGAAAACATTGTCCATGGTATACCGATTCACTGCCTTTATGAATGATGAGTTTTATTTTACCATTAACACCTTCATGGATGGTCATAAAACTATTATTATGGTTAAATAATATTTTAATAAGTATATTATTACTTTTTTCCAAGTCATGGGACAATTATATATACATAATATTATGTAAAACAAAACTAGTTTGTGATGGATGAAAAACTCGCCAAAATAAACTAAACATTTATCATTAATGTTTTATCTAATGAATAATCCTCATGTAAGAATAAAAAATAATATATGGTATGATTTAAACATCAATAAGTTCATTAATAGAATTTAATTTTACTTCTAGATAAATAGTTTCATGTGAAAATAACATCTATAAATTTATACATGTTTGCCGACCATGAAACCATGAAACGAACGCCCCCAGAATGATGAAATTAAACATTATAATGAATCAAAATGGTAAAAAATGAATTTAATAGAATTATAATAAATCAAATACATGTTCAAGAGGTTATTAATTAATTAAACTATGAATCTAATTTGATTTTTCATGACATTATTTGTAAGTAATGAAGAAATTTGGACATAAGGTAAGGGAGCTCTCTGAACCTCCATTTTTTCCTTCAAATTACAATTTCTCTCCCTTTTCCCCAATGTATTTTTTTATTAATATTATAAATTTATTATAAATTTTGTCTATATATTCAACACATACGTATCTAGTTTAATTAATCCTTATTTTATGTGGAAATACATGGTTTAAGAGCTTCCCATATCAATTCCTCTCGATAAGCAAGCCTGATTAAAGGGAACATATAAAATTATTATCCACATTCAAGTACAATACATAAAATATTTTAATCCCACAATATATTTCTAAAATAAAAACTTCTATAATTTAAAACTATCTCTGTTCATTTCTGGTTTTATGTCATCAATTACGCATTTTTACTATTTAAAGACTCTTTATTCTTTTCCCTAAAACTGCACTTAAGTGGACCATTTATAAAGTTACCTAACTACTATTTTTCATGCATTCAATTTAGTTGGACATAATTATCCATGATATTTTATTATTTTCCCTTTATTAATTTTTATGAATGATATAAATCCATTCATTCATTTATACCATTGTTATATTCCCTTTGGTTATGTCTTATGACGTGATTGTGATTATAATTTCTTTTCATGGGTAACCCTTATTTTTATTATTTATGTATGATTATTTATGTGAACAAATGTAACACCCTTTTACAGAAGCCACCCAGAGGCACCCCATACCCGGTTGGTCACATGGCCTCAAGTGCATTTCCCCGAATTCCAGAGGCTTCTGACTACCAGCGAGGGCGTTGGGTGTGATAGTAGGGAAACTATGCCGTCATTGGCAGAGTGCAAAGCAGAAGTAAAAAAAAGCAATAGTGAAAGCAGTAAACATCCATAAAAGAGTAAACAGTGAAAGACTGCAAGTAAAAACAACTGGATCACATATATTAATTATGAAAGATAAATATGTCTAAGAAATTATCCAAACAAGTAACAATGCTGGAATAAAACATCACTAAACCAAAGTACAAAATAAAAGATAAACATCTCCTCTGCATTGCAAGTATAAGCTTTGTCCCATGCTCTCCATCTCCACCAGTAAGTCATGTACTTGAAGTAGAAGGGTGCTTTCCCTTATCTATACCTACAATAATATAATCTGTTTGGGCCCAAAATCATGGCCCAAATAGGGTGTGTAACTAAATCCCAGTAGAAAACCACCCATAGATCTGTGCCTAACAGTCAATGAATATAAGGCGGGTAAAATATAGAAAGCAGTAAACATGAAAATACTCAGCAGTAAGCAGTCCACTGTTTTAACATCAAGCCATAACTAATGAAATAGCTAAACACAAATAGGTAACCCTCTGGGAAGTACTCACGACCATACCCTCTGGTCCTACCTAACAAGTACATGAAACCCTCTGGGAAGTGCATTCAGCCTAACCCCTCTGGTTCAGTATATATAGACTCTCTAAGGAAGAACTCATAATCAATTCCCCTTATAGTCTAAGGTAGTCAAGAATTCTCTGAGGAAGCTCACGTGATCAATTCCTATTATATCTCAAAGGTTAAGGACTCTCTGAGGAATCTCACTCAGTCAATTCCCCTTATAGCCTAGGTCATTCATAGAATCTCCGAGGAAGCACTCACCATCAATTCCCCTTATAGTCTAATCAGTTCAAGAATAAAAAAAAATACTCTCTGAGGAATCTCACGTGACCAATCCCCTTATAGTATAAATCAATAAAGGACTCTCTGAGGAAGATCACTTGGTCAATTCCCCTTATATCCCCTTGTTGTTCTAGGATCTTTGAGGGTTCTTGCGCGGTCAATCCCCCTTATATCCAAAAGTGCTCAAAGACTCTCTGAGGAAGCTCACACGGTCAATTCCACTTATAGTATACTACACTAGGTTCTCATAGCCCTGTGTAGGTCAATGAGAATAGCAGTGTAATATGGAAAATGTAAACCTACAGATCTACTTGGCTAAACAATCTAAGACATATCAAGCATGTCAGAATAAAAACTTTCCATCCTACAATAATAGGCATGGAGAATAGGTAAGGCAGCCAAACTGGCCAAATAGGACCAAACAGTCGTAAATAGAACATGAAAGGTAAATACATCCAAATAATAGAAATCAACCCTACTCATATCCAAATTACCTCTACAAAAGCATACAAGCATGGCAGAAAAACAACAGGGGTAAAACGGTAAACAAGCAATACCCCATTCATGGGTATTGGTGGAATTTTCACATAATACTCAAAGAATTTTAACGAAAAGGAACAAACCACATACCTCGACATTAAGAGATAACTATAATTTAACTTTGAGGCTTGAATCTCCTTGGAACATCGTAGATCTACAAAAATTTCTAAAATGTTCAACCCACGATATCTCACGAGAGAGAAGAAATCATGAAACAAGGCTCAAGAAGAAGAGAGAACTCACCGATGCAGTTCTAACAAAACCAACGATGTTTGATTCGAAAGATGTACAAAAGCTTGGGGTTTTGTCGAAGATCTGCCTTTGTACGAGTTCTCTCAGATGAATGAGACCTAGAAGAAGGGCGTTCTGTCCGTCAGATGCAACCCCAATGCGTTTAATGAAAAAAAGAAAGTACACGACGTGTACTTTTGATGTACATGGAGTGCACTTGCCTTGTACGTACTTCTCTTTAAGAAGCCTCCAAGTCACTCCCACATGTCCATGTGTATGGCTACTACATGGCCAACACACGACCTCTTGCAGAAAGGAAGTACACAATGTGTACTCATAAAGTACACGATGTGTACTTAGAAAATTTCTAGAATTTACTCTTTATCTAAAAAACGACCAAAAAAGGAAAACATACATGAAAATAAGGTCCGAGTTCTTACAAACATCCCCCATTAAAGAAATTCATCCCTGAATTTCCCTAGTGCGGCATAGAAGAAGAAACCCTGAACAGTTCTGGCCACTGAGATCGCACATCTACCTCCCTCTCCCAAGTCTCATCCTATACTTCCTTGTGCTTCCATAGCACCCGTACAGAGGAACAGACCAACCACGGGGAACCTTTGTACTGTAATCGAAGATCCAGATAAGATGCTCCTCCAAGGATGCATCCACTTCCAACTCAACCTCCTCGATTTGGAAGACATGAGACGGGTCTAAGAAGTAATGTCAAAGCTAAGAAATGTGGAAGACGTCGTGCATAGATCGATACCTTTAAGGTAACTACAACCGGTAGGCAACCGATCCAGCTCTCTCCAACACCTCATACGACCTGACATACCTCAGTGAAAGCTTACCCTATCTCTTAATCCTCTTGTGTCCCAAACTCGGCGTGATATATAGGAAAACCTGATCCCCGACCTCGAACTCTAGAGGTCATCTCTGCTGATCAACATAAGACTTCTTTCGAGATTGTGTAGTACCCATACTCTTCCAAATCAACTCTATTTTCTCTATGGTCTCCTAAACAAGACAAGGTCCCAACAAAGTTGACTCTCCTACCTCCATCCAACATAAGGGTGATCGACATGACCAACCGTACAATGCCTCATAAGTTACCATCTGGATAGTTGCTTGAAAACTATTGTTGGAGGAAAACTCCACAAGAGGTATATGCTTCTCCCAAGAACCTTAAAAATCCAAAATACATGCTCAGATCATGTCCTCAAGCACCTAAATCGCACACTCAGACTGGCCATCTGTCTGGGGATGGTAAGCTGTACTCAAATGTACCTGTGTACCCAAAGCCTTCTAAAGCCCCTGCTAGTCCTGAGAAGTAAAACGTGTATCCCTATTTGAAACGATGGAGTGTGGAACTCCATGTAGATGTAAAATCATACAGATGTACAACCATCCCAGTTCATCAACACTAAAGGTCTCCTTGATCGAAAAGAAGTGAGAATACTTCGTGAGTCTGTCAATGAAAACCCAAACTATGTAATTCTTTTTAGGCGACCTCGGAAAACTGGTAAAGAAGTCCATCACGACGTCATTCCTCTTCCACTCGGGAATGGGTAACTGCTATAAAAGCCTTGCTCGTCGCCGATGCTTCGCCTTCACCTGCTGACAAGTGGAAAACCTCATGAAGAAACCAACAAAGTCCCTCTTCATACCTAACCACCAATACTGATGGTGGAGATCACGATACATATTAGTGACGCCAGGATGAACTGCCCAAACCAAGGAATGAAAATCCCACTTTAGCTCCTCAAGTATATCTGCTGGCACCCATACAGACCCATGGAAATGCAAGATCTCATCCTCACCTATAGTCCATCCAGGAATAGGGTCCTCTCCTGTCATAGTTTCCCTTAGGACTAGGCCTTCATAATCTGATAGCTACCTCATTTGAACTCGATCAAGAAGTGTAGAGGTAACCGCTACCGAAGATAGAAAAGTATTCCCCTGTCTGTCGTGCACCTCCAAATGCATGTCAAAGAACAGATCCATAAGCTTCCATTCACTATTGGACTCTTGAACTACCTGTACCTGAGTCAACCTGCTCAACGCATCGGCCACTGCGTTGCCTTTCCCAGGCATGTAGGCAAGCTCAATGTCAAAGGACTATAGGTAAGAAATCCACCTACATTGTATCAAATTCAGATCACACTGAGTGAAGATACACATGATACTTTTTTGGTCAGTGAAAACCACAAAGTGCTCCACCAGAAGATAATTTTTCCAATAGTGTAAGTCATGAACAAAAACTACAACTCTAGATCATGCGTCGGGTAATTCCTCTCATGTGGTTTCAACTGTCGAGACCCATACGCAACGACACCATCTCCCTACATAAACACAACTCCCTTCCTGATAACTGATGCATCACAAAAAATAGTATAGCTCTTTCCCGACTCTGGAAATACTAGTATCGGTGTTGAAGTAATCCTCCCTTTGAGCTTATGAAAGGCTGACTCACAAGAATCTGACAACATGAAATTCGCAACCTTCTTGGTCAGACCTATAAGTGGTGCTTCTAAGTGTGAAAAGTCCTGTATGAAATGTATGGAGTTTCCAGAAAATCCTAGAAAACTACATACCTCAATGATGTTCTTCGGCTGCTCCCAGGAAACTACAGCTCTCACTTTCTATGGGTCTACTGATACTCTTGCCTCTGAGATAACATGACCCAGGAAGTGAATATGATCCATCCAAAAGTGGAACTTTGAGAGCTTAGAATATAACTGATGCTCTCTCAGTGTACTCAAAATGATCTCAAGATGGGTAGTATGGTCGTGTCGAGTCTGAGAGTACACAAAGATATCATCCACGGAGACCACCATGAAAGAATATAAGTATGCATGGAACACTCGATTCATCAGTTCCATGAAAACTGCAGGCATGTTCATGAGACCGAACGACATAACCACATACTCATATAGAGAATAACTGATCTAGAAAGCTGTGAGAGGTATATCAGATGGTCTAACACACAACTGATGATCACTGGAACTCAATTCAATCTTCGAGAACACCTGAGCTCCTCGAAGATGATCAAAGAGATCATCAACCCTAGGTAAGGGATATCGGTTCTTGACCATCAACTGGTTTAGCTTCCGATAATCCACGCAAATCCTGAGGGTTCCATCTGCGTTCTTGGCAAACTGGAAAGGCGATCCCCAAGGAGAAGTATTGGGTCGGATGAAACACTTTTCCTGCAACTCCTTCAACTGTTTCTTGAGCTCCTACAACTCAGGTGTAGCAATCCTATAAGGAGGAATGGACACCAGTACCACTCCTAGAAAAATATCAATCAAGAAGTCTACATCGCGGTCCAGAGGAAATCCTAAAAAGTCTTTTGGAAAGACATGTCTGAATCAATCCACCACTGGAGGAAAGTCTAACAGTGAAGTCCCTTAGTCATCTTGATATAGACTAGCAATCTGAGCTATAACTCCTCCAAACCCATGATGCTCTAGACCCACTCTGCTCGTCTGGACATCCCATTCGCCCCTATGAAGAAAGGATCCACCCTATGGTGATATGAAACTCACCCTATGGAAATAACAGTCGATGACTACCTAGAAGGGAACTAGCCAGTCCATTCTAAGAATGACATCATAGCCTATCATCTCTAGGACATAGAGGTCCCATAAAAAGTGACATCCATAAACTTGTAGAGGGTACTCTGTGCACTGACGTACACTATTTGTTTGATTCCCGAGCAAAGTTTCTAGCCTCAAAATATCAATATAAGAAATGATGCGGAGCCCAAGGCTCTCCATGACAGTAATAGAGATAAAGATATGGGAATCCCCTGTATCAAAAAGAGAAGATGTGAAAATTGAGGCTAATAAGATTGTACCTCGAACTATAGAGGGTCCGAGATCCTACTCTTGCTGGGTCTAGTCCACTGCAAAAGTATGGCCTGTTCCGTGGCCCTGTGACCCTTCCTGACCACTCTGAGCTGATCCACCCTGATGTCGCTGAAAACTGGGCGACTGGATGCCACGACCACAACCTCCACCTCGGCCCGAACGACTGGAATAACTCCAGTTCACAAAATGGTGAGAAACTGTTGGCACTGCTCCTGAATGAGGAGTCATAGAAAAACCCCTGTCACCAGCTGCTAGTGAGAAGAACTGACAAAATCACTGAAGGTGACTCATCTTGCTGCAATATCGGCACTCCACCGGGTCTCTTGGGAAATGTGGCTTCGTATGACCGCTTCTCCCACACTGGTAGCACACCACCTAACTACCGGAAGATGCATCCCGCCTACTCTGATCTCCTCATGCAGCCTCCCTGTGGTGCTTCCTGCTATCAGCTAGTAGATCACTAAATCTGGATTCTGAACCACCCTGGCTCACAGCTCCAGAATCCCTCAGATTGTGCTCTGTGATCAGCGCCTGGTTGATGATAGAATATATTGAAGTCAACCTGAAGATGTTCACCTAAGATCGGATGTCGTGCCACAACCCCTCCTCAATCTTTTATGCAAGGAACAACTAACCACCTCTTGGAATAGGCATGAAATGATGCAACTCTGTGAAGCGAGAGGAATAATCCATAATATTAAGATTACCCTAATCCAGACTCATGAACTCTCGGGCTCGATCAGACCTCAAGGTCTTCGGATAGAAGTAATCATTGAAGATGCACTGAAACTCTTCTTAAGCCATATTCTTCTGGAAGCCCTCCTGTGAGATCACATCCCACCACCTCTAGGAAGATTCTTAGAGTATGTAGGTAGAGAGCTTCATGCTCTTTTTCTGTAAGTATATTTAGATGCTCTCAAATCGTCATCGTGACTTCTAGCCATGACTCTATAACCTGGGGTCCTCTATCCCCTGAGAAAGTGGGAGGATGCTATTGCTGGAAGACTGGCATCAAATCCTCCATCGACGGGGCATGAGACGGCGCTCCCTAAATTCTTTTCATCATCCTTAAAAATCCCTCCCTGAACTGTGCATCGACACCTATGTCAGGTACAATGGCTGGTGCCAAGGCTGGCACAACGGAAGGATCTGCAGGTTATCCCTGATCAGCCGTGTCCGGTGTCTGATCACCGTCTGACAACTGGTGGAAAACCGGATGACGTCTCTGTGGCATGAATCTGAAAGGTCAAGCGCACAACTTAGATAATGATTATCAAGGACTAAAAACAAAGAGTGTAAGAAGAGAACATGAGAAAAAATACATTCAATTTTTACAAAACAAGACTACACGGTGAGTACTTTTCATACATGACATGTTCCCTTAATTCATTTACATGGGCGTGTACCCCTACCTAAACTAGTCATGTAACACCCCAGATACACGATGTATTCTCTTCTCACATGGAGTGTACTTGAATCCTTTTCCCCTTCCCAAGTTCTTTAATATGGTTAATCCACACGGCTCTCCTAAGGCAGGACTACACAGTGTGTGTAAGGTAGACACAGTGTGTACTAGACAAGCTTCACCTGACCCTTGTTGTTAGTGACATGGCCTGAAACATGGAACACACTACACGACATGTTCTAAACAGACACAATGTGTTCGTGAAGGGGTAACACCAATTTGTGTTGGTCGGGACACAGCTGGGTACCTGTGTCAGACTACACGACGTGTTCAAGGCAGACACGGTGTGTACGCGAAAGGTTAACACCAACTCGTGTTGTTTGTGACACGGTAGGGTACCTAGTTCAGACTACATGACATGTTCAATGTGGATATGATGTGTATAGATTAAGGTCTTATCCATCTGTGTTGTTGGTTACATGGGCAGACATAGGGTCGACACTACACAACGTGTTCGTCTGGTACACGACGTGTTCCTACTGGACGTTCCCCATGCCGTGTCTCTTCCCACACAGCCTACGACACGGGAAAAGACTACATGGCATGTATATAAAGTACACATAGTGTACTTAATAAAAATAGTTTCTTCCTGAACAGAAGAACACATGGTGTGTATTTAACACTACACGACACGTATTCTGGGTTTTTCTGGATAGTAAGCCACATAAACTACTCCAGAACCCATAAAACACTGAAACAAACATTGTAAGTGCCAAATTTTGATCTGTGAGAGCCCATACTCCCCACAAATCAAAATCTGGCATCTTATACATGTTATAAGAAGGAAAAGAGAGAAATGATCCACTAAATTGCTGTCCATGAGGGCCCATAACACCTCAAGAACCAAAGTTTTGCGTCTATTCAAGAAAAACTTTACACAAAACAATACCCTATCAAACAGCAGATATTTTATCAAGGCAACTATCACAACAACATATATATTTTACACAACATCTATCACAACAACATGCAATCACTAATGCATCCTAGATGACCTGGAAAAAATGCATTTCATGTGATTTATAGCATGTGCCTATATGATACATGAGATGGAATACCCTCATCTCATCGAGTTGCAATAGAAATAGAACCTCAATAATATCAACAACAACAACACAAATCATGTGAATCACTCAAGGTGAAATAAAATCAACTATAATAATTGCAAAACCAGAAAAATTGAAATTAACGAGGTAGATTGGCTTTTCCCTGTACATGAGTTAGCTAATTTCGGGCATAGCTTATTACCAAGTACATATTACTTCCTATCCCTGGATAAAGGCTCCAAATAGTAAATCAAGAGAAATAAATCCCTCTGATACAACTTTGTAACGTCCTGGTTCCGGAAGCCACCTAGAGGCACCCCGTATCCGGTTGGTCACATGGCCTCAAGTGCATTTCCCCGAATGTCAAAGGCAACCGACTAGCAACGAGGGACTTGGGTGTGATAGTGGGGAAACTATGACCTCATTGGTAGAGTACACAGTGGAAGTAAACAAAAGTAATAGAGAAAGTAGTAAACATCCATACAAGAGTAAACATCGAATGACTGAAAGTAAAAAAATGGAGCACATATATAAATGATGTCAGATACATATGTCTAGGAAAGCATCCAAACACGTCACAATGATGGAATACAACAACACTAAACCAAAGTACAAAATAAAAGATAAACAACTACTCATAATTACAAGAATAATCTAGGCACCATGATATCCATCTTCACAACAAGTCAAGTACCTGAAGTAGAAGGGAGCTTGACCTTATCTATACCTGCAACAATATAATCTGTTTGGGCCCAAAATCATGGCCCAAAAAGGGTGTGAGGCTAAATCCCAGTAGGAAACCACCCCAAGATCTGTGCCTAACAATTAGTGAATATATGGCAGGTAAAGCACAGAAAGAAGTAATCAAGAAAGTACTTAGTAGTAAATAGTCCACAATTTCAACATCAAGAAACATCTAATCAAACAACTAAACAAAAATAGGTAACCCTATGGGAAGTACTCACAACCATCCCCTCTGTTCCTACCTAACAAGTACAAGAAACCCTCTGGGCAGTGCATTCGGCCTAACCCCTCTGGTTCAGTGTATAAAGACTCTCCGAGGAAGCACTCATAGTCAATTCCCCTTATAGTCTATGGTAGTCAGGAACTCTCTGAGGAAGCTCACATGGTCAATTCCTCTTATAGTCCCAAGGTCAAGGACTCTCTGAGGAAGCTCTCTCGATCAATTCCCCTTATAGCCTAGGTCATTCAAAGACTCTCTGAGGAATCAATCACCATCAATTCTCGTTATAGTCTAATCAGTTTAGGAATAAAAATAAAGACTCTATGAGGAAACTCATACGGTCAATCACCTTATAGTATCGAGAAATCAAGGACTCTCTAAGGAAGCTCATTCGGCCAATTCCCCTTATATCCCCAAGTGGTTCTAGGCTCTCTGAGGATGCTCAATCGGTAAATCCCCCTTATAGCCAAAAGTGCTCAAAGACTCTGTGTGGAAGCTCACCCGGTCAATTCCCCTTATAGTCTACTAAACCAGGTTATCATGTCCCTATGTAGGTTAAAGAGCATAGTAGTGTAATATGGAAAAAGTAAACCTATATAACTACTTTGAAAAATAGTCTATGAAATATTAAGCATGTCAGAATACAAACTGTCCATCCTACAGCAACAAGCCTGGAAAACATGAAAGGCAACCAAACTGGATGAACAAGAACAAACAGTTGTAATCAAAACATGCAAGGGAAATACATCCAAAGCATAGTAATCAACATTAATCAAATCCAAATTACCTCTACAAAAGCATACAAGCATGTTAGGAAAACAACAGGGGTAAAACAGTAAACACGTAATACCCCATTCAAGGGTATTGGTGGAATTTGGACATAATACTCAAAGACTTTGAACGAAAAGGCACAAACCACCTACCTCGACATTAGGAGATCTCTATATTTGAACTTATAGGCTTGAATCACCTTGTAACTTCGTATATCTACAAAAAAATCTAAAATTTTCAACCCAAGATTTCTCACGAGAGAAGAGAAATCATGAAATGAGGCTCAAGAAGAAGAGAGAACTCACTAATGCGGTTCCAATGCAACCAATAGTGTTTTATTCAGAGGACGGATGGAGGCTTGGGGGTTCATCGAAGATCTGTGGCCGTACGAGTTATCTTGAATGAAATATACCTAGAAGAAGGGCGTTCTGTTCATTAGACGTGGCCTCGGTGTGTTTAATGAAAAAAAGAATGTACACGACATGTACTTGCCTTTTCCGTACTTCACTTTAAGTAGCCTCCAAGTCACTCCCACACAACTGTGTGCGTGGCTACTACACGGCTAGCACATGGCCTCCTGTGGCAAGGCATTACACATCGTGTACTCTTAAAGTACATGACATGTACTTAGAAAATTTCCAGAATTTCCTCTTTTTCTCAAAAATGACCAAAAAAGGAAAACACACCTGAAAAGAATGTTCAGGTTCTTACAAAAAAACTTGCATGAAAATGTTAAAAAGGGTGCAACCAGATATCACTCTAATTTATTGGTTAATGTTTTGTCTCATGAGACATCATGTATAAGATTAGGAAGTAAATCTAATCCATTATAGAAATCTGTACACCATGTGATATAGTCTATGAAGTTATCCTGGAATCATGTTTTTTTCATGTTTTATGTTGTTTCCAAATTCTAATAATGAAATTATCATATGATTACATGTTCCATATTTTATTATTCAATATGTTTACTCATTATCTGGGTCTTTTATGTTATCATGTTATTTCCCTTTAACTTGTGTGATTTGATTCATTCCCATGTTAATTCCTTTATTTAATTTTTAGATAAACCCTTTTTTTATATATTTACCAGGTTATCATATGCAGATGTAAAAGTTGAAAGGAAGTTTAGAGCTCATTATGTAAGATTAATAAATATGTTTTTATTCCAGTTCCATGTTTTTAATTTTATGTACCTAATCTTCCAAAGACACTAGAATTTACAATCCTTGGTTTGTATTTCATTGATAATTATGTCTAAACTCATGTAATAATATGTGTAAAAGGATAGGGTCACTATAGTTGATATCAAATCATAGAATAGTTTTTCTGTGTATTAGTACTTGAAATATTTATTAATAACCCTAGGGATAATTATATCATAATTGATAATCTATATTGAAACTTATAGAATCACAAGTTGTGATATAATATTCATTTATATGTTTATCCATTTATGTTCATAGATTCAATTTTATATTCTTATTAGATTATTATTCAATCCCCTTTGATTTTATTTTCATTTTATAGTTAATGGATAAAAATAACAGAACACATGAAAACAAAAAATGTGATTGTAAATGTGAATATTTTCCTAATGAGATGTCAAACCTGATGGGAACATGAGATCAAAAATTCATGAGGTTACTAGATCAAATTAATCAAGTTATGAATAATAACTTGAATCATGTGGAATATCTTACTTCTCCTAAGAAATATCAATTTGCGGTTGAATCCTTTATGCAACAAAGGATTTCTATCTTTAGTGGATCTTCTGATCCACTCATCATGGAACAAAATATTAAATCCATTGAGAAGATATTCTCTTTCCTCTAGTGCTCAAAAAACGATAAAGTCAGGATAAATATCTATCGTTTCGATGGATAAGCTGATTAGTAGTTTAAAATGATCAAAAACATGAAGTCTACAGAGGAAATTTAATCCATGGATTGGGAATAATTTTAGAAAATACTTTTTCGATAAATATTTTCCCCAAAATCTACATCTTATGATAGAAAGGGAGTTCTATGGATTTAATCATAAATATGATGAGTCCATCGGGGCATACGAGGAAAACATTACAAGGATTCCATGATACCCCTATGAATTTTCATGAATAATGAAATAAAAGTTGATCTTTCATTTAGTGTATTAAATATGAGTTTACTAAAATATTTTTTGGTTTGAGACTTTGTTAGTATGAGGAGGTTTTCTATTGTGCCCTTAATGTAGAAATTATGATTTTATAGTCACAATGGTCACTTGGTATTGAGGATAAAAATAGTAAGATTGAGTTTAATATGGGACAATCAACAGATAAATCCCATGGAGGAATGAAAAAGCAAAATCCCATGTGCTGAAAGTGTGGGAAGAAGCATCATGGGAACAATCTAAAGGGAACCAGGATATGCTTCAAACATTGAGGAGAGGAGAATCAAGATAATCATTTCTAAAGGGACATTAAGAATACCATTGACATGGATTAATAAAGGATGGTTTAGATCAAAACCCAGCATATAATACAATATTTAAACTACAAGTAACACATGAATTATGTGAGGCAATTACCTAAGGGAAGAGTTGTTAGAGACAATCATTGACAATAACCTCTAAGGTCACATGGAAGGGCATATGCTATCACTACTATTTATGCCACATACCAAAAATGATTTAGTGATAGGTACTCTAGTTATTTATTAGAAAATAACTAATATACTATTTGATTATGGTTCTATACATTATTGCATATTTTTTAATTTGAGTATAACTATTCAAAAAACACATCAAAATATGAAGGTTTAGTTATCTATAAGAACAATAAATAGAAAAATTATTCATATAATGCATATTAATCCTCCCAGGTTAATGTTGTTGAACCGAACATCCCATAAAATCTTGTATCACTTCCTTCAGTGGAGTTTGTTTCTATTTTGGTAAAGGATTGGATATCTCTATACAAAGCTAACATCAACTGTCGGGTGAGGGAGATCACTATTAAAATTCCAAGGCATCATCCAATTATACACAAGTGTAAGGAGGATGATGAATATAATTTATAATCTTAAACTCAAGTGTGGATAATTATTATCTTATGAGAAATAATATTTACATCAAATTTTTGGTACAAATAAGATGATTATGATTTAAGACAAGCCCATTTTTAGGGACTACATCGATGTATTCTCTGAGGTACTACATGGTCTTCCTCCTGACCGAGATGTTGAGTTTTCAATTGAACATATACCTGTATATTTACATATATAAAATAATACATATAGGATGGACACCATTGAGTTGGAAGAACTAAATAAGTAGTTACAAGAGTATCTAGAAAAGTGTTTCATATACTCGAGTGATTCACCATGGGATGCTCAAGTCCTCTTTGTCAAGAAGATGGATGGATCAATGCATATATGCATTAATTGTCATGAGCTTAACAAAATAAATATAAAAAATTATCCCATACCATGGATAAATGAGTTATCTGACCAACTGTGTGGGTATAAGTTTTTTTCTAAGGTGGACATTCAGTTAGGATATAACTAAGTAAAGGTGAAGAAGGGAGAAATTCCCAATACCGCCTTTACATTGAATAATGGAAATTATGAGTTCATAGTGATGCACTTAAGATTTACTAATGCCCCAAAAATATTCATGGACTCAATGAATTGAGTCTTTAAGGATCACTTAGAAAAATTTGTGGTAGTCTTTATAGATAATTTTATGATATACTCTAAAAGTAAGAAGGAGCATGATGAACATTTAAATACTATGTTAAGGAATATTTGAAGGTATAAAATATATTCAAAGTATAGTAAATATGAGTTTTGTATGGAGAAAGTATCATTCTAGGGGAATTTCATCACCAAAAAGGGATATCTACAGACCCTTCTAAGACAAATAAAGTTAGGAAGTGGTTCATACTAGCATCTATAATAGAGATCCGTAGTTTCCTTGATCTTTCTAGGTATTACTGATGATTTGCGAGGAAATTATCATGATTGTAAAACCGACTTACCAAGATGACTCTAAGGGAGTAAAATTTTTCTAAACTAGGGAATATGAAGAGATCTTCATACAATTGAAAAAATAGGCTCAGCACTGCATCGGTACTTACACTACCCACATGTGAAGAACTCTTTTTGGTATACAGTGATTCATCAAAGAAGATATTAGGTTATGTACTGATGAAAAATGAAAAATTAATAGTCCACAACTCAATAAAGTAGAAAGTTCATGAGAAAAAATATCTCAAATATGATATGGAGTTGGCAGCTATGATCTTCACGTAAAAAATATGGAAAAATTATGTGTCTGGGGAGTAGTGCTAGATATATACTGATCACAAGAGTCTGAAATAAATTTTCACATAGAAGGGGATTAATATGAGAAAATTAAGATTGTTAGATCTCATCAAGGATTCTGATTTCCCAATCCACTAGCATCCTATTAAAGAAAATAAAGTGGTATATTATCTAAGTAAAAAGGAACCTGAAACTTTATCAATGATTATAATTGAGAAGGGTCCAATATTCTTAGAATTATGAATGATGGACATGAGAATCTTAAGATAAGGACCATTACCATTTTATTCTTAAATTATTTCACAACTATAAATTATGGAAAAGATAATGAATTCTCAAATAAATGATGTGTAACACCCCAAGCTTCTACGGTACGCTTCTCTTTGAATAATGCGATAGCGTGTGTTGTACGCAACATCGAGTTCTAACACACCACAACCAATCAAAATAGCCGTTATGGATAGTAATACCTACTTTTTGAAATTATATATATTTTATATTTCAAAATGGACTTCATTTTTGGATTCGGAATATCAAAATTATCCTAAGTTGAATTTTTGGTATTTTTCTGAGAACTTCCAATTTTTATGAACAGTGAAAAATACTTAAAAACAGCTTTTTAATCAAAATAATTTATAGTGATAAATTATATTATTGAGTGGTTTTAAATTATAATTAGAATATATTTTTACCATTTTATCCAATGGTGTTCATTAGAATTAATTTTACTTTGAAATTAGATATAAACAATTATCAATATTTTGATATATATTGTTTCTCAAAAACACGCTATTTGTTGTGACAACGAGAATTAATTATAAAATTAATTAATTCAACTTATATGTTTGGAATTTTTTAAAATAGACATCATTTTTGAATTCAGAATATCAATTATAGCTTAGGGTGAAATTTTGGCATTGTTCTGAAAAACTTCAATTTTTGATAAATAGTGAAACTACTAAGTGGTAGTTAAAAAACTGATTTTTTCATAAAACCTAATTTTACCGCTTTTTTGAATGGAATTTAGAAAATCCGAGAGACACAGTTAATATCAAGAAGTAAAATGTGGTTCAATGAGATGAAAATAATTTTCGGTGAATAGTAACTTTTTACTTTTATTTACCACAGTTAAAAGTAAATAGGGTAATTAAGGGTAAAAATGATATTAATATTACCCTAACACATGTCATAATTCTATTGGACAAGTGTATCTCTACCAGAACAGCCTTAGGAATAAAATATTATCATTTAGGTCCACTTGGATTAGATTAGGACATTTATTATTATTTAATTCAAAGAAGAGTTGAAAGAATTAAAATCAAAGTTTATTTACTAAAACATTTTTAATATAGGGTTATACATAAGATAAATTCGATTGTAAATATTCATTAGAAATCTAACAAGATTTAATACATAAGGATAGTTTATTTATAATTTTTAGACATTAAATAATTTAATTTACTTATGACACAATGATTATGCAGTAATTACCATAATAGTGAAAAATTAAAATAAATGATATTATAAATACACAAATAAATATAATTTGAGACTTTTTAGGAATTAAACTAATTTTCTAGGATAATATGACATGTTAGGATTGATTCAATTTACTTTGTTTGAAGTAATCATTCTGTTATGAGTTTTACAAAAATCAATTATTGAATAGGGTCAAAATTGACATAAAAGAGTTTTTAAAACAAATATTATATTATTAATTGATATTAAATTCATAAAAATCTAAGTTTCTGCCAAGAGACTTATATCATGATAGGTTCATCATTAATGGACCACTTGGGGGTCTTTTGGATGTATATGCTAAGTTTATTAACCAGATAATATAAACATACAAAGAGACATTGTAAAAGTGAAACTAATTAACTTAGAGTTAATACTTAATGATAAGGTTAATATAATGACCCAAACCTGTCTAAATTCTATTGGTTGAGTGG
Source organism: Viscum album (assembly GCA_963277665.1). Lineage (NCBI taxonomy): Eukaryota > Viridiplantae > Streptophyta > Magnoliopsida > Santalales > Viscaceae > Viscum > Viscum album. Next base: position 110,225,041 of record OY728142.1, read on the forward strand.
TTTGCGACCTATGCCAACCTTAAAATTTAAATAATCAACTTTGGAGCCATTATAAACCAAATATGAATTTATTATAAATTAATATTTCTAGCTTTTCCAAAGGTTCCCCACACCCCTCTTATAAAAGGGCACTCCTCCTTCTCATTTCTTCACACCTTCAAAGCCTTTTGGTTCGGCCAAAATCTGCCCAAATACTCTCCCAACTTCCCTCACTACAACCTAGAGGCCTTAGTTTGATCAAAAATCAGACCTAAGGAGCCCTTTTGATCAAATCAAAAGGAAGAACTTGAAGAAGAGGTAATGTTTTCACCACACCTTTTCAAGTTCATTTCTTCTTCCACTTCTTCTTTCTTTGTTATTACCATTCTAAAATAATAAATCCAGTATCTTATATATACTGTTATGCTATTATAAATATGGTACAACCATATTCAGTATTCTATCCACCCTTTGAATAACATGTCACCATACGTGCGTACGTACGGCTTACCGTCTCCACGTCGTGGTGTAATTGTTATTCAATATATTATTAATTGGATGGGTATAATAATGATGTGTAACTCATGTAAATAATAAATATAACATGTTAATCATTCTGTATATATGATATACCATCCATTTATATATTATTTTAATATCAAAAGAATGATATTGTCGCTCGTGCGTACGTACGGACTACCGTCTCCCCGAACGCGATAAGATTCATTCTCCATCGTATCCATTAAAGTATAATTATCATTTTATGATTTAAAAATGATGTTTAAGGACTTGATATCATTATGGATATGAATAATATACAACCTATCCATAACAAACATGACTTATGTAACAAAACATATAAAAGAAGACGAGTAAGTTAACACCCGAAACGATGATAATTCTAAGATATTATTAACAAATCAATGTAAAAAGATCATATATGATATCATATTAATATATATGATTCTTGTATAATTTAATAAAAATTATTTCACCATTATACAGGAGTTTAACCTACCCCAACCAAGGAAAAGTACAAGGTAAGTGTTATTTCACAATCTCTTCATTATCCGAGGTTGTTTATACGTAATAATATACTGGGATCTCTTTATCATCCACATCCATGTTTCTTAAAAATGTATTTCAAAACATTTTTAATAATTACAAGAATATGGGTTAAAGTCATTTATATCCTTGTTTTACTTTTTATAAGAGGTTTATAAAGGAATCTTTCCGTCGTTTTCCAAACAAGGTGCTTTTTAACCTTTTCGAAAAAATTAAGGTAAGAATGTTTTTTTTAACTTATACGGCGGGTGCGGCTATTTTCCACCGTTATAAAATCATCGAAGCTTCCCTTACAAGATTGTAAGAATATTTTCAAAGAAAATGTTTTATTTTATAAATATATGACTCTTAAATGATTTCAAAATAGAAAGAGTTATTTCTCTAAAAATACTTTTTATTTCATATATGTCAACATCCTTTGATGGATTTTACGTTGATTTATTATGATACAAAACTTCTATATTGTATTGAAGTTTTTGTGATATGTTTGACTGTGGATGTGCTATTTTTATACCGTTTATGGTTTATGGTGAAATTATTGACATTTCGTATGCTAGTTTTAATATGAATGTTTATGTTCTGTTTAAACCATTTTATATGGGAATGCATTGGACTTAATATGTGACGGGTGGAGCCCACTATAGCTCCTCGATGCATCAGTAGGTCTTATGAGACAAACTAGTGTCTTGGCACAAGGCCTTGGCAAAATCTTATTTGTAGTCTTGGCACGAGGCCTTGGCTATGTGGTTATGATAGTCTGGCATTATGCATTCCATCATTATGAAAGTGGTTATTAATATTGCATGTGATTATTTGATTAGTAGAATATCCATGTGAATAAGTAAATGGAATTATTTCATTTTAATTTTTCCATACTATGTTGAAGTTCAAGTTTAAAAGGATTTTGTTTTAGTTATACATTGAATTAAATGTTTATGCTTATTTTTGAAAGTTTCTGCTATATTGTTATCCTTACTGGGCATTTGATCTCACCCCTTTTCTATGTTTTATTTTTCCCAGGATGTGAAGAAGTAAGTTATGAATGACCTGCAGGGATAATATCTGAGGATATGTGTGTGGAATATGGAGACTATGTTGTTTTAGTAGTTTTTCACTTTATGATGTAATGTAAAACATTATGAATATATCTAGTGTTTCCAAGGCTACTAAACCAATCGGTATTTCGAGATTTGATCTTTCTTGTGATCATGCCAATGTTATGTAATAATGCACCGACTCTAGGTAACTGGGGTCAGGGCGTTACAGTTGGTATCAGAGGAAGTTTAGTACAAACCTTGGAAGCTAGATTTAGATAAACTCTGATTAGAGCACGTAGACCTAAGATGAACTTTGAGGATTTGTATCCTAAGATGAACTTTGAGGATTAGTATAGATGAACTTCCTAGAATTTTGGTATTGTAGAGATTTTGTGAGTTTTCCGAGCAATACATCCATGTCTGGATACGAGCAAGTAGAGGCGACTCTGGCACAGATGTACCTAGGGGTAAAACCCGAAAACACCGCTTTGAGCTAGGCTCGAACGGGAACTGGTGCACGACAATGGGCCATGCTGCACTCTTGGTTACGACACTCCCGGGGGATATGCTTAGGATAAATCTCATTTTCTTTACAAATCATTATGAAGGGTTTATGAGTATATACTTCCTCAAAGAATTTTTTTTATGATTATGGATTATATCCATAAATAGTTCAATTTATGTTAAGAGTTTTATAAGTATGGGATTATGTATTTTGATTCATAAACTGATCTATTTTATGCCATTGTTTAGAAATGGCGCCTAGTGGAAGAAATGGAAATCATATCAATGCACACACTCCATGTAGGGATTTCCCTCCTGCTCAAGATAATTATAGTGGAGCTGGTGATGAAACTGGTGCCGATCAGCTAATCACCATAATGGGACAACTCACTCAGGTTATGAATAATAACCTTACCCATATGAGCACCCTGATCCGCATCGTGGAGGATCAATGTTAGATCGATTCATGAGGCAACAACCACCAATGTTCAACGGGAGTACAAATCCCTTAGTAGCTGAGCAATGGATATTTTCCCTAGAGAAAATATTTCAGGCTTTGGGGAGTAGTGAAAGGGAAAAAGTTATCATGGAAGTTTACCGCCTCACGGGAGATGATGATCAATGGTGGTCATTGATTCAAAATACGAAGGAATATGATGAAGTATAAAATATGGAATGGAGGGAGTTCAAAGATCTATTTTTAGAGAAAAACTTTCCTCACGACCATCGAGCAGATATGGAAAGACAATTTCTGAGTCTGAGACAGAAGGAGGATGAGACTGTCACAAAGTATGAGGCTAACTTTACAAGGTTAGAAAGGTATGCTGGTGATTATATACGTAACCCAAGAAGTAAGATTGATCGTTTCTTTGATGGGTTAAAACCATTTCTCCGTCGAGCATTAGTCTCACAATCCTTCTCATCATACGAAGACATTGTCTCATGTGCTATCAAGACCGAAAAGGAATTCTATAAGTCTTATGAATTTAAAGAAAATCAAGAGAAGAAGAGGCATGCTGATCAATATGGGAATGGAAATAAGGGGAATAAAGGAAAGGTTGAATATCCATCCTGTGGCAAATGTGGGAAGAAACACCCCGGTACTTGCTTGAAGGGAATGGGCGTCTGTTACAAATGTGGTGAAAAAGTCCACTAAGCTCATGATTGCAAAGGGAAGAAGGAAGCTACCAATGTTCAGTGCTACAATTGCAGGGAGATGGGGCATTATGCAAATGAATGTCCTAAGCGTCAGGAGAACTTACCTCAGAAAAGACCAAGGGATCAAGGCCAGGCTTATGCTGTCACTACTGCTGAGGTAGAAGCTCCGAAAGATGTGGTGGCAGGTAATTTAATGGTTTCCTCATGTTTAGCAAATTCATTATTTGATTCTAGATCATCACATTGTTTCATATCTTCCCAGTTTGCTAAGAAAATTAGATATTTCCAATTTGATTTAACAAGGGAGTTGTCAGTTAAAAATCCTAAGGGAAGTATCATTGCAACAAAGTTTTGTGAATCAGTCCCCATTAGAGCACATAAATGTTCTTTATCTGCTGATCTCATCGTCATACCTATGATTGAGTTTGATATAATCCTTGGTATGGACTGGCTTTCGGACTATGATGCGGAGATTTATTGTAAGAAGAAAGAGGTTATGATTCTTGATGATAATGATAAGGAACACCTTATCTTTAGAGCAGAATCGTCACCACCTAATTCTTATTTAGATCCACCCCCAATAGCTCAACTAAATTCAATTATTAGGGAGGAAGAGAATGAAATAACTGTCGGTGAGGAAAGGAATGTTCAAATAGAGGATGTACCTGTTGTAAAAGAATTTGTAGATGTATTTCCGGAAGATTTACCTGGACATCCTCCAGAACGAGAAGTTGAGTTTTCCATTGATTTAATTCCTGGATCAAGGCCAATATCAAAGACCCCTTATAGAATGGCCACTGTATAATTAGTTGAACTAAAGAAACTACTAGAGGAATTGAGTAATAAGGGATTTATTCGCCCTAGTGTTTCTCCATGGGGAGACCCTGTTCTTTTTGTTAAAAAGAAAGCCGGATCTATGAGGTTATGTATCGACTACAGGGAGATCAATGCTATAACAATAAAGAAAAAGTATCCCCTACCACGCATTGATGATTTATTTAACCAAATGCATGGATCTCAATACTTTTCAAAGATTGAACTTCGATCTGGATACCATCAGTTTTGTGTGAAGAAGGAAGACATTCCGAAGATAACATTTTGAACCAGGTACGGGCATTACGAGTTTACTGTAATGCCTTTTGGATTGACTAATGCACCCTCTATATTCATGAATCTGATGAATAGAGTTTTCAAGGAGTATCTCGATGAATTTGTGGTGGTATTTATTGATGATATATTGGTATACTCCAAAAGCTACAAAGATCATGAAAATCACTTGCGCATTATCTTGAAGACTCTGAGAAGACATGAATTATATGGGAAGTTTAGCAAGTGTGAATTCTGGCTTCAGGAGATTTCTTTTCTTGGCCATATTGCATCTAAAGATGGAATCTCTGTTGATCCTTCTAAGACCAAGGCGATCCAAGAATGGCCAGCACCTATGAGTGTAATTGAGGTATGTAGTTTTATTGGTTTGGCAGGTTATTATTGACGTTTCGTCCATAATTTTTCCCAATTGGCTAACCCATTAACGAAGCTCACACGTAAAGGGGTTAAATTTGTTTGGATAAAAGAGTGTGAAGAATGTTTCGAATAACTGAAGAGAAGATTAGTCAATGCTCTCATATTGACTCTACCATCGGGGAATGATGGGTTCGTTATTTATTGTGATGCATCGAAGAAAGGAATTGGTTGTGTCCTTATGCAAAATGATAGGGTTATTGCCTAAGAATCACGACAGTTGAAAATTCATGAACAAAACTATCCTACTCATGATCTCGTGTTAGCCGCTGTGATGTTTGCTTTGATGATATAGAGGTACTACCTCTATGGTGAAAAATGTGAGATTTATACTGATCACAAGAGTTTGAAGTATATTTTCTCACAAAAAGAACTCAACATGAGGCAAAGGAGATGGATTAAATTACTCAAGGATTATGATTTTACAATACACTACCACCTGAGGAAAGCAAACAAGGTTGCAGATGCTTTGAGCAGAAAAGACCATGGAGTTTTGAACGTGATGGGAATTGAAGGGGATCCAATTTTGATGGATCTAGTGAATATGGACATGGGAATAACCAGGGAAGGGGAATCATCAATGCTTTTTCAAATGGTTGCCAAACCATCTTTACTAGAATGGATTAAGAGTTCTCAGACCAATGATGAAGAATTTCAAAAGAATATTAAAGCTGTGAATGATGGGAGACTGAGAGACTTTGTGTATGAAGATGGAATTTTGAAATTTGGGAAGAGACTTTGTGTTCCCGATATACCTGATCTAAAAAGGGAATTGCTGGATGATGCTCATAGTTCCAATTTCTCTATACACCCTGGGAGCACCAAAATGTATAGATATTTGAAGGAACATTTTTGGTGGGACAACATGAAGAGGGAGATTGATGATTTTGTGTCAAGATGTTTGGTTTGTCAATAAGTGAAAGCTGGAAGGCAACAGCCTAGAGGAGTCATGCAACCTCTTCCCATACCGGAGTGGAAATGGGACAATATTACGATGGACTTTGTCATGGGGCTACCAAAGACTCATAGAAGGAACGATGCAATATGGGTTATTGTTGATCGTCTTACCAAGTCGGCACATTTTCTTGCTATAAGAGAAGATCTACCCCTGGAACGTCTAGCACAAATATATATTAATGAAGTTGTGAGACTTCATGGAGTACCCCAATCGATTGTTTCTGATCGTGATCCCCATTTTACTTCAAGATTCTGGAAAAGTCTTCAGAAATCCCTGGATACTGAACTTCATTTGAGCAATGCTTCCCACCCTCAGACAGATGGACAATCAGAACAGACTATTCAAACCTTATAAGACATGTTGAGATCTTTCTCACTTGACTTTCAGGGTATGTGGGATCAATATTTACCTCTGGTAGAATTTTCCTATAACAATAGCTTCCATTCGAGTATTCAGATGGCACCATATGAAGCGTTATACGGAAAGAGATGTAGTACACCAACCTATTGGGATGACATTGGTGAAAGAAAACTTGTAGGCCCAGAACTGGTGGAGGAAACAGTGGAAAAGGTGAAGGTAATCCAAAATCACATCAAAGCAGCTCAAAGTAGGCAGAAGAGCTATGCCGATAATCGAAGGAAGGATTTGGAATTTCAAGTTGGTGATCATGTTTTCCTGAAGGTATATCCATGGAAGGGAGTCATACGTTTTGGTAAGAAAGGTAAATTGAGTCCCAGGTACATCAGACCCTTCGAGATTCTAGAACGAATTGGGGCTGTAGCTTACCGATTGGCAATGTCGCCAAGTCTCTCCAAAGTTCATGATGTGTTCCACATATCTCTATCGAGGAAATACATGCCTGACCCAACGCATGTACTCACCTATGAGGAATTAGAAATGGAACCCGATCTGTCCTATTGTGAAGAGCCCGCCAGGATTCTTGATATGAGAGAACAAGTACTGAGAAACCGGACGACGCATCTGGTAAAAGTTTTGTGGAGAAACCATAAGATGGAAGAGGCAACGTGGGAACCCGAGGAACTTATGATGAAGAACCACCCAAGTCTTTTCATGTGATAACTATTCTAGAAATTTCGAGGACGAAATTATTTGAAGGAGGGGAGAATGTAACACCCCAAGCTTCTACGGTATGCTTCTCTTTGAATAATGCGATAGCGTGTGTTGTACGCAACATTGAGTTCTAACACACCACAACCAATCAAACTAGCCGTTATGAATAGTAATACCTACCTTTTGAAATTATATATATTTTATATTTCAAAATGGAATTCATTTTTTGATTCGGAATATCGAAATTATCCTAAGTTGAATTTTTGGTATTTTTCTGAGAACTTCCACTTTTTATGAACAGTGAAAAATAATTAAAAACAACTTTTTTAATCAAAATAATTTATAGTGATAAATTATATTATTGAGTGGTTTTAAAGTATAATTAGAATATATTTTTACCATTTTATCCAATGGTGTTCATTAGAAATAATTTTACTTTGAAATTAGACATAAACAATTATCAATCTTTTGATATATATTGTTTCTTAAAAACACGCTATTTGTTGTGATTGCGGGAATTAATTATAAAATTAATTAATTCAACTTATATGTTTGGAATTTTGTAAAATAGACATCATTTTTGAATTCGGAATATCAATTATAGCTTAGGGTGAAATTTTGGCATTGTTTTGAAAAACTTCAATTTTTGATGAATAGTGAAACTACTAAGTGGTAGTTAAAAAACTGAATTTTTCATAAAACATAATTTTACCGCTTTTGTGAATGGAATTTTGAAAATCCGAGAGACACGGTTAATATCAAGAAGTAAAATGTGGTTCAATGAGATGAAAATAATTTTTGGTGAATAGTAACTTTTTACTTTTTTTTACCACGGTTAAAAGTAAATAGGGTAATTAAGGGTAAAAATGATATTAATATTATCCTAACACATGTCCTAATTCTATTGGACAAGTGTATCTCGACCAAAACAGCCTTAGGAATAAAATATTATCATTTAGGTCCACTTGGATTAGATTAGGACATTTATTATTATTTAATTCAAAGAAGAATTAAAAGAATTAAAATAAAAGTTTATTTACTAAAACATTTTTAATATAGGGTTATACATAAGATAAATTCAATTGTAAATATTAATTAGAAAGATAACTAGATTTCATACATAAGGATATTTTATTTATAATTTTTAGACTTGAAATAATTTAATTTACTTATGACACAATGATGATGCAGTAATTACCATAATAGTGAACAATTAAAATAAATGATATTATAAATAAACAAATAAATATAATTTGAGACTTTTTAGGAATTACACTAATTTTATAGGTTAATATGACATGTTAGGATTGATTCAATTAACTTTGTTCGAAGTAATCATTCTGTTATGATTTTTACAAAAATCAATTATTGAATAGTGTCAAAATTGACATAAAAGAGTTTTTAAAACAAATATTATATTATTAATTGATATTAAATTCATAAAAATCTATGTTTCGGCAAAGAGACTTATATCATGATAGGTTCATCATTAATGGACCACTTGGGGGTCGCTTGGATGTATATGGTAAGTTTATTAACCATATAATATAAAAATACAAAGAGATATTGTAAAAGTGAAACTAATTAACTTAGAGTTAATACTTAAAGATAAGGTTAATATAATCACCCAAACCAGTCTAAATTATATTGGTTGAGTGGTTTTCGACCTATACACACCTTAACATTTAAATAATCAACTTTGGAGCCATTATAAACCGAATATTAATTTATTATAAATTAATATTTCTAACTTTTCCAAAGGTGCCCCTCACCCCTCTTATAAAAGGGAACTCCTCCTTATCATTTCTTCACACTTTCAAAGCCTCTTGGTTCGGCCAAACTCTGCCCAAATACTCTCCCAACTTTCCTCACTACAACCTAGAGGCCTTATATTGATCAGAAAGCCAACCTAAGGATCCCTTTTGATCAAATCAAAAGGAAGAACTTGAAGAAGAGGTAATGTTTTCACCACCCCTTTTCAAGTTCCTTTCTTCTTCCACTTCTTCTTTCTTTTTTATTACCATTATAAAATAATAACTCCAGTATCTTATATATACTGTGATGTTATTATAAATATGGTACAACCATATTCAGTATTCTATCCACCCTTTGAATAACATGTCACCATACGTTCGTACGTACGGCTTACCGTCTCCACGTCGTGGTGTAATTGTTATTCAATATATTATTATTTGGATGGGTATAATAATGATGTGTTAATCATGTAAATAATAAATATAACATGTTAATGATTCTGTATATATGATATAACATCCATTTATATATTATTTTAATATCAAAAGAATGATATTGTCGCTCGTGCGTACGTACGGACTACCGTCTCCACGAACGCGATAAGATTCATTCTCCATCGTATCCATTAAAGTATAATTATCATTTGATGATTTAAAAATTATGTTTAAGGACTTGATATCATTCTGGATATGAATAAGATACATCCTATCCATAAAAAACATGGCTTATGTAACAAAACATATAAAATAAGACGAGTAAGTTAACACCCGAAACGACGATAATTATAAGATATTATTATCAAATCAATGTTAAAAGATCATATATGATATCATATTAATATATATGATTCTTGTATAATTTAATAACAATTATTTCACCATTATACAGGAGGTTAACCTACCCCAACCGAGGAAAAGTACAAGGTAAGGGTTATTTCACAATCTCTTCATTATCCGAGGTTGTTTATACGTAATAATCTTCTGGGATCTCTTTATCATCCACATCCATGTTTCTTAAAAATGTATTTCAAAACATTTTTACTATTTACAAGAATATGGGTTAAAGTCATTTATACCCTTGTTTGACTTTTTATAAGAGGCTTATAAAGTAATCTTTCCGTCGTTTTCCAAACGAGGTGCTTTTTAACCTTTTCGACAAAATTAAGGTAAGAATGTTTTTTTAACTTATACGGTGGGTGCGGCTATTTTCCGCCGTTATAAAATCGTCGAAGCTTCCCTTACAAGATTATAAGAATATTTTCAAATAAAATGTTTTATTTTATAAATATATGACTCTTAAATGATTTCAAAATAGAAAGAGATATTTCTCTAAAAAGAGTTTTGATTTCATCTATGTCAACATCCTTTGATGGATTTTACGTTGATTTATTATGATTCAAAACTTCTATATTGTATTGAAGTTTTTGTGATATGTTTGACTGTGGATGTGCTATTTTTATACCATTCATGGTTTATGGTGAAAGTATTGACATTTCATATGCTAGTTTTAATACGAATGTCTATGTTATGTTTAAACCTTTTCATATGGGAATGCATTGGACTTAATATGTGACGGGTGGAGGCCGCTATAGCTCCTCGATGCATCGGTAGGTCTCATGAGACAAACTAGTGTCTTGGCACAAGGCCTTGGCAAAATCTTATTTGTAGTCTTTGCACGAGGCCTTGGCTATGTGGTTATGATAGTCTGGCATTATGCATTCCATCATTATGAAAGTGGTCATTGATATTACATGTGATTATTTGATTAGTAGAATATCCATGTGAATAAGTAAATGGCATTATTTCATTTTACTTTTGCCATAATATGTTGAAGTTCAAGTTTAAAAGGCTTTTGTTTTAGTTATACATTGCCTTAAATGTTTATGATTATTTTTGAATGTTTCCGCTATATTGTTATCCTTACTGGGCATTTGAGCTCACCCCTTTTCTATGTTTTATTTTTCCCAGGATGTGAAGAAGTAAGTTATGAATGACCTGCAGGGATAATATCTGGGGATATGAGTGTGGAATATGGAGACTATGTTGTTGTAGTAGTTTTTCACTTTATGATGTAATGTAAATCTTTATGAATATATCTAGTGTTTCCAAGGCTACTAAACCAATCGGTCTTTCTAGATTTGATCTTTCTTGTGATCATGCCAATGTTATGTAATAATGCACCGACTCTAGGTAACTGGGGTCGGGGCGTTACATGATGAGGAAATTTAAAAGAGGGTGGAATATCTCAGAAATGAGAAATCCTTAGAGTTCAAAATAGATGAGTAAAGAGTCGTAATATTTGGTTCATAACTATGTGTACCATAAAATAAAAAGATATAGAGTTATATTTTTAATGATACACATAGCTTGACCTTATCTATCCACCCATGAAGCCCAAAAATGTACTGTGATCTCCAAGAGCATTGTTGGCGGGACAATATGAAGAAAGAGATCACTGTATATACATCAAAGTTACAAGTATTTTAGAAAATTAAGGATGTAATGAAAAAGTATTAAGGTATGATGAAAACATTACCTACAACTACATTGTAATGGGAAAATATCACAATGGAATTTCTCAATGGACGTGTTATGTCATCAAGATGAAATCATGCTATATGGGTTATTGTGGATTTTCATACGAAGAAAAAACATTTTATTATAATTAGAGTGGACTTATCATTCGATAAACTAGCATTTATATACATAAAATTAATAGTGAGGCTGCATGGATTACCATTATTGATTGTATTCGATCGAGATCTGAGATTTATCTCAATGTTCTGGAAAATTCTCCAACATCATCTAAAAATGAGTTGCACATTTGTAAAGCTTATCACCCTAAAATTGAAGGTTCTTCTAAAAATACCATTTGAAAATGGGAAGATATGTTGATAGAATGCTCAATAGACTTCAAAGAAGGATGAACTAAACATCTTCCAGTAGTCAAGTTCTCTAACAATAATAGTTTCCATTCAGGCATCCAAATGGATCCATATGAAGAAATTTATAGGAAGATATGTAGAAAACCTGTATGCTGGGATGAAGTCAGTGAACATAAGATTTTGGGTTCTAAAATGGATGAATAAATGGTAGAAAAGGATAAGTCCATTCAATATCACATCATGGCTACCAAAATTTTGAAAAAGAGATATGTTGAAAATCATGAATGAGACTTAGATCTTGAGGTTGGAGAGAGGGTATTCCTCCACACATCTCTATGGAAGGGTGTTATGATATTTGGGAATAAGGGAAAGCTAAGTCCCAGTTACATCGAACCCTTTGAAATTCTTGATCGCATTGGAGTTGTAGAATAAGAAATAGAACTTCCAAAAACCATGTCTCATGTAAATGATATATTCCACATATCCCTCCTAAGGAAGTATATACAAGATCCTTCATATGTTCTTAATTCCAATGTGGTATAGTTGGAAAATGAGATCTCTTATTCAGATCAATTGGTGACGATATTAGACCGTATAGATAGAGTTCTATGCAGTAATACCACTCACTTGGTTAAAGTACTATTGATGAACCACAAATATATATAGGTGAAATAGAAATCATAGGATATGATAAAGGATAAATAACTTGACTTGTTTTAACATTAGTATGTAAAATGAAATTTTTTGGGTGAAGATTAATAAGGGGGGAAGAATGTAACACCCTAATATTTTTATGAAATATTTCTCTTTAAATAATTTATTTATTTGATATCTTGTGTTGCACGCACCACCGACTTTTAAAACACCATAATATAATATTAAAATATTAACACGACTGTCATAACATAATTGAGGAATTTTTGGGTATTAGTAGGAATTACAATATTAAAAAATTTATTAACTCTTGGAAGATAAAATCTTAATTTTTAGTAAAGAAATTTTATTCTTCAAATAAATGTTTTAATAAAGAAGTGATATTTTATTTCTTTCTATGAAAAAATTATGTACACTTAATTTTTGAAACTATTAGAAAATTTATTTGGTAAAATAAAATTCATTTTTTAAATCACTAAATCAAAATTATTCTATGGTGAAATTTTGAGAATTTTATTGAAAAAGTTAAATTTTAGTGGATATTAATTTTTTTAAAAACATGATATATTTTATAATATAATAAAAAAATAACTATGTTATAAAAATTTATTAAACTTATTTAAAGACTCAAGTATGATAATATTTTTCAAAAACAATAAAAAAAATAGAAATCATAAATTATTTCATGATAAATATAAAAATAATCTTTAGTGTCGACATAGTGCCTACACAACATTGAAAAATTCTAATTTGGTGCCTTATAGATATTAATTTATAGGTAAAACGTATTTGAAGAAATGTATTATTAAATATATTTCATATTCTTTTACAATTAGTTTCAATTTTTTTAATTATATGACATGAATCTAATCAAAATGCTTGTGAAATGTTTGCGCTAAACTAGAAAAGTCAAATTAATAAATTAAATAAGTTTTCTTGACATAGATATAAATAAATATACACAATGAAGAAATATAAAGTAATTTATTGAGCCTAATTAATATATTTTTAAGATATTAATTTATTTTTATTTTTTATACATGAAAAAAATTAACTTTAATGCTTATGAAACACTGATGTAGTGCTTGTACAAATAGATGAAAAATAAATAAAATTATTTTAATTAAAATTATAAAAACAATAAAATCACTGAAAAAATTGACTAAATATTATGGGATGAGTAATTTTAAACTATAATCATTATTGGGTCAACTATAGGACCCTTATGACCCACTTAGTTGACATTAGGTCCCTTATAATATTTTATTAAAAGGGAAGTCAAACTGTTCATATTATGCTTTTTAATAAGTATAAAATTGTAGATATATGGGTTTCAAAAAGAGAATTTAAAAAAAAAATAGTATTTGGAAATATAAAATATTTATATTCTTCATAGAACTTTATTTCAAATTTTTAGGGATAAATTAAATAATAAAATCACTTAGAAAATGATGATGCGGTAATTGTCAAATTAATGAAAAAATAAAATATATGATATTAAAAATATTAAGATAAATATATTTGAGATAATAAAGATGATACATGAATTTATTAATAATTATAATATTTATATCAAATAATATTTTTTTTGAATTTGACTCTTTGTTTTAATGTTTTTAATGTCATAGTAATGAATAGTTATAATTGGGAAAAAAAGGATGTTTCATGAATATAATATTTTATTAAATTATATAAAAATATAAAAAATGTTTAATAAGACCATAAGAGATAATATAGAGTTGAAAATATCACCCCTATACATTTATATACTATTTGGAAGCACTTGGCTCTATAATAATCTTAATATATTTTAATATTTTAAGGAATTCCAAAATTGCCTCTCACCTCAATTATAAAAGAGAACCCCTTCATTCACTTCATTTTACCAAATTGAGAATTATAGATCGACCATACTCTAAAAAATTATATTCTCATCATCCATATCCACATTATAGCATTTCGTGTCTCACCAAAAACCAATTCCAAGTTCCTTAAAGAAGGTTCTCAAGGAGAGGATATTCAAGAGGTAGATTCCTCTTCTATAACTTTTAAATTATTCATGATAAATACATTATCATATATATACATTAATTTTATTGTTTTAATGTAATATCCATCATCAACTCTTTTCTCTTCTCCTTTTATTATTAAAAACAAAAAAAAATCGTCCTTGGTATGTCGATTCACTGCCATTGTGTATGATGAGTTTTTATTTTCCATTACCTCATTTAAGGCTGGTAATAAAACTATTATTAAGGTTAAATAAAATTTTAATAAGTATATTATTTCTTATTTAATGTTATATAACTAATATATAGATAAAATATAAACTAATACAAAACTAGTTCATGATAATGAAAATGATTCCAAAATAAACTAGACATTTATCATTATTATTTTATCAACTGAATCCTCATCATGTCAGAATAAAATATTATATATGTTTATAATTATTATTTTTTAATTTAATTAATAACACATAATTTTAATTTTGGAGAAATATTACCATGTTAAAAATACATCCATAAATATATATAAGTTAACTGACCACGAAACCATGAAATGAACACCCCCAGAATGATAAAATTAAACCTTATAACTCATCTAAATGGTCATAAATGAATTTAATAAAATTATAATAAATAAAATAAACATGTTTTAGTTTCAAAGTTAATTAACTAATTAATATAATTTTATAATTTTGTATATTAAATGTAATTTAATAAAGCATTTAGACATAAGGTAAGGGATCTATCTGATCCTCCATTTTCCCTCTAGGTTATAAATTATCAATCTTTACCCAAATGAATTTCTTTATTATTATTAAATATTTCTTATAAATTCTGTACATATGTTCTATGAATATTTATCTAGTTCAATTCATCTTTATTTGATGTGGAAATAAATGGTTTAATAGATTCCCTTCTCAATTCCTCCGGATAAGCAAGCCTGATTAAAGGGAAGCTCTCCATTTCTTACCCATTTTCAAGTACTCTACATAGACTTTTTTAATCCAAAAATATTTTTATAAAATAATAAATTCTATCATTAAAATAAAAATAAGTTCATTTATAGTTTTATTCAATCAATTATGCCTTTATCCACTTTAAACAATCATTATTATTTTCTCTAAAAATGCACTTAAGTGGTGAATCTCTAATGTTACCTAACAACTCTTTTAAAGTATTCAATTTTGTTGGACATTATTATCCATAATATATTATTATTTTTCCTTTATTAATTTTTAATAAGGATTTAAATCTATTATTTCATGTATAACATTGTTATGTTCCCTTTTCTTATGCCTTATGACATGGTTACGATAACCATTTTTTCCATGGGTAACCCTTATTATTGATTTTTTATATAGAACACATATGTATGAACATGTAATTATGGTGTTCCCAGATATCACTCCAATGTATTGGGTAATTTTTAGTCCCATTAGATTTTATGTATGGGATTAGGGAGTAAACCTAATCCATTATGGGACTTTACCCACTATGTGATATAGTCTTGGTAGTTATCCTTGAATCATGTTTAAGTCATGTTTTATATTGATTCAAAATTATGATAATTCAATTATCATATTATCCCATGTTCCATATGCTATTCTTCCATATGTTTACTCATAATCTATTCCTTTTATTTTATCAGGTTATTCTTTTCTAGCTCATGTGCTATGATTCATTCCCATGTTTATTCACTTACTAGGCCTTTTAGCTCATCCCTTTTATCTATGTATTCTCTAGGCTATCCTATACAGATGTAGGATCTCAAAGTAAGTTATGAGATCATTATAGATTATTAATAATGATTTATTTTATTCAAGTTCAAGGTTTTTAATTTTATGTACCTAATCTTATAAAGACACTGTACTTTAAGATCCTTGGTTTGTATTTCAAGAATAATTATGCTTACACTCATGTAATAATATGTGTAAAAGGATTAGGTCACTATAATATAGATAATATAAAAAACTATAAAATTTCTTCAAAGATATAGGTTTGGGACATCATTCAATTTCTTTTATATTTAAAGGATCCAAAAATATCCCTTTACTGGTGCTAAAACTCCCCAATAAGGTTACTTTCTCCATCTAAAACTCACATTTACTTTACATTGAATGCACATTTTCTTTCTAAAAGTTATTTAGTATAACATTGAAATGCTCCTCATGCTACTCATTACTTACAGAGCAGATTAGAAAATTGTGTATAAAGACTACCAAAAATTCATTGAGTTAATCCATAATTACACTATTTATTATGTATATGAATACTTATGGAGAATTAGTGAGTCTAAATGGAAGCACTATGAACTCATATTTTTGATACCTTATATGAAAACTAGCCTTGGATATATCATCTTTCTTCACCTTTATTAGATAATATCCTGAACAAAGATCCACCTTATAGAAATATTGTGATCCATGTATCTAATTAGACAAGTCATAAATCCATGGAAGAGAATACTTGTTCTTTATCGTGATCTTGTTGAGATAATTATTATCAATTTTTAGGTGCATTTAACCATCCTTATTCTTGATGAATTTGACCTATGCACCCCATAATGAGGAACTTGGGAATATAAACCCTTTATCTAGATTATACTATAATTGTTTCTCCACCTTTGTAATTTCAGCAACAACTATTCTATATGAATTCTTGGATATTGGAAAAGCTCTGAGTATAAGTTTGACAGAGGACTCAGCCTTTAAACTATTTAGAATACTAAGAAATTATTTGGGAAACACAACTATGAATTCTCTTATAATGGTTATGAAATTAAGGATGATATTTTATTTATCCTCAATAATTTTTTCTAGATACTCTTTCTTGTAAGGCATTAATATCAATTATTGAGATGATAATACCAATGGTGATTGATCCTCCCCTTCCCTTATATATAATTAGAGGGTTATTTTTGATACAGAGGGAGATTTCCTTCTCTCAACAATTTATGCTAGCTTTATACATATAAAACCAATTCATTCCTAGAATAAAATGAAATCTCGTTAAAGGATGTATTATAAAATTTTATGGTAAATTTATCCTAAAAAAGAATGACTTGGGAGGAGTTATATACCTGGGATGAAATAATTCACTTATTATCCATTTTCATTGATAACTATACTTCCATGTTTTATAGTGGTGTTTTAATAGTTCTACTATACTTGTGTGAAATGAAATAATGTGTATAACTATAGTAACATAAGCCATTTGATGTTCATAAACAGACAATTAGGATTCTCTTTTCACTATTTGATTCTTGTTCTAACCATTTAATTAACCCATAATTAACTATTGGGAAATAATTTTAAAACTATAAAACACATAAAAAGAAACTATGAACATTGATTTTATAACTAATAAATGACATATATTTTGTAACCTATGAATTTTTAGGTTCCAATTTATGTTATCCATGATTTATTTACTAACATAAAATATTATGTACATTTTATTCCCTTTATAATGGTTTTTAAATAGTTTTTGAATTTACCAAATCATATCCCTTAAGAGTGTCAAACTAGGTGTGTAGTAAGTCACATTCTTGTATACCATGTAATGACTGAGTCCAGCTCAATGCGCCCTTTTGGGGTTATTACCCCTAGGTAAAAATATTCTAGATCCAAATATACTTGTAGTATCTATAATGGGATTAATTTTTTTTGTAAATCACTTAATCTATACATTGAAAAAATCTATGGATGTTTTCTTATGTTTATTCTTATCTATAAGGCATTCAAAAGAGTTTTATAATCCTAATCCCAAAAATAAATAGACTTTCCTCTAATACCAACTATAAGACAAATATCAGTCATTCACTTTAATTAATGATTTATTTTATAAAGATACACTTAATAAAATCCCCTAATATCATGATGACTAGTGTATTTGTGTAATTAGGTATATATCATAACACCTTGTGATAGAAATAAAACGAAATAAACTAAAACACTCTAACATTCCCTTAAATTACATTGATCATATAAAACTACATGGGATAACTTAAGGATTTTCATAATAAATAGATGAGATATAAAGCCCAGTAAGGGAGTTATAAAATAATAACATGATGGAATTACAAAATGTTAGTCAATAGGCATATCAATGTAACATAAAAGTGACAAGAATAAAAAACATGATAATAAAATAAATATATAAGATGATAACATGAAGACAACATAGGAATGAAGAAACAAAATAAAACATGACATCATAATCATATGTCAATGATAAATAATAAGACATAATAACATAGTGTTCTTAGGATAAGATCCCATGTACCATATAAGGCATATCATGAGATAAAAACAATAACCAATGCATTGGAGGGCTATTTAATTTTCGGCCCACACATCACATTCATATAATGTACATTCCTAAGTGTTCCACATGTATCATTCAATATAGGATTGTATTTCATCACATTTAATACCACGATTAAGGATTTCAAGTTACATAAATGGATTTCCCCCATCATTGAAGGATAAGTACATATAAGTGAATACCATTGAGTGTAAATGGAGATAGGTATTCACTAAATAAATGTTTGGCATGGAATAATCATATGATAATTTCATAATCATAATAGGGGTACATAAAGATTCATGGAAGGGTTTAATGAGATTCAAAAGGATCTCTCATAACATTAAAAATATAAGGATAGTAATAGGGATGTGTAAAAACAATTCTGAACATGAATAATTGAAAAAAGGCATAATCTAAATAAGTTTCTTGAATAATGTCAAGAAAGAAAGGGACCCTTATCTTAAGAGGGTAATTCTTTAAGCTTAGGAGGATCTTATTAAGAGTTTTGGGACACCATGGGAGGGATCAAAAGAGTTATGTAAAGATCAACTTTGTGCACCAAGGGTTTTCAGTGAATATAAATGAGAGGTTGTGTAACATCCTAACTCAGATGCCACTAACCCAGTGCTATGAACAGGTTTGTGAAAAGGCCTTAATAGAGCCTGCCCATATGATAAAGGATACTGACTAGAATTTAGGGTCTAAAGGTGGTATAATAGAGATATTTTACCCTCATATCAGAGCAGAAACATCATAAATAACCAGATATCATCCATAGTAGTAAGAAACATAGTGTGGAGGAAATAAATAAACCAAAATTGAAGAATGTTGTAATAATAAATGAAATGATATAAAATCCCAAAAAAATGTAAAAAAATACAAAAATGATCCCCAAATAGTATTACCATATATACATTAGTATATAAGAGAAATTGTGAAGTGCCCAAATTAGTGAGAGAATACTAAGATGGGGAGTGGGTAAAACTGTGATCCTTTTTTTGTTTTTATGAATTGTTACTTTTAATTTTAAACTATGTGGATGTTTAAAGCCTCAATACACTATTGTTGTTTCTATCAAGATTAAATTGAATAATACCATAAATAAAAAGGTACATAGAACATAAATTTACATGGTTCTTTATAAATACATTCTCATTACTGTGTTGGTTATTCTCCCCAAACAGATTCTATAATATAATCTCATAAAAAATTACAATAGTTGATATAATGTCACCCTATATCTCTCCTAAACAACATATGAATTTATTTATACTATATCTCATAGTGTTACCGGAATCCACATTGGACTGCTCCATAATCCACACTAGTGACTTCTACTCTTGAGTTACACAAGAGACTTTTGCTCCAGAATCCACATAAGAGACTTCCTCCTTTATTAAAGGATTAAAATAATGTAGTTTTATCTATTTATCTTACCCCCTATGGTTTCCAGATCACACTATATGATGTACCTATTCAAGTACCTTTTCAAATCTTGCTCTTGCTAAAAAATATCCAATCACTGGTATTTGATTAGTTTCCTCAGAATAAAAAAATGATAAGGATTATTATTTATTCTGATGATAAAGTCCCAAACTCACTAATATGTGTGAAAGTAGTACACATAAATTATTAAAGAATATTATTTAAAATAAATATATTTCACAATTTCAGCTCAATTTATATTCTTGATTTTTTTAAATATGTGCTACTCATTTATTTGTGCTGATCATTTATGTGAATAAAATAATTATCGCATGATACAATTTTGTTGTAGAAAACTCAATGAACATTACTTTTCTTCTTCACAAACTGATGTCTTTAGTGTGAGTGATAAATAATTTTCATAGAAAAATGGATCTTCAATTCAATACACTCACTGTATATAAATATATTCCAAACACGTGTCTTTATTTTTTCACTACATTTAATTAGTGAATCAATCTGGTATTTATAAGAAATTATTCATTGGTTATCGAAGTAGTTATAGAATGATAATTATGAGATAATGAAAATAGATTTAAAGAGGTTCAATTAACTCCCCATAGAATATTCATATATCATTTTTAATAATATTCACATAAAATTTTTAATCATGTCCACAAATAATATAAATTATTCTCTGCAAAAAATCACCATAATGCAACACCACAAATCATTATCTCATTAAACATTTCATTTATGGTTGATTTTGAAACCATTTATTTTTTCATAAACCACTATCCATGAAATCAATGATATCATCCACAAACTCCACATAGGATTTTAAAATCCATTATCATCTACTACATACATGCATCGCAAAGCATGTCCACATAAAAACTTCATCCGATTCACATAGTATTTTCAAAACACCTTCATTCAGCACTATCCATGAGGCATATCAAATAGTATGTTATCTTCATAACACACTCACTTCGTGTATCAATTGGTTCCCATGGGGTTTGAAAACTCTACTACTTCATCCATGATGGATATTCACTAGTATCTCACCACATGGCCGCATACTACAAGGCCACTAACTCAAATTGAATTCTCTCTACCTACTGTAAATTATTTTAAATCATTTTGGTTTCATTGAATACTTCTTGGTATTATGATATTTCATATGCAATGTAGGTTTTTAATCATCACATAAAAATTTCATCCAAAAGGAATACTGGACCATCCACAAAGAAGCTTCAGTGACATAGTGGGATTTATCGCCTAACCATATCTGTGAACTTGGGAAAGATTCACATTGTTTTTTTATTGATCCCAAACTCTCTCTATAAGGGAAGAAGGCTCATTCGAAAATCATACACCCCCCACATACTCAAGATCACAAATCATTTTTATGCTTTGTGGTAATTCATACTTATCTGAATTTCAAGCTCTCAAAGTTACTTGGAAGATCCCGCATGATAACCATGTGATTTTCATATTCCCTATCTACAAATACTCATTTATGAGGGGTTCATTCATGAAGGATAATACATGGGGAGGAATAATACGATATACCATGAATATTTTATGGGTTTCATTTGAATGATACATGTGATAAAACTACTGGATCTATGTTTGTCATTATAAAAGATAAGTGGAAAATACACATAATGGTTTTTACAACATCTAGAACTTATAGAGGCTTGTCTCTACGTTATAAAAAAATCCATGAACATCGTTTCTCATGTTGGCACCCAGAATCCACTTCCTAGCACACCCACATGGTCCACGACACATGATTTCCTTGAGCCCTTCTCTATGGGCTTCCTGCCCAACCCATACATGCCTATTAGTGTATGATCTATGGGGACTATACAAAGGTCTACACACTATGGGTCTTATACACAACCCCTTTCACTTTCTTTTTGTCTCATGTTATCCTTCCTTGGGCATGGTTGACCTTCGAGTCCCACACATGCCTTGGTTGAGGTTGGCTTGGGAAGCTAGTGGGTTGGCCCTCTTTTTTATTATATGAGGATTCAATAAAAATAAACTTAGTTAATATAATTATAAAGTTTAATTCCACTATTATTCTATATTAATATAATAATCAATTTCCAAGCTCCCTTCTTACAATTACACAACAACAAATAAATATTTTCCATTCATTCCTTTAATTGATTCCTCATGAAATATATAAATTCTTTACATGGAAACCTTTAAATCACCACATAATTAAGAAAATAAATATTCTCATGGTATTTACTTATAGTATCCATTGTGTAAACTTTTTAGAAAATGTATTTAAGAATTAAATATAAGTGAAAAAATTAAAAGTTTATACTAGGAAGAATTGTCTAAGAGTGACATCCAAATCCATATAAAGAAGAATTATCCAAGAATGACATCAAATTCTATAATATGGATCCATAAATTTTTTTCGGAATCACCACTTCATCCATAAAATTTATATAGTCACAACCACTTCAATAATTATTCTATCCTAAAATAAGTCTCCAAATTATATTGAATTTATGATATAATGAAAACAAATACAACATTCATTCATCAATTATGAACATGTGCTCATCAATCTCCCCCTTTGTATTTTTTGTTGATACTTCTTCACTTTATAATGTTAATATTTTTCTCCCCCTTATTGACATTAAATTCAGTGGGTTAGTAGGATATTCTAATTTCATATCTATTATAATTTTTTATCTCTCCCTTATATTAAAATTTCATGATCAATTCTAAGAGTGGAATGATCTCACATGATTCTCTTAGCAAAGAAATTTTGTTAATCAACCCTAATTATTGATGGGATAACCTGATGTAGATAAAAAGAGAGATAGAACCAAGGATTTATGAGAAATCCATAAATATTATTAATTTGAAATCATTCTTAGAAATTATTAATTCTAATTAAAAGGATTGGAAATACTCATATTTATCAGTGAAATTGTAAATCCTATACATACATCGATACGAACATTAGAATGTTCAAGATAAAAATATTTGTCTCCCTCTATATCTCATATTGACATAAAAAAATCACTCCCTTAATTAATATGGTTAATAAAATTAAGAATGAGTGATGAAAGTGTGATTAGAAAACCTTATCTTATGATTTTATAAAGCTTTTTATAAGTTTCACATTCACTAAGTATTTATGATTTAACAAATTCATATCACCAATGCTCTACCTCCAAGGATTCATCTATCTCCTTTAATTCGAAGCATGTTAGTACAAAAGAAATACAATATTAGGGAACAAGGAGCAACTTCTTGGTTTCTCAAAAATAACATCCACATTGAGAGTTTTCTATTAATCTAGACTTCTTATTCTTCATAGATTCTTTAGAATATGTTATATATCTTTCCTCATTAATTGATATTTCTGATGTGGATGTACTTTCTTTTCATTATTAGATATATTTATTTTTTTACTTTCAAAAAATTATTCATTCATTATTCCTAGGCTTGTATAATTGTGATATAAAATCTTATTTCATACCCATTTTGTTCACACCTTTCACACTTAATGATTTTCAAGTCATCACATGCAGATAAATTATTTTCAACTATAACCTATTCAACTATCACTACTTGCTTTATGTTTTCCTTAGAATGTTCCTGGTCATTTTGTATTTTTATTCTTTTTCATTTGGTCAGGAAAGAAAACTAAAAATTCTTTCTTAATGTTCTCTGATTTTTTGAGTTTCTCAAAAAATATGCTAGTGACTGTTTCTTCCTTTACTAACAATCTTCTCTTAATACTTACATTTTTTGGAATTTCACATAGTGATCTAACTCAAAATTTCTCTACAATTTTAACTTCTTGATCACATTTTATAAAACCATATTTTAAGCATGAAAATTTGTTCTGTGTTGATAGATCATATGGTTTCTTGGTAATAGGCTTCTCTTTATAATAATCTGATCTCATTTGTTTAGCATATTTCCCCCTTGATTCATTCCACATTATGGTAGTGACATTTTATACCAGCATAAATAAGATTTTTGACCATAAAAATAAACACCACCCTCAATTTCCTATGAAATAGGATCTTATATAATGATAATAATTCCCTTATAAATTTTTTGTTGTTATCTCTTAACATAATATGTGCATGTCTGCATAGGAGGAAACCTTTTGGTTGAATTAGAATAGTCTTTCTTTGTAGAAGATGTCTTCTCATTGTTTCTTTATGTACATCCTGATTCAATATTTTTTCATAGGAATGAATTTTTAGAAATAACATATATACATACATATTAACTATGTATATAAGTAACCGTTTTATGTGGACCCTTCTTATCAAAAGCTTTAGAAAATTCAACCATAAGCTAAAAAACATTGGTGAAGTCTTATTTCATCTTCCTCAACTCACTTTGAACTGAAATACACAAGGTTCCTGTCTTAAATAATTTGACCTCTTTCAAAACAAATATTTCATTAATATCATTCACCGTCTTATGAGGTTATCCTATATTCAAAATGTTTTGTTTGTTATCTTCATTGAAATAAGTATCATCATTGTTGAATTATTTTCTTCTAGGTAAATTTTATTCATATGATTCTTTATTTACTTTCTTGTTTAAATACCATATTCATATATATCCTTATCTCATTAAGATATGTCTCTTCTTTTTTGAAATCTTCTCAATTTTACTTCTTTAGTATTATTTTTTACTTTTTAATTTTCATGTTATTCTTATGTGTAGCTTCTAAATTATCTTTGAAGTGCCATTATAGCTCAATTATCTCTTATCCTTCTCCATATTCAATTTTATTCTTAGTTGGTATGGATTTCCCAGAAAACATATATGTTTTCTATAAGCTTATTCAACTTTTATCCCATTTCTTGATGATTAAGATTCATCAATTTACTTAGTCATCAAATTAATTTTATTTTTATTTTATTACTTATTCTTTTTCAACTCATAGTCACATTTTTTATATTTCTTAGATTTTTTCTTGAAGTAGTCTTCTTCTTCATTAGATTCAATGACATTAGATTTATTATTTAGACAGTCTAATGCACAATGTAAAAATCCATGACAGTTGAAGAAAATTAATGGATTATTTCCTTTTTCAATTCTATCTTAGTTATACATATTTGTAAACAAGGACCTCATTTTATTGTAGTCCAATTCAACCTCCAAATCCCTAGAATCACTTGATTCTAGTTTCTCTTGAACTCTAGTTTTAAATTTTACCATAGATTTAAAATCTATCTCATTTTTTTATTTCTTCTTAAAAGTTAGTATTTTTCTCATTTCTTGTGCTATTATAATTTTATAGAATTTATCTGGTGATAGATCTTCTCAGTTTTCTAGTGTATAATTATTTGAATCAAATATATCTGGAATGTTTCTCATTAGCTTCTTCATGATGGTTGAATCATCCATCTTCTCACCAAAACCCATGATACTACTAACAAGATCATTAAATCTTATAATTTAGTCATAAAAACTTTAATAATCACCCATTTTAATATCTTCAAATATACTTCTATATTTTTTTTATCTTAGCTTATTTAAATTTAACGTTACCTTTATAACTACTTCTCAGTTTATCCTAGATTTCCTTAGTATTTGGAGACCCATCACTTTAGTGTATACCTTTTCTGATAAAGACATAAAATTTTCATTTTGAGACTTTCCACCCATCTCCAAGTTCCTATTATCTTCAAAAGTCATAAGAGCATTCTCAATGTAGGGTGAATATTCCACTGTAATGACATCTCTCACTTCTACCCCAAGTGATAGGAGATGTGGCATCATCCTATTTTTCTAGACATGGTAGTTCTAACCATTAAATATGGGAATAACATTTATACTTATTGAATTTATAATAATTATCCTTTGAATTATATTGGATATTTTAGAGGTAACCCCCTACAATATTAATTGAAGTTCCTAGATAAGTGTGGGAACACTGAGAGGTGGAGGGGTGAGTCAACGATCCCTTTTTTTAATTTTTTTAATTTCAATTAAAACTCTATGGATGGTAAAATCCTCGATCCACTCTTCTTATGTATCTCAGCCTTAACTTGAATAATGATGTAAATAAAAAGTCACAAAATAGAAGGATTTTAATGTTTCAGTATGAAGACCTACTCTTTTTCATTTTAGTTATTCTACTTAACATAGATTATACAATATAATCTCATAAAAAATTACAATGGTCAATAAATAGTCACACTATATATATCCTAATACCAAACAAGAGGTTCTTTATATTACATCCCACAATGTTTCCAAAATCCACACAAGCCTTCTCCAGAATCCACACTAGATACTAATGATCCAGAGTCATAGAAGAGTCTTATGCCCCCGAATCCACATGAGATACTTCCTCATTTCTTCAAGTCTTGATCAGTTTTAGGTTGATCTATTGATATTAATACAAAATATTATTGGATCACAATTTCCTGTGTTCCTATTCAAGTACCTTCAAAAGTCCTGCAGGTCTTTCTCACAAATCTCATATCACGTGTATTGGATCAGTATCCTTAGTGTAACAAATGATCAGGCTGATTCTTTCTTCTTCTAATGAAGTCCTGACCTCACTAATATGTGTTAAAGTGGTACACATATCTACTGCAAGAATATTATATAAAAGAAATATCTAGCACAATTTAATATTAGTATATCCTCTTAAATTATGAAATATGTGTCACTAATTTATTTTCACTACCCATTTATGTGCATAAAATAATTATCACATGATACTTTTATACTATAGAAAACTCTATGAACATTGATTTTCTACTTCACAAACTAATGTCTACACTACGAGAAATAAATAATTTTTTCAGAAAAATGGCTCTCCACTTCATCACACTCACTGCCTCTAAATATATTTGACTTGAATGTCTAGTTTTCCTCACTAAATTTCATCTACGAATCAACCCTATATTTATAAAAAAATCATGCTCTTGTTATTGATGAATTTATCAAATGATAAGTTTAAGAATATGAGAATCAGTTTAAAGTGGTTCAATGGTCTATAGATTACATATTCATATAGAAATTTTTATCATCTTTATATAGAAAATTTATCATGTTTGCAAAGTATTTAAATTCTTCTCTATAAGAACTAACTGAGAATAAACACTGCAAAGTAGTCTCTCAAAAATAATTTCATTTATGGTTGATCATAAAACCATTTATACTTCTATAAACCACTATACACGAAGTCCAATGAATCATCCAAAAAATCTATATTAGATTTTAAAATCCATTCTCACATACTATACACATGCATCAAAAAGATTTTCTACATGGAAAATTCATCATTTTTTCATGGTATTTGCAGACCAAATTAATTTGTAACCATATGAAAATCATATCAAAAAATATTCTATACAAATAGTTTACTCACTTAATGTAGAAAGTATTTCCTATGAAGTTCACAAACTCTACTGGTTCATCTGTGAAGGATGTTCACCAGTAGCTCACCACATGGCTGTATACTAAATAACCATTGAATCAAATAGTATGCTCTATACATACTATAACATAGTGACAAATAATTTTTGGATTCATCATGTATTACATTGCACAGTGATTTCCCATCTTCAAAGAAGGTTCTCAATCATCGCGTAGAAATTTCAACCATAAGGCATGTTGGACCATATGTGAAGAAACTTCACCCATATAATGGGAATAAGAGTATAGAAACATCTATAAAGTTAGAGAAGTTTTTCCTAATGTTTTATGTGATCTAAAAATTTCTCTAGAAGGAAATAAGTTTAATTAAAAAATCATAAATCCACCATATACTCAAATTCACAAATAATTTTTATGATTTTCAATAAATAGTACTTTGCCGTATTTCGAACTCCTGAAGAGACTTTGGATATTCTTTATGAAAACCAGGTGCTTTGTGAATGTGCTGTCTGAAAATACACCTTCATGAATAATCCATTCACGAAGGTTCATATATGGGGGGGGGAGCAAGATAATTTTTCATGAATATAAGATGGGTCTCATTTTAATAGGAGATCATATCAAATGTTTGGAGTTATTTCCATCATTTTAAAATATGGGTGAACAGTACCCATGAAGTGTTGTCCCACTCTAAAAACTCAATACAACTTCATTACAATTTATAAGAAATTTGTTGAACATCACTTATCAAGACAACACTGAGGCTGGAACCTGTAATCTACTTCACATCACACCCACATGGGTCGCAGAACACATGGTCCACGAGCTCTTCCCTGCGGTCTTCTGGCTCAACCCATGCAAGACTATGAGCGCACACTCTGTGGTCCCTATACATGGGTCTGAACCCTGTGCAGAGTATACATGGCCCCTATCACTTTCTTTTTCCCTTGATCTGGCTTTATTTGGGCATGGTTAACCTCTACGTCCCACACATGCCTTGGTTGAGGTAATTTTGGGCAGGTAGTTGGTTCACCCTATTTTATTAATATACGTGGATTCAATAAAAAAACACTTAGCAAATAATAAGTATAAAGTATAATTCCACTATTAATCCATATTAATATCATCATCAAATTACATGATCCCTTATTAAAATGATGCAACAATATATAAATATTTTCCATTCCCTCCTTTAATTTCTTCCTCATGTAAAATATCAATTCTTTACATGGAATTTTTCTAGCCATCACAACATTATGAAAATAAATATTTTAATGGAATTCACTTGTAGTATTCAATGTGAAAACTTCTTAGGCCATGTCTTTATGAATTAAATATAAGAAAAAAAATCATCAGAGTTTATTTTAGGAATAATTTTCCAATAATGACATACAATTCCATATAAATAAGAGTTTCCGAAGTGTGACATATAATCCTATAATATATATCCGTAAAAATAATTCAATAATCAACAAATTATCCAAAAAAATTCTACTAGAATCACCCCATCAAGAATACGAAGATACTAATATTAGTCTTCCACATATATTGAATACATGATATACTGAAAAAAAATATACCATTCATTAATCAATCTAAAACTTGTTCTCTTCAAACCGAAATAAAAGTTCAAGGCTTTACTATTAACTCCATGCTAGACCACATACCAAATCTCTATACACTATTGAACTACTCAATCCAAATCATAAGAATCCAAATGAGAAGCCTTAATAAAAAATAAAACCCTATGCCTCATCCCTATCAATCATGTAATATGTGCTCAACCTAAAAAACCAGACATAAGGTTTTTATGCACACTGAGGTGAACTCATAGGGGTGAGAAATAATCTCAATATGTAACAACCTAAGATTTTAAAATAGGAACATCATATTGAAGAGAATATATGACACAAAAAATAGATTAGAATATAATTTAACACCCCCAGACTCAATGATATATTTATTTTTAAATAAATTCAACCTATTTGATAGCTTGAAATTCACAGAAATCCACGTTTTACTGATAAAAGATATTCTATTAAAATATTATTACTAACCCGAGTACTATAACATAACCAATAAGTTTGAGGATATGAATAGTTTTAAATAAATTATGAAAATTATATGTTTTACACCTGTATTAAATAAATCCAATGGTTATCTATTCATTATAAATAAAATAAGAACCATTTAAAAGAAAACGAAATGTTTCATGAAACAATGTATGTTTTCTATAAGGCGGATTATTCAATCTTTGATCACAGAATATAAAATTAATTTTACCCATTTTAGGAAATTTATTTTATAAAATAGCTTAATTTTTGAAATATAAATTTCAAT
This sequence comes from Viscum album, assembly GCA_963277665.1. Lineage (NCBI taxonomy): Eukaryota > Viridiplantae > Streptophyta > Magnoliopsida > Santalales > Viscaceae > Viscum > Viscum album. Next base: position 110,255,110 of record OY728142.1, read on the forward strand.
ATTAACGTCAGGTTAATTTTTGAAATTTTTTTGAAAAGATAAATTTTTTGATGAATAGTTAAAAATACTAAATTTTAATTTAAAAATGCCTTTGTATATAAATTATTTATATAGTTATATTATATTTTAAATTGTTTTACAAGTAACATTTGTTCAATTATATTATAATTTAACTAAATTATTTAATTTTAACCAATTTTATATTGAATTTTGATATTAAAACATTCTATACTTATCTGAATTTTCACTTTGAAAACCCGCTTTTTCATCATGTCTGTGGGTATAATTTTGAATTGGATCCTTCCACTCCTGGGAATTTAATTTTGGAAAATTGTTTGATAATTTTTAATAAGAATAATTTAAATTATTTAATAATTTTAACTTAATTTTTTATCATAATGAATATTAAAAAAAATAAAAATTAATTATCATGATTGAGTTAAAATTGGTCTACCAAGGGTTAAACTAAATAGATAATGGTTAAAATGATCTAAAAACTTGTCAAAAAAACACTTTTTAGACATATTTTTACCCTCTATTCTAAATGGTTTGAGAAGTATCATTTTTAGGCTTGTTTCATGAAAAAAATGAGGATGTAATTGATTATTTTAAAAAATACCAAGTGTGTCCTCACCCCCACTTATAAATTTCCATCCCTGTCCTCTCTTATTCACACTTCCAGAGGACATTGGTTCAATAAAGACCCACCAAAATATATTACTTATATACCTACCCACATCATGGATTCAATTTTTAGATCATAAATGTAATCTTTTAAGGCTTTAAGTTAAACCTAAAGAGGTTGGTCGAAGGAGCGTTAATGTTTTTAACTATGCATTTTCATTTTACTTCTTCTTCTAACTCCATATAATATTTTCAAAATTTTAAAAAAATAATAACAATATTATATAAAATATAATTATATTTTATTGTGTTAATTTTATAACGGATACTCATATCCACTTCTATTAAATGGAAAATGAAACCGTCGATCGTGTGTACGATGGACTACCGCCTCACGAACTAATGTAGTTCAATTTCTATCACCACCTTTCAAGGATAAATATAATAAGTTATTTAATATATATATATATATATTATATTTATGATATTTTTATTCTTATTTAATTATCATATCAAATATACCTTCTTAATTCCCATTATGTGATGGATATAATAACGTCGCTCGTGTGTACGGAGGACTACGACCCCATGAAGCGTTGTGATTCATTTTTCACTTACGCTTTACATGGAAGGTAGTAAGGAACAAATTAAGGAATATATGTGATATTTATGATATAATAATAATTATAGAAGTATAGTTTCATATCTCAATTCTTACCTTCCAATCCATTGGAAAAAAATAAAACCACTTGTGTGTACGTGTGGACTATCGCCTCTACATAATGATGTGAAATGTTTTCCATTTAAATTTTACATGGACAGTAATAAGGATTAATTTTATTAATATAAATAATTTACAAATAATAATATTTTTTTTAGATGTTAATTAATATTTATTCTCATTTCGTTCTATCCATTGAGAAAAATGGAAATAATGTTCCTGCCTACATATGGACCACCGTCTCCTAGATTGGTGTAATCAAATTTCTGTCTCCAAAATTTAAACATTACCATAAATAAATATATAATAAATATATATGATATTTATATAATTTATAAAATTAATTATATGATTCATCAATTTTCAATTTAAAGGGACCAAAATTATTGAACCAAACCATACATGAAAAACAGAGCAATTATCACCTGAAATAGCGATATTAACAACAAAATTGCTAATAAACGATTGACAAAAGACTATATGTATATAATATATGGTATGATATATATATATATATATTTGGATATTTAATGGATTTTTAATAAACCTATACATATTATACATGATTTTAAAAGACATACTAAATAATTCAAATAGATAGTAAGGGTTTTTTGTATCACTTTTACTTCGGTGAGACATATTCCATATTCACAAATTATTCTTTTTTGGTGTATATACTGATAAATTTGATATTTTAAATCATCAATATATTTATATTAATGTAATTTATGTTTTTATATTTATTTATTTCTTTCTAGGGTGTTATGATTCAAAATTTACCAAAGTGGTAAGGGTTTATTTCCAAATCTCATCATTATTTAGGATTGTTTTTGGTTAAATATATCAAAGGGTAATTATTTGATATTTACATATTAAAATAAATATAATTTATTCTCCTATGTATATTAATGAATTTTTTCATGTAATAGTACCATTTTACCGCTGTTTTGTACATAAAATGATTGACAATCTTTTTAAGAAAATATGATATTATTTCTCTCTTCGGTCAAAAATAATTTTTCAGAATGTTTTTATAAATGTTTAAATTTTTTTTTATAAAATTAAAAATAACATATTAACTACAATTTTTTACCATTTTGACTATTTAAAAAATCTTTTGAAAGGAATCTTCATGTCCTTTTAAAAATAAGGCATGATTGGCTTTTACTGTAAATGTGAAAGGAATATTTGTTTTAACATGTAATAAATGAATGAAATTTTCCACCTTCATGACCAATAAATGTTTTAAAGATTATTTTAAAAAAAAATTAAGGTTATTTTCAAGGAAAATTATTTTCATTTTTTTAAACTTTTAGTTTTAGAAATTTTTTCAAAGTAATAATGCATTTGCTCAAAAATTTCTTTAATAACATTTTTTGGTATTTACGTTCATCAAATACATCATCCTTTTATTTTAATTATGATAAAATGGAGAAATATATTATTAATACTACCCATATTATTTCTATGGATAGTTTATGAGATGTTTGATTTGGTATGTATAATTTTTTTACAATTCACCGTATTACTCAGGATGGTTTATGATTATATTTATTTATTGAGTTATATATTAACATTTAGTATGTTAGTGTTTAGATAAGGATGTTTAGGTTGATTATGTTTTAGCCTTTTCATATGAGGAAAATATCATATTTATTAAGTGATAGGTGGGGCACAAAATTATATATCCCCTCAATGCATCAACAGGTCTCATGAGACAAATTAAATTAGGTATTTGGCTAAGGCCTTACCCATTTATGTAAGATGTATTGGAATAGGGACTTGATGGTAATAAGTATTAGAATGATGCATTTATGATATATTTAAGTAATATGAAATTATGAATTCCTTAAATGTTAATTCATTCATTGATTTTCGATATAATTATTTAATTAGTTAGGATATCCATGGTTAATTTTCAATATGATGTGATTATTTATATGGAATTATTTGATCATAATTTATTCATAATATATTATACTCAAGATATTCATTAAATTAAATGTGTTTCAGTTATTTAACATTCTATTTTAGTTATTCCTTATTTATTCATAGCTTCCATTGTATGCATACCCTTATTGTGCATCTGAGCTCTCCCCTTTACTATGATTTATTTTCTTGGGGACATTGGGAAGTGTTTTGTGATTTATATGAAGGGGTACAGTAAGGATAATAATAGACATCTCAAAGAAAATTATTTGTGTATTTTATATTTTAGAATGTAAAGTGAATTTTAAGTATGTATGTAGTTTATTAAGACTACTAAACAATTTGATACCTTGGGTTGAAATTACTTATATATAGTTACAATGTAATAATGTTACCACCGTATTCGGTCTATAAGGGCTGAGGTCACTATAGTTGGTATAAGAGGAATTTGACTAGAAACCTTGGGAACTAGATGTAGGAAAACATAAATTAGGGAACATAAACCTGTGATAAAAATTGAGTATAAGTATATAAGAACATTCTAATGTTTTAGTAAGGTATATATTATGAGAGTTTTACTAGAAATACATATATGTGTGGACAATATAAGTAGATGTGGTTTTGTAAATGATGTACCCAGGGGTAATAACTTTATAAAATGCACATCAATCTAGAATTAAGAAATACCAGGTATATGATAACGTGCCTAATTTTGACCCAAGTTTTACACTCCTAAGGGATATTATTTGGGAAATTCATATTTTATTTACAAACCATTATTAAGGGTTTGAAAATAAATATATCCCAAAATAAATAGTGTTTATGATTATGAGATTAGCGATGCTTAAAGTTTTCAATTTATGTTAAGTGTTTCACTAGTTTTAGGACTATACATTATGTATCACAATGTTATGAAATAATTTAGTGTATTCCATTGTTTACAAATGGTGATTAATGGATGTAATGTGAATCTTATCAATGAACATACTCCATGTTGGAATTTTTATCCTAGTAAAGATAATGAATATGGAGTTGGAGTTTTAGCTGAAACTTGTCAAATTATAACCATATTGGGGTAGCTGACTTCGGTTATGAGTAATAAACTTTCTTATATGGATCATACTATTGAAGAATCACATAGTGTAATAATTTAAATTGATTCATGTGTTAGAAACCTCCATTATTCAATGGGAATACAAATATATTTTTAGGTAAGTAATGGATAAGTTCCATAGGGAAGATATTATTGATTTGGGAAGCAGTGAAAGGGAGACAGTTTTCATGGAAGTTTATCATATCTTAGGTGATAAATATCAATGTTGGTGATTGATTCAAAAAAAAATGGATGAAGAACCAGTAAATAACATAGAATGGAATTATTTCAAGGTAATTTTCTTAGAAAAATATTTTCTTCCCGAGGAACGAGTGGAAATGGAATGAAAGTTATAGAGTCTAAGATATAAAGAAGAGAAAAATGTTTCTAAGTATAAAGATAACTTTACAAGGATAGTAAGCCTACTGCAGACTATGTATATAATCTAAAGAGAAATATTGGCCATTTATTTTATGCAATTATGCTAATCCTTTGAAGGTAACTATTATCCCAAACATTCTTATCATATGATTACATAGTATCATGTGCTATGAAGATAGAGAAATAATTATTCAAGTCTTATGGATTAGAAGGGAAATAAGAGAAGAAGAGGATTATAGAGGAAAAATGGATAATGGGAAAAAGCAAAAGATGGATTTTTCCATATGTGATACTTATGGAAAGAAGCACCTTGGTACATGCCTAAAAGGAAAAGGAGTTTTCTTCAAGTGTGGATAAAAAGTCCAATATGATCATTAATGTACGGGTAAGGGAGATCCATAAAATTAAAATGTTTAAACCATAAGGTAATGGGGAAATATTACAACTAATTCCACAAGTGTCAAGAGAGTATACCACATTAGAAGCTAAGGGAACAAGGTCAAGATTATTCAATTTATATATCCAAAGTGTAATGATTAATGTGTTGTATATTTGGATCTAGTAAATATGTTGTAAAATTATTTTTTTGATGATATTCTCATTATAAGAATCATGAAACATATAAGTCTTTTATTGAAATAGTATTTCTTTATAGATTTGAAAGCATGTGTCAAATGGTACAAAAAAAGTGATTCTTTGGGTAGTTGATATTTTTATAAAATACATGATTAAATAAATATAACCATTAATATGTGATCTATGTTGAGATAATAATAAAAAGGATAGTTTTATGGGATAATATTGGTGACCATTAAATTGGTTAGTTATTTTATAGTTTATATTATCTTTCACGGATTTTAATGCATGTTTGGGTATATGGAATATATTCAATAATGTGAGATTTTTTCTTGTAAGAATTCATGTTTTCATAATGTTTTTATGGAGATAAAGGGATTCATATATTTGTAATGTGACATTAAGATATAGTTTATATAATCTAAGGACTATAATGTTGATTTGTTGACCTTCCTTAAAAAGTATTGGACATTGAATTTTTAAATACATATTTTTTATGAGCCTTAAGGTTAACTATATATGGAATGTATTAAGTTTATCTTTGGGTGTTATTTGAAAACATTTTATAACCATTTTTATTTTATAAAATATCTTCATATAAGTAGAATGAGTTGAAATTCTAATTATCAATTAACTATGCTTCAGGCATAAAAAATCATTTTTGGATATTCATTTATTATAATAATGAATGAAGTGGGAATTGATAGAATCATAAAAAAAGGTTTAAATTATTCTTATGAAATAGAAATACATAAATTAAGTATATTTTATTATATTATTTGATAGTAAAGTAATTCCTCAATAATAGGAAAAATATTTTGAAATAAATATTTTATCTTAATACATTCATTTATAATGAACCAATGGTATTTTCACCCTTCAAATATTTATGGTTGCTTGTCCATTAAAATTTTCTGGATCAACCACATTATTGTGGTCAATTATTTTAAACAATATATTTTATTATTTATGCTTTTCTTCCATGTCCATGTATTCACTTTCAACTATATTCTCATAAATGGAAACCTAGTTATGTAATTATTCCATATGACCTTCATGATTATTGTTATACCTTATCAAGAGAATGTTTTTTTGACAATTATCATGATATCAAATTTCAAGAAGTTTATTTTCAAATGAAAAAGCCTTGATTACCATGATCAATATTAAATTTTGTGGATGAAATTTATTTAAAGGGGTATAATGTAACCCTTAAAGATTTTAAAAGAGAAGAATCATATTCAATAACATATATGAAACCAAAAAATAATCTTATAAAATTATGTAACACCTTGAGACTTTGTGATATATTTAGTTTTAAATAAATTCAATATCATTGATAGCTTTCAATGCACATAAAATCGAGTTTGAACAAAACACAATACTATATTAAAATATTATTATTAGTATGACCATAATTAACTAGCCATTAAGTTAGTGTGTATGAATAATACTAAATGGATTTTGAAAATTATATAGTTTACACATGTATAAAATAAATTCAATGGTTATTTATTTTTTATAAATAAAATAAGAACCATTTGAAAGAAAAAGAAGAGTTTTATATAAAAAGTATTTTCAAAATGGTGGTGTCACGCTTTGATTATATAATTTAAAATTAATATTTACATATTTTAGAAAATATATTTGAAAAAATAAACTTCATTTAGGAAATATAAATTTCAAAAAAAAATTGGGTGAATTTATAATAATTTTATGAAAAGATCAATTTTTTGATGAATATTGAAAAATACTGAAATTTATATTAAGATATTATTAATAACATGACCATTATAACCTGTCCATTAAGTTGGTGTGTATGAATAGTATGAAATAGATTATGAAAATTATATGGTTTACGTATGTATAAAAAAATTCCATGGTTATTTATTTATTATAAATAAAATAAGAACTATTTTAATGAAAAATAAACGTTTTCTGAAAAAATGTATTTTTATAAATAGTAGTCTAGTACTGCTTTGATCACATAACAGAAAATTATTTTTTTTATAAATTTTAGAATATATATTTTAAAAAATAAACTTCATTTTCTAAATCTAAATTTCAAAAATATATTTGGGTTAATTTTTGATAATTTTCTGAAAAGGCTAATTTGTTGACGAAATGTGAAAAGTACAGAATTTTAATAGAAAATTTCCTTTTCATTTAAATTATTTATAAAGTTAAACTATATTTTCGAATGGGTTTTAAGTAAAATTTGTTCAATTATATTAAAATTTAACTAATTTAGGTTATTATAATAAATTTAATACTGAATTTTGATATTAAAACATTATATACTTATGCGCTTTTCCTATTTGGAAACCCATTTTATCATCGTGTCTACAGGTATAATTTTGAATTAGATTATGAAAATTATAGGAATTTATTTAAGTAAAACGGTTTTTTAATTTGTAATCATTATAATTTATATTATTTAATAAGTTCAATTTAATTTTTGACCATTATTAATAGTAAAATAGTAAAAATTAATTGTCAGGATTAAGGTAAAAATGGGTTGACTGAGGGTTTAAACTAAAAATATAAGGCCAAAAATGGGATAAAAACTAAAAAAACATTTTATGGAAATATTTAGACACTATAATCTCAATTATTTGTGATAGACCCATTTTTTAGGATTTAGGCATGATAAAAACATGGGTGTAATTGAATCTTTTCAAAAATACCAAGTGTGTCATCTCCCCCACTTATAAAATGCCATCCCATATCCTCCCCTATTCTCAATCCCAAGTCCCTTTTGTTCAGAAAAAATCTAAAAAATATATCAATTAAATCCCTCTTTATATCATAGAGTTATTTATTATTTCATAAAACTAATATAGAATGGCTTTAGGTTAAACCTAAAGTGGTTGCCTCAAGAAGAGGTAATGTTTTTAACTAAGTGTTTTTATTTTACTAATTCTTCAAACTACTTATAATATTTTTAAAATATTCCCAAATAATACCAAAATTATCTAATATATTCTCTAATTTTATTATTTTAATGGAATAACCTATATCCATCTCTAATTTTATCAAATGGGAAACAAAACCATTGATCATGTGTTTGGAGGATAACCACCTCACAAAAAGATGAAGTTTGTTTTCCATAACCACCTTTCGGGGATGGATGTAATGATAGATTTAAAATATTAATATTAAATTAAATGGTAATATTATACTGATGTAATTATCATATCACATATACCTTATTACTTTCTTTTCTGTGAGGGATATGATAACGTCACTTGTGTGTATGATGGACTATCACCTCGTGAAGTATTGTGATTCGTTTTTCACTTACAATTTACATGAAAGGTATTTAGGATAAAATTTAATTTATATTTGTTAAATTTATGATCTATCCATACTTATGGAAATATAATATCACATCTATGTTCTCGCCTTCTAATCTATTGGATAACAATAACGTCACTCGTGTGTATGTGCGGACTACCGCCTCTACATAGCGATGCAAAATTCTTTTCATTTAATTTTTAAATGGATGTAATAAAGATGTATTTTATTAATATATATAATATATAATTAATAATATTTATTTTTAATGATTAATTAATATTTATTTTACTTTCATTCCATCTGTCGAGAAAAATGGAAACAATATTCATGCATATGTATGCCCTACTATCTCCATGAATGATACAATACATTTTCTATATATAACATTTAAAGATTACTATAAATAAATATATAATAAATATATATGATATTTATATCATGTTTAAAATTATTTAGATTATGTAACAATGATCAAATTCTAAATAACAAAATTTCTAAACCAAAACATACATGAAAAAATAAAGTAATTATCACCGGAAATAGTGATTTCAACAAAGAATTGTTAATATATGTGTGATAAAATACTATAAGTAAATAATATATGGTATTATATATAATATTATGGTTATTTAATTTATTTTTAATAAAACTATATTTCTCATAGAGGAGTTTCATACACATACAGAGAAAGTTGAACAAGTAATAATGGTTTTTGTCTCACTTTTACTTCCGTGAGACATACACCACATTCAAAACTTATTACTTTGTGTGGTGTATATGATTCCCCTTTATATATGTTATATCATGAATATATATCTATTAATGAGATTTAATGTTTCATTTTATATTATTTTTTTCATGTTTATTATGATTCAAAAGTTACCAAAGTCGTAAAAGTTTTATTCAAAATCTTATCATTATTTGGGATCATATTTGTTGAAGTATTTCCTATGAGAATTATTTAATATTTATATATTAAAATAAATATATTTTATTAAAATATAGTAATTCAAATAAATTTTATGTAATAATAACAGTTTTACACTCTTTGGTACTTAAAGTGATTGAGAAAATGTTTTTATGAAAATAAGGAATTATACCTCTCTTTAGTTGAAAATAATTTTTCATCAAAATCCATGATTTATAAAAATGTTTAAAAAATGTTTTTATCCTTTTTAAAATGATTTATTAAATTATTTTTTACACATTTTGACTGTTGAATTTTTTTTTGAAATGAATCTTCATGTATTTTTTCAGAATAAGGTGTATTTGGCTTTTACAGAAAATGTGAAATGAATATTTGTTTTAATGTGAATGGTATGAATAAAATTTTCCACCATTGTAACCACACATTTTTTTAAAGATTGTTTTAAAAATTTTAAAATCATATTTTCAATGAAATTTTTTTTCAAATCTTTTTTTAATATTTAGTTTTTAAAATATTTTCAAAGGTAAAATTTATTTTCCTTTAAATATATTTAGTGACATTTTTATGGTATTTTCACTCATCAAGGAAATCAATACATTATTGTAATTATGATCCACTAGTAATTTGTTATATTTATACAATCCTTGTTATTTCTCTAAATGTTTTATGATTAATTATACTGGGAATGTATAATTATATTACCATTCACCATATTACTCTAAATTGTTTATGATTATGTTTATTGATTTGTTTATGTGTTGAAATTTAATATGTTATCCATTCAATACGAATGTTTATATTAATTTTATTTCACACATTTAATTCTAGGAATGAATTGGACTTATTAATTGATGAGAGGGGACTAGAATTATATATCCCCTCAATGGATTGGTAGGTATCTTGAGACAAATTATCTTGTGCATTTGGCTGAGACCTTACCCATTTATATAAGATGCCTTGGAATATGTCCTTGACATTAAGAAGTCTTGGCATGAGGCCATGAAAATATTTTTAAGATGTCAGGAATTATGACTTTTATCATTATGAATTCATTCATGGATATTCCATGTGTTTATCTGTGGTTAAGTTTCTTGCTCATGAGATTATTTATATGAAATTATTTGATCATAATTTATTCATTCCATATTATGCCCAAGATATTGATTAAATGAATTTTTCTTCTTCAGTTTTTTACATTAAAATATTAATTATTCCTTATTTATTCATAACATCCACTATATATATCCCCTTACTAAGAATTTGATCACACCCCTTATGTTTTATTTTCCCTACGATAACATGAAGTGTTTTGTGATTGATATAGAGGGATACACTAAAGTGAATCATATAGATATCAAATAATATTATCTATGTATTTAACGATTTAAAATGTAAAGTTAATTTCATGTATATATCTAATTTAACATAACTAATAAACTATTTGATCCTTTGGGATGAGACTTCTTGTATCTAGTGATAATATAATAATGTAACCACATGCTTAAAGCTACTAGGGATGGGGTTTCTACATAGTAGAACACCCTAATGATGAACCAAAAATTCTACTATTATAGGTGTATGTTCATGCCATATGGTCAGCCTAGCCAAGAAACAACTTAAAATGATAAATAAAATAAAGTTAAACCACAGTCAATCCTTGGGTCTGTGATCTTGGTCAATTGATAAATACACAATCATGTATATATATATATATATTTATAGGTGTACATATATATATTCCCATATATATCTACATATACTCCCATATATATCTATATATATGAGTAAGGTGAACAATAACAAAAATCAATAGTAGTTGATCCTTGGGTCCATAATGCTTATCATTTGGAAATCCTATGAAAAGGGAATAGAGTTAGATGATGTATAACCCAAGTTGTGTATAATTAGTCAATCGTTGGGTCTGTAATCTTGATTGAAAATATCTACTTTGGTCATCATCGAAAATTTATATGAGAAATCTTTTTCACCATTGAGGGATATATGTCATAGAGATAGGATCAACCCTACTCACATACAATCACTATAATGAAGGATTATAGGTTATATCTATACATCCTATAAATGGACCCTAAGCTAGATTCCATACCATTCAAGCTATGTAAATCCAATCTGATATATGAGCCCATGGTCTATGTCCGTAAGAGATCACGACATCATGAATTGGATAATACCAAAGAGAATGATCATTAAGATATGTGTGGGGAATTACATCTAGATCAAGGTAGCTTCTTGGTGTCTATAAAATAATTGGATCAATAACCCACTCTTAGGCAAGTTCGGTTAGTATAGTAATGGTGTGTCTACCTGACCCTATGGAGCATCCTAGGCGTCACTCGAGAGAGAATAATCATCCACAAGTATCCTTAAATGATGTGGAGTGACATATAAAATGTAACACCCTGAAATTATAAAATAAAAACATTTTATTCAATAAAATATTCTAAATGAAAACCAAATCTTAAATGACCCATCAAATATATTTCTTTAAATTTAATATCCTCAATAACTTACAAAAAATGCAACCCCAAGTCTAAATATACCGTAATATAGTATACCGTTATAACCTAAACATTAAATCTGAGAGTATGAATAATAATAAATAATTATAAAAATTATATTTATCTATTTATTATAAATAAAATAATAATAATTTAAAATAAAAATAAATGAATTCTAAAAAATGGTATTTTTTTTTCTCAAAGATGGTTTAGTTTTTTGTTACACATATAACTAATAATTACTTTTTTCTACCCAATTTAGAAAATTTATTTGATAAAATTAAATTAAATTTTAAATTATATTTTCCAAGTTATATTATCAACAGTTTGGGTTATTTTTATTAAATGTTCCATGTTTCGATGAATAGTAAAAAATACTGAGTTTAAACAGAAAATTAATTTTCATTTAGATTATGTATATAGTTAAATTATATTTTAATTGGATTTTAAAGTAAAATTAGTTCAATTATATATCAATTAATCTAATTTAGTTCAATTTAATCATTTTTATATTAAATTTTGATATAAAAACTTTGAAAACTTTTAAACATTTTCTGTTTTAAAACCCGCTTTCTCCTCACGTCTGTAATTTTTTTTAAAATTATATTTTTCTAATTATGGAAATTGAATTTGAAAAAATGGATTAAATATTTGGAATCATAATAATTTAAATTATATAAAAATGGGAACTTAATTTTTTACCATAATGTATAGTAAAAATAGTAAAAATTATTCATCGCAATTAAGGAAAAAATGGGTTTACTGGGGGATTAAAATAAAAAGTAAAGGGTTAAATTGAGCAATTATTTTTGATAAAATATATTTAATGGATATATTTGGAGCCTATATTGTATATTAATCCATATTAATCTATTTTTATCCTTTTACTTGTGAAGAAAAATCATACACATTTCTCCTTTCAAAAATTGCAAGTGTTTCAGTCACCTCATTTATAAAAGGCCACCCACTATCCTATCCTATTCACACATTCACACAATTTTGTCTCAAAAAATACCTACCCATATCAAATTCAAAATTCCATCCTATCATTATAAAATCCTTATTTTGGTTATAAATTCAAACATAGGAGGATTTTTCTACAGACCTAAGGAGGTTACCCAAGGAAGAGGTGACATTATTCACCACACTTTTTTTTATTCCACCACCTCCATAAATTATTATTAAACACATAATGTATAATAATAAAATTATATAAAATATATTGGGTTGTTTTTATATTGATTTTATGACCTAATACCATCCCCAATTCCATATAATGGGTTACGAAATCATCATTCGTGTGCACGACAAACTACCGCCTCACAAATTGATGTCATTCATTTTCCATTACGACCCCTCACAGTTGGGTACAATGATGAATATAAAGTATATATATATTACATTTTTAACATACTTACACCACTTGAGTCATTATATAATATATAAGTTTTTTTAAATACTATTCTTAATGGGATATAATAATGTTACTCTTGTGTACGACAGACTACCATCTCGTGAAACAACTCGATTCATTTTTCATTAATGATTTACATTAAAGTTATTAAGAATAACTTTATTAAATATATGTGATATGCATGAAATAATTATGAAATTAATTAAATATTTATTATTATTAAAATATAATATTTTATTTTATTTCTTACATTTTCACTCACTAAAAGATGATAACATCGTTTTTCTATGTGTGGATTACCATCTTCACGAAGCGATGTGACTCTCTTTTCATCACCACACCACAAGGATGATATATAAAAGTATATTTAAAGAAATAATATGGTAGTTATTATATCATTATCATTATTTATATATGAAATATTACTTTCCAACTTTCTTTAATGATCATAGAAAAAAGGAAATGTTACTCATGCGTACGTATGGCCTACCATCTCCATGAGCATAACATACTTCATTTATCAAAAACATATTTTTTTGATTGGTTTTAAAATTATAATTGATGTATAAATATTATAATTAATTCATTTTTTATGATAATATTGTTAAATATGTGAAGGCATTGGATCTTTCATAACGAAACATGTATGAGAAAACAAGGCAATTAACACCCAAAATAATAAAAATAATGGGAGATAATTAAATAATGGGTGATAAGATGTTATAAAAGGATAATTTATGATATTATAAATATGTATATGGTTTTGGTATAAAATAATAACATGATTGATACCATTATACAGGAAATTAAATCATGATCATCCTGAATGATGCGTGAGGTAAAGGACTTCCTCTCAATTTCCTTTTATTAAGGAATATTATAATTATGTGCACCTAATTTATTTTATATGTTTTATATACTTCCAATTTTATAATTAATATCATTTTTAATTAATAATTCAGCGTATTTTAAGTTTTAATTTCAATTATTTTTTCTAAATGTATTTTGACATAAAAGTTTCCAAGTGGTAAATAATTTCACAACTCAATTTCTTTTCATTGGGTTATATTACTTCTTCATTGTCTTTGAAATTATAAGATTATATTTGTAAATAATTTTTACTATCATATGTTGTATTTATAATTATTTTATGTGGTTTTAAATTTAATACACATACTTGATTCATTAATTAATCCTCAATTGAATGTTATGATCTTTGTAAGGGTTTTTTCACAACTTCATTTAATCGTGATTGTCAGTACTTGAGTTTAAATTAAAGTAAATTATTTGATAATTGAATTATAAAACCATTCTTTAATTATAATCTATATATTAATGAAATTTTAAAGTAATAGTACTATTTTTCTACTCTTTGGTACTTAAAATTATTGATAAATTATTTCTAAGAAAATCGACTTCATTTCTCTCTAGGGCTAGAAATCTGTTTTCCTCTAAAATAAGGTTTTCTAAAAATATTTTCAATTTTTTTAACCATTTAAAAATTATTTATTAAAGAAATATTTACCCATTTTTAATTTCTAATTTTTTTGAATGTAATATTCATGTCATTTTCAATACAAGGCTCATTTATATTTTACCGAAAAGTGAAAGGAATATTTATTTTAACTTGTATGACATGAAAAAAATTTCTAGTCATCATGATTACTCAAATGTTTTAAAGCATATTTTATAAGTTTCAATGGTTATATTAAATGAAATTTAGTTTCAGTTTTTTTTGAAAAATTTTAGTTTTAAAAGGTTATTTTCAATGTTAAAAGCTTATTTTAACGAAGATTGTTTTAAAGGATATTTTCCAAAAAATTTTGTACATTAATGACAACAATCCTTTATTCTTAATATAATGGATATATGTTGGATTTATACTATACTTATTCTTTATATAAATGATTTATTATTGTTTTGACCAAAGAATATAATCATACTCTCTTTCTTGATTCATTTTTGAAGTCATTAACTTTCACTTCAAATATTCACTTAGTTGTGATCATTGGACATTAAATTTCCTATAAATATCTGGATTATTTATCATGGATATGTTAATTTATTAATTTTTTTTATCATTTCTACATATGCTATTATAAATTGAGAGTTATTTATTAATTTATAAATATATTAATAAATCCGTATTCTTTACTCAATATAGATATTTGATGACTTGACACATTTTACATGAATTAAATAAATTATCTGATAAATGAAAAATGATTTGGATATGAAGGTATGGGTTGGGACCAGTTATAGATAACCCCTTGATGCATCCATAGTATCATATGATAAATCAATTGTTTAACCTTAGTTAAATGGGTTTATGGTGTATATATACCCATCAATTTTAAACTATCTTTCGGAAATATCTTGATGATATTGAAATCATGAGGCCTGAGATCATGAAGTATAATAATTAATAATTTAATTCATTTTAAATCAAGGTATTTTTATATATGAGATTTTTTCAATGATATCACCTCTAGATGAATTTCATTATCAGTTTATTGATTAAATGTCATGTGTGATCAGTTATTTTCATTTATATATTGATTTTTCCTTATCCAGTTATGATAGTGAAGTTATTGATAAATGTATTGTGTTTTTAGTGATTTAACATTCCATATTGATTAAATATTATCTAATATTGATTTTTAAATTATCTTAATTGAATTTGTGTTCAGTTATTTACCTTTTTATTTTGTTTATGCTTATTTATTCATGGTAGATTCCATTTCACTTAATCCTTAATGAGCATTTGAGATCGCACAAATTTTGTTCCCTTTTAATTGAATCCATTAAGTTCACTGTGATTGATATGATTGGATATGATAGTGTAAATAATGTTATTCTTGAAAAAAAAATTAATTAGTTTTTTCAAATATAATATGAGAATCATGTATGTATCTAGTTTACTAGTACTGCTAAACTATTTAATCATTCATGATGAAATTCATTATATCTTAGACAAATGTAATAAGCCAGATATTGACTCAGGGATACTCGGCTCAGGGTCTATACAGATGGTATCATAGTCAGTTTAGTAGAAACCTAGGAAACTAGATTTAATAAAACATATATTAAGAAAGGTAACTCTATGATATACATTGGGGATAAGTATAGAATAATATCCTAATCTTTGGTTATGTAAAGATTATATGGATTTTCCTTCAAATACATCCATATCTAGATTCAATAAGTGGATGTGGTTCTATGAAAACTATACCTAGGGGTAGTTACATAAAAAAGGGTTCATTGGGCTTGACCCAATCACTACTTGGTGTATGAAAACAAGCCTTATTGTACACCCATTTTGACACTCACATTGAATTTTCTTATGATAATTCAAAATTTCTTTACAAACCATTACGAAAGATTTGAATAGATGATGGAAATTAACGACCTAGGTTAAACCTAAGGAACCTTAGAAAAAATGGTGACATGATTTAAACATCCTATAAAAGATTATATTGTTCTCCCACTATGATTATTGTTTATCACGATATAATATTTGGTTTTAGTCAATTTTTTGAACCCAAAGAAACCACGATAACATTGAATATGAAGGAAAATGTGGCGACTATGAAAAAATAATTTGGATGATGATATGAGTGAAATATATTGTGTTTAATTCTAATTGATTATCCCAAAATATAATTAACAGACCATGCTTTAACCAACTCTTAGACTCCCCAAGGAACAGAAGGATAGTGTTTTCTAAGAGCTCGACTGGTGGATAACGTAAGGGAATGAAGTCCTGATTTACATCATATAATGAATGTGAAAAGAGAAAACTAGGAATGTGTCTCAATATAATAGGAAAACAATTTATATATAGAAAATAATATCATAAAGAAAATAATTTCCATGGAAAAATACAGTGTAGGATGGAAGGAAATAAATATCACCCTAGGGATCCATTTATTACTCATTGTCTTAAATTTTGGGAACCTGATAGTTATCTGAGTCAATTAACTCTTCAAAAGGATATACCCTAGAATAAGTAAGTAACATTGTAGAAATATAATTGATACGGTATTTATGTATTTTGATTCAAGAATGAAATTGTAGAATTATATTACTAATGTAATTTTTTCTTTAAGAATCATGAAACATATAAGTATTGTGTTAAATTTTATAATAATATGTGTATTTATTAATTTAATGGTTATGTATACCATCATGGTTTTATGAGTTTAAGATTAATAATAAGTTCATAGTCATAAGAACCCCTTTTTATCTTTTATGTGATGTGAATCTAATATGATAATGGATATTTTAGAAGAAATTTATTACAATACAACCCATTGGTTTAGTATAAGTTTTAGTGAAAAAGTTATTTGAGGAATACTTTACATTTTATAGAAATAAGTTTAAAGGTATTTATAACCTTTGTGGTTGATTTGATCGTTAACGAAATTGTAATAATAGTCAAATAATATTTTTAGAATTTAAAAAAAAAGTCATATTTAGAGCCATAATAAATGTTTTATTTAATTATTAATTAAATTTCAATGATTTAAATTATATTTTTTGAGGTAATGTTATTAGAATTATATTAATATAGTTTTAGAAAAATGGCATCTCACATGCTGAGTGATAAACCGTCATGCCTAACAAGGACACAAGTCATGAACCTAAAATTGAAGGACGATATGGGTTTAACACCTATCACTAGCCTATGTGATTTCCAGATTAATATTTCATTTTTTTGTTAAACTATTTGACACATAAATATTAATGATGAACTGGTGGCGTTATTTTTGGGGTTTGGAGATTTATTTATTATGTTGCATAACTTGTTCCAACTATAATGGATTTGGAAAATAGTTAGAGACATATGGAAATATTTTTAACTATTTTATGGATCTCATAATCTGTTAAAAGTGAATTTTAGTTTGTTATACATAATATTTTTTGGATATTCATTTCTTGGAGTAAGCGATTAGTTAGAAATTTATTGAAGAAAAACCAAGGGACTTAATTTCTCTTATGAAATAGAAATGTATCATGTAAGTATATTTCCTGATATTCTTAGATAGTATAATAATTCAAAAACATTAGGAAAATGATCTTGAAATGAAATTTTTATCCAATTCAAATCATATTTGATGAATCATATGTTCTTTTAAATCATCATAGATTTATGTTTTTGAGGTCTTTAACTTTCCATTGATCATTCACTTTCCTGTGATCAATGACCTCTATAATTGTCAAAAATTATTTACACTTTTATTTGATGTCTATATCATCACTTTCCACTAATTTTATTTGAATTAGAATCCTAGTTATGTTACCTTTGTACTTACTTTTATATCTTTTTATGATTATATTTTATTCACTCTTTTTATGATGGGGGTTTTCAATAAAATAATTTTCAAATATGAAACCCTTTATTATCAAGATCAAGTTTAAATTATGAGGATGAATTTATTTAAGGTGGGGAAAATTTAAAACCTCCAAATTCTAAAATAAGATCATTTAATTTAATATCATATTTTACACACAACACTAAGCTTAAATTAACCAAATAATATATTTCCTTAAATTTAATCTCTTTGATAGCTTATAGAACATTCAACCTTGAGTCTAAATGAAAAATAATATAGTATACCATTATAAAAAAACTATTAAATTAGAGGGTATGAATAGTACTAACAAACTTATAAAAATTATGGTAATCTACTTATTATAAATAGAATAACAATCATTAAAAAAAGAGATGTTTTCTAAAAAACATTATTTTTTCTAAAATATGGGTTAATTGCTCATTAAACACATTATTTAAAATTAATTTTTACAACTTACTGAAAATTTATTTTATGAAATTAACATAATTTTTTATAATATAATGTCAAAATTATTTTAGTGGGTTTTTATGTGATTTTTCTCAAATGTTTCATTTTTCAATGAATAGAGAAAAATGCTGAATTTTAATTAAAAATTGTATTTTAATTTTAATTATTTACAAAGTAAAATTATATTTTATATTGATTTAAAAGATATATTAGTTAAGTTATATTTTAATTAATCCAATTTTGATAATTGGGAAAATTTTTATTTTTAATTTTCATAAAAAACTTTTTAGCCTTTTTTAATATTTCTTCTTTGAAGGCCCACTTTGTCATTGTGTCTACTCAATTAATTTTAAATTAAAATTTGAAACTCCTATTAATGGAATTTTTAAAAATGAATTCCATATTTGGAATAATAATATTCTATATTATATAATAATGTGAACATAATTTTTGAACATGATGAATAATAAAAATAGTAAAATGTATTTACCATGGTTAATGTAAAAATGGGTATATCGAGGGTAAACCAAAAAAGATATGGGTTAAAAAGATGTAAAAAACATTTATAAAATATGTTTTATATCCATATTGAGACCCTATATTGTATAATTATTGATAATGATTCATTTTCGACGCTTTTTAATTTAAAAAACATGGGAACACCTTTCTCTTTTAAAAAATTACAAGTGCGCCACTCACCTAACTTATAAAAGTCTACCCACTCTCCCCTACAATTCCCACCATAAAACCTTTTTTATCATCCAATAATAGATCAAATAACTTAAAAAATTACCTTATATAATTCTATAAGTCTTATTTTGGTCAGAAATACAATATTAGAATTATTTTGGTGCAAAACTATGAAAGTTATCCATGGAATATGTAACGTTCTATACAAGACATTGATATTTTATTTCTTCCTCCACCTCATTATATTATTATCAAACCATGAATATATAATAAAATCAAAATATTCCATATATTAAAATTTTATATGTTATTTTCTTGACCTAAAACTATCCCCACTTCCATCAAATGGGTTACAAAATCATCATTCATGTGTATAGAGGACTATCGACTCGTGAACTGATGTCATTTTTTTCCATTACCACCTCTCACTGCTGGGTATGATGATAGATATAAATTAAAAATATGATATTTATTAAATAAATATATCTTTGGAGTAATTAAATCATATATAAATTTTTTTACATTCCATTACATAAGGAATACGATAACGTCCCTCGTGTGTACGACGAACTACCGCCTCACGAAGCGATGTGATTCGTTTTTCACTAATGCTTTACAAGGAAGATGATAAGGATAAATTTAATGAATATATATGATATAATTACATAATTATTATATTAATGATATATTTATCATTATGAAAATATAATATATCATTTTATTTCTTACCTTTTCACTCATTAAGTGGTTATAACATCATTTGTGTACATGTGGACTATCAACTTCACGAAGCGATGTAGCTCTTTTTCATCACAACAAAAAATAAATGATATATATAAGTATATTTAGTGAAATAGTTTGGTATTTATGATATCATGTTCATTATGTAAATATTAAATATTTATTACCACCTTTCCATAATTATTGATGAAAAATGGAAATGTTACTCATGCGTACATACAACCTACCATCTCCATGACCATAACATAATTAATTTCTCATAACCGATCTTAATGATTTGTATTAAAAGTATATTTTATGTTTAAATATTATAATTATTTCATTATTATTACTATGTAGATTATGAAACAATATAGCATGCTCAATAACCATATCTTTCATGATGAAACATGCATGAGAAAACAAGGAAAATAACACTCTGAACAATGAAAATAATGAAATATAATTAATCAACAGGTGATAAGATGTTATAATAGGCTCTTATATTATATTAAAAAAATTTATATGGTTATAGTATAAACTAATAACATGATCAAAACCGTTATACATTATTTTAAATCACGTTCAACCATAAGTAAGTGTATGGTAAGAGACATTGTCTCAATTCCCCTTTATTAGGAAATATTGTAATGTTATGCACCTATTTTATTTTATAAAATTTATATACTAACAATTTGACATTAAATATCATGATTAATTAATAATTCATGGTATTTTATTTTTTAATTTTAATTATTTTATCCACAAGGATTTTTAATTAAATGTTACCAAGTGGTAATGAATTTCATAACTCAATTTCTTTTAATTGGGTTATATTACTTCTTTATTATCTTTTACATTCTAAAATTATGTGTGTAAATAATTTTGACTATATTATATTTTGTTTACACTTGTTTTATTTGGATTTAAATTTGATGCACATAATTGATTCATTGACTAATCTTAACTTCAAAATAATGATCTTTTTAAGGGTTTATTTTATAGCCTCATTTAATCAGGATTGTTTATAATTGAGTTTCAATTGATGGAAATTATTTAATCATTTTATAATAAACCAATTTAATTACATTATCCTATGTTTATTCATGATATTTTAAAGTAATAGTGTCATTTACCTCTCTTTTTTACTTAAAGTTATTATGTTTTTTTTAAGAAAATACCACTTCATCTCTCTCTTCGGTCGAAAATCAATTTTATTATAAAACCATGTTTTATGAAAATGTTACCAAAAAAGATTTTAACTATTTAAAAATTATTTATTAAATAAACTTTTACCCATTTTTAATTTTAAAAATAATTTTTTAAAAAATATTCATGTTGTTTTAAAACAAGTCCCTTTGAGATTTTACTGAAAAAGTAAAAGGAATATTTTTTTAACGTGTAAAACATGAACTGAATATCTATCCATCATGAACACTGAAACATTTTAAATCTTATTTTACAAGTTTCAAAGGATATTTTCAATTATTTTTAAATTTTAGTTTTAAAATTTGATTTTCAAATTGAAAAGTTTATTTCCCTAATGAATGTTTTAAATGATCTTTTCATGGAATTTTTAACCATAAATAACAAAAAAAATTATTATTACTCTAATGGGTATATGGTTTATTGATACAATCTTTATTCTTTATATGGATGGTTTAAGATCATTTTGAACAAGGAAATTATTGACACTTTATTTTTGGATTCATTTATATAATCATTAACTTTCCCTTGAAAAATCCCCTTACTTATAATCAATAGACATTAAATTTTCCCTAAATATCCATATTGTTTATCATGGATATGTTTATTTATTAAACTGTATATCATTTCTATATATAGTGTCCTACATCAGAAGATATATTTTTATTAGGAGAAATACTGATAAATATGAATTACTTAATTAATATGGATATTTGATTATAGAGAAAATTATTCATGATCAAAATTGGTTATTTGATATATGAGAAATGATTTGGACAGGAAGATTTGGGTGGGGGCCTATTTATAGATATGACCTTAATGTATTTAAGGTTTCATGAGACGAATTAGTTGAATATCCATAGTTAAATGACTTTTTGGTGTATACCTTCCCATCAATTTTAAAATTTATTAAGGAAGGATCTTGATGGTATAAGTATCATGATGCCTGAGATCATGAATTCCAATAATGAATCATTTAATTAATTGAGAATTAATTAATTTTTCAATGATATTTTCAGAATTATATTATCTTTGGATTCATTTAAATATCAATTTATTTATTACATTTAATGTGTGCTCAATTATTTACCATTCCATATTTATTATGCCTTATCCAATTATGATAGTAATGTTATTTATTAAATGGAATGTTTTTTAGCTATTTACATTACGATATTGATTATTTCTTATTTAATCATGATATTAAAACTATTAAAATGGAATTTGTGTTTAGTTATTTACCTTTCATGTCATTTATGATTATTGATCCATGATACCTTTGACTATAATTAACCATTATTGAGCATTTGAGATCACCCTTATTTTTTTTACTTTACCTAGAATATATGAAGTGTAATATTATTGATATGCAAGTATATGATAGAGGTATTAATTTTATTCTTAAAAAATATGTTGTAATTTTTCTATAAAATGTAATATGATAATAATGTGTGTATCTAGTTTACCAATAATACTAAACTATTCAGTCATACACGATGCGATTCCATGTATCTTATGCCAATTTAATAAAGAAAACACAAGATCCAAGCTACTGGGGTTGAGGTCACTACATCCAACACCATAGTCAAGTAATTGATTGGGGAGAGTATAATCCTTCCCATCACATGAGTACCATAACCAATATGGATTCCATGACTGAGTATAGAATTCATAGGGATTCCATGCTAAATTATCATAATCATAGAGACTCCATAACCAAATATCATAATCATAGTGACTCCATGCCCAAATATCATAATCATAGGGAAGTAATTTCTGAATTTCATAATCATAAGCCTAAAAATCCAGATCCCAAGAAGAACCTCAGGGTATCCCAATAATAGAATTATTAAATAAAAGGATCAGAAACTGGATCACATGAAGTACATCTGGGAATCTCAATAATGAATGTGTGGTCACATTAGGATCATCAGCTAACTACCTTGAATAATCTATAGTAATCCAACCAACATAAAAAGTAATCAAGTAAATGAATAAATAAAAGAGTGAGTGTGGATAAACACCTAAAACCACCACTACTATCATATCCCATTTTGTTTACAATTTTGGGATGGGTTTTAATGTGATGCCCACTACCATATATACCCACAACCATAATGCACTCAGTTAGGGTTGGTTAAACATTAGGGCATCCACTAGGTCACTTATTTTAAAATAATATAGAGATATCCTACTCGACATACTGTATAGGAATAAAAGTATGCAGAGGCATCATTATACAGATCCTTGAAATGGGTAAGAGTTAATATTGGAGCCCTACATGGGATCCTCAAGGTCTACATATAAGGTAAGTGATCCCTATTGGGATCTTACTAGTAAAAACATTGGAAGATGTGTCCTACATGGGACCATTAGAAACAATATGCATATAAAAAGTAATCCAATGTGAGATCCTTAGAAAGATTAAATAGGTAAAGGGATCCTATAGGGTATTCCCCAGGCCAACATATAAATGAAGGCATCCCATAAGAGAACCTTAGAAATAATAGTAAGTTAGAGTAATCATATATGGGATCCTCTAGATCAAAAGATAATACATATTCTTTAACCAAAATAAAACTTATTTGATTACATGTATAGAGAGATAGCTTGTGGACCATATTAGATCGAGAGCCTCACTCTCAGAAGATAACAAGATTTAATTATAAGAGGAAAAAAATCTATGTTTAGTAAAAAACTCGAAACACGTCCCCCGAGTCCTTAGACCCTTTAAGGGTCTCAAAATATCGATCCACATGGAATGATAATGAAAATGGAATACTCATGTTTCCAATTCCAACTCTAGGTAATTAAAAAAATAAAAAAACCTAAAAAGTGTAGATAGGAAGGAGTACACAATCTGTATACCATAGTAAATGGTGTGTACCCTCGAAGCCCCCATGAGTGTATACTTCCACCAAACATTGAATTTAAAACCCATTTCCATGGAGTGTAAGTCATGTACATAGTTTATAAAATACATGGGGTACCTATATATTTACATTATAAAGCATGATCATGTATTTTTCTTGGGCATGTACTTCTACATGGCGTGTGATCTACATAGGGTCCGACCGTGTACTCTACAAGGCCATGTTCTCTCACATAGGGTGTATGTCCATGTGCTATGTTACATGACTGAGTACTAGTACTTAGAATTTTTACCATATACAATATTTTTATTCCTAAAATATCATATTCCTTGAATGGTTAGAACACAAGAAGTGTGTTCCTGAACTACAAGCCTTGTGATTGGGATTTCCAAATGGGAAACCCCTCAAATTAGACTAAAACCCTATTTTCTACCCAAAAGTTATAGACCTATCCTAAAGGGGACATAAGTATTGATAAAAGGGATCTAATAGAAGTAATAAGTATATACATAGGGATTTATTAAAAAACATAAAAATTTCCTAACTTTGGGATGAATTCACCGATGCTTTTCCCTATTCCATTATCCATGACTACTGCACGACGATCTGACACCACTCGAGCTTCACCACAAAACCTCCATTACATTATAAAAATTTCTCTATCTCCCTATCCTAATGTACTCTCATTCATGGTGAAGTAAAAACATAGGGCATGTGTGAGAAGCCAGGGTGAGGAGAAGAAAAGGAATGAAGAAAATGAAAATAAACAAAAAGAAAATAAAAATAAAAGGGGCTTGGGGCTGACCCTAGTTCCCAATATGAGTTTATACCTTTTCTAGGAAAAAATATCCATTAAAAACTTAATGTTGGAGATATAATATAAATATGATGAACCATTCAAAAGACATAGTTGAATGAACATATGTGACTAAATTAATATTTAATTAAATATATATTTATTATTAATTATTCCATTAAAATTAGAATGGTTCATAATTCCACCAAACTCATGTAATAGGGTTAAAACTATATTTTTGGACTATCAGAGTGGTCAAATAAATAATTTGAGATCATATACTAGGGTAAAATTACTATTTCACACCTTATAAGAAATTTAAAGAAAAAATTCTTATTTCTAGTCAAATTTATATTCTTATGAATCATGGGTCCTTACAACCTCCGTACCATAACCATTCTCATCCTAGAGAAACCTTGGTGGTCAAAAAGTAGGCATGCTCTCATCTCAACCATCTACACAACTATTTTATCGTGACCATCCAATGAATGGTCTTTGAGAGTTAATAACTCTTCCATAAAGGAATAAATTTAACCATGATCGATCTAATACCACATACCATATTTATTTCCATATATTGCTCATCGATAAAAACCTCATCTGGTGACTTCAAAAAACCAAAAAAGATTCCTTAAAAGAATATAAGAATGATGTATAAATGATTTTGTCTCAGCACACTTAGGACGATGTTAAGATATTGTACATGACCAGATCTAATGAGGAGTATGCTAAGATTTTATCGATAGGTGTGTATAGATCTCTCTGAGACACACTCATATAAAAATATGATATATTTTTCATTAACTAACTCCTAAAACCGTGTCTCCCAACAACGCATGTCTAGGTCTAGACATGGGTTAACTACCTCCCAACACATGATTTATCCTCGATGTCCTCTCTACCATGGAGGGGAATTTATCTTTTTAATTTAAAACATAAAAAACCATGCCGAAAATATTTATTTTATAAAACATAGTTCCATGGTTTGCATATTTCCACACATCGATTAATGATTTAAATGGGACCACGCGTAACTAATATATGCCATAACCCCACACTCCTATGATTCTTCCATCACAAGGCCATGATGACCCTACTTCATGGCATGTCAGTCACATTCATTCAGACGAACCCTTATAAATCCTCTCCATAAAATGAACAACTCTCTCATGTAATGATTTATCTCCATGATCTATCATCTCACAATGTCATTTTATTTAAATTATAGTGTCAAACAAGTAATTCCTGGTCAACAGGGTCAAGAACCCAAAGATTCCATCTTATATAATCTAGTATCAAAACATAATCACCCTAGGTGCATTGTCAGGAAATAAAGGAAAAAACCTTCCTAAATCACAAAACCCAAGCACCGACCACACATTGATCACAATAAGAGAACATAAATAAGATCATTTACTAGAAGGAATCCATAAACCCGAACAATCATTGCTCAAAAATTACCATTGATCAAAATGAAACCTCAACCTACTAAGGTCTGAGTCAAGACTATGGGACTCCAAGTCACCCACCTAGACCCACTGATCAAGTATCACAACATGGTCAGTAGGTCCTACCACTTGGCCCAAAGGTTTAAACTCTCTAAGGTCAAATATTATGCGGTGTCAACCACTTAAACATCTCAGAATAAGACATCTAACACACCTGAGAACTCTCTCACTAAAAGAGGAAATGAAAAAATAAACATATAAGGGTAATTTATTTTGATGAATTAACCTACCAAGGCCCTAATAATCATAAAGAATCCATAAAAGGTACTTCTCCCTAGAGGTCATGATGTCATGTAATAGATATAGAACTGATACTCTCTAAGAATCCTTACACTGTAATCCCTCCTTGAGGTTTCAATCAACTATAAACATTCTGATACTTATCGTCATCGCACTAGAGGATCTGACTAGATAACCATATGGGGTTAGAAACACATGAATAACTTTATCTTAATGATATGTGTTATTGACCACTCCCATGATTAAGTTATGTATAATTTCATCCAGGATATGATGGAAAACATTGTATAGGTTGTTTTTGACGCATTAAATAACTGAACCTAAGTAACAACATCCTACGAGGGGTCTATCAATGGGAACTGTGTGCTCTATTGACCTACTAAGGTCACTAAACCTATCATGCATGCCGACCGAGTCATCAGCCTCACCCTCTAACATCTCACCATAGATCCACACAGTCTTTAATCAAAAGAAAATATAAATGATTTGAATCATATAAGTAGAATTATAACAATAACATATATAGTAAAAAATGATTTAGGTTGATACTGACACTTTGAATAGTTGGCCTATGTCATATGTAAAATCAAACACTAGAAGGTCTATAACATATAGAACCTGTATTCCAAATATAATGAATTAGATGCCTCATGCCTTTGTGGAAATAGAGTCCAAACCAATCATTTTCCTCTTTCCAATGGGTAAAGAGAGATAAATATACAATAAATCATAATATTGACACTACATGTGTGTCACTCAAATTAAAAATCAAAAACAACTACAAAATCATATATCAAATCAGAAACAACATAAAATTAGAAACATAGACTTATTATTAGAACAAGTTTTCTCGATAAACAAGTCTGAAATTCATCACATATTTTGAAACATTCCTAATACCCCATACTACTATATCCCAATGTTAGGCCCAAGTTGTGTTTTGGTTATATTTTTTGTTAATAGATAAATATGTTGCTTATGCTAAAGAAATAAAGTATATTTAGAAGATAGTGGATGTAAATCCACATTAAAGAAAGTTTTAAATTGGATCCAAAACATTTGGATGATTCAATACGATTGTGATAAGAAGTCCGAAGCTAGAGGAAATCAGATTCACCATCGCAATTAAGAAGCGGTTGGTTAGTGATTGGGTTTTCTTCCAAATATGAAAAGGAAATAATCTCACCTTGTTTTTGGTGAAATTTGAATTGACCATAATATTTAGAGAATTTAATTCCCAATGCTTTCAAATTCCATCATATTCAGAAGACCTTAGATGGATGAAAATGATCCTCAGAATCACATTGAATCTGATATAGAAGGATTAATCGTAATGGTTGATAATCAGATTCTATTTAACTATGATATTTATGTGATGATGATTTAATTACATTATATTTCTCAAAAATCATAAGCTAATGGTAAAACTTGGAATGCATTCTTGATGAAAGGAAGGAGGAGAATAATCCATGATGATTGAGAATCTATTATAAAGAATGAAATGAGATTCTTCCAATCATATTCAGATTGATAATAATTGGATGGAAAATAAAAAGGGTGATAGAGATCATCTTCATCTGGATTGTATTCCATATTGGTTTGAAAGAAGGATATTTCTAAATTAAATATAGAAACCGTAGCATCAGATCATCAATGTATTCAAAGGAATTAAGAAGTCATGTCTCATGAGTTTTAATGATGTAAGTTGATGAAGATGATGTTTTTTGATGGTCTCATCAAATTTATAAAGACCAAGAATTTTTATGTCAAATGTGAAAAAACCGAAGGTGATGGTCTTTAGTTAGACCAAAATCTAAAAGAAACAAATCCTAGGAGAAGGAAGTTGATGGTAAAAGAGAACTAAGTTCTCAAGTGGTGGCGTATTTAGAATAGAATGAAGTTTATGATTAGACTTGATATGCCATTATATTTAAAGGAATAATTTCTTGTGAATGATGAACATAAAGAAAGGAATATGTTCAACAATGTAGTTAACCAATTTAAAGGGGTTAAATTTCGATGTTTATTATTCAAGTGGGTCAAGAAAAGAGATAAAAAAGAAGTTTTTCACATCAAGTGAATCAAGAGAAGATTCAAAGTAAATTGATGGATGTTTTGTCAAGGGGAGCTTGAAACCTGATGAATGATTTCAATTGTTATAGGGAATTGTATTCAGAAATCATAATGATGAAACAATATAGGACTGAGGAATGCAAAGAAGAAGTCTATTTTCTTATTAATGTATTCAATTTGTTCATAATATGGTAATGAAGAAATCAGATTGAGCTAATCAAAATGATAAATAGGATTCAGACTATAATTTTAAATTCTGAAGAGGAGATGAAGTTTGATGAAGATTCGATAGGATTTGAGAAGAGTTGAAAATGTCAAGATTCACCCTAAATTATAGGAAACATTAAAATTCAGTAAATTTGGGCAAGTAGGATTGTTTTTGGGATTCCTTCCAAAATCATTTTGGGGTCACCAATAAAAGTTGAAAGTACATTGTACTCATTTGGATGAAGGATGTACTATTCATGGAAAGATAGAGAAGCTCTAGCTTTTTAGGGAGATAAAGAAGTTTTATATATTGATTTATGTTATAGAAGTTTTGGTGAATTTATGTGAAATGAGACGAGAGAATATTTCTACATTGTTCAACTAATCATTGTATTCAGTGATCATCGTATTCAACTAACTATTGTAATATACTTGTGATTATATTCAGATGCTCACCAATCAGGCAGGATAATCAGATACATATTTCCATGTAGGTAATTCTATACTGAGGCAGAAAGAGTTCAGAATTTTCTTGATCGTATTCAATCAAGGTTATATACATCATACCAAGAAATCATATATGATGAATCAGAGTGGGCAGATCAGACTGGGATGATCAAACTTGACAATCATATTGAATTCTATATTAATGACCTTGATGTTCTTACTAGATTCTGGGTTAGAAAGTTAATATTGGTTTTTCATGAATACATTTGTAGAAATTGAAAAGAAGGCACAAGTAACATGTTTTGTTACACAGACATTGTATTACCCTATTTGTTCTAAGAGGGTGCACACACACTATTGGATTGTCTTAAAAGTTCTACATGAGTGGAAGGCCATATACAACTCATTCTATTTTATGCAAAAGGATTATTTTCTTGTGTATTGTGTGGTATTGAATCATTTTAAACCCAAAAAGGAACTAACTATTCTTATTGAATAACGGTCCTTGTAAATAATTATATTATTATGGATTTTTGATTTATTTTTTTAGCAGGGAGTGAAATATCTAACTGGAGGTTAAGGTTTCTTCAAGGAAACAAAAAATAAAAGTATCAATGATTCACCCTTCCCCCACTCAGTGATAAAATTATCCTGACCAGGTTCTTACAACTGGTATTAGAGTCAATGGTTCCCTTTTCTTATTCTTTTATGATGTTTTTGAATATGTTGTGATGGAATATCTGAACTATGTGAATATTTAGGGGATTCCAATCTTAAATAAAATAAATTATAATATCTAGAAAGGAAGAATGTTTCCATATCTTATCTCTTGGGTATGATGTTTAAAAATCCATTATAGATTGTTTCCCTCATAACATTGAGAATTATCCTCTCACAAATGATGATAATGAAATTTATGAGAATAATGAAATAACTAAGAATGATTTACTCTCATCACTTTTTTAAAGTGAGTTTATAAGATTAAAAGGAGTTTCCACCACCAATGTTATCTGGGATAAGATGAATAAAATTTATGATGGCAATACAAAAGTGAACAAGGAAAAGTTACAAATCTGGAGATCGAAGTATGAATATCTAAAGATGGGTGAGTTTGAATCCATTGATAACTTCAGTAACAGGGTAAATGAAATTGGTAGCACTATGTGAGGCCTTATTTAAAATTTATAAGATTTTATTGTTGTTTAAAATATCATAATAATTCTTCCAAATAAGTTTGATGCCAAAGTTTCTTCATTGGAAGATAGAGATCCTGATACATTATCTCGGGATGATTTTCATTGTACTCTCACCATATATGAGATGAGAAGGAAAAAATTCATGAAGTCAAAACAATAGTTTATAGATAAATTTATTTCAAATCCTCCATAAAATAACATTTTAATAATATTCTTGAAGAAGAAGAAGTTGGAGATTCTGATTCTGAAAATGAGGTATGTAAAAATTTTGATGAAATTTTATCCTTGTTTTCTAGGAATGTAAAATTGTTTCAAAAAGGTATAAAAAAATTTCTATAATTTTTTTGGATGTGGTGCTATTGGAAATTTCATTTCCAATTATCCTGGAAGAGGCGATGAAGAAGAAAGTGATGAAAAAGAAGGTGCGAAGAATAAAGAATGATAATAAGATATTAGAAGAAAAAACGTAATAAAGAAAAATCATATTCCATTAGGGAAGATAAGAAGTTATATAAATCCAAATGGATAATATTATTTTCTATTTATGATGATATCAAGTAGATTACAAATGGTTTTGAAGATAACATGTTTATTACAATAGCCAAGGAAGAAATTTGTTCTATCAGAGAAAGTAGTTGTTCTGAATAAGATAAGACAAAAACAAAATCCAAAACTTCTATTGAGTATGTTGGTAAGAATAATTTTATTAGAATAGTGAATGATTAAGAATTCATATGTAACAGTTTTGATGAATAATAAAATCAACTTGAAATTCATTTGAAAGAAGAGTTGAATTTGTTTGAGGAATATTAGAATACGTGAAAAGAAAATCAAGAAGTTGTAAGATTAATATTCCTAAAAAATAAAGAATTTTTTTTAGAATAGAATAAGAAGATAATGGTAGAGATTAGAAATTTTATGAAACCACTTGAAGAAGAAAAGAATCATAATTATCATCTCGAGGTAAAGATGAAGGCTAAATAAAAAGAGTTGGTACTCATCCAATAATTTTTTTAAAAGTTGAACAACAAGGTACAAGTTTCAAAAACTATATCTATGAATTTAGTGAATGTTTTGGAAAGGGTAAACCTACGAAGGATAAAAAATTTACCTTCAATGGTTTAGAAGAAATATTTAATTATCTTTGAAAAAAATAAATATGAGAAAGTTATGTATGTGATCGAGACCAATAATGTTCAGAATTCAGATGTTTCTAAAAACCCAGAATCCAAAATTTTTTCAAAACATTCTGAATACATAAATTTTTTCTGTTAATTTTTATTTTGATAAGGCAAAAAAGAAAAGGAATATTTTGATTGATAACCAAAAGGTTATTAGCTGAGATAATAAAGACAAGAAAGTTGTTGAGAAACATATTCAAAACTCTAGTCAGTATGGAAGTTTCTGAGGCAAATATTCTTTCTAAGGATACTACTAGTGTTATGGTGGATTCATACATATGAAAAATATGTTTTGGTATAGATAAAAACATTACTATTACTCCACATGTTATGGAAGGGAAATATTGAGAGGGATTCAATATCCTTAAAGAAAGAGGTTATAGAAGGTTGTTTTGAAAAAACCTGAGAACATTGGATTACATATTAAAAATAGGTTCCAAATCATGGAGACTATTTGTGAAATATGTGAACAACCTAGACACCTTGAAAATAATTTCTTATTTTTTTACTGGCACTCTAAAAGTTTCTAAACTGTTATCATAAGATGAATGCTTTGGAAGATAATAAAAATTGATCTATTATCTCCAAAAAGAATGAATTCTTAGTTATCTAGAAAAAACCCATGATGTTGGCAATAAAATTAGAGGAAGAAAAAAACTAAGTGGAAAAAGAGGGGGAGAAATATAAAACTAAAGTTACAACAAAAGTTGAAAAGAAGGTATCAACAGATTGTGGATATGAGAAAGAAGGGAATAATATCAAAAGTTGTTCAACTATCTTACTTGAACAAAAGATAAGCAAGAAAAAATGTTACAAACTAATTATAATAAATATGTTACTAAAGATGAAGAAAATTTGACATCCACATCAGAAGATTCTATATATAAGAATAATGTTTTTAATTTATCCAAGAAGTATGAACAGAAAGAAGAAAATACATCAAATGAAAAATCAAAGAAGAAGAATAAAAAGTCAAGACTAATAGAAGACTCTCAATCTAATTACTATTTCTAAGAAACAATCGAGGTTCTCTTATATTAAAAAAATATTTTTATATTTGAAATAACTTATATAAAATATAATTAGTATAAATAAGGAAGATTAAATTGATGAGTCTCTTACTATTCGTGAAAAATTATGTAATATGGTTATTAAAAATATGAGGTTTTGAAAGGTTTTGTTTTTATACCCCTGATCTTTCTAATATATTTGTTGATATGGGTATAGGTTAATTTTAACTTTAATTAATTATTTTCATTATTTCCCTATAAATGATAATATTTAAGGAAATTTGTTAATTAATTACATGAAATTTGTGTTATCGACAACATTTATAACCTTGATTATAAAATTTTGTTTTCTACTCCAAGTGCACCCATGTAGACATAGAGTGGTTTAGTTAAAGGATATTTTTTAGAAAAAAAATGTGATAAATATGTTTTCCTGATGAAGAGTTTCAAGTTTTTGAGATGAAAAGTTTCAACCCTTGGAAATGAGATCATTTTTTAAAATGGGAAGAACTTTTCAGGGTGACCGCTTTGAATTTTATTGTTAACAATGGGAGAGATAAGAAATATGTGGAATAAGAAAACAATGGAGAGGAGAAAAATTGAGAAAAGAAAACAACCCCACTTATTATTTTGGAGTGGTTTAATCAGATAAAATAGATATTGACAAAAAACACAAAGGGGGAGATTGTTAGGCCCATGTTTTGTTCTGGTTGCATTTTTTGTTAATAGATCAGAATATTTCTTATGTTAAGGAAGGAATTTATATTGATAAGATGATTGATGGGAAGAAATATTGATTAATTTTTTCAATTACATCCAAAACATTTGGATGAGTCAATACTATTGTGATAAAAAGACAGAAGATGGTGGAAATCAGATTCACCGTCGTAATCAGGAAGAGGTATGTTGGTGATAAATTCCGCTTCCAAATTAGAAAAGGAAATTACCTCACTTTTATTTTGGTGAAATTTTAAGTGACCATCATATTCATAGAATCATATTCACAATGATTTCATAGTCAATCATATTTAGGAGAAGTTGGCTAGAAGAATAGGCTTATCAAATTCACATTGAATCCAATATGAAAGGATTGATGGTAATGGTGGACAATCATAGTCTATATGACTATAATATAAATGCGACGATGCTTTTATGGTCATAGATTTCTCAAAAATCATAAGTTAATTGTAAAACTTGTGATGCAAGATTGATGAAAGTAAAGAGGAGAATAAGCCATGATGATTGATAATCTGTTGCAAAGAATGAAAATTGATGCATCCAGTCATATTCTGATTGATTGGATATGAATGGGAAAGAAAAAGGGTGCTAGAGATTATATTTAGCTCGATTGTATTAAGACTGGTTTAGAAATAAGGATGCCACTAAAGGAAATACATGCACTATATCATCCGATCATCAACACATTTAAAAGAATGTGGAAGTTATGTCTCTTGAGTTTTGAAGAAGAATATTGATGAAGTTGATTTTTTCTAATGGTCTCATCGAATTCATAACGACTAAGAAAGTTTGTCGAAAATTTGAAAGAACTGAAGGTTCTAGTTTTCAGTCAGACCAAAACCCAAAAAAGACAAATCTTAGGAGAATGTTGCTGATGGGAAAAGAAAAACAATTTCTCAAGTTGTGGTGTATTTTGAAAATAAATAAGCTTCTGATCGAACTCATTATGCCACCATATTCAGAGGATTAATTGCTTAAGATTGATGAACCCAAAGAAAAGAAGATGATCAACAATATAGTCAACCACTTGAAAGGGACTTAATTTATTTGTTTATTTTTTTAAGTTGGTCAATAAAAGATATAAAGAAGAAGTTTTTTACTTCAAGTAAATCAAGATAAGTGCTAAATTAAATTTCTGGATGTGTTGATGAGGGAGATATTGAAACCTAAAGAATTCTTGTAATTGGTATAAAACATTTTATTTATAAATTAAAATGGAGAAAAAAATAAAACAGAGGAATGTGAAAAATATTTCCATTTGTTCATTTATGTATTCAATTAGTATAGATCATTATAATGAATAAATTATATTGATCTAATTAGAATGAAAAATTAGATCCAGATTGGAATTTAAAATTCTAAAGAAGATATAAAGTCTGATGAAGATACAAGAAGATTTAATAAGTGTTAAAACTGTCAATATTCACCATAAATTCTAGGAAACATTAAAATTTGGGAAATTTCAGTGAGTAATAATGTTTTTGGGACTCCCACCAAAACAATTCTTGGGTCACCTAATTGAAAGTACCTTGTACATTTTCTTATGACAAAGGAACTATTCACATAAAGGGAGAGAAGCTTATAATTTCTAGGGCCTAAATGAAGTTTTCTATATTTAGATAATTTGAATAATTTTGGACGGATTGGAGTGAAATGAGAGGAGAAAAGACTGCAACACTATTCAGCAGATCATCTTATTTAGTGATAATAATATTCTTCTGACAATCATAATCTACTTGTGATCGTATTCAATTGGTCACTATATCGGGATGGATAATTGGATTGGGATTTCCGTATTGGGATTTCCAGACTGAGGAAGAATGAGTTTTGAATTGTATCAGAAAAATTATATTGAGGTTATCTCTATCATATTGACAAATCAGATCTGAATAATCAGAGTGGGAAGACCGGACTGTGCCGATTAGACTTGAAGATCAGATTGAATTCTATATCAATGTTCATTAAGTTTGTACCAGCTTCTGGGTATGAAATTGATGATTTTTTTAATAATATGTTTGTTTAAATTGAAAAGAAAGCATTGGTAACATGTTTTTTACAAAATATTTCCAATACCCTATTTGTGCTATGAGGGCGCACATGCACTATAGGATTGTCATCAAAGTGCTACATGAGTGAAATAGAATATCATACTCATTATATTATACACAAAAGGATTATTTTCTTATTGATAATATGGGATTGGATCATTTCCAAACCATACCAAGGAGGTAGTTATTCTTATTGAATAACGAACCTTGAAAATATTTGTGTTCCTATGGATGTGTGTTTGAATTGTTTTTAGTAGGGAATGAAATATTTAATAGGAGATGAAGGTGGTTTCCAGGAAACATAAAATAAAAAGTATCACTGATTCAACCCCTCCCCCTTTTAGTGATACAATTATCCAAACTAGGCTCTTACCACTTGTATCAGAGTGAAAGGTTCCCTTTTCTTATTCTCGAAAGACATTTTTAAAGAAGAAGTTGTGATGGAATATATAAACTATGTGAATAGTAAGGTAATTCCAATCTTGAATGATAAGGATTATAATATCTATAAAGGATGAATGATTTCATATCTTATATATATTTGGTATGATTTTTCAAAATTTCTGATAGACTGTTTCCCTCCTCACATTGAGAATGATCCTCTAAAAAATGATGATTAGAAAAACCTTGAGAATGATAGAAGATCTAAGAATAATATACTCTTATCACTTTATTAATCTTATTTTATAAGAGTAAAACTAGTTTCCACCACCAAAGGTATGTGGGATAAGCTAAATAACATTTATGAAGGCAATAAAAAAGTGAAAAAGGAAAAGTTAAAAACATGGAGATTGAAGTATGATGATATGAAGATGAGTGAGTATGAATCTATTGGGAACTTCTTTACCAAGGTAAACAACATTGTTTTCACTATCACAGGCCTTGGTGAATATTTAAAAGATTCAACTATTGTTAAAAATATATTGATAAGTCTTCCCAATGAATTTTATTCCAATGTTTCTTCATTGAGAGATAGAGATCTTAATAAATTATATATGTATGATTTTCATAGTACTCTCATCATATACGATATGATTAGGGAAAAAATATTGAAGGAAAAAACAAAGACTGATAGAGAAATATATTCCTAATACTCTAAGAAAGAAAACTTAAACAAGATTCTTGAATAAGAAGAAGCTAGAGATTATGATTCAAAAAATTAGGTATGTAAACGTCTTGATGGAATTTTATCATTGTTTTCTAAGAATGTAAGAAAGGTACATGAATGTATAAAGGAAAACTTACCTTAAAGTTTTTTGGATTTTGAGATATTGTGAATTTCATTTATAATAGTCCCTAAAGAGGTGATAAAGAAGAAAGTGATGAAAAATAAAGTTAAGAAGAATAAAGAAGGTTAATAATATCTTAGAAGAAAAATGGTGATAATGAAAAAACCTATTCCAAAAGGTATGATAATAATTTATCCAAATAAAAGAGAATAATATTTTTTTATAAGGATGATGATAGAGAGGAGGTTTTAAATGTTTCTGTAGAGAACATGTTTATTTTAATAGATAAGGAAGAATGTTTTTTCTAGGGGTGAAAGTAGTTGTTTTGTAGAAGAATAAAGTGAAGTTGAATTTGAAATGTTTTTTGCGTTTTTCGGTGAGAATACTTTTATGAAAACATTGAATGATGATGAATTAAGATGCATCAATTAAAATGAATAATAAACTCAACATGAATTTCATTTGAAAGATGAGTTGAAAGAATGTTTGAGTATGATTAGAAGACTTGAAAATCAAAATAAGAAGTTGCAAGATGAATGTTCCTAATAAATTATAGAAATATTTTCAGAATGGAATAAGAATATGCTGGTAAGGATTAGTGATTTAAAGAAAATACTTGAAGAAGAAAATAATAATACTGAGAATCTGGAGGTAAAGATGAAGGCTAATGAAGAAGTGTTGGAACTCATCCAACAAAAACTTTTTAAAGTTGAGAAAAAAGGTACAAGTTTCAAAAACTATATCTCTAAATTTGATGAATGTTCTGGATAGATTTAACCTAATAATGATCAACAAAGGTTACCTTCAAAGGTTGAGAAGATAACTAGAATTGTTTTTGAAAAAAAAGTAATCTATGAAAGTTATGTATGTTGTCAAGACCAAAAAATTTGGGAATTTAGAAGTTTCTAAAAACCATTTGTCCAACAATGTTTCCAAACATTTTGAATACAAAAATATTTCCATTAATATGGATTTATATAAGGAATAAAAGAAATGTAATATTCTGATTGATAATGGAAATTTTGGTAGTTTAGGTAAGAAAAACAAGAAAGTTGTTGAGAAACATATTCAAAACTCCAGTCAGTGTGGAAGTTTCAAATGAAAATATTATTTCTATAGCTACTTCTGGTATTGTGTTGGATTCAAACATACAATAAATATGTGTTGGTTCATCCAACAACATTACTATTATTCCATAGGTTTTGAAAGGAAAATTTTCAGTGGGATTAAATATCTTAAAATAAGGAAGTTAGAGAAGTTCATTTTGAGGAAACCTGATAAGGTTATAATAATGATTGAAAAAAGGTCCCTACTCTTAGAGGCTTGTTGTGAAATATGTGAACAACTTGGATACCATAAAAATGATGTCTTTTTTTTTACTAGCATAATATAATATTCAAAACAATTCTCATAATATGAATCTTTTCGAAGTTAATAAAAACAGATATGTTAAGTCTAAAAAGAATGAATTCTTAGTTTTCTGTAAAGAACATGTTATGTTGTCTTGGAAGTTATAGGAAGCACAAAAATCAGTGGAAGAATAGGGGAAGAAAGAAAATTCTAATGATACAAGAAAAGATAACAAAAAGGTATCAAAAAATTGTGGATATGAGAAATAAGGGAATGATATGAAGTGGTTTTTCAACTATCTATCTAGAACAAAAGACAAGAATAGAAAAATGTTACAAAATGATTGTAACAAATATGTTTCTAAAGACGATGAAAATATGACATCGTCATGATAAGATTCTATTCATAATAATAAAGTTATTATATAATCCTATATATATTAGAAAAATGAATAAAATGCATCCAATAAAAAAATATAAGAAGAATAATAATATGTTAAGACTCAGAGAAGACTCTCAATTCGATTGTTGTTTCTAAGAAATAGTCAAGGTTCATCCTTATTCCCCAAATCTTTTTTGTATTTGTAATAATATTTAGGGAATTGAAGTATTAGAAATAACTAATATAGAATTAATAACTCCTATATTATTCTTTCAAATGAAAGTAAAATGTTTATGAAAAATATGAGGTTTTGAATTTTTTTGTTTTTATACCCTGAACTTTTTGATATGTTTGTTGAGATGGGTGAAAGTTACTTTTATCTTAAATAAATTCTTTTCAAGATTTAATGAGAAATGAGAGTGTTTAAGGAAATATGTTAATGTATTTCATGAATGTTGTGTTATGGAGAACATTAAAAAACTTTGTTATATTCTATTTTTTTCTACACTGGGTTCTCCCACGTAGACATAGAGTTGTTTAGTTAAAGTATATTTGGTAAGAAACTCATGAAATATTTATGTTTTCCTGAATAAGAGTTTTAATTTTTTGAGATGAAAAGTTTCAACCCATGGAAAAGAGATGATTTGTCATTAAGAGAGGAAATTTTCATGATGACCCCTTTGAATTCGATTTTTAATAAGGAGAGAGATAAGAATTAAGGGGAAAAATAAAATAATAATGAGAAGAAAAAGTGACAAAATAAAACAACACTAGTTATTATTTTGGAGTGGTTTTTTGTGATTGAAATAGTTGTTGACAAAAAACACAAAGGGGGAGATTTTTAGGCCCAATTTGTGTTTTGGTTTTATTTTTTTGTCAATAGATCAGTATGTTGATTATGTGGAAGAAATAAAGTATATTGAAAAGATGATGGATAGAAATAAAGATTGAAGAAAGTTTTAAATTACATGTAGAAAATTTGGATGAGTAATAATATTGTGATAAAAATTTAGAAGATGGTGGAAATAAGATTCACCATAATAATCAGAAAGAGGTTTGTTGGAGATCAGTTTTTTTTGGAAAATAGGAAAAGAAAATCCCATCACTTTTCATTTGGTTAAATTCAAACTAAAAAATTGTATTCAGAGAATCAGATTAACCATACTTGAAAATTCCATCATATTTAGGAGAAGCTAGATGGAAGAAAAGTCTCATTGTATTCACATTGAATCCAATTTGGAATGATAGATCATAATGGTGGACAATCATAGTCTATATGACTACGATATAAATGTGGTGATGATTTAATTAACTTAGAGTTCTAAAAACGCATAAGTTAATGGTAAATATTGTAATGAAATATTGAATAGAGGAAGGAGGAGAAGAAGCCCTGACGATTGGGAATCCATTGGAAAGAAATAAAAGATATTTTATCAATCATATTCATATCCATCATATCATAATGGGAATGAAAAAGGGTGCTAGAGTTCATATTAAACAAGATCATATTTAGACTGATTTTGAAAGAAGTATGTTACTAAAATAATGACATGCACCATAACATCCAATCGTCAATGTATTCAAAGGTACAAGGAAGTCATGTCTCCTAAGTTTTAATGAGAAAGTTAATTAAGCCAAAATTTTCAGATCGACTCATAAAATTCCTAATATCTAAGAACATTTGTGGGAAATGTGAAAAAAACAAAGATCTATTTTTCATTCACACCAAAATCCAAAAGAAACAAATATTTGGTGAAGGATTTTTATGAGAAAAGAGAAAGAAGTTCTCAATTGGTAGAAAATTTAGAAAAGAAATAATTTTCTAATCGAACTTGTTATTCCATCATATTCAATGGGATAATTTCATGAGACTGATAAAATCAAAGAAAATAAGATGATAAAAAATGTATTCAACCAATTAAAAGGGGATGAATTGGTTTTTTTATTATTCAAGTGGGTCCAGAAAAGAGATTAAGATGATTTTTTTGAACATAAAGTGAATCAAGAGAAGTGATAAAGTAAATTAAATTATGTGTTATTGATGGGGATATTGAAATAGAAAGAATGATTATAATTGGTATATAGCATCGTATTCAACAATAGAAATGGAGAAACAAAATCAGACTGAGGTATGCAAAGCAGAATTATATTTCATTATTTATGTATTCAATTGGGATACAGAGTCACAATGAAGACATCCTATTGAGATGATCAGAATGAGAAATTATATCCAAATAGGTATTTGAAAGTATGAAGAAGAGATAATATCTAATGATGATTCAAGAAGAGTTGAAAAGGTCAAGATTTACCCTAAATTCTAGGGAAAATTCAAATTCTTGAAATTTTTTTGAGTGGGAATGTTTTCGGGATTCCTGCCGAAACCATGCTTGGGTCACATATTAAAGGAAAAATTACTTTGTACCTTTGCTGACAATAGAGGTATTGTTCACGAAAAGAGGGAGAAGGTTCAAATTTTTTGGGAGAGGAATAATTTTTCCATATTGATCTACATTGTAAAAGTTTCGACAGATTTAAGTGAAAGGATAAGTGATATGATCATGATGTTTTTTATCTAATCATCGTATTTAGTGATCATCATATTCTGTTGGCTATCATAATTTGCTTGTAATCATATTATCATGGTCACCATATCAGGCTGGATAATTGGATTAGGATTTCCATTTTAGGATTTTTGGATTGAGGAAAATGGTGTTTTGAATGGTTTAGATCACATTTTGTCAAGGTTATTTCCATCATATTGAGCAATCAGATCTGAAGAATTGGAATGGGTGGATCGAACTGGGCCGACCAGACATGACAATTATATTTAATTATATATCAAAGTCCATGAATTTCTTATCATCTTTTGGGTAATAAAGTGAAGATATGTTTTTCAAGAATATATTTTTGGAAATTGAAAAGCAAGAATATGTATCATGTTTTGATACACAAACATTGTATTACCCTATTTGTTCTAAGAGGGTGCTCACACACTATTGGATTATCTTAAAATTGCTACATGAGTGAAAGGGAATATAATTCTCATTATATTCCCCATAAAAGTATTACTTTTATGTGGATTGTGTGGTATTGGATCATTTAAAAACTATACCAAGGACATGGCTATTCTTATTGAATAGTGAAACTTGTAAATACTTTTGTTACTTTTGATGTGTGTTTGAATTATTTTCAGTAGGGAATGAAATCTTTAATAGGAGGAAAATGTTGTTTTAAAAAAATATAAAAGAAAAAGTATCACTAATTCATCCCCTCCCCCTCTTAGTGATATAATTATATGGAGTGGGCTCTTAAAACAAATAGAAACACAATAGGAAAGGAATACCTATGATACCAATTTGAATCATATTGAATTAGATGAAAGAAACCTCGTGATTTGAGCCATTTCACCATAAGGCCTCAAGTGCGCCTCCATGAAGGCTTGATTTTTATAACTACCAGTGAGGGTCTAAATATGATATTGTGTGGAGAATATACCCTAATATTTGAGTAGAAACATTAGAAATAACCAAATATCATACATTGTAGTAATAAATAGATTGAATAAGTAGTAAATAAACTGAAATATAACCATTTTGTAATACAAAGTAATGTTTTATAAAATCCAAAACAACCATATCATACATACAACATAGATCTCCC
This sequence comes from Viscum album, assembly GCA_963277665.1. Lineage (NCBI taxonomy): Eukaryota > Viridiplantae > Streptophyta > Magnoliopsida > Santalales > Viscaceae > Viscum > Viscum album. The sequence goes on from OY728142.1 coordinate 110,297,952, forward strand.
CCTGGGCCAACCATATAGGCATGTGTACATAAAAAACTACAATAAAAGTATAAGTCTCTACTACTAAATCTTAGACAGACTATACACCTAGTCTCTATATGCTATAGAAATATTCCAACCTAATCGCAAGAATCCAAATGAGTATCTCCACTTAATCATAAAACCCTGGGCCTTAACCCTATCCATCATGAAATTTGTGCTCAATCTAAAATTTAGACAGAAGCTCTGCACACACACCAAGGTTCATATACAGGGGTGATAAATAATCTCAATAGAACACCCTAAAGCGGAACCTATAAATCTTATATCATAAGTGAATGCTTAAGCCATATTATCAAACTAATCAAGTTCTAAATGTAAATGATAAATAAAATTAATGAAGTAAAACCAAATTTGATCCTTGGGTCCATGATCCTAGTCAACTATGAAATGTTCTATCATGTATACATACACACACACATATATATATATGTGTGTGTGTGTGTGTGTTAATATATTTATTCTAATAAATATATATATACATAAATTTCTATATATATATATATGTGTGTGTGTGAGTGTTTGTGTAAGGTGAAAAATAACATAATTCAATAATATTTTATCCTTAGGTCTGTAATCCTAATCACTTGGACATATTGTAAAAAGGTAATTAAGTTGGATGTCATACCACTAAAGACATGTATAATTAGTTGATCATTGTGTCTTTAATCCTGATTGAAAAAATATACTTCAGCTAGTGCCAAAAATGTCTCTAAGTAAGCTATATCACCACATACGGATACATGTTTAAGATGTGGGACCAACCATACTCACCTCCAATCACTATAATGAATATTTCAAGGTAATATCTTGACATTATATAAATGATCACTACTTTAGATGCCATACCACTCAATCCATTTAAATCCAGTCTGATGTATGATCCATAGTTCATGATTTGTAGGTGTTCAAAACATCAAAACTCAAATAATCCTTAAGGATATTGTACTTAGGTTATGTGTATGTAATTCTCTCCAGATCTAAGTACATAATCAGTATCAATTAAATAAATATCTAAAAAACCCATTCATAGAAACGTCCAATCTGTATAGTAATGGAGCATCCACCAACCCCTGGGGCGCATCCTAGAGTTCACTCGAGGGAGTGTAATAATCCACGACTGTCTATCAAAAATATGGGGCACCATTTTAAACACTCTGGTCATGTAATCAATCCATGAGAGCATAATCATCCCCATTTCTTAAGTATCATAATAAATAGGGTTTCCATTCTCGAGTATGAGAATCATAGGGATTCTATGCCTCAATATCATAATCATAGGGACACCATGCCTGGATATCATAATCATAAGGATGCCATAAAGGAATATAATAATCATCAGGATCAAAATATAGATCCCAAGAAGTACCTCTATGTATCCAAATAACGGAAAAATTAAGTAAAAGTATCAAAAGCTTGATCCCAGAAAGTATGTCTAGGAATCCCGATAAGGAATGTCATATCACATCATGCTCATAAAACAATTTACAAGAAGCACCTCTGGTAATCATAGATACATCAATAGTAATCAAGTGAATTGATAAATAAAAGTGTGTGGGTGTCCAGATGCCTAAACCAATCATTATTATCTGAACCCCTTGGACTTACAATTTTGGTAAGGGATCTACGGTAGTACCTTCTACCATCTCCACACACACCCACAACACACTAAGCAAGGGTCAGTTAAACATTGAGGCACACACTAGGTCTATATATTCAAAACTCTAGAGAGGCACACTACTTGGGATCTTATGGAAGAGTAAAATTATGCAGATTCATTGTTCTCAAGGTCCTCAAAAAGATTAATAGGTTACAGAGGCACCCTAAAAAGGATCCTCAAGGTCTATATATAAGTGAACAAATCTCTTTAGGGATCCTTCTAGTTAACACATAAGAAGAGGTGTCCAACATGGGACCCCTATAAATGGTATATAAAGGCAGATCAATCCTATATGGGATCCTCAGAAAGAGTAAATAGGTAGAGGGATCCTATAAAAGATTCCCAAAGTCAACATATAAATAAAGGAATCCTATAGGGGACCTTGAGAAATAGTAGTAAGGTAGAGGAATCCTACAAAAGATCCTTTAGGTCAAAATATAGGATGACCTATTAGACAAAAAAGAAAATTCATTGATTTAGTATTTAGATATATTCCTAATGACCCACTTCAGATCAAGGATCTCAATCTTAAGAGAGAACTATATTCTATTACCAGAAGAAGAGCCTATTTGTTTAGTTAAAATCATTTAATGCCTCCATGGAATCCTCAAACCACTCAAAGGGTTTCACCATTGTAATATATGGAGAATGATAATCAAGGTGGACTAATAATGTTTTCAATTATATATTTTGGCAATTAAAAACTAAAAATCTTAAAAAGGGTAGAAAAGAAGGAGTACATGACATGTATACCAAAGTACATTTCATCTACCATCGAATCCCCCTAGGCATGCACTTTAACTAGACATGGAATGTAAATCCCACGTACCCAGTGTGTATGTTATGTGCATGGAATGTCCTTTAGAAAGAGTACCTACCTATGTACCTCACATGGCTTGGCCATGTTTTTTTCCTGGTCATGTACATGTACATAGTGTGCGACCCACACGAGGTTTGTTCATGCACTCTACACAACCTTGTTGCCTCACACACGCTATCTGTACTTGTAATCGACTACACATATGAGTAATAGTAAATGGTGGGAATTCATAAAAAATAATCTTTTCCAAATGGTAATAACTCACAGTGTGTGTTCCTAAACTACCTGTCATGTGACCATAATTTTAGAACCAGAAACCCCTCAAATTGGCCCAGAACCCCGTTTTCTCCCAAAAAGTTATAGATCGAACCTCAAGGGGTATTAGTCGGCAAAACCTTTTTTTTTCATTTTCTAAAATCTGATTTAAGGGTAGCTGGTACCCACTACAGGACTTAACTACTGCAAATTCACCACTTCAAACCATCCGGTTCAACATCAAAATTCAAAATTCAAATTCCCAAAACAGAAATCACGAGACTCCTTAAGCCGCGCACCAACCATGGTACCGTACACCTATCCACATAAACCATCAAACCGCGTCTCAATATAGACTCCTTATCCACGCACCACCATTCACAGCAGTACGTCGGCAGAACCATCCGTCGTCGTCGTCTCCAAAGCATGATCTCATGATCAAACACTCAGATGAGCTTCACCATCATCCGTCGTCACCACCGTCGACTGTTCAGTTCCAAAAATCCAACCTTCCATGGTCCATGAACAACCAGGCTGAAAACATCCAGCAAAACACAAAGAAATTCCAGCAGAAAAATGGAACTCAATCAGGGAAAAGACCCATTTCCGCCACCCCAACCTCCAAAGGAGGCAAAAACAGAACCTCAGGCACACAACCGCCGCAGAAGGTGACCCCCGTGAGACTCACCATAGGATGTCAATGCGCTACCGAGAAGGAGACCAGAACGCTCCGACGAGTGTGCCGGTGAAATTAAACCGATCTTACGGTTGTAGGTCCAACCAGCAGCGCCGCGGAAGCCTGTAGTGAATCGCCACTAGAGGAGCCATGAAGCCATCACAAAGGGCACTAGAGGCATCCGAAGAAGACAACCATAGAGAGGGGATGATGACAAGATAAACCCTAGCCTAGAAATCCCTTCATGCACAAATGATACCCCCAAGAGAAAACCTTCATCACTGAAAAAACATCATAAAGAAAAAGGAAACAAGGGCCTCCCCTCCCCGTGCCACTCCAGATTCGTTATCAACCGTCACTGGAAACAAGCCTCGTCCGCTTGCCGACTGAGTCGAACGACACGCCAAGCCGACCAGTCCGCTGAGATGATCCAGAGAAGGGACTCAAGAAGAAAAGGCCGAAGAGGGAAGGATCACAAAATTGAGGGAAACCCTAGACGCCATGAAAGGGGAGAGGCGACGCCACTCAGAGGCATGATACCAATTCTCAAGGGGTAATAAGTAAAGATAAAAGGTTTATATAACTAGAAGGTATTAAATATTTAGAGAATTATAGAAATACTTAAAAATATAATACCTTTATGTGGATATCGCTAAATCATCACCAATTTCAGTGATCCATGGATGTAGTATGATGATTTGACTCCTATCGAGTTCCGTTGTGGCAATTCCCTTCCTCTCTCTCCCTCTCCATATAATATCTTAGTTTAAGTGATGTAAATCGACAAATAATGTGTCAGAATCTAGGGGTAAGAGAAGGGGAAAAAGAAGAAATAGTAAAGGGAGAAAAAGAAAAGAAAAAGGGGTCTGAATTCGACCCGATGACCAATATTAGTTTATGCCTCACCTAAGAAAAAGTCTCCATTATGGAATCAATGTTGGAGATAGAATATCAATACGAAAATCCATTAAAAAGATACATCCTAAAAATGTGTATGAAAAATATAATATTTAATTAAATATATATTAAATATTGATTATTCCATGAAAATTTGAACAGTTTAGAATCCCACCAAACTTTTTTCCTAGGGTTAACACCCTATTTTGGGACAATCAGAGTAGTTAAAAAAATTACCTAAGATCATATAAAAGGTTAAAATGAATATTTTACCCATTATAAGAATTTGAAATCAAAAATTCAAATTTTTTCTCAAATTTATAGCCAAGAGAAACATGGGTCCTTATAGGATGGGGGGAGGGGTTATTGAAAAAGTGAGGAGAATTATTTATTAATTTCTGAACTTAGGTTTTTGACATTATATAATAAATTTATCAAAACGACAAACCATACCTTGGTTTTTACCATATTTTCTACCAAAGAAGAGTGGATTGCATTATTTTATAAAGATAAAAACTATACTTATTAAAATAATATTCTTGTTGACATATAAGTGAGTCTTGTTTATAAATAATTGATTTTAAAACCCTAAAATAAAATAAAGGATTTGGAGGATTCATTAAGGATTTATACAAGTGACCAAATAACATAAAAAAACTTTTTTTAATGGGGAAAAATAATTTTAGTATGGATACCATTTATGGCATGTATTTCATCACCTTTGGGTTATTATGATTTCATAATACATATTGTGCATTTATATCATATTTATTTTTTACCCAAAAATTTACCTTTTTCGAAAAATAAGGAAAATTCACCATTAGATAATTTTTATGTGATGATTTAAAAAATAATATTATTTTGTCAAATTATTCCAATAGATATGATAATATACACTTCGAAATAAAAATCTCCCTTTATTTAAGAATAATGGTTTTTTTGACAATAATTTTTTTCTAACACTTATAAAAACAACATTTAACTTTATAAAACTCTATTATCATTTATATTTTGTAAATATTAATTATTAATAATATTTTAGAAAAATATAATTTATTTCAAAAATTATTTAACTCATAAAATGTGTGTCTTTATTGAAACTATATATTGACAAAAATACAATTTATGTTTAATCGTATCGAAAACAATTTTTTTATCACAGTTATTATTTAATCATTATAAAGAAAAAACAAATTATTTTATTATTTTATTAAATATAAAAATATAAAAAATCATACTATTTTGATCTAGATACACATCCATTTATTGCACTAGTGAATTCCTAAAGAGTAAGGTGTAAGATGTTGATATTTTCTTGGGGTGGTTTGATTTACATGGTTTGGGCTGTGATCTCGATGACCTTAAACTTTTCTAGTAAATGGTTTCACTAATGAATTATATGTTAAATCTCATATTAGTATTTTTCAAGGGAATATATAGGTGATTATATCTCCCTTGGAAGTTCCGATAAATGGGTTTCATAGGGTAGGATCCTACTGGTCAAGCCCATCACTTCATATGTGTCAAATGGATTGATCATAACCTTATATATATATAATAATCATATGATCAATATATAAAAACTATACTATCAATGGTTATTATTATAAATGGTATTTTAAATCCAATAGGATATAACATAAAATATTCCCAAATAACCAAATTAGTACATGTGTTTTTTACAATTTCATTTCTCAATAAGGCATTTAATCATTTAAAAAGGGCATTCCATTTATAAATTTTTTGGTCCTTATAGCCATTCTCTATCCAAATGCTTCCAAACGGTTTGTGATTTCAAGATAAGATCCAATGTGGTCAAAATAACATCAACCAATAAAATTTAGATTGGTTTATGTTTTCTTTTATACCTTTTATTTTGGTTTAACCTCATAGTCATCCAATTTTATCCTTTACCATGGCAAGACCATTTTCACTGTTAATGAGTTATAATTGTAAGAACAGGGTTCTTATTTTTTTAGGTACATGCTTTTTCTTTTTTCCTTTTCCTTAAGGGTTTTTGAGAAAATATGGAAAATGGGGAAAAATCATAAATTTTGGAACTATAGGCCGTGTAATTTTCCACACACCGTGTACTTTTTCCCGTGTGGGATGGGTACACGGGGTGTGTAGCCATATCGGCGACGAGGGGTGTAGGAAGTGACTACACGCCGTGTAGTGGTCCGTTATACGTCGTGTAGTCAGTTGGAAGGCCCTCACAGTAAGGTGGTGGAGTAACCACTGACTGGGCAATAGTACACGCCGTGTACTCATGTCGACGGATGAACAGTGTGGCGGTGCCGCCAGAGGAATAGTTAAATGAAGGAAGTACACGCCGTGTACTCAGAAGTACATGCCGTGTACTCTGTTTTTTTGGCTTAAAACAAGCAGTAGCCTCCTCATTTGGCAGAAAAATCATTTAAGCCATTTTGGAGCCAAGGAGGATGGCTGAACCATTGAAGATCCTCCAGGTGTTCATCTAGAATCCGATTCGGATTCGGACGATCTCGTTGGAACTGCACGGGTAAGCCCTTTCTTCTTCTTAATCCGTTCTTACCAATTCCTTCTCGAGGGAAAGTTATTTACGTTTTAATGGGTTTTTTTCTTCGTTAGATCTACGCCGTTCTCGGGCATTTCTGGAGTCGGTGTTTGGTTATAACATTCGTTGGCGTATAAGGTAGGTGGCCTGGTGTAAATTTCCAACTATCGTGCATTTTTGTGCATTTTCGTGCCACGAACCCATGTTAGGGTGTCGTGTGGCTGAGACCGTTGCTATATTTAATGACTAGAATTGCATATGTGATTAAATTGGGATTATAAAATGCTGGTTGGGATCGTTTCTTGGATCCGGAACCACCCCAGGGGTGTGTTTCACTGTTTAGCTGTTTGGCCAGGATACCTGACGGTATGCCTTTAAAGTAGTAATCGTAGAATTTCCTTGAGAGGAATTTCTTGTTTCTGCATTTGACATATTGGGAATGGCCCGGTTATATGTTGCGCCTGTGGGAGTTGTTGTGATTAGCCTGTGGGCACTGTACTATTTAGTTTGTGGGCCATACTTATTTCGGCCTAGGGGAAATTTCTTCCGTGCCTGTGGGCAGCTGAATCTATGCCTGTGGGCGACACTACCTACGCTTGAGGGCAAACTCTGTTATTCCTGAGGGCAGATTCTTATGTTGGATGCTCATTACCCGCTGGTAGGAGTTTACGTGTCTGAGGACACTAGTTGTTTACTTAGAAAAGCACTGTGATGATTTCTAATATAAAATGGATTAAATGAATAATAAAATAGAAATTTAACTATTAAGTCAGTTACTTTGTAGTACTTCTTACTTTATTGCATTTTTCCACTGCACACTATTGTTTCATGTTAGCACGCCGTTGGGCACGGGCCTTTGGTGGGTGCCTCCTAAGATATATTTCTCACACCCGTTTGGGTCATGATTTTCGGCCCAAACAGATTACGTTGATGGATGTGTAGATAGGGGAAAGAGTCCCTATACAGGTACTTGACTGTTTCTAATGAGTAGGAGGGCATGGGACCGAGCCAAAACTCACGATGCCGCTGCCAGCTATTTGCTTTGTTTTGCTGAACTCTACTTTTTGTTGTACTATACTGATGTATAACATGTTATGGATGTTTTCTTATAACTTGAGACATGTTGCATAATTTCCTATATACTGGTTGGTATTATCTACTGTTGTTGTTCATTTCAGTTGTGTATGGTTTACTACTTTCGCAGTTTGTTGTATGTTTTATTTCAATTCTGCTGCACTACACTTTGAAAAATGAGGGCATAGTTTCCCCACTATCAGAACTGGACCCTTGCTGCTGGTCGGCAGCCTCGGGTGTTTGGGGAAATTTTCTTGAGGTCACGTGGCAAACTGGGTTCGGGGCACCCGTTGCATGGCACCCGGGTCCGAAACATTACAAAGTGGTATCAGAGGTGTTCGTTTCATTGACTTACTATTTAGAGCCGTAGTCAGGGATATGACAAACGGTAGTTGGTAAAAAGCTGTGCCTGGGTGTAGCTAACCCATGTATAGGGAAAAGCCAATTTATCTCGTGTTGCAAATTTTACTGATTTTACAATTTTACATATGATTTGATTTCACTGTTGGGTGACACACTTGATATTGTGCTGTTTATTATTTATCTGTGGGTTCTATTTAGTTTCAACCCGATGAGATGAGGGTATGTCATCTCATGCATCATATAGGCACATGTTAGATATCACATTCCATGCATAGTTTCCATGCCATGTAGGGGCATTATAAATTCGCATGTTGTTGTGCTAGAAAAGCATGATGTTGTGATAACTGCTTGATAAATACCTGCTCTGTGATAGGGTATTCTTTGTGTGAGCTTGTTTATAGAATGGATTCCAAACTTTGGTTTTTGGGGAGCATGGGCCCCCATTGACCGGAATTTGCTGGATCATTGAATGTTTATTGGTTATAACACATAAAAGATGTCAAACTTTGATTCGTGGGGAGTATGGGATCCCATGGGTCAGAATTTGACACTTAGGTGTTGGTTTTCGGTATTTTCTGGGTTCCGTGGAAGTTTCTGAGGCATACTATCCCAAAACCCAGTATACACGCCGTGTAGTATTTTTATACACGCCGTGTATGTTCTTCTGTTCGGGAAGAAAAATAAACTTTTTGAGTACAAGCCGTGTACCCTGAGTACACGCCGTGTAGTCTCTTCCCGTGTCACAAACTGTGTGGACGGTGACACGGGGTAGGGAAAGGCTTTGGTAAAACACACCGTGTAGATTTTATACACGCCGTGTAGTGTTGACCCGGAGTCCGGCCGTGTAACTAACAAAACGAGTCGGTGAACTCCTTTACAGAACATGCCGTGTCAATGATGAACACGCCGTGCAGTGTGACTCGGGGACTCGTCTATGTAACTAACAACACGGGCTGGTGTCACCGTTCCTAGAACATGCTGTGTACCTTTGGGACACACCGTGTTGTCTTGTCCGAGGACAGACCATGTGGACTTAGCCGTGTGGCTAGGGAAACGGGGTGGTGTACATGCCGTGTGCGGGTGTAACAAGCCATGTAGTTTTAAGCTGAGTAGTCTCCCGTGTCACAAACGACACAGGCAGTTGGAAAATAACACCATACATGTCGTGTACATATGATACACACTGTGTAGTTTTTGTTCAATGGAAGCTGTGTGGCTTAGCCGTGTAGAAGGACACGGGCAGGGGAAGGAAGTCAAGTACACACCGTGTAGTCAGTGCACATGCCGTGTAGTCTTGTTTTCCAAATTTTGAATGCCTTCTTCCTCTTGTTTCCTTTGTGGTTCTTTCGCTTTTTGGTCATAATAATCTTGAATCTGAGGTGTGCTTTTGACCTTGTAGTGTCATGCCGCCTAGACGACCGCGAGTTGTTCTCCAGGAGAGCGGCGACGACTATACTCTAGAAATGGTGGGCCATGGGCTACCAGTGGATCCTCCAGTAGAGCCAGATGTGTCACCAGCTTCTATACCGGACACAGGCATGGAGGTGCAGTTCCATGAGGGATTTATGCGGTTCATGAAGACCTTTGAGGGAGCACCGCAGGCTGCCACATCTATGGCCGAGCTGACACGTACCTTCCAGCAGCAGCATCCGCCTATGTTTTCAGGGGATGGCAGACCATAGGCTACGGAGTCTTGGATAGGATTGATGCAGACTATTTTCGAGCATCTTGAGACACCACCAGAGCGGAGAGTAAAACTCGTGACTTACATGGTGCGTGATTCCTCCAAGAGGTGGTGGGATGTTACCGCCCAGTCAGAGAATCATAGGGACCCTGCATGGGAAGACTTTCAGGCAGTCTTCTATGACTTCTTCTTTCCCGAGACGTTGAGGGAAGATAGAGCTTGAGAGTTCATGAATTTGCATCAGGGCTCTATGTCAGTGATGGACTATTCTGCTCGCTTCACCGAGCTTCAATGTTTTGCACCCGTGCTGGTGGCTGATGAGATGCTGAGAGCTAGAATTTTTGAGGATGGTCTTCGTTATGACATCCGAGCGCTGGTGAATGTTTTCAGTTTGCCTTCAGTACAAGCTATTATGAATCAGGCGATGATTACAGCGAAAAACCTGCGAGAATCTAGTGGTGTGGGCTAGGGCGGTTCAACACCAGTTACTGGTACTATTTTTGTTGGCAAGAGGAAGAGACAGATGGACTTCCCTCAAGGCGGCAGTACCAGTCAGAACAATGCTTCAGGTTGCCAGGTCATGTGCTACCGGTGTGGTAGAGAGGGGCACAAGAGACCATAGTGTCCGCAAGACCCAGTGGAGTGCCGAGCTTGCGGCAAGATGGGTAATCTACAACGCTTTTGCAGGGCGTTTGCACCAGTGGCTAGTGAGAGGGGTTCTGTACAGACTCCGCATGCAGGAGAAGGACCAGTGGCTTCTTACCAGTCGAAGAACTGGAATACGTCAGGGCGTGCAGGCCGAGATGGTGGTCGTAGCTGTGGTAGTTAGACACCAGGATCTCAGAGGCAGCAGGGCGGGACAACACAGGGTAGTCAGGCTGTGTCGCAGGGCTGCGACACTAGACAAGCTTATGCAGTGCAACAGACCCAGTAGGAGCAGGATATCGGACCTTCTACAGTCAGAGGTACTATTTTAGTAGCTTCTGTCTTATCTTCAGTACTGTTTGATATATGTGCTACTCATAGTTTCATATCTGTACCCGTTGTGGAGAGCCATGGGCTCTGTGTTTCTACTTCTTCTGATATCATGACGCTAGAAACTCTGTTGGGGACTAGGATGATGGGTGTGCACTAGTGCAAGGAGTGCCCCCTTGAGGTTGGAGGGTGTCACTTTCTATGGGGCCTCTATGTCTTGGAGATGACGAGCTATGATGTCATTCTCGTGATGGACTGGTTAGTTCCCTTTCGATCCATTATAGACTGCTATCGTCGCAGGGTGAGATTCACGTCACCAGAGGGCAGAGAGTTTCTATACAAGGGCGAGTGGGATATTCAGGCGAGTCAAGCTGGACCAGAGCATCATGGGCGAGGTGGAGTCACGGCCCAGATTGCAGGCTTGTATCTAGATGACAAGGGGATTTGTCAGACAGATTTCTCTCCAGTTGTTGATCATTTAAGGGATGTCTTCCCAGACGACTTTTCAGGTCTACCTCCGGAGCGAGAGGTAGATTTCTCTATCGATCTTGTTCCAGGAGCGTCACCGGTGTCCATTCCTCTTTATTGGATGGCTACACCTAAGCTATAGGAGCTCAAGAGGTAGTTAGAGGAGTTGCAGGAAAAGGGCTCTATCCGACCCAGTACTTCTCCTTGGGGTTCTCCGGTCCTTTTTGCGAAGAAGGCAGATGGTACCATTATACTTTGTGTGGATTATCGGAAGCTGAACCAGTTGACAGTTAAGAACCAATATCCCTTGCCGAGGATTGATGATCTGTTTGATCAGCTTCGTGGAGCACAAGTGTTATCGAAGATTGACTTGAGATCGGGATAACATCAGCTGCACGTGAGACCATCGGATATACCGCTTACAGCTTTTCGGAACAGATATGGCCTATATGAGTACTTAGTTGTGCCGTTCGGACTCACAAACACGCCAGCAGTTTTCATGGATATGATGAATCATGTGTTCTACATGTATCTTGATTCTTTTATGGTTGTATTTTTGGACGACATATTGGTGTACTCTCACACTCGACATGACCATGCCACCCATCTTGAGATCATATTGAGTACACTGAGAGAGCATCAGCTATATGCTAAGCTCTCAAAGTGCCACTTTTTGATGGACCAGATTCACTTCCTGGGTCATATCATCTCAGAGGCAGGAGTTGAAGTAGAACTAGAGAAGGTGAGAGCATTAGTTTCCTGGGATCAGCCTAAGAATGTGTTTGAGATGCAGAGTTTCTTAGGGATGGCTGGTTACTACAGATGCTTCATACAGGACTTCTCCCACTTAGCAGCACCATTGTCAGGTCTGACTCAGAAGGGTGTGATGTTCATTTGGTCAGAAGCTTCCGAGGAAGATTTTCAAGACCTGAAGGAAAGGTTGACATCATCACCGATTCTGATACTCCCAGAGCAAGAGAAGAGCTATACAATTTACTGTGATGCATCAGAGATTGGGTTGGGAGCAGTTTTGATGCAGGGAGACCGAGTTGTTGCGTACGAGTCTCTGCAGTTGAGTCCACATGAGAGGAATTACCCAACGCATGACCTCGAGTTGGCTGCAGTTGTTCATGCATTGCACTGTTGGAGACATTATCTTTTAGGAGAGCATTTTGTGGTTTTCACCGACCAAAAAATCCTCAAGTATATCTTTACTCAGCGTGACCTGAATCTGAGGCAGAGAAGGTGGGTTGAGTACCTACAGTCCTTCGATTTTGATCTTTCCTATACACCTGGTAAAGGTAATGCAGTAGCCGATGCACTGAGCAGGAAGACTCAGATACAGGCGGTGCAGGAGGACAATGGTGAGTGGGAGCTCATGGATTTGTTCTTTGAGATGCATCTGGAGGTGCATGACAGTCAGGAGCAAACTTATCTTTCATCTCTAGCTATGACATCTACCCTCCTGGACAGAGTGTGGATGAGGCAGCTATCTGATTCAGAAGGCCTAGTTCTATGGGAGTCGTTGGCAAGTGAGGACCCTCCTCTTGGTTGGACGATAGGCGACAATGAGGTACTGTGTTTCCATGGACGAGTATAAGTTCTAGGGGATATACGCGAGGAGCTGATGTGGGAGTTTCATGCTTCATCTAGGGAAGTTCATCCTGGGGTTACCAAGATGTACCGTGACTTGAGGCGTCAGTACTGGTGGCCGGGTATGAATAGAGAGATAGCTGGTTTTGTTACGATATGTTCCACCTATCAGCAGGTGAAGGTAGAGCATCAGAGACCAGCTGGGCTGTTACAGCAGTTACCCAATCCATAGTGGAAATGGGATGATGTCGCGATGGATTTCGTGATGGGATTGCCAAGGTCACCTCAAGGAAATGAAGTCGTGTGGGTTGTTGTGGACAGACTCACGAAGGTAGCTCACTTCTTGCCGATTAAGGAGACCTTCGGTGTAGACGAGCTCAAGAAACTGTATATCCGAGAGATCGTACATCTTCCTGGGGTCCCTCAATCTATCACTTCAGATAGGGACGCCCTCTTTACGTCTCGTTTCTGGAAGAGTTTTCAGAGGGCACTGGGTACACAGGTGCTTCTGAGCATGACATACCACCCTCAGATAGATGGCCAGTCAGAGCGTACGATACAAGTGCTAGAGGACATGTTGCGCACATGCATCCTAGACTTTGGGGGATCATGGGAGAAGCATATACCCTTAGTCGAGTTTTCCTATAACAATAGTTTTCAAGCAACTATTGAGATGGAACCGTACGAGGCTTTATATTGTAGTCCATTCCATTCACCTTTGTGCTGGATAGAGGTAGGTGATGCAACTTTACTGGGACCACAGCTCGTGCAGGAGACATCTGAGCAGGTACAGTTGATTTAGAAGCAGATGGCTACTGTGCAGTCACGATAGAATTCATATGCTGATCTCTGTAGATTACCTTTGGAGTTCGTGGTTGGGGATCAGGTTTTTTTGCGTGTTTCGCCAAGTCTAGGACACAAGCAGATCAGGAGACAAGGTAAGCTTTCACCGAGGTATGTGGGGCCATTCGAGATTCTGGATAGAGTCAGAATGGTTGCATATCGGTTGCAGTTACCGCAGCGATACCGAGCCTTTCATGACGTCTTCCACATGTCTCAGTTGCGCCGCTATCATTCAGAACCATCTCACGTTTTTCAGCCTGAGGAGGTTGAGCTAGAGGAAGATGTGTCCTTTGAGGAGAATCTGATTCGTATCATTGACAGGAGCACGAAGGTTCTCTGAGGCCAGTCAATTCCTCTCGTACGGGTGTTATGGCAGCATGGGAGAGTGCAGGATGAGACTTGGGAGCAGGAGGCCGATGTACGTGCTCAGTTGCCAGAGTTATTCTGAGCTTTATCTTCGCCACCCTTGGAAGGGAAATTCAGGGACAAATTTCTATAAGGGGGGGGGGAAGTTTGTAAGAACCCGGTTCTTATTTTTGAGGTATGAGATTCTTCGTTTTCCTTTTCCTTAAGTGTTTTTGAGAAAATATGGAAAATGGAGAAAATATTAAATTTTGGAACTACATGCCGTGTACTTTTCCACACACCGTGTACTTTTCGCCGTGTGGGATGGGTACACTGGGTGTGTAGGCATGTCGGAGACGAGGGGTGTAGGAACCAACTACACACCGTGTAGTGTTCCTTTACACGCCGTGTAGTCAGTCAGCAGGCCTACATAGTAAGGCGGTGGAGTAGCCGCCGACTGGGCGACTGTACACGCCCTGTACTCGGAAGTACATGCCGTGTAATCATGTCGAAGATGAAAAGTGTGGCGGTGCCGCTAGAGAAACAGTTAAATGAAGGAAGTACACGCCGTGTACTCAGAAGTACACACCGTGTACTTTGTTTTTTCGGCTTAAAATAGGCAGTAACCTCCTCATTTGGCAGAGGAAGCATTTGAGCCATTTTGGAGCCAAGGAGGATGACCGAACCATTGAAGATCCGCCGGGTGTTCGTCTGGAATCCGATTCGGCTTTGGACGATCTCGTTGGAACCGCACGGGTAAGCCCTTTCTTCTCCTTAATTAATTCTTACCAATTCTTTCCCAAGGGAAATTTATCTACGTTTGAATGGGTTTTTATCTTCATCAGATCCACGCTGTTCTTGGCCGTTTCTGGAGTCGGCGTTCGGGTATAATGGTCGTTGGCGTATAAGGTAGGTGTCTTGGTGTAAATTTCCAACTGTTGTGCGTTTTTGTGCCACGAACCCATGTTGGGGTGCCGTGTGGCTGAGGTCATTGCTATATTTAATGTCTAGAATTGTATAGGTGATTAAATTGTGATAATAAAATTCCTGTTGGGATAGTTTCTTGGATCCGGAACCACCCCAGGGGTGTGTTTCACTGTTTAGTCATTTACCCAGGATACCCGAGGGTATGCCTTTAAAGTAGTAATCGTAGAATTTTCTTGAGAGGGATTTCTTGTTTACTGCATTTGACTTGTTGGGCATGGCCTGATTACCTTCTTAGCCTGAGGGAATTGTTGTGATTAGCCTATGGGCACTGCACTATTTAGCCTGTGGGTCGTAGTTATTTCGGCCTGAGGGCAATTTCTTCTGTGCTTGTGGGTAGCTAACTCTGTGCCTATGGGCGACACTACCTATGCCTGAGGGAAAACTCTGTTATGCCTAATGGAAGATTCTTGTGTTGGATGTTCATTACTCGAGGGTAGGAGTTTACGTGTCTGAGGACACTATTTGTTTACTTAGAAATGCACTGTGGTGATTTCTTATATAAAATGGATTAAATGAATAATAAAATGGAAATTTAACTGTTATGGTAGTTACTTTGTAGTACTTCTTACTTTATTTCATTTTACAACTGCACATTATTGTTGCATGTTAGCATGCAGCTGGGCACAGGCCTTTGGTGGGTGATTACTGAGATATATTTCTCACACCCTATTTGGGTCATGCTTCTCGGCCCAAACAGATTATGTTGCTATAGGTATAGATAGGGGAAAGAGTCCCTATACAGGTACATGATTGTTGCTGAGGAGTAAGAGGGCATGGGACCGAGCCTAGGCTCGCGATGCCGCTGCCAACTATTTTATTTGTTTTGCTGAACTCTGCTTTTTGCTGTACTGTACTGATGTATAACATATTCTGGCTGTTTTCTTAGAATTTGAGACATGTTGCATCATTTCCTATATACTGGTTAGTATTATCTACTGTAGTTGTTCATTTCAGTTTTGTATGGTTTACTGCTTCCGCTGTTTGTTGTATGTTTTATTTCTATTCCACTGCACTACACTTTGACAAATGAGGGAATAGTTTCCACACTATAAGACCTGGGCCCTCACTGTTGGTCAGTACCCTATGGCATTTGGGGAAATGCGCTTGAGGTCACGTGGCGAACCGAGTTCGGGGCACCCGTTGCATGGCACCCGAGTCTGGGACGTTACAATAATTGCACTTATAAGGTAACAATTGGATCATAAATGGTTGATGTATTATATTTTCAACCATTTATCACCCAACCTATACTCTTTCAATATTTTTATATTTTTTATATAATTTAATTAAATATTATTTTTTATAAAATGTCATTAATGTCATTTTGAAACCATTCACATAATTTGACTTTGAAAACAACATGACAACAATTGAATTAGAATAAAATCCTTTCGCACATCTATAATTTGATATATGGATTTCTAAAATTCATGAGAATCTATAAATCTCATAAAAAATATAATATTATGAGTTTTTAAATTAATTTTTTTTTTTGAGTACAACATAAGCACTATGTCAATGTTGTGTAAGAATTTAATGTAATTATTTAATTACTAAAAATTAAAAATAAATTACATTGATAATAAAATTAATTAATATTTAAAATAAAAATTTAGAATAAAATATATCATCTTTTTATATTTTTGTAAAAAATTTATAGATATTAATGTCAAGAGAGTGATATTTCAGAATTTTCTTTACTTAAAATAACATAAATATCACTATTAAGGGAAAATAGAACCCAAATTCTATATATTTTAATTTAGGATGAATATGGTCAAATATATCCCCCTAAATGAAGTAAATTAAAGTTTTGGGTTGATTTTGAGACCTTATCTCATGATTTTAACCATAATTAACCCATTTTACCTTTACAAAGATAATGAAGATTTACTATGGTGACTATTTATATTGAACAAAAATAAAAGGAAACTATTTAAAATATTTTGGAATCATGATTCCAAATATGAATTAAATTTTTAAATATTTAATTTCTATAATTGTAATAAATCTATTTAAAAATAAATCCTTAAAACACAACAACAAATAGTTTTCAGAAAAATACGTTTTAAGTATAAAAATTTACTTATATCAAAATCCGGAATATTTAAAATTAAAATGGAAAAAATTATATTTAATTAAATAATATAGACAATATTTTACTTTAATACCAAATCCAAAATATAATTTTACTTTTATATTACTTTATTTAATGAAAAGAAATAACAGTATTTGAAAATTCGGTATTTTTCCCTATTTATTGAAAAAAAATCTATCATTAAGAAAAACAAAAAATTTCTACTTTAGTAAATTTTTATACCATGATTTCAAATTTTTTTATTATTTTATAAAATAAAATTTCTAATGGTTTAATTAATTAATTTTTATTTCCTCACAAAAAATGTAATAAAAAAAAACTTTTTTTAAGAAAATGCATTTCTTTAACATAAAAGGACTTCAATAAAAATTGTGTGCTTATTTAATAAGTATTAATAAATATAATTGTATTGAGTGTGATGATTATAAATTTATTTCATAATGCGTATAATCATATTCATATACACTAATTCAATGAAAATTTTATCATTGTATTTTTATAATATATCACAATTTGCTTAAAGCTCGGTGTTGCATGTCAATCAAGATATCATTCTTATAAATATTTTAACTAAATTTACAGGGTGTTCCACTTTACACCACATAAATTAATGTCTCATATATAATTTTTTATCTATATTCTAAGGTTCAATATTTGAAAATAATTTTTTTGAGAACCCAAATTGTATATAGGGATAATAAAAAATTCTTTAAATAAGGGAAGTGGGAAACATACGGGTAACCTAAAAAAACATAATTGGGTTCCCATATAAGGAGAAAATTGGTGGAAATTAAAGATATATGAATTTAAGAGAAAACTAACACCCTAATAATAATAAAGTTTTATAGATAAAAATATCATGAAAAAGTTAATGACCACAAAACCATAAATATATGATTGTGGAAAAGGCCATAAATTCAATGTAAATGAAGGTAAAAGTATAACATTTTTTTATGATAATTTTCCTAAACATGAGGGATTATTTTACTATTAGGATAAATAATATGAGAAAATATACTTAATTGATTTATTTCTATATGATAATCATAATTTCATCCTTTGATTATGCTTCGATCATTTCTAGTTCATCTCTTATTCGAAGAAATGAATATTCAAGATTAATTTTTTACGTCTTGAGAACTGAAAATAACTTTTATTAGATCATAAGATATATAAAAGAATAAAAATCCATTCCTCTTGTATCCAAATATTTACCACAACCAACTTTATTATAACATGTTAACTAATATGATAAATCATACTTTAAGATCAAAAAATGATGTCCAACGACCATATTATGAGTAATAATAATCATATTAGGAAACCACTTAATAATAAAAAATATTTTTTATGATGCCTAAATAAATACATTTTTTTCAATCTATGACAACTTATGTTTAGAAATGGTCATTCTTGGTCTTTATCTATTGAAATCCTTCATAACGATATACAATGAAAATGTGATTTATCCATGTATATTCAGTATGAGTGTCACACTAGGTCATAGTAAGGGAACACTCACTATGAATGAGAATTATGGTCATGATATGCATGACCAAATATTTTTAGGGTTATTACCCCATGATACATTTGTGCCAAAACCACATCCATATATAGTATCTTAATAGTAATATATTTCTAGGAAAACTGAATAATATATTCCTTACCAAAACATTATGATGTAATCCTATACTTAGAATTATCCCTAGGTTTTTCTCTAAATATATCTAATCCTAATCTATAAATATTTAATAAACCTAGATCAAATACCAAGAATTGAGACCCATACTTTTTATACATAAATATCCCACCATATTAAATGAATGTTCATTACATAAAATTACAATCCATTAAAAAACCGAAAGGGTTTAGTATATTTGGAAAATTTGATACAAAAACAATACTTTTATAAAATTCCACATCATACCTCACTTAGATGATTATATCTATCACACTTCTTGGAAAAACCATATTTAAAATTTTTCATCACATCGTAGGGAAAATAGAACATTATAAAGGGAGAGATTAAATGCTCAATAAGGGTAAACAAGGGAATTAACCTTGGTAATTTAAACATAACATGAGTATAATGGTTATACGAACATTTTAGAAACACGTGAAAACCATACCATGCATATCGAGATTATAAGAATGAGTCATGGAAAAAATCTTGGAAGTTTTTAAGACATGAATAATAATGGAATCAAAGAACATGATCTATGAGAGTATAATATTGACATAAGACATAAGTTTATGGCATACACTAAAGCATATAAAATCATTTCCTTTCTATTAAAGGATCATATTAAAGACTATAATAGTGGATTAAGTTCACTTTTAATACTATAATATCCTTAGTTATGTTTCAATCACAAGACTGTGATAGTGGATAAAGTCTTTTACTGAATAGAGTCCACTACTCATTAAAGTCATATTATCTCATCTGATATCCATCATTACCCATTTCATTAGAGGGATATATAATTTTGGGACCACCCATAATATAATGAAAATAATACACATGTGTGCCATAATATCATAAAATATTCATCATATCATATCCTATGAAATGTAATGAGTTGTGTTTCATAACCTAAATAACCCATGGGAAATAAATAAGTTTCATAGAATTATCCTTAAATAATAATCACTTAATCCATCTAAAAAAATAAAGTGGATGGTATAATTGGATAATATATCCATTGAAACATATATTATATCAGAACATGTTATCAAATATTAAAAATTCCATTAAAATATCATTGGAAAATTTATTGATAAAAATAACCTTCTTACATTAAAAATACTTTTTTAAAATATAAATTTTCCCTAAATATTAAGTAAAAAATTCCTTTAAAAAGAACCGTATATATATATATGTAATAGAATTTTCAAATCATTGAGTAGCCATGGTAGTGTGAAATTCTATTCATATAGAGCATTTTAAAATAAAGATTCCATTCAATTTTTTTGTAAAAATTAAAAAGTTTTTCATTAGAAAAATGATAAGAATATTCCTTTTTAAACCATTTTCTAGAAAACCAAAAATCGGTAAAAATTTATCTAAAAAATAATTTGATAGTATTAAAAACATTTTAGAAAATAGGGATATAGAAGTAAAATTATTTTTGATCAAAGTGATAAAAAAATTAGGGTTTCCTTAAAAATATTATTTTGGATGCCTAGGTTCTTAAAAAAGAAAAATGAAATTAAAACATGTAATATCAACAAATAAATATAGTAGAGTAAAATTAATGGGGTTTTTTAGGTAGATATCATAAAAGTTTTTCATTGAAAACTTAATCATAAAAAATTCTTATAGATAATGAAATCGTAGGATAAATCTCTTACCACTTTGTTAACCTTTGAATCATAAGCCTCCAAGGAAAATAAAATCAAATAAAACATTAAATAACATTAAAATACATAGATTAATGATACAACATGTCAATGTTATGAATATGAACATTATAAAATAAGATAGATGTATAACATAACATATGTCTCAAAGAAGAAATTTGAGACCATAATCCTTTACCTCAAGTTTGATTTTTATTGATGATGTAATAAACTTCTATATAATAAATTTAAATTTATTATAAACCCATAAAATAATCATTTATATAATTATAATATCATATATTATCCACTTATACCATTTCAACACCCATTTATTAATAATTTTCTATTAAAATCATCATTTTGGAGTGTTGACTGTTTCATTTTTCATGAGGCATTCAGTTTGGTAGTTCCCATCCTTGACATTGATCATGTTTCCATAATATAGAAAATGTTAATAATGATATAAATAGCATATATATCCATTATTTATAAATATACAGATTCATATATAAAATATATAGATTAATAAATGAATCACACTATTCATGGAGATGGTAGGCTGTACGTACTCATGAACATTGTTTTCACTATTTAATGGATAGAACTAAAGAAATAAAAATAATAATTAACCATTCTAGAATAATTATTATATAATATATAAAATATATTTTCTTTAAATATATCATTATTACCACCTATATAAATTAAAAATGAAAGACAAATCACATTGCTTCGTTATGGTGGTATTCCACATGTACTTACAAGCGACATTATTATTTTCCAATTGATTGGAAGTAAGAAGATATAGATGATATTATAATATAAAAAGAATAATTTAGTTATAAATATAATATTTAAAAATTAATCTTACCAAAATAACCCACATATAACATATGGTTATGGAAAATGAATTTTATCTTTAGGTGGAGACAGTAGGTCGAACACACACATTAGCGATACTTTGAATTCCCATTTGATAGAAAATAGGGTTAATAATGTTGGTTTCATAATAATATTAAAAACATATTAGTTTCTTTATGACACTTAATTAATAATTTTATGAATACTATATCATATTTAGTTTAAGTATAAAAATAAATAAATTAAAATAGTTTAGGTAAGACAATTACCTCTTCTTATGTCTGCAACCCTTAGATCCCTCATTAAGGACCCTTGGAATAGTATTTTAAGTATAAAAGTTCCTAGAATTAGAAGATATTTAAGTTGAGAATATAATTGGGTATAATTTTTTAATATATACAGTTCAAATTAGATTGAATAATATAATGGAGGGGCGACCTTTTATATGTGAGGGGAGGGGCACTCATGGAATTTCTTAAAAGATTAAAATATAATGATGTCATTATCTTGAAAAATTCTTCCTAATGGATAGATATTCAAAGATTAACTATTAAATGGATGAAATGAAAAAAAATATATTTTTTAGGTTTATAGGGAATTAAAATCTAAATCTTTTTGGTTTAACCACTTAGTTTACCAATTTTAACCTTAACAACAATAATTATTGTTTTAAACTTAATGGGTTATAATTTCACTTATAAGGTAAAAATTTCTTTATAAATTCCACATAGATGTTATTTTAGACTATTTAACTTATTAACTGTACTTATTAATTTTTTTATAATTTTTAAACAAGTTAATAAAATATTATATTTCATAAAATATCATGAATGTCATTTTTGACACTATTCACATAATTTGACTTTGAAAGCAAAATGAAAGAAATGAAATTCAAATAAAAACCATTTAAATATATATAATGTGTTATTGATCTATAAAATTAAATTTACACCATAATCCAACCAAAAAATAATATTTTTAGCATTTTTAAAATAATTCATTAGTTTTTTCAACTATTTGCACAAGCGTTGTGTTAGTGCTGTGTAATTATTTAAGGTAATTATTTAAATACAAAAATTGAAAATAAATTAAAATGATAAGAAAAAAAATAACATTTAATATATACTTTAATAAAATAACTTATATTCTTTTTATCCTCATGTAAACATTTATAGATATTAATGTCAAGAGAGTGAGATTTTGGAATTTTATTTACCAAAAATAATATAAATTCCACTATTAAGGAAAAATGAAACAAAAATTACATATATTATAATTTTGGATGAATATGGTCTAATTATTCCCATTAATGATGTAAATTAATGTTTTCAAAAAAATGTGGTACCTTTTCTCTTGGTTTTAACCCCAATTTACCAATTTTACCTTTATCATGGTAATAAACATTTACTACGGTTTTGATTCATATTGGACAAAAATAAAAGTTAATTATTAACAATTTTGGACCACATTATTAAAAATATATAATTAATCTATAAATATTCAATTTTGATAAGTTTCAAAAATAAAATTCAATATTAATCCTTAAAACACAACAAAAAATAAGTTTTCAGAAAATGTGTTTTTATGATTATAAATTAACTTATATAAAAATATATCATATTTATGATTAAAATGGAATAAATTATATTATTATAAAAAAATTGATATACTAAAAATTTAGTATGAAATAATATAACATTGCTTTTAAATGACATGATTTAATGAAAATAAATGATAGTTTTTGAAAATCAGTATTGTTCACTATTCACTAAAAAATCTATCACTTCGTAAAAATCCAAAAATTTCACTTTAATTTAACTTTTTTTATGATTATTAAAAAATGTTGATCATTTTATAAAATAATTTTTTTAAAAGTACGTGAAATGAATTATAATTTCCACACTCAAAATGAAATTCAAATCATTTTTGGAATAAATGAATTTTCAAGAATAAAATGACTTCAATAAAAATTGTGTGCTTATTTACTAACCATTAATCAATAAATTTGTATTTATTAATACCATTATTAATTTATTTCATAATTTTTTTAATCATATGAATACCCAAAAATTCAAAAACTAGTTTATAATAATATGTTTATAACATATCAAAATTCTCATAATGCTCTTTGTTGCATGTTAAGAAAGACATAGTACTTATTATTATTTCAACTAGATTTTTGCTGTTTTGAATTTGACCAGTTAAAAAAATTACAACCTCAAAATATTTTATCAGCTTTGAAATATTCAATATTTAAAAATACCTTTTTTAAAAACCCACATCATAAAGAGGGATTGAAAAACTTAATTTAAAAATGGGAATGCGAATCGTAAAGGTTCCAAAATATAAAACATAATTGGATTAGTAGATAAAGTGAAAAATGGAATGAAGGTAAAATGTATACATGGAATAGAAAATTAATTACTACAGACTAATAGATAGTGGAAGATAATATGGTCTTGAGAAATTTGATGACCACAAAACCATAAATATATGATGCGTTAAAAGACCATAAATTAATTTGAAATTAAGGAAAAAGTTTCAAAATTTTATTTTTGGAACTATTTATTAAATTTGAGGTATTATTTTACTATCAATATAAATAACATGATAAAAAAAATTACATGATTTATTCCCATATCAAAATAACAACTTCATCTTTTGGTTGTGTTTAGATAAAATTGAGCTTCATCTCTTACTCTAAGAAATTAATACGCAAGATAACATTTTCATTCCTAGGGAACTAAAATTAACTTTTAATAGATCATAATATAAATAAAAGAATTAAAAGTCATTCCTCATATCTCTAAATATGTATTGAATGCAAAATAATTAACACCATTTTCACCAATATGAAAAATTTTACTCTAACCTCAAACAAGAATACCCAACGTTCAAAATAAACCATTACAAAAGTAGTTAACATTAAACCCTTCCAAAATATATCTGAAAAAAATTTAAAATGCAAATTTTTTTAAATATGGTTATTATATTTCCAAAATAAACTTAACATTAATCCCCTAAACAACATAAAATATCTCTAAATGTTATATAGAAAATATCTGAATACCTAGATCATATATTCTCATGAAACGTGGTAATAACATGAATTACTATAAAACATCAATGAAAACATTACATGATTTTAAAAATTACTAATTTCTTAAATAAAATTATAGATTATAAAATATATTAATTAAATCCCAAAATACTTTAAATTACATCAAATATAACATAAAAAACTTTTTCATCAAATTAGTAATGAGTTCCTAGGTTATCAATACAATCTCATTAACTTTGTCAATAATCTCTTTATCTCAAGTAAACATTATTATTTCAATATCAATCATATATTAAGGGTTATATTTCCCTCAATAATGTGTTTTTCCATAAAATATATGAATCCTATTAAATCACTTTCTATTTCCTCATTACTATAGAAAATATTCTATGAGATACTTAAAAAACTACTACAAAATGGTCCTTAAATATTTCCTAATTTTTGTAACTAGAATACCATTGATAAAAATACTTACACCTTATAATTATCAAATTAAAATCATAAATACTTTAATAATTACACATCCCTATTAAACCATTTTCTAGGATTTGGTATCTTATTATTTAATACCTCATACCTTTCATAAATCATTTATAATGCTATCATCATCAATAGTAAAAATTTTAATCATATAAATTATTGATCATTTTTAAGAGATTTAAAATTTATAAATTTATTTTAACAATGCACATATTTTCCATATTTAATGAATTCAAATATTGATGATACCTCAAGAAATGTTTTATTCTCATCCATTGAGTTAACCAAATTATTCCTTTTTTCTTTGATAATTACTTTCTCTATGTCCTTATTTTCCACACCCAAAATATCTTCCCATTACATTTCGAAATTTCCCTTTGTGATTCTTACAACATACATGACATGTAATAAATTGAATCTTATTCCCTCCGTGGTCTTGATGATACTCTATTTCTCTCTTTTTTGGTGTGTAAGGAAACTTACCCAAGTTGAGTTTTTTAGTCATATAATTATATATATGACTAGTAATAAACATAAGGTTTTACATTACACCACATATTTCACTTGGTTTCCCATAATGAGAATCATTACATTTTCTTTTAAGACAATTCTTCCTATTTAAATCATTTACTAAAACCAAAAATCATAGTGTGAGAAAAAATAATCATAGTGGAAAACCGTATAATCAGAAAAATTCATTTATAGGATGCCTAAATCAAGAAATATTCTTTCAATATTTGACACATTAGGCCTAAACTATGTCATTCATGGTCCCCATCTATTCAAATCCATCATATTTCTTTTAAAAATAAAATGCGATTTTTCCAAGAATATCCATCAGGAGTGAAAAACTTGGTGAATAGTGAGGGCACAATCACCCTCCATCAAAATGATGGTTGATATATACTCAATCAAATCTCTTTTTTTTATTATCTCTAGATTTTTTTGTTTCAAAACCACATCCATTTATATTATCGTAACAAAAAAATATTTCTAAGAAAACTATATAATATATTCCTTATAAAAACATTAGGATGTTATCATATACTTAGAATTATCCCTAGGTATTTCACATAAGTTCTCTAATAGAAATATATTAAGATTAACTAAACCCTACTCAGATACCAACTATAATAACCCATACTTTTCATATATAAAATTCCTATATTATTAGATGAAAATTTATAATATAAAATTATGATACATGCTATAACCATAAAGGTTTAGTGTCTTCAGAAACATGGATACATAAAAAAACAGTTTATAAAAGATCTAAATTTCCTCCCAATTATTTGTTCATATTTATCATCCTTCTTAGAAACATGATACTTAATTTTGTTAACATATCCTAGATATTAGAAACTATAATATAGGGTGAGCTCATATTCTTAGTAAATGTAAAAACAGAGATATCGATGATCATGTAAACCAAATATGATATTAAAGGACATGTAAACATGAGATTAAAATTTGAAAACCATGAAATGAATATAAAAAATCATAATCTTATATCATAGAAAAACCACGACAGATTTTAAGAAATTAATCTTAAAGTAATATATTAACCTGAGCCAAGTGAGCATAATATTTGCATAAGATATATGGTTTTCGCATACACATAAGCATATAAAATTATTTCATTAGTAGTCATGGATCACTTCTAGGATTATCATAGTGGATTGGGTTCACTCCTCCAAACCATCATATGCTTATTCAAGGTTTACTCCCAATACTATCATAGTAGAAATAGTCCCCTACTAAACAGGGTTCACTCCTCATTTCAGTATTCAGTATCTAATGATATATCCATCTTTACCCAATGCATTGGGGGGGGGGGGTTGATTATAGGTCCACTAATAACATAATTAAAACCATACATATGGGTACTAAAAGATCATAAAAATCATCATATTATAACTTTTGAAAATGAAAAGAGTTTCATAATCATTTCATCATAGAAAGAGCAATGGAAATAAAATATGTTTAATAACATAAATAGACCATGAGAAAGAAATGGGTTTCATAGAATCATACATAAATCATCATAACCATAATCCACACAAAAAACAGTATTGTATTGTATCATTCGATAATAAACCCAGTGATGTATAAGTTACATAAAAAAATGTTATGATAGATTAAAAATTCCTTAAAAATAGCATTGAAACATTTATTGAAGAAAATACCCCCTTTTCTTTGAAACAACTTATATTAAATCTAAAAAATTTCCAAATATTAAAGAAAATTTTTCATTAAAATGATCCTTGGAAACTTATAAATGAATCTTTAAATCATTGATTTGTCATCAAAGTGGTAAATTCCATTCATTTTGTGTATGTTAAAAAAAATATTCATTTCTCCTTTTGAATAAAAAATCAGAAGTGCCTCGATCATAAAATGACAAGAAGAATTTTTTTAAAAAAAAAATTAAAGTAAAAAATTCATAAAAATAATTTATAAAAATTACTATATTTTAGTAAATATATACTTGATTTGTTTTATAAAACATGGATATAGAAGAAAAAATATTTTCAATTAAAGAGAGAAATAAAGTTGGGTTTCCTTGAAAATTTATTTTTTAATATTAGGTTTTAAAAAGAGGAAATGAAATTAAAACATGTAATATCCAAAAATTACTATATTAGAATAAAATATATGGATTTCATGATATATTGATCATAAAATTCATGATTTGAAATGATATTATAAAAAATACCAATAAACAATGATATTATAGCATAAATACCTTACCTCTTCAGAAACATTTGAATCATAATACCAATGAAAGAATAAAATAAAATTAAACATTAAATTTCATGATCATACGATGATTCATAATATATCATGTCAAAGGGTCTATATATATACCTCATAAAAGACAATAGATTCATAACATACCATTTTTCCCAAAGAAGAAAATTTTAGATGATAAACCCTTACCTCAAGTTTGACGTTCATTGAAGGTGATCTATTATAATGTATAATAAATTTAAAATCTTTAAAATCCTTTAAAATAATAATTTATATAATTATTATTTCATATATTATGCACTTATAATATTTCAACACCCATTTTTTAATAATTCCTTATTAAAACAATCATTTCCAAGTGTTATCGGTATCATTTTTCATGAGACTTTCAGTTCGGTAGTTCTAATAAATGTTCATATATAACGGTTACATTATATATATACTTTTAATAATGATATAAATATCATATATATCAATTATATATATATTTATATATTTATGTTCATATATAAAATATAGATATAGAAAAATGAATCATACCGTTCATGGAGACGGTAGGATGTAAATAAGCATGAACAAAGTTTTAAATTTTAGATGGATGGGATGAAATAAATGTAAATAATAACCCAAAATTAAAAACTCATTATTATATTATTTTTAAAATATATCCTCATTACCATCCATGTAAATCATAAATAAAAAAATAAATCACATCACTTCGTGGAGGTAGTAGTTCACATGTACACACAGATGACATTAATTTTTTCCAATGGATTGGGAGGTATGAAATTAGATTTCATATTATAATTACAGAATAAAAAATATGTAATTAATATTACATATAAACGTTAAACCAATCATAATAACCGTCAATGAAATATGGTGATGGAAAATCAATTGTATCATTGCCTGGAGATTATAGGCCTTACACACACATGTGCGATACTTTCAATTCCAATTTTTTGAAAAAGAGGAACAATACTGGTGGTATAATAATAATAAAACTTTATTTAGTTGAGGATATTTAATTTATTAATTTATAAATAAGATCTCATATTTAGATGAAGTGTACGAAATTTTTTGAAATAGGTCGAGTAAGACGATTACCCCTTTGGTAGGCCTTCTTTAGATCCCTTATTAAGAACCCTTGGAATGGTCTTTAAAGAATACAAATACCTATAATTCTTGGATATATAATTTTAGAAGTGTTTTATTAGTTTTTAATGAGATATATGGCTCATATTTATGTAAATAAGAGAAACAAGGGGTTCCCTTTTACAAGTGAGGGGAGGGGTACTCTTGGAATTTCCATCAATATTAAAATATAATAAATTAAATGTCAATGAAAATGATTATAAATAAACATAAATTAAAATATAAGGTTTTATTTGAAATAAATAAAATCAAAAGATAAAATTTGGATAAAAGGGGGTTTAAATGTTATCTTTGGGTTTAACACCTTAGTTAACCAATATATACCTTAATTGTGGTATGCAATTTTTCACTCTAAAACGGGTATAATTTTACATATAAGATAAAAATTAGACCATTAATGTCGAAGGGATTATTGTTTAGACTATTCATAATTATAATTATCCCCATTTTTTTATAATTTTTAAAAAAATTAATAATATATTATTTTTTTAAAATATCATTAAGGACATTTCAATAATATTCACATAATTTGACATTAAAGGCAACATGATTCAACTTTAATTTGAATAAAAACCATTAAAACATATATATTGGGTTATATTAATCTATAAAATTATAGGAATTATAAGTAATCCAAAAATAATATTTTTAGGGTTTTTAAAATAATTTACGTTATTTTTCAACTGTTTGCACAAGCACTGTGTTAGCATTGCATAAGGAATTAAGGTAATTATTTTAATATTAAAAATTAAATATAAATTACCAATGTAAAAAATAATATTATAAATAAACATTTATAATAGAACTTATCCTCTTTTAATTGCCATGTAAATCTTTTATTGATATTAAAGTCAAGAGAGTGATATTTTTGAATTGTCTTTACTTAAAATAATATAAATGAAAATATCAATGGAAAATGAAAAAAAATAAAATATAATCTAAATTTATATGAATATGGTATAATTCATCCCACAAATTATGTAAATTAAAGTATTGGGTTAATATTTAGCCCTTATCTCATGGTTTTAACCCTAATTAACCCATTTTATCTGTACTATGGCCCCAAAATTTACTATGGTTACTATTCATATTGGAAAATATAAAAAGGTACTATTCATCAAATTTATACCTACTAATTAAAAAAATTTATTTCATTTTTCTATATTCAATTTCTATAAGGTAAGAAATCAATTTTAATATAAATTTATTTAACGGAATGAAAAATAGTTTTAAGAAAAATGCGCTTTTAAGCCTAAAAATTAACTTATATCAAAATAATGAATATTGACTACTAAAATGTAATAAACTATTTTATTCAAAAAAATGGATCACCTTTAACTTTAATACCAAATCTGAAATTAAATTGATCTTTTAAATTCATTTATTTAATGAAAAGAAATGACATTATTTAAAAAAAATCAGTGTTTTTCACTATTCACTAAAAAATCAATCATTTTAAAAAACCTCCAAAAAATTCACTAAATTGGATTCAAGAAATTATTTGAGGGAAATGTGTAATGTTATTATATAAACAATATTATTTTAGTTTATTCTAATATATAACATCATGGTTAAGAGGTTATCATGCGATCGCGTGACCGATCAGTCATCATACGATCACATGGCCAATGGGTTATCATGTGATCAAGTGACTGAGGGTGTTCATGAGATAAAAAAGGATTAATTGGTCAATAATCTAATTTGATCCTAATGGTTTATGAAATTTTCAAATTGGAACTTCTTTTTCCTAATTCCCACCCTTAAAATTCACTCAACGGATTTTCAAACTTGAGACTTTGAAATTGTGTGAATCATCCTAAATTATTCTTTCATCACCCATGTGCCTCCATCAAATTTTATTTATATTTTCAAGTGGGATTTTATTTAGGTATAGGGGTCTGACACCATCACTGATTTTCAAAGTAAATGATCGGTATGTACAGGTTTGATGCAGTCGAGGGATAATGAACAAGTTAATCCATCACTCGTCACTAATCAATTGCATGCTCAAGTAACATGTCTTTGGAGAGTCATAAAACATTTTCAATGTAACATTATCACATATATCATTTACTATAGAGTCTATATACTAGATACATCATGTAATCCATATTGAGTGATAAGGGGCTCACAATCGCCTGTTTTTTTCACACTCATCACATGATCGAGGAGCATCACATATTAGATTTGTCTTTAAGAGTTGTTGGTCAATTATTCAGTGTGTCACATGATAAATTGGGAATACATTATTAGACTTTAATAGAAAGTATCTTATGATCTAGTATAATGATTAAGAGTGACTATAAATCCATTTCATAATAGATAGACTGTAAATTCCATTTTGTTATCCAACAAACATCTCAGGATCACATAACTAGGGAGTGTCACCTGATGTTATTAAGGTCTCACAATTGCATATGTCCAGGGGAATCATGTGTTGTGCATGAAAACTTTCCAAGATTTATGATACATTCAAATTTTTGAATATTTTTATGTGTGTTAATATTAATCTGGTATAAATAACTTGTTCTTCAAACAAGAACATGAATGAAAGATATAGATTTACAATATTATGGTTTGATAATCAATCATGGTTTTATTCCCGTGCATGATAAAAATAAAGATGAGTTTAAATCTCTATATGAGCCTCTAAATATCGAATGATAAGGTTTTTTATATTGAATAAGACTACACTTCATTTAGACAATGTAGATTTATTAGACTGAGTGGTTGAAATTATGTTCGTATCTTTAAGGGTGGTGGAATAGTGACACAAGTCAAGTGCATCCCACATCGATGTAATGATTAGTCCTTGAAATGGTTTATTATCTAGGATGTGAATATGTCTCTCTATAAGGGAGTAATGATATATTCTCTAGGATTTCACAGGCACTTCCCCATACTGACATATAACGACATGAACATTTTTAAAGGAAATTCCATTTTAAATGAGTAAATTTCTTTTTATGAAATAAAATTATTGAAAAACATGCACTGATTTGGATTTTAGAACATTATAAGTTATATCCTATCATATTTAAAATAATATTAATCATCATAACCATAGATATTATTGATATTATAAAATGATAGTATGATTTTTATACATAAAGGGTTATGAAAAATCCATTTTTCATAAACAATAGTTTTGATCGGATCCGTGTTATTCTCATATTGATTTAGTTTTGATAATTACTTCAAACCATCATTCTTTGATTTTAATAAATTTTTCTAGTGTATTGGATTCAGTATGTCATAGTTTTTATTTTATATCTAAATTAATATTGATCATACTATTAAAATAATTTCTTCCATTGGAAAGATGAAAATATTATCTTTATTTCATTTGTTTTTTTCAATGTCGAATTAAATTTTTTCGATGGTAAAATAATTCACAAAATCTATTAGAAACTGTTCAAGGGACACTAAATTTTTCATCTTAATGTCACCTATAAATTAAAATGATATGTAAAGATACAATGAATGGATTAAAGTTATAATTTTACAAGTGTATAGATAATGTATTTATCTAAACATAATTATTTATGTGGAAGTATTAAAAGGATTTTTCGGTTCTCTAAAAAATCACTAAATTTTCTACAACATTTTAGAAACTCTCTAAGGTACATATTTGAAAAATTGAAATTTTTTTACTTTAACTTCTAACAATATAGAAATAGATTGAAACCTACTATTTTGAAAATAAAATTATTTTATATTTATTTCATTAGTTTACATCAAATGATAATGTTTCCTATAGAAATGGGGATAACCTTGTTTGTTTAAGGTTCAAAAATTCCAATCGGTTTCTAGCTAGTTTGTTTGTAGAACAGAAAACATCCAATGATTCTATATCCATTTGGACCAACTCTCCAAAGGTAGGTTCTCATTAGTTGTGGACCGATGAGGTTAGAAATTTTCATTGGTCGAGAGGATGGGAGGTCGGACTCATCACACCATTTTGGGGGGAATTACTGTCTACTCTGGGACTTTCTTTATAGATTTGAGTTATGTTCATGAATCCTTATTAAATTACCAAGTATGAAAATGGGCTTTAGATCTAACAATCAATTATTGATATGTATAAAATATATAGAATATTTTATATGTATTTGAGGTTCTTCATTGATAGAGAATCATATATATTTGTTTAGAGATTCGTAGTCAATGGTATCCTTGAAAACATTATATAGAAATCTCTTATTCATTATGATAACCATCATGGTTTTAAGGCCACTCAGTGGGGCACTAGAAGTTTATTGTCATTTAGAAGGACATGGATTATTTCAGAGTTGGGATCATACCTGCAGATGGGCTACCTATGTATCCTTGTTTAGGAAAGGAATCAGAACCCATATAGTTTGAATAAAGAAGTATGAGTTTTATGCATGATTGATGTCCAAAGAAAGATGTCATAATTAATTTTACACTCTAAGCTCACGTGAGTCATACTCGGTGTGAGAAACAGGAGGTATTAGTAAATCCTAAGGATTGTGCCACAAAAGATGAAATCATAAGGAATTATGTGGGGATTATGTATGTATTACTTCCCAGATAGATGATAATTGGGTTTTACTTCAGGGAAGAAACCCAAGGATAAGGTTCATAAAGGTATATTTGCTTTATAGATATTTGGATACTTAACTTAGGACTTAATCCTAAGAAGGATGCCCAAATTAGAGGGGAATTATGATTGGGATTTATTCCTAAGAAGGAAGTCCAAATCAAAAGAAATTAAGAATGGTTAAGAGAAATTACGACTGGGGATTATTCCAAAGAAGGAGGCCCAGGTTAAAGGGACTTGAGAACTGGGGCTTATTACTAAGAAGGAGGTCTAGGTTAAGGGGAATTATGATTGGGGCTTACTCCGGAAAAGGAGGCCTAGGTTAAGGAACATTGGATTGGGGCTTACTCTTGAAAAAGAGGCCCATGTTAGGGATCTTTGGATTGGGTCTTACTCCTGAAAAGGAGGCCCAGGTTAGGGAACTTTGGGTTAGGGCTTACTCCTAAAAAGGAGGCCCAAATTAGGGAACCTATCATCTTAAAGGATGAGTTTGAATGAATGAAATCTCTCACCTTAGTGACATGAATATATGTAAATCACTAGGTTTAGAGAGATGTTCCACATAATTCCTTCCAGATAAAGAATCCAACAAAGGAAACATGAAAAAATGGCTTTGAAGCGGGGTTTGAAGGCTAAATATTGAAGAGGAGAGGTGGATTTGAAGAAAAGAGCTGAATAGGCAGTAGGGGCACCCAAAAAGAGGCAGGCGCGCAAGTTTTATGGGGGCGCACAGGTCCTGGTCGCACAAGTATACCTACACGACACATTTGTACTTGCACGCCAATTAACCAATGGGGTTGTACTTGGGCGAGACTTGGCTCAAGCCCTTAGTATTATCCCTAAAGGCTTCGAAAAGGGTGGAACAGAGGTTCTGTTGAAGGGAAAAGGCGGCGCACAAGTTTCTTTATTTCGATTAAGGGCTAGGCACTTAGGCACGCAAGTGTTGGTGAATTTCAACACTTATGAATGGTTACCCCTCTTTAGATCTTCCATTCTAGGTAATAAATTACTTTAGAAGTGTTCAGAAGACTTCTTGAAGAGACTAGGGTGCCGAGAGCTGAAACTTGAGTTTCTGGATTTTTTCATCCCGAAATGGGGGGCCCACAAGGGGTATTTATAGGCTACAGAAGACCATGGGAATAAAATCAAATAGGGTGTGCAAGTCACCTGCGCGCCCAATATGTGGTGCACATCTATACCTATGCCACCATCATGGAACTTGCGCAGATCATGATTAAAGAAATCCCTATTCATGCCTTTGTCAATTTTTTATGTTTCTTTAATGGATGAATCACTTTCTGTTTAAGGTATTCCCCTTTTCATTTGTTAGACTCTGTGATGGAAAGGAGCATCAACAAAAGTCCCCCCTCAGAGTTGGATTCGAAAGGAAGGAGGATTTGACTCTGAGGTAAAGGAGAAAACCAAGGAAGGGTAGAACACAAGTTTTGAGCGCGCAGATA
Source organism: Viscum album (assembly GCA_963277665.1). NCBI lineage: Eukaryota > Viridiplantae > Streptophyta > Magnoliopsida > Santalales > Viscaceae > Viscum > Viscum album. Next base: position 110,332,939 of record OY728142.1, read on the forward strand.
GTGGCGTAAATGTGAGAGGCACGGAGGCCTTGGCGCATAGGGCTGCGACTTTGCCTATAAATATGAGTTCAATTCTTGTGAAAATCACCCAGCTTTGAACGGTTCTAAGTTCTCGCCATGCAGGTTGCTGATATTCCGCATTTTCATTGCTTCTATTCATGTCGTGCTTCTGCAAAGGTATTTTGACCTGCGCGGTGATACCTGCGCGCCAAAACCTATGCGACATAGTTACACTTGTGCGCCAATATTGGACTTGCGCGCCTTAATGCCTTAGCCATTTTTTCACTTTTCTTTACAAATTTTATGAAAAATCAACTCACTTAAGAGTTAATTATTCGACCTTTGTGCAGATTCAATGGCTCCTAGAAGAATTGGAATGTCTGATGAACTGGCTAGAAAGAAAATTGATGACATGATGAACGTTGTTTTCTATGATTACTATGATATATGCGACAACACTCTTCCAGATTTGGCCAAGTACATGGAGAAGTATCGTCTTAACTTTTCACAGAGCATCTACTTGCCTCTGTATGGGCATGGTCATCTGCAAGAAGTCAACATTCCAGAAACAAAGAACTATCTCCCGCATTCTTGGTTTCAGACTTACACCAATTTTGATTCAGAAAATGTCTCAATGGGAGGATCATTTGTAAATACTAGAATAGTGGAGATGGCCTATATAATGCATCATAGCCGTTGTGCCTCAGATCTGGAACCTCACAAACCCGAGCTGCAACTGCATTGTTATCCTTCAATCATATGAAATTATCAGATGGATCAATCCAAAGGCTGGAAGAAGAGTTTAGACTTCTATCCTGGAGGAGGTGTGAAGCCAACTTGGATGTGGGAATATTGGGTGAGACAAACATGTGCAGATTTTGTCGAGGATTTTAAAGGAGCTACAATATATGAAGCCGTCTGGGGTGGGAAGACATATGTTTATAGGAATGATGACTTTGTGCCAGAGCTAATTAGCTTCTAGAGCCCAAAAACCAATTCTTTCCTTCTGACTCATAGAGAAGTAGGCATCAATTTGTGGGATGTCTACAAGATCTCAGGGGAACCAAATCTAGGCTACATTTATGTTGAATTCATCCCTTCCAAGGTGACTTGGAATAATTCTGAGAAGACTCCAGCTTTGGCTCGATAACTATTGAAAATCATCTACATGCTCAAGAATTCCAAGACCTCCAAAGCTCATTCTAGAAAGGATATTCATCTAGAGGAGTGGATGGATATGTTTCTTAACAGGAAGGTGGGAGAGTGGCCCACCTGTACTCATCCTACTATTTTCCCCAGGATAGAGAAGAGGGGTGCTTCTAGCACATTCTGGCCAACTCTAGAAGTAGGAGAATTTGAGAAGTGGGGGTATGAAGTGGATCATAGAATCCCAGAAAGACCCATCTAGCGGGCTTATTAGCATTGTGGCTCAGTGTTTATCTTTTTCCAGTTAGGGATTCGAAGAGAGGTGTCAGGACAGGGACCTTCGTTGTGGTATCCAAGTTGGCTGAGAAGAAAATGGTTGGGTTGGCCACCCCCATTTTGGTGAAGATTCACAGGATCTTACTCCATGTCTTTATGGGTAAGTATCATTTGAGAATAGTGGGACCATTCCAAGTTTTTTGGGGATGGATCGCCACTCATTTTAGGACATATGCTATACAGAATGGAGTACAGGTTCCTGGAAGTTCTTTTAGGCCCTCTATGTAGGCATTTTCTGGAATTTCTCCATTAGCTCTCAAATCCTATGATATGAAGGCGAGGCTAAGCATGTTCAAAGAATTCAATTTATTTTCTTATGGAAACCCTCCAACAAGGAGGTTTATTGATGATGGAACATCTGGTCTGGAATTGAGGTCCTACATGCTAGCTTATAGAGATGGTGTACTGGCCACAAAGATAGACGGAGAGATTATATGTGAGGCCTATGCTCCATACAGATTTTCACGCCAATTCAAGAGTCGGCAGAAGACTGTTGTATCTCCTTTTGTGCATGTCAGGTTAGAGAAACATCAGATGGTTTCCCGAATATTATTATTGCTGACATCTATGGAGAAGACCGGGGAAGTGTTTGATCTACCAATTCATAAAGTGCCGTGTAAGTTGACTACATGGTATGTCGTGAACTAGATAGCATCATACCCTGAAGGGGTGTTGAATCATCTAGCTTATTAAGTGGGAAAAAAAGAATTGTAGAGAAAGAAACCCTTCATCTGGAAGGGGATTCTTCCCCACCTGGAGATGATTCACCAGGTTTCTCACCTAGGTATGGCTTGCTGGATTCCCAAGATGGGGGTTATGAGGCGCGACATGTGTCAAAGCAGCCTCGTTCTAGATATAATCCTCTTGTAAGAATCAAGATACCAACTCCATCGACTCCTAGTGAGTTACTTCATTGGGAATATTTAATCATCATTACTTTATAGAGCAACAAGTTTTATTTTCATATCTTTTATCTGTAGTTGCAGGAGCTGGGAAGAAGCTGAAGTCTAAGATTGTAGGACCCTCCTTGTAGCCTTCTGGCACACACACTGAATATCTCCGACCAGAGGCTCTCCAGACATGGCGAAGCTTATATTGCGATACTGAAACTTCCTGGCTAGATCTGTGCGAGGTGCTACACATCCCTGGAATAGGGAATCTTCAGGCCTCCACTGATATCCATTTTGAGGATAACCCAAATGAAGTGAAGGCTTACATCATAGAGCTGGAGATGCTCATATATGCCACCGATGATTCCATTTCAATCACCAAGCGGGTGAAGGAAATGATAGATCGTGGCACCACTGAGGGGACTGGTGCTTCCAGAGATGAGGAGTGGCATGATTATGTGGCTCTTGAAGATGTAAGTATCTTTCTTTATTTGCTTTGTATCTTTATTCCAGTTAAATATTTGTTACTCAAGGAAATTACTTTCTTCATCTTGAATCTTGCAAAGAAAGGAACTAATGAGGTTCCTTCACCATAGTATAACTCTGGTGGTACTACCATCGGGTCTAATAAATCTCCTCGCAATCCGGGAAAGATAACTCCATGCCAGCAGGCCATGGAGGAGGATTTAGATACGACTCTTCATTCTCCAATTCCTGTATTTAGAGATGATGATGTCATCACTCCCAAAAAGATGAAGAAGAAAAGGAATTAAAGGAAGAATACCACAGCTAAATGCTTTATCAGTAGTGGTAAGTCGTTTGGACAGTCATGAGTCTTAACCCACAAAAATATTGTTCATACTTCTTGGGATTGCAGAGGATTCTTCAATTTCCCCTTTGTGGGAGAGGATTGAACCTCCTCTGAGAAAGATGGAGGGTGCTGGTGAACAATCAAAAGTTCATGCTGGCTTGGCTGCTCCTGAAGAGGAGCCAGTGTCTGTTCCCAGTACCACTCATGAAGATAATGCAAGGAGACAAGAGCCTGCTTCTGGTAAATTAACAATGCTTCATAACATGTTAAATGAGAAATCAACTGACTTTCATTTTGTGATACTTTAGGTTCAACACCTGCACCTGAACATTTAGCAGCCACTGCAACTGATGCCACAATTTTATTTGAAGAAGCTGTTCGGGGTCAGAGGCCACAGAATGAGGGTCTCCAAGAAGACGTATCGAATGCTCCCACTGGTGAGACTAACCAGGAATCTGAGATAACATTGGCTGAAATGATGGAACTTGGCTCATCTTTTGAATATTTTTTAGATCATGTTAAATTACCATGTAATTTAGAAGATTTTGGACGTGAGTGTTCTCCTTCATCCATTTAAAATAACTTCTTATTATATCTCTGACCATGATTGGTTCAAATGTGCAGTTCCATCTGAACAAGCTACCGAACTGCCAATGCTTGAAGGGGGTACAGACAACCCTACTACTATATAGACACTAGCTCAAGTGGAGTCGAACCAAGTGGAGCTTCCTTGAACTCATCCGAAAAATCCTATTGAAGCTAGGAAAGACGGGGAGGAGCCTTCTCTTGTAGTTGATCTATCGTTGGGTAAGAGATAACAAAATTTGTTGTTGTACATAATTTTAAAGACAACTTAATCAAATTTTTTCATCCTTCGAGACTAACCAAAAACATTCAGTTGACTATTCATAGATTTCAATTTTAGTGGCTAGATCTGGAGGTAAAGCCCCAGTCTCCACTCCAACGAGAATAGAATGTGAAATAAAAAGGGTTAGGGGGGAAGGAGAAGAACATGGAACTTCTCTAAGTGCATTAATTCCAGATTATATTCCCCCGTGTGACAGTGATGCCGAATCAGACCCAGAGGTACAAAAGGCACTCCAGTTTTCACAATGCAAGGCATGGAAGAACACATGGAAGATCATATCTAAAGTGCTTCTTGAAGATCTGTCATCGAAGATCCCCCGACTATCATCCCTATTCGTCATGTTGGGACTTGGCGGTTTTGGATATCAAGAGATCCATGCTATGGTGAAACAAGTCATCTTAATAAGGGAGTAGGAGAAGAGGTATCGTCAAGACCTGACCAGAGTAAGGATGTCAGCCAATATCAGCGAATTTGAGGCTGCAATGTCCCGAGATGAGGCTGATCATGTTGCCAAGTCGAAGGATCTGAAGCATAAGATCAAGGAAAAATTTGTCCAACATATGCACCTTCACCAGCAGTTAGATATTGTTACTGGGGAACTTGACCAACTTAACAATTCACTGGAAGGAGTTCAAATGAATGGTATGAAATCCATTGTATATTCCAAGAAAGCATTGAATCAAGATGAAGAGAGTGAAGCTGGTCGAGTGCATGAGCTTAAATTGGCTGCTGATGAAGCTCAGGATGTCGTAAATCAAATGAAGAGTTATGTTGATAGCCTCCTGTAATTCTTGGAAAAGAGAATAGAATCCAATCTAGGGATATCCTTCTAAATCTTTTGCATCAAATGAAAAACTCTTTCATCTTCAATCATTTTTTCATGCCTTCTTTTCCAACCTGCTATAAATTTTTACCTAAGCCAATGGGCCTAGAAAGAATAGTTTTATTTTTGCTAGAATTATAAAAATAACTCTACAAACTTTGAATCATTTTGTTTTCTCAATATTACCCAAATCATACAAATTGTATGTTTAGTGTGCTGGGACATTACTTTTGTTCAGAGTTCCCTTGTGTTTTGTGGGAAGTTTAAATTCATGCACATCGGACATAAAAAAATAAAGGCTAATGTTTAAGGTCGAATAGCTTTGACAGAATGGATTAAAATTGACTAAATTCCTTGATAGTTTATCTGAAAACATATATCCATACTCAAGTATGGGGGAAAAATGTAAACAATGACTTAAGAAATTTTGAATATGAGGGATGACATGAAAAAAGGGCTAAAAGGAATTAGAAGAATTATTTCCTAAGAGTGAACTTACCACTATTTAACAAACCCGTTAGGGGGTTGAATTATGCAGGGCCACTTAAGGGCATTGGTTTTATAGTCAAATAATAGCATCTTTTGGCTGACAGGTCTGTTATGTAGACTACTTATGCAAGGCCACCTAAGGGCACGTGCTGCATAGTCAGGAAAAAGAACTTTCAGAAATTTTACCTTTTTATTACTAAAAATCCAGTGGATGTTTATGGAGATTCAAACTTTCCGAAGTATAGAGTTTTCTGTATGGAGATAGGTACTTGAATATGGAGAGGATATTTCCAATCATGATTGTCTAAGAACTGGATGAATGTCACTCTTGCAAATGTCTGACCCAAATGTAGGGAAGGGAAATATAAACCATAGACTTGAATAATTTCAGGTCATGAAAAAGACTATGGGACAAATATGTTAAGGATGTATTTTTTTGTGAATCCCTACATATTTTCATTAAGACAAATAAGGACAAAAGAAGTTTTCCTCCCAGGAATGATGTTACCACTATTTAACAAACTCATTAGGGGGTTTAATTATGCCAGGCCACCTAAGGGAATTGGATGCATTGTCAAATTATAGCATCTTTCAGTTGAAAGGTCCATTATATAGACTGCTTATGCAAGGCCACCTAAGGGCTCATGCTGCATAGTCAAACAAAAGAATTCCCGAGTATCAAACATTTTGTGACCAGAAGTCAAGAAAAGGGTTATGGAGATCTGGAATTATTTAAGGTTAGGAGTATGATGCATCAAAATGGGCATTGTGCAATGCATGTAGAGATACACAGACCAATGATGACCACAATCATGTTGTGGCTGGGTCCTGAATTAGGGTGATGGACTTCACTACGTATCCCATAAGAATGGGAATCAAGCCATACATAGTTCTTGAAATATAGTTTAATTTCATGTGGGACGTGAGTGTAGGAGATCTTAGTTTAGTGTCATAAAGCTTAGACCATAATAAGGAATACACATTGTGTGTTTGTTAAACCTGATGTGAATGAAGACCAGGGTTTTCATACCAAATTCATATTTTCATAGGGGGACATTTCAATGTTGGGCTAATGGGGCTTGCTCCATGAAAATCAAGAATCTTTTTCTGACTGTAGTGGCGGAACTCCTGCATGTAATCTGGTATGAAAAAAATAATTTACTTCATAACAATTGTTCTTTTAGTCTCAATGCAGGTAAAATGCATATTCTCATGGCCATCAAGGATGCTTCCTCTCTTTAGAAGGATCATTGTGAAAATTCTGTTGGTGATTTTATGATCCTTCACCGTCTTAGGATTGCGGGATCTTACAGACACCCTCGGCGCACTTTTGAAGTATTCTGGCAAGCCCCACTTCCAGGATGGATCAAATTGAATGTCGACGGTGCCTCGCGAGGAAATCCGGGTCTGGCAGGTTGTGGTGCCATTTTTAGAGATCATATTGGTAGGTTCTAGGGTTGCTTCTTTGGTGGTTGTGGTACGGCCTCAGCTCTGGAAGCTGAAATGCTGGGTGTGATTCATGTGGTGGACTTTGCCAAACAAAAGGGTTGGAACAAGCTGTGGATTGAAAGTGACTCAACCACTATGGTGCAAGCTATCTGGAAGGGGTGGTGCATCTTTCCTGGCCGCTCACTCTTCTTTGGATGCAATGACTTGCTACACTCTTGGACCTCAACTACATTGCCACACATGCTTACCGTAAAGCGAACATGGTTGCTGACAGTCTCACCAACAAGAGAGTCAACCAGTATATTACCCAGCTTGATGATTTGCCTGGTGATTTGCTCCCTCTTTATGATAAGGATTTTAATAATATTCCTTCTTTCAGACTTTTGTAGCTTCCCTTTTTTTTATAAAATAATTTGTGCCTCGGTCTTTGACTGAGGCACCACCTTCTTAAAAAAACTAAGGGACTGAAAGTGGAATTTGGGGTTAGTCCCAAAGACTTGGGGCTGGATTCGAGGGATGATCGAATGTTCCTACGTATCCCATAAGGATGGGAATCAACCCGCACGTAGTTCTTGAAATACCTTCTGTACAGATATGGTTCGTACAAGTGAAGGGTGAAAGGGGACTTTAGTGCAATGATGCTTTGACCGAAGATTAAGGTTTGAAAATTTCCATGTATGCACATAGTCTTTGGAATATAATGTTATTGGAGATCAATGTAAATAATGATTCCCTCTCAGGTGAGGCTGTCAAATAATGTTGTAGTTTATTGTCATACAAGACAAAAGTGTGAATAGTTTAACATCATATAGCAAGGACGATGGTGAACCAATGTGAAGAGATTGGTTTTGGGCTTGAACCTCAGGAGGTTTCCTACATACCCAACCTAGAAGGCAAGGATCAAAGTCCGCGTAGTTCGATTAAATAATTAATTGGTAATCAAGCTTTTCTTGAAGAAAACCACCTAAAAAATGGTGTCGGGACTTACACATGGTTAGTGGCCCGTGGCCTAGAGAGGGTGTTATGGTTGAAGTCTACTCTAAGCTCACATGAGTCATACTTGGTGTGAGAATCAAGAGGTAGAAGCAACCTTAATGAAGCATAGTTTTATGTCATGTTGGACGAAAAAGGGTCTGTGCAGTTTAATGTCATGCAGTAAGGACTAAGGGGGGACTATTCAGTTTAATGTCATGCAGTAAGGACAAAAAGAGGGGCTGTACAGTTTAACGTCATATAGCAAGGACTAGTGTTGTACGATTTAGTTCCATGTAGCTAGGAAATTTGGCTATGCAGTTTAATGTCTTGTAGTAAGGATAATGGGGACCCAGTTTAACGTCATGTTGGACGTATTAGGGACTTTTCACAGTTTAAAATCATGTTGGATGTTGGGGTGCTATAAAGTTTAGCGTCATGTAGCTAGGATGTAAGATGGACAATACAGTTTAACATCATGTTGGACGATGGTACGAATAGTTTAAGGTCATATGCATAGACCAGAGTGATGTATTTGTGTTATACAAAATACTTCTTCATAAATCTAGAATTAGTTGGAGTCGTGATGAGTTATCCATCCATTGAGATTAAGGAATAAGCTCCATTAAAGTAGACCTTATGTATTGAGTAAGGTCCTTCTCATTTTGGATCAAGCTTTGGAGGCTTCTTTCCTGGTATCATTGGATTTCTGAGAACGAATACCAATTCTCCTTGAATAAATGAATGATGACGAACATTTTTTGTAGAAAGCTCGTGCTATTTGATTCTGATAGACTTCCAAGTGGTGTAGGGTGCACAATCTTTTCTCATCTAGTCATTCCAATTCATCCAATCTCTTTTGAGATTGTTCATCTGTAGACGACTGATCACAAATGGCTACCCGGAGCAAGGGTAATTGAACCTCAATGGGAAAGACTGCTTCTGTTCCATATACCAATTAATACGGAGTTGACCGCGTTGTAGTGTAGGTGGTGGTCCGATAAGCCCATAATGCATGAAAGAGTTTATCAGGCCATGATTTCTTATCTTTATCCACCATCTTTTGCTGTATGTTTGAAAGAGTCTTGTTTAAGGCTTCTATTTTTCCATTGGCCGCTGCACGATACCGAGATTAATGATTAGATTTGATGTTGTATTCTTGATAAAACTTCCTTACCTTGGATGAACAGAAGTTGGTGCCATTGTCCGTCAATATGGTATGAGGGACACCAAATCTGGTAATGATGTTAGACTTGATGAAGCTGACAATTCTTTTAGAACATATTTATTTGGGAGGTATTTCCTCTTCCCATTTGGAAAAGAAGGTAGTAACAGTAAGAATATACTTAAACTGCTTGGATGTAGCTGAAGGGTAAGGTCCCACTACATCCATTTCCCATGTGGCAAATGGACACAAGTATTTAGCTGTATGAAGTAAATCTGCAGGATGATGAATGAAGTTGGCACATACTTGGAAAGAATGACACTTCTTTGTGAAATCAACACAATATTGTATCATTGAAGGCCAAAAGTATCCAAGCCTTCGAATTTGATCAGATATTCTATGTCCAGACTGGTGGGAACCACAAACTTCTGCATGTAATTCTATCAAGACATCCATTGTCTCTTCACCATCAACACATCTGAAGAGAATTTCATAGAAACCTCTTTTGTCGAGAATTTTATCTAGGTGATCTGGGCTATCCTAAAGAGTAAAATTTACCACACGTCACCAGATTTGTTCTTTCCCGGCTCTATCTAGTGGAAGTGTTCCATTTTTAAGGTATTCTCTGATAGGCGTCATCCGTCCTGTAGTGTGACCATATGGTTCAGAAATGGGACTAATTTAATTTATTTACTCTATTCTGGTTTGAACATAAGGTGAAATTGTACAAAGGTGGGAAATACTGATGATTGCCTCGTCCTGATTTGGATCTTCCAGAGCTATGACTATATTAGCCACCGCATTAGCTTGAGCATTTTGTGATCGCGGGACATAAGAAAATGTCGGTTCCAAAGGAAATTCCTCCATTAACTCTCTTATGTAATCATACAAAGGGATCAACTCTTCTTTTCTGATGGCATAATCCCCATTGGCTTGTTTGATCACCAGGTATGAATCACCTTTCACCTTTAAGTGATTCACATGTGCCTAAAGCGCCAACTCCAATCTTGTGATGAGAGCTTGATATTTTTCCCCATTATTTATACCGACTTCCCAAAATAAGAAGGAATAGGGTAGCACAACCTTTTCTGGGGAAATTAGTAGAATTCCTAACCCAACTTTGTTGAATTTAGGATCTTCCATTTTCTTCCCTGTTGGACTTATGGAAGCACCATCCAAGTACATTTACCATGTCTGAAGATTATCTTGAATAGAAAAGACTTACTCATCAGGAAGTTTAGTATCTAAAGATGTATCTTCTACTGAATGATGTTTAGCAAGGAAATCAGCCAGATCTTGGCCCTTTATTTCCTTTTGAGAAACATACTAGATATCAAATTGCTGCAAAATAACTTCCCACCTTGCCAGACATCCTATAAGCATTGGATGACTAAGGATGAATTTGAGAAGGTTATTGTGAGATACCAATTGGACCTCATGATGTTGTAGGTAGTGTCTCAACTTTTGAACTGCATAGATTAACGCTAGGCAGCACTTTTGAATACTTGAATATTAGGTTTCTACTTCAAGCATAGTCCGAATGAGATGGTAAAGGCTGTTTTCATTCCCATCATCATTCTTATAAGAAAGGAATACACCCAATGATCGCTCTAAAGCTTTCACATAAAGAATAAGTGGACTTCCTTCAACAGGTGGTATTAATACCGGTGGACTGAAGAGATATTTCTTGAGAATATTGAATCCTTTTTGACATTCTTCAGTCCACTAGTAAGTGACTCCCTTCTTCATCAAATTTGGTGAAGGGTAAACCTTTTCCTGCCAAATTGGTGATGAAACACCGAATATAGGACAAGTTTCATTGAATCCCTATCAATTCATTCAAATTTCGAGGAGGTGACATACCAAGGATTGACTTTGTCTTCTCAAGACCGACTTCGATACCATGATGGCGTGCAACAAAGACGAGAAATTTTCCTGAGGTTACCCCAAAAGCACATTTCAAGGGGTTCATCTTCAAATTGTGTTGTCAATGTTTGGTGAATATGACATCTAAATCATCCAAGTGATTAGAACCTTGTTTAGATTTAACTACCAAATAGTCCACATATCATTCAACAAACTTCCCTAAAAAGGGTTTGAAGATACGGTGCATTGCACGTTGATATATTGCGCATTCATTCTTCAGGCCAAAGGGCATTACCTGATAGAAAAACACACCCTGAGGGGCTTTGAAGGTTGTAGATTCTTCAGCTTTGGGAGCCATTTGGATTTGATTATACTTGGAATATCCATCAATGAAGGAAAGTGCTTCATAGATAGCTGTTGCATCAATTAAGAGTTCTGTTATAGGAACTGGAAAATCATCCTTAGGAAAATGCCGATTAAGATCTATGAAATCAATGAAAACACTAATTTGTCCATTCTTCTTTTTCATAGGGAGAATATTATCCAACCACTTGGGATATTGAACTTCTCTGATGATGTTAGCTTTGATAATATTATCCACTTCAGCTTCAATTTTGGAAGCATAAGTTAGGTGTGTTCTTCTTGCGGCTTGCTTAAATCCTTGATGTTCTTCTGGCAAACCCAAATGATGAGTAGAAACATCAGGATCAAGCCCTGGCATCTCGGTATAGTTCCAAGAAAATATATCTTGATTTTGATTTAAAAGTGAAATATAAATTTCTTACTCTTCAGGAGTCATGGCCGCACTAATTAAAGTGGGGTGTGGATCTTATTTTGTACCTAGATTTATTTCTCTGAGTTCATCCATATTGCTAGAGATACCCTCTTCAAATGCTGGAGGAGCATCCCTGATATCTTCCTCTTCTTCTTCAACATGTTTTATCTCTTCTACTTCAACTTGCATAGTATATGATGAAGCAAAATTTCCATAATTAGGAGAGATGTTAAAATTTGAACATCTTGAAGAAGAAGCTTCCATTTCTGACCCTATTGATGATGAAGGGTCTTCCTTGGGTAATAAATCGGAGATGATGGATTGAGAATCGACATCATCATTCACTACGGACATTGCTATAACTTCTTCTGGCCTAGTTGGGAAAGTATAGAATTTATGAATTTTAGTGGATGAAATAAAGACATCTCCAGTTTAGCTTTCATCATTTCTTAGTGAATCACCAATTTCTCCCATGCTGTCTAGCTTGATTTCCATAATTGACATTATGGAAGTTTCCATAAGAGTATTTGGATTTGGGTCTATCATGTCAATTTGACTGATAGAAAACACATAATCTATACTCACATGTATGAATGGGTTTACTGGAATCTTTTCCAAACCATATGGAGCATTAACTTTGGTAACCTCCCATGATGTGGATTTCTCCTTTACCTCTATGTGATAGAATTCCGCCTCAATGTATTGAGATTCACATGTTTCGAATGGGGCCTTATCACCATTCAATGTCCCAATTTGACCATTGAAACAATATTTGATACATTGATGGTATGATGAAGGGATAGCCACATGTTGATGTAGCCAAGGTCTTCCAAGAAAAATATTAAAGTCCGTATCATGTCGAACAACCATGAAATATGAATTGGATACAAGATCTCCAAACTGAGTTTTGAGTCTGATCTTGCCCAAAGGTTCTTGTTCATTTTTATCATATCCTTGCAACATCAAAGTAGAAGGAGATAAATTAGATTCGGTGAGGCCCAATCAACGAAGTGTACAAATGGGGATGAGGTTGACTCTTGAACAATTATCAATTAATGCTCTTCGGATGTCTACACCATTGAACTTGCGAGATAAGTACAAAGGTCTAATATGTCCATGCACAACATCATCTTCATCTTCATCTGTAAAAGATATCACTACATGGCATTCTGCAGGATCATTCTCTACATGGTAGACTTCAGCTACAACAATTTTAGTTGCAAATTCCTGAGGACATGAGAAAGACTCAATGAGTACCTCCAAAAGATCCTTTAATAAATTCAAGGCATCCAGAATTGATAATTTGGCCAGTACTTGGGCCAAATGTTTCAAGATATCATATTTTTTATCCAAAGGTCTGCATTTTCCAACAGGAACATGTGGTTTCCCAGGTACTTTAGAAGTTGATGCTTTGGAAGTAGATGCATCTTGTATCATGGTAGGAATTGGAAACACTCCTGGCCTTGGAAGACTCAACTGACTAGGTCTATTTACTTGCTGAGAGGAAGAAGGTGTAACATTCAACCGATCCTCCAGAATAATTGTGACAGGACTGAATCTACCATGCATGTAATAACTTTATTGTTTTTTTGAGCTCACTGAAGGGATTTTCCACGAGTTTCTGCTGTATACACAGTTCTTGTAGGGATAGAATTGGAATAGTGGCTTCTGGGTTATCTATGTCTTCCTCTGTATCCCAGACCTCTGGAACTCCCTCTAATTCCTCTGTTTGATAAAAGGAACTCATGCTCATCAAGATCGAAACTATGAATGGAATAAGGATCTGTTAAGTGAATTATGTTAACATAACCAAACATCAACTCTTCATCTAATGAAGACTATGCCTGATTAGCCAATTTAGGCGGTGCTGTTTAGTGGGGGCAGTGCCCGTTGCTTTAAATTAGATGGCATAAAATATTCCAGAGTCAAAGACAACTTGGGATTTGACACAATTTAATCTCCTTCTGATTGTTCCTCTTTCATTGAATTATTTCGCCCCTTTGAGGATTTTTCTTTTGATGAAGGAGGTTTTGCTGTGGCATTCATAGCAGAAGACACAATTGGTTTCTTCCATTGCGTTAAAAAAATGTCATGAGTTCCGTTGATCGTTTTCCTGACCATCAAATCATCATATTTCTGTGCATTTTTGTTTTTGACTTCCTACCACTCGCCATCTTCCTCTGGATCTGTATCAGTAACACATGCTACCTGAGCTGAAGAACCTTTCAATTTAACTTGTCCAAAGTCCACCATTTTTTGTAGGAGGTCTTTGAAGACAAAACACTCATGAATAGGATGAACCAACATCTGATGAAATGGGAAATAGTTTGGATGGTCTTCATCTCCCTCCTTATTTAGCCTTTTGGGTCTTTGAAATTGAACCAAATTATTTTCTAGAGTTGAAATGAAGTAACCAAGAACTTGTTCATTTCGGAAAGAATAAACATTTCTCTTTAGATACTCAAATTGTTTCCGTCTTTGATCTCTTTGATAATATTGATGAAACGACCTATGTTGTTGATGCTCAGGAGGTGGAGCCCTTTTTTAAGATGGAGGTTTTGAAGTAGAAGCTGGTACAGGTGCTTGTTAAAGCGTAAATGTAGCAATCTCTGCTTTACCCATTCTCCTTTCTGGAGCTAACGTAATTACATGAGTTTTATCCTTAGTCTTTGTAAGAGAGTCTCTGATCTACTGAGCGATCAATGTAAGGTCATGAAACCCTCCTGTTTATTTCACAGGGATCAACGGTGTGCATAATTCATCAGGAATATTTTCCACACAGATTGGAAACAATTCTTCATGAGGGAGAGCTAAGCTCATGGAATATGTTAATCCCTTCCAACGAGCAATTAAATATGAAACCCTTTCATTCTCCCTTTTCATACAATTTATAAGATAAAAAACTATTGTATTTGGCAATGTTGAGTAGAATTGAAGAAGAAATCATTGACGGAGATCTTCCCATCCTGTAATTGACCGGGATTATAAGCTTGTATACCAGACAAAAGAAGGCCCTTATAATGACTGTACAAAACTCCTGAGCTCAACTGCTTCCTGTTGCTGAGGGGTTCCCATCATAGGATCACAACGAGAAACAAAATGTTTAAAGTGTTGCTATGGGTCTCTCGAACCATTTAAGATTGGTAATGTGGTACTTGCAAAATTTGACGGGGGAGGAATTGCATCAACCCATTCAGGGTAAGCTCCCTTTTGTGGTTGAATTTGTGCACTCTTTCCCTCTATAGCTTCCAAATGAGATTTTAATGACTCAATGGTAGTTATTAACTTTTGAGAAACATCCGGTTGATCTTGGACCTGAGTAGGTGAAATAACTAGAGCTTGGACGGGTGTCGTGGTTGGTACTACAATTTATGGTAGCACCAATGATTGTTGTGGCACATGACCCATAAGAACTAGACCTGTGAGGGTGTACTGGTAAAGGAGGATACTCTTTATTCATCTCAGTAGCTGCAAAAAATTCCCTTGGCTAACTGACTCTAGAATGCTTAGGAGGAACACTACCTTGAAGTAGTTCTGAATTCAACCACCTTAATTCCTTCATTTCTTCCTCTTGTTGTGAGAATATTTTCTCTAGTGAGAGTGATCAACCTTCTCTAGAGAAAGGGTATGCAACTTGATTCTTTACTTTCCCCTTGTTGGATGCCTTTCAGAGAGGGGGAAGATTTTTATTTGAAGGAATACCTAGATTCTGGGTAAGCCTTTGGTTTCGTGTACAAACACCTTCTTCATTTTCCTCTATGTGCACAACTTCTTGAGTAGGAACCTCTTCATCTGATCCCTCTGAGTGAGCCTCATCTGGGGGATCAAAAACAATGACATTGATGACATTAATTGATGCATAACGCATTTCTTCCCTTCTATCGGCATTTCTATGATACTGTCTTTTTCCATGTCCCTGATGAGACACTGCCTTCTGTTGACTTGATCCCTCAGAAAATTCTTGACAAACTGTAATTTGGAGGGAATCTCTTGATAATTCTGCTCTTCATTCCTCTTGTGGCTTCATCCCTAATCGAGAGAAGACTGAATTTGTCTGAGGGAGAGTTTGAGGATTTGAAAAAGTCCTTAGTCCTATGGACTGTGGCTATTCCTGTTGTTCCCACTTAACTCCTCAAATCCTAATTTTTGATTCTGAGGGATGGGTTAAAAGTGTCCCCAGTCTGGAAAGCTGGGGTGGATCTTGAGCTACTACATCTGATACTTTCTTAAAAGCTCTCCTGATGTTGCGGACCTTAGTCCGGAAATTGGCTGGATGCATCAACCTACATCCACTCAAATCACTTGGCTCAAATGACTACTGGATGATCTCTGACACTTCTGTCACCTGATGATTCACTCGCTCTAAACGAGGAGCCTGTTCTATATTCTCATTTTCCTGATTCAAGAGTAATTCAACAACTTGTTCTCTGTATGCATGACTTTGAGAAGAACTAGTTGAGGAATTTTTTTTAGAGAGCCTTTGATTACAAAAAAAAATCCAATTGGATGTGGTCGGCCATGGGAAATGACATTGCATGAGACCATTTTTGGAAAGCTTTGTTGGCTGGAGAGTACAGTGAAATGTAGTGCTCTATGGACACCCCATCTCCTGATATGAATACCAGATGGGGCATTGGAAATTAACTGGCACAATCTTCTTAATGCGCCAAGGCATGAACATTGAAAGGATCTCTACTTATTTTCAGCCTTCGGATATCGAGAAACTGAGAGAGAGGCCAAATCAATTTGTCATTGCAACCATTCTATTATCGTGACATGATTTTCATATTCATCATAAGATAATATTTTCTTTTTCAATTGACAAAGAGTTTTCCACATGTTGAGATGAATATCATGAATATCATCTTCCGCCAACATCTCTGGAATGTCATACTAAGAGTCAGCCAAAAGCCAAAACATGACTGGTACTTCACCTTTCACCAGTTGTTTTTTCATATTCAGCTCTTCCTCCTTATCATTCAATGAAGATTCTTCTACCTGATTAGACCAAAGATGGTTCTTCCTTGTTACTTCAGCGGATTCAACAAGATTGGTAGAGAATTCATTTATCAAACTAGAAGATTAAATGCCCAGAGGTGGTTCGAAGAAAGACCTACACCCCAGCCTATCTTCTAACTGAGAAAGTATTTCACCTGCTAATGGCAAAGTATCAGACAAGACTGGCTTTACATTTGCAAGTTCCTTAAGATAAGAGGGATTTCTCGTTACTGCATTGTCTTTTGATGAATTTTCCAGACAATGCGAATTACTACTACGGAGAGGACTTTCACAGCTAAATTCATCATCATGGGGAGGACCACCATGGTGGGTTACAGCAAAAGATGAAACCTTTTAATCCTTGATCTTATGGACACATAGAGGGTTATGGTGACTCTCATATGAAGATAATACTTCAAGATTGACCGAACTGTCATGAAGCAAGCCTTCATGAGGGAGTGTCTGATGCAGACCTTCGGAATTAATGTTACCACTATTGGGAAATGAGAGAGTAGAATCTTTAGTTGTAACAGATAATTGTCCGAGTGCATCAAGAACACCAACATCGAGTAAGGCCTTATTACAGATTGGCTCTTGATTTCATGACTGTGATGGACGAGTCTTTCTCTTAGACGACTTCTTACTCACTTTAGGAACTACTTGTTGACAAAAGTGGTTATTATGGGAAGGTGTATGTTCCTGCTCAGGAGAAATAGTCAGGTTATGCTAATTATCTCCATTCAAATCAGGTGTATGTGCCTAACTTTATTGTCCATATGACATGGGGAGTATTCACCACAACCCTGTTGGACTGGAACAGAGGCGTGTGTCTGTTCTAGAGTGATATGTGGATGTGTCACTCCACCAGTAGGGATAGATTTTCATTTCATTCCCTGTGTTGCTGCTCAAACTATTATAATATTCCGACAGGAATCCAGAATATGAGAAGGGATTTTCTTCTGCTCCTTCACCAATGTTAGAATATTCTTGGCGACTTCAGCTGCTGGAATGGGAATATACATCCATTCTGTGCTTGGAGTAGGCATGTGTTCCTGCTCTTGTACTCCTTTTCCTGTCAGTGAATTCTGACAGAACTCATGTGTGGGGGCAGAGAGTTGAGTCTGCTCCAAATTTGTCATCGGACCTTTCCGACGGACTTCTCTGAGTGCTACCAAACAAGACTGTTGGCAGACTTGATTAACATTGGAAGGTTTATGTGCCTGCTGTGTACTCTTCATCAAGTATGGTTGATGACTTTCCTTCCATACTGGCAGATGAGACTGCTGACAGAATTGTTGATTGAAAACAGGTGTATGTCCCTGATTACCAGTTTCCACCATATTAGATGTGCGAGCTTCTTTGGTTGTAGTCAGACGGGCCTACTAACTAGATGATGAGTTATAAAAAGGTGTATATTCCTGCCTATAATACTCCACCAGAATTTCCTTGTGGGATTGGCGTGTTGTTGCTAGACGTGTCTGCTGGGAAATAACATTAGGACAGACATGTCTGTATACCCGATCATTATTTCCCATCAAGCTGGATTGATGGACTTATCCGGAAGGGGAAGAAGTAAGAAATTGCTCCTTGTTGACCGGATTTTGCCTTTAGCGGTTCGTCTTGTGGACTCGGGTCTGAGGGACCTGAGACGAACCCCTAAAGGTGATACCCCGGTCATGTTGAGGGCGCACTGCCGCACGAGTTTGGCGGCGATTATTGATGGGAGACCTTGGGAAGGACTCATGTCTCCATGAATTATGGCCTTGAGTGAACTTCCCATTCACCTCCCTAGAATATGGGAGGGACTAGTGATTGTGTTCCGGGGATAATGAATCGAAACGGTTGGAAACGGTGGTTGGCACCACCTGCTTCTTGATTGCTGGTCATCGCCGTCTGGAAAACCAGGGTGAATTATTGACTTGGAGGGCTTGTCGAGCGGCCTCCGGAGTCAGAATGGTACCTTTTTGATGGTATTCCTTAACTAGTGAATATGATAACCATTGTTGAATATGCTGAGTAGGTGATGTATTCCTCAGAGCGGACGAGGATCCAACATGTGTAGTAGTAGATGCATTCACAGGTGTGAATTTTAGTGAAGCCATTTCTGTAACACAGAAGATCTTGGAAAAGACTTCCTATTTGATATAACATACATAATCAAGATAAGTTTGTCCACTACATATTTTGGATGAGAACATATGTTATTGATTGTTTTGTTGGCCCTCTCATTGAGTTTAAATAAGGGCCTAACAAATAAGTAAAAAATCATTTTAACTTGGTTAAGTATTCACGTTGGGTTCACACTTTTTTGTTTCCTATGGAAATGGGGATTACATTGTTTATTTAAGGTTCAAACATTCCAATCGGTTTCTAGCGGGTTTGTTCATAGAACCAGAAACATCCAATTATTCCATATCCATTTGGACCTACATTCCAAAGGTAGGTGCTCATTAGTTGTGGACCGATGAGGCTTAAGAATTTGCATCTGTCGAGAGGATGGAAGGTCGAAATCATCACACCTTTTTGGGGGGAATTATTGTCTACTAAGGGACTCTCTTTATAGAATTGAGTTATGTTCGTGAATCCTTATTAAATTACCATGTATGAAAATGAGATTTAGATCTAACAATCAATTATTGATATGTATAAAATTTAGAGAATTTTTTATATGTATTTGAGGTTCTTCATCGATATAGAATCATTTTTAATTATTTAGAGATTCTTAGTCAATGGTATCCTTCAACACATTATATAGAAATATATTGGTCATTATGATAACCATACTAGTTTTAAAGCCACTCAGTAGGGCACTTGAAGTTTATTTTTGTTCATAAATACATGGATTATTTCAGAGTTGGGATCATACCCGTAGATGGGCTACCTACGTATCCATGATTAGGAAAGGAATCAGAACCCACATAGTTCGAATAAAGAAGTATGAGTTTTATGCATGATTGATGGAAAATAAAGATTTCAAAATTACTTTTACACATTAAGCTCATGTGAGTCATACTCGGTGTGAGAAACAAGAGGTATTTGTAAAAACTGATGATTGGGACACAAAAGGTGAAATAATAAGGAATGATGTGGGGCTTATGTATTTATGACTGCCCAGATAGATGAGGATTGGGTTTTACTTCTGGGAAGAAACTCGAGAACAAGGTTAATAAAGGTATATGTGCTTTATGAAGAATTGGATACTTAACTTAGGACTTAATCCTGAAAAGGATTCCCAAATTAGAGGGGACTTATGATTGGGTTTTATTCCTGAGAAGGAAGTCCAAAAAAAAATAAATTAAGACTTGTTAAGAGAAATCATGACTGGGGCTTATTCCTAAGAAGGAGGCCCAGGTTAAAGGGACATGAGTACTGAGGCTTATTCCTAAGAAGGAGGCCTAGGTTAAGGGGAATTATTACTGGGGCATACTCCTAAAAAGGAGGCCCAGGTTAAGGAACATTGGACTGGGGCTTACTCTTGAAAAGGAGGCCCATGTTAGGGATCTTTGAATATGGGCTTACTTCTGAAAAGGAGGCCCCGGTTAGGGAACTTTGGACTGGGGCTTACTCCTGAAAAGGAGGCCCAGGTTAGGGAAATTTGGACTGGGGATTACTTTTGAAAAGGAGGCCCAAATTAGGGAACTTCTCATCTTAAAGGATGAGGTTGAATGAATGAAATATCTCACCATAGTGACATGATGATATGTAAATCACTAGGTTTTTAGAGATGTTCCATATAATTCCTTCTAGATAAGGACGCCAGAAAAGGAACCATACAAAAAAATGTCTTTGAAGAGGGGTTTGAATGCTAAATCTTGAAGAGGAGAGGTGGATTTGATGAAAAAAGCTGAATAGGCAGGAGGGGAACCCAAAAAGAGGTAGGAGCGCAAGTTTTGTGGGGGTGCTCAGGTCCTAGTATTGCATGTATACCTGCGCGACATAGGTGTACTTGCATGCCTGTTAACCAATGGGGTAATACTTGGGAGAGACTTGTTTCAAGACCTTAGTATTATCCCTAAAGGCTTGAAAAAGGGTGGCGCATAGGTTCTGTTGAAGGGATAAGGTGGCGCACAAGTGTTTTCATTTCCCTTACGGGTTAGACACTTAGGCGCACAATTGTTGGTTAATTTCAACACTTAGGCCTTATTCCCCCTCTTTAGATCATCCATTCTAGGTAATAAATTTCCTTATAAGTGTTTGGAAGACTTTAAGAAGAGACTAGGGTGCCGAGAGTTGAAATATGAGTTTTTGGATTTTTCGTCCCCGAAATGGGGGGCCCACAAGGTTTATTTATAGGCTACTAAAGACCCTAGGAGAAAATCAAATAGGGCACGCAAGTCACCTGCATGCCCAATATGTAGTGCGCAGCTATACCTACGCGACCATCATGGAACTTGCGCGACCCATGCTTAATGAAATCCATGTTCATGCATTTGTCGAATTTTGATGTTTCTTTAAAGGATGAATCACTTTGTGTTAAAGGTATTTCCCTTTTAATTCGTTAGACTCTATGACAGAAAGGAGAATCAACAGATAAAAAGTCTGTTTTTATGGTTACTAAATTATCTAAAGTTATGAAATGTTGTTTTCTTAAATATAGTTTTTCTTGATCACATGAAATCTTCTTTTTGAAGATATCATGAACTGTAGAAGTCAGATTGATTCACTTATTGAAACATTGGAAATTTCTTGAGGTTTAATGAAAATTATAATTGTTGGATGATGCGTTAATCTGATGTTAATGGGCTCAAAAAATTGATTGAATTATGAAGTTAACATGTTCACATTTTTTGAGAGTTTGTACCCTATATATGTAAGTGTAACATATGGTTTGGGAACCCTAAATTTGGAATGAAACGTATAGATCATGTACCCAATGATTTTATAAAATTATGGATCATTAACCCTACATTTGGAAGGAACCCTATATTAGAGGAATAAAAAGTATTGTTTATTAAACCTATGTTTGGTAATAGTCATATATTGTCAACCCTAATTTTGAAGATTTTCATTATATAAAGAAACCCTACATTTGACTATTCAATGACAGGGTTTAAAATTACGTATATTTTATGTTATTTTTTTAATGATCTAAATGAAAGTAAATATCATTTTAAAGATGTTTTGCGATAGATTCAAAGACTTCCATTCAATGGATTAAATCATTCCTATTTATATGTGATGTTATGACTCTCTTTGAATGATTTGATCTCAAATATTATGATTTATTATGCTTCTAGTTATTTAATTGTTTTGACGACATTTAAGAAGGTTGAATTTTTGAACATAATATTTAAATCATTCAATGCAGCTATTATTATACATATATTATTGGAAGAGTTATTAAAATTATTTTCAATGTATTTATTATATATATATATTGTATATAAAGAAGTCAATGGTTCTATACTATTCTAGGGATATTTATAAAGGTTGTTGACTAAATTCATTTTAAGTATCTGAAATAAGATGAATACTATTGTTACTTCTAGATATTTATTCTCCATATATACCTTTCTCTGACATGAAAAAAATATATTAATTAGAGAGGAGAAGTAAAAATTCTATCAAAAAATAAATTGGTAAAATATCTTCATTCCAGTGCTTGTTATTTTAAAGAATATAGAAAAATTATTTAGACATCCTTATTCTATCACGATGTAAATATGAAAGAATCATTAGTATCATTCTCTAATATATTTACTGCTGTTTAAAGAAGAAGAAACCTACGCATCATTGAAGTCTATTTTGATGATTTTGTGCATTATTTAATTTCATCTACATCTATCACTTGCTACTAAAACTATGAGATAAACCTATTTCCCAACAAACTTCAGCTCATCTATTTGATTTGGAGTATTGGATGCTCTGACTTAGTCACAATGGAGTGTCAGTTTCTCCGACTAAGCTGTAGATATTTTGGTTCCATATACTAGAACCAAAAATACTTGTAATGTTTCAACTGCCTGTACTCAATTGTATAGTAATCTAGAAAAGTGGATCTAGTAGTGAAAATCACAAAGATCACGAAGTAGAGAATTTGTGGAGTGGACTAAGGGATTTATATTCCCCAAACCACTATACATCATTGTGTAATATCCCATCATTTATTTATGTTTATTTCTCATCTCTAAGAGAAATGAAACAAATCGCCCCATTTCAAGTGAGAGGTTTTTATTTTTTGAAGTTTTTTAGAAGGACACAATTTTACCCCCTACTGTCTCTTCATCATCCCTATTCTGACACAAGAGGTGGCATCAAAGGTGGTTCTCTCTTACTATATTTCTCTTTTTTTTGGAAATCCTTGAAAATTATTCTATTCATATCCAATACCTAACAAGTAATATCAAAGGGTGCAATATTTTGGATTATTTATGATTCTTTTTAAATCTATCAATCCCAATTTAATGTTTCAAACAAAGAAAAATATTAATGGATGATCTTCGAGAAGATAAGTTGATTATTATTTCTCCATATTTTAATGGCAATAATTTTGTATTTTTGAAAGATCGCATGACTATTTAATTGATGAACCTTGGTTTTAATGTTTACATAAAGACTGAAAACCTTATAAAAATGCTTGAGACCCAGAAAAGTCGGATGATGTGAATGAAACTGAATATTATGTTAATTCAAAACACATGAATGAAATTATATATAGTCATGGTCTTGATGAATTTAACCATGCTTCATATTGTGCTAATGCCTATAATTTGGGGTAGATAATTGAAGATTCTTATAAAGGAACAGATAAATTGATAGAAGTTTTCAATAATTTTTTCACTTGGGAACTCCAATTTAAAAAACTAATCAGGTGTTAAAGGTGTTGATTGAGATATGCAAAGTGGAGAAGAAATAAGACACTAATAAACATATTTAAATAAAAAAGAAAAAGTTTCACTCAAGGTTTTGATGGATGAGTTTTATGATTTTACTTATTTGGGTTAAAATGATGAATCTACTAAAAACTCATAAGTTGATCTTGAAATACTAAACTCAAATCTATGTCGTATGACTCATGCTAATGAGGTATAAGCATATTACTATAAAAATTATGATTTAGAAAAACTTTCTTTTGATGAACATGATTGTCACGACCCGTCCCTGGGGCCCGTGCCGTGACTACCCCAAGCCCGCCTTCTATAGGCCAGGGGCTGGCGACTAGAACCAAAGGCGTAAATCCCTAAGATGGGAAGGCATTTACTTTATGAAAGTAAACAATTACAATAGAGTACTCAAGTAAAGAAAGTACTAGGTAAATACTGAATACAAAAAGTAAGTGCTGAATGTAAAGGGGTTGGAAATACAAGCCCAACAGTAAGTACAGTAGAACTAAAAATCTAGTACAACAGTAATAAAGTAAAACAGAAACCACTGAGTCATCCTCTGAGAATCCCAACTGAAGGGTGGGTAGAGATGGTCTCCTCAGCACCTCGGTTCCGTCTATCTACTCCGTGTACGTCTTGTCATGTGGTCCACCTCTGGGTAGCGTCCAACTCCACAAGTCTCCACCACGATCAGTGATATCCATCGTTTGTATCCAACACAACGTAGTGCAGGCATAGCCCATGCAGGGGTGAGTATAAAGATACTCATTAGGGACCCCGAGACCCCCGATGGTCTCCAAGAATCGATGAAGGATAAACC
Source organism: Viscum album (assembly GCA_963277665.1). NCBI lineage: Eukaryota > Viridiplantae > Streptophyta > Magnoliopsida > Santalales > Viscaceae > Viscum > Viscum album. The sequence continues at coordinate 110,357,171 of OY728142.1, forward strand.
ACAAAAGGAAAGACACAATAATGAAGTATCAACCAACTCTACTTAGGTATATTACCATACATATACCTAAGTTAACAATATTAGTTCGGCTCCAACTATCGAGCCCAAGAACAACCCAGTTCACACAGGAAGAAAAGTCAATCACATCGATGATAATGATTGAAAGTCAAAATCAGATCACACAGGTATACATCTTTCATATAGAGATAGAGGTGATCAGATGTAGTCACTGATTCTTCATCCCTGTCGAACCCATGGAGGATTCTAGTACAGTCTCGTCGCTGTCGAACCCACAGAGGATTCAGTCCAGTCTCATTGTTGTGGAAACCCACAGAGGATTCAGTACAGTCTTGTTGCTGTCGAACCGATAGAGGATTCAGTCCAGTCTCCTTACTGTCAAACCTACAGAGGATTCAGTCCAACCTCATTGCTATCGAACCCACAGAGGATGCAGTCCAGTCTCGTTGCTGTCGAACCCATGAAGGATTCAGTCCAGTTGTCGTCGTCGTCAAACCCATGAAGGATTCCAGTATGATTGTCATCGTCATCAAACCCATGGAAGATTCTAGTACGATTGTCGTCATCGTCAAAACCACGAAGGATTCTAGTATGATTGTCGTCATCATCGAACACATCGAGGATTCCAGTACGATTTTCGTCACAGTCGCAGTCGCAGCCAGCTCTAGGGTTCTCGCACAAAGCTCGCTCGATTCCAGGAGGGTTTGCTCCTCGAGCCAAGGGGTCAACACATCAATTGTCATGAAGCCAGAGTTGATGTATCAAAATGTTCCATCTCTTCAAAAGGAACCCAACGCGACAGACGACGCGTCAATCGGACGCCCGTTCTGAGAGATATTAGCATTTTCGTTCCAGGGGCCTGGTTGGAAATATGCTCGTTCCGAACCCAGCCATTTTTCAAAGTTGTCTAAAACATACTTAGAGTATTAAAAAAGAACCGTTTTGTCGCGAGGGTCCCAATGCCGCAGACGACGCGTCGATCGGATGCACGGTCTTTAAGTTATTCACGTTTAAGTGAAAACGGGACCGACCCGTTAAGCCTAGTGTGCTGGAGGATCGGCCCGACCCGATTTGGCAGGTCTGACCAGGAAGAGGGTCGGGCCGGCCTGGTGAATTGCACAGCCCGACCAAAAATGGCATGCGACCCGGCCTGGAGCGGTGCGGCATGGCCTGGCCCGGTGCGGGACAACCCAGCCCAGCTGGCCACGGCTTGGCCCGGCTGACCGAGTGGCTCGTCCCGGGTGGCCGAGCACTGTGGGGGGTGCAGCCCCCCAGTCTCCCTAACTAGTGGCACTAAGCAGCACCGCCCCTCCAATCCACCCGAACAATGCCGGCAGGTCTTCCCGACGCGAGGGACCCACATGGGTGGGCCGCAGTCTCCCTGCGTGGCACCATGGGTGTCACGACCTTCAACTGCCCGACCGGTCGACAAGCCGGCTGGTTCACCCGCTGAAGCGGCCTGTGGAGGACAAGTCGTGGTCCTCCTTAGTGTGACACCCCTTTTGGAGCCATGGTCTCTTCGGTCTGGCTGGATATGGACGGACGGTTCTTCCTTGTCCGAGCGGCCCGCGTTTGTGGGCCACGGTTCTTCCGCACGCAACCGGCATGCGGTTGCCGCCTTCACTTGTCACTAGCTTTCTATCATTTTCTCCATCACAAACAAAAGAGACTACAGAGGGTCATATGGCCATGTGTGTTCGGCCCGTGCCCTCTGCGTTAGGTGGTTGCAGTTGGCCGAATACAAACTATGATTTTCAACGAAGATGCGGTACAAAATAATCACTTCAAATTGAACAAACCCCTACCTCAAAATAAGTTTTGCAGTAGTCGGGCATCGCAGAAGATGTCGTCGCGGGGAGATGGCGTCAACTCGTTGCCGTCGGGGAAGAAGGAGTCAAGGATGACGTGTTGTCTGCGTTCCTTGTGGGTGGATCCTTCTCCTTTGGCTCGGCCAAAGATCAAAGGAGACGATCTTCATTCAACGGTGGTTCTTTGATGGAAGGACAATGTTCTTCAACAAAAGAGGAACTCTCCTCTATAATTTCTCAAGAGTTCTCCCAAAAATCCTCTCAACACAACAAGTGCCCAAAATAAAATAATAGCTAAGGCTATTGTTTTATTAAAACATGTAATTAAAAATTCAAACCACTTTAATTAATTAATTGGAGGATTCAATTAATTAATTAAAAGAGTTGGCAAAAATTAATGGGAGAGGGGGAGGGGGAGAGATCACATAATTTAATGGGGGAGTTGTCAAAAAATTAAATAAAGGGGAGTGTTAATGGGGGGTTTAAGGGGAGTTATGGGGAGATGAAATGTTTAAGGCACGTGTGGGTCCCACCACACTAAATCCTGTCATTGGAGGTTAAGTGGGTGTGGGACCCACTTATAACTCCCCTTGGGAGGAAATAACTACCAGATATAAAATACAATCGTGTTCCACAATTTTATTTATTTTATTCTAAATCCCCAAAATTAACTTTCAACCCGCATAAAATGCAACTGCAGTAAAGGTCCCCTTAACCGAATACCAGTGCTGTGAGTTCATCGGTGCCCTCATATTTCAATTCCGAGCACCAGTTCAAAATATAGATAAACCCGCTCGTACATTCACTAAACGTACCCGAACAAAACTTTAGAAATTAATTCCGGGCACACCGGGCCTCGGAATCAAGTGCCGTCAGAAACTGCAGACTCGTAAAATTCAAAGTATTTTAGAAAGAAATTTTACATGAAATATCCAGGACATTAAAATGGTAAATAATGTTTTATGCTTCAAGAAAAATTTAAATCCTTAAAGGAAGAGCATATAAAACCTAGAAAATATTATGATTCTATTTCAATTGATAATGATAGTTTTTCAAAATATATTGTAGATTTATGATCAAATTCTTCCAAATTTTTTTAATACCTACATGAAACTAAAATTAATGATTTATTGAAGGAATTTGAGAAATAAAATCATGGTTCCAATGTTCTTTTTAAGGGAGAAAATTATTTGAATCTAATTCTTGTTAAAAACAAAATTCACCAAGGAAATATTGGTATTGATTGTAATGGAGGAAAACCAAAATTATAAAAGAATTGTTTTTCCTTGTTAGAATAGTAAAAATATATCAGCTGTTAAATATTTTTACTATGGCACTAATGGAAATTATGTAAATGAATATTTTTTTATAAAACCTCAATTTTGTGTGGAAAATCATGTTTATTATTTGAAAGAATTATCTATCTATAATTATAAAATATTTGATCAAAATAAACATATTTGGTTTCCTAAGTCCATATTTTTTAACACTATTAAACCCAAAATCATATGAGTTCCAAAAGGAAATGGTATTTGAAATTTTGTATGTTTTCTCCACTAAAATTCATCTTTATATCATCAGTTGGTTTCTTGAAAATTATGGAAATTTATTATATTTTTATTTCATATTATATTAAATAGAAAATTCATTATAACTAGAATGATTAATGCATGAAATATTTTATTTTCAACATGAATATTCAATTAAAATTCTCTAAATATTTTATATAGGGTGAGAAAAATGTTTAAATATTTTATCTTTTTATTCCTCTAAATTTAATTAATCCTTTGCGTAAATTGTTAATTTTTTTTGACTCTATTATTTTATAAATAAATTCATTAAATTATTTTATTAATCAACTACCATCAAGATTTATATTAAGATTTTATTTAAATGGTTTTCTTATGTGTAATCATGTGTTCAATGTATTACATTTTAAATTAATATGATCTTATAAATTAAACTATAATTTAATGTGGTAAAGTATTAGAATAAAATTTTGTGTTCAATTATGACAGGTTAACAAATTTATTTTAAATTATTTAATAATACTTTATTTTTAAATCATTGAAAATCCAATGATTAAATTATTTTAAAAGCCTTTATTTTAAAAAATTTGGAAACAATTAAAATAAATTCTTTGAAAATACTTTATTTTATTTTTTTGAAAATTTTTTATTTAAAATTACTTGGATATATTTTATTTAATTCTGTGAATATCTTTTACAAGTATATATAGTAGGTATTGGGCGTAAAATTACATTAAACACACAAGAACCACATAAATTTGCAAAAAAGATAGTCCATAGCCCCCCCAAGGGGTAGAATGCTCATCAAGCCTTATTAATTTAGTACATGGCCCAAAGGCCCAGTGGGAATGAAGCCCATAACATGGGAAAAAGGCCCATTAACTAGCCTGAAGGCCTAGGGAAGTGTCATACCTACATCATACTACCCACATCACTGAGTTTGCATTATGCCTGTGTCATTACCCGTGTCACTACCTGCGTACATCATCGTCTCCTATAGTACTGCAATATTACCTGAAGAAATTTGGTCCTACCTAGATTTGAACTCAAATTTTATATAGGATTATAAGGATTTTTTACCACTAAGTTAATCCCAAAACTACAAAATAGGTGTATGGATAACACTAAGCTCCCAGCGGGGCCTCGACCAAGCCTAAAGGGAAATGCACAATCCCCAGTTAGGAAAAGGATATGAATTTCCCTATGCATAATAGACACAATATTGATATCTGGTAGGACTCAAGTCTGTGCCAATTTCTATGGAGAGTGAGTGGTACAACCAGCGAGTACCACTTAACTAACACCCTATTGAAAAAAACATGTGTGTGGGTAACACTTGACTCTCATATGGGGCCCTAACCAAGCCATAGTACGTGGAACATTCCCCAACTAGGAAATGAATTTGAATCATCCTGTTCATAATCTGCACTGTGTCTGATTTTGGAAGGACTCAAGCCTATGACAGTTTACATGGAGAGTGAGTGGTACAACCAGCGAGTACCACTCGACTAACACACCATGGGAAAATATTTGTATGGGTAACAATTGACTCCCAGAGGAGGGACCTGACTAAGCCCAATGTGTGCCATATATTCCCTAATTAGGCAATGTATTTGAATATCCCTATTCATAATACACATTGTTTGGGTCTTGCGGGACTCGAGCCTACACCAGTTCCCCTAGAGAGCGTGGGGTAAAAAGAGTAGGTACCACTCTACTAACACCTCTTGGGTAGCATGTGCATGGATAACACTCAACTCCCAAAGGGGCCCCCCGGCCAAGCCTAGATTGTACCAAATGTTCCCTAACTAGGTAATGGCTTTGAATCATCCTGTTCATAAGATGCATAGTGTCCAACTTAGGCAGAACTCGATCCTATTCCAGTTCCCACATAGAGTGAGGGGTATAACCAGTGGGTACCAAAACATGTGTATGGTAACCCTTGACTCCCAAAGGGCCCCCAACCAAGACCAGAGTTCTCCGCACATTACCTAGATAGAAAATGTGTTTAAATGTTTAATTATTATCAAATGAATTTAATGTTTTAATAAATTTATTGAAAATCCTTAATTGAATAATCTTTTATTTGTTTTCACGACTTCTTGATTATATAGTTTTATCTTTTATTAAGTGAGTATGAATTTAGGGAGAGTTTATATGGTAGTATGTATTAAAAATATATTTATCATATAATTCTGGAGAACTCATATTTTTGATATTTTTTTTAAAAAGGTGAAGACTAATTTTAAATTTTTAAATTTTGTTGATATTTCTACTTAAATTTCAATTTTTTTATAAAAGGGGTAAATATATTGTATTATTTAATATACTCAAGAACTCATCTTATTTATCCTTAAAAAAGGTGGAGAAAATTTGGTATAGAGTTAGGGTTTTGTAATTATAAAAAATGACGACAATGTTAAGTGGATCCTTTTCATTCTCATCTATATTTAGTTTTTTATAATTAATTAAATCCATTATTATTTGATTTCTAATAAAATTGTTAAGTGTTTCAGATTTATAATTTCATAGTGTTACACCCCAAGCTTCCACAGTACGCTTCTCTTTGAATAATATAGTAGCATGTGTTGTACGCAACTTCGAGTTCTAACACACCACAACCAATCAAACTAGCCATTATGAATAGTAATAACCACTTTTTGAAATTTTATAAATTTTACCTTTTAAAATGGACTTCATTTTTGGATTTGGAATATCGGAATTATATTAGGGTGAATTTTTGGTACTTTTCTAATAAATTTCATATTTTGATGAATAGTGGAAATTACTAAATTTTAATTAAAAACAAATTTTTTAATCGGAATAATTTATAGTGATAAATTATGAATTTGAGTGATTTTAAAGTATAATTATATTATATTTTTACCATTTAACCCAATTTTGATCATTAGACATAATTTCACATTTAAACTGGACAGAAGCAAATGTCATACTTTTGATAGTTATTATTTCTTAAAAACACGCTTTTTTGTTTTGACAACGGGAATTAATTTTAAATTAATTTCTGCCACTTATGTGTTTTGAATTTTGAAAAATGGATTCCATATTTATAATTAGGAGGTCAAAATTGTGTAAATAGGTAACTTTTATTTTTAGACATTTTGAATAATTAGGTAAATATTTTATTTACCATGGTTAAAGGGTAAATACTGTAAATAAGGGTAAACAAAATAATATTAAATTACCCTAAAACATGTTCTAACATTATTGGATGATACATGTCCGACCATGGGCATATTTGGGTAGATTTTGGGACCCCATGGAGTCACTCGTAAGTGATAATGACACATTATATTAATTAAGTTAAAGAAAATACAAAAATGACAAAAGCATATATCTTTTAGAAACACAATTTTTACAAAGGGTTTTATATGTTATTTATTAGACTATAAAAATTAATTAGTTAGATGAAAATATTTCCTACATAATGGTATTTTATTTATAATTTTTAGACATTGAATAATAAAATTTATTGATGACACAATAATGATGCAGTATTTTCCTTATTAATGAAAGAATAAAATAATTGGTATTATAAATGTTAAAATAAATATAATTTGAAAGTTTTGATGACATACACAAATTTTATTGGTTAATATGACATGTATTTATTGCTTAAATGAATTTGGTTCTAATTAATAAAGTTATTAAGACTTTAAAAAAAATCAATTATTAAATACTGTCAAAATTGACACAAACGAGTTTTAAAAAAAAATAATATATTATTAATTGATATTCTGTTCCTAAAAATATGTGGTTCGCCCAAAGGACTTATATAGTGATACATGTATCATTAATGGACCACTTGGGGGACTCTAAGAAGTATATAGTATGTTTATTAACTATATAATATAAAAATACAAAGAGACATGGTAAATGTCAAACTATTTAACTAAGAGTTAAATAAAAAAGATAAAGTTAATATAGTGACCCAAACCTATCTAAATACTATTGATAGAGTTTTTTTAGACCTATACCCACCTTAACATTTAAATAATCGACTTTGGAGCCATTATAAACCGAATATGAATTTATTATAAAATAATATTTCTAGCTTTTCCTAAGGTGCCCCTCACCCCTCTTATAAAAGGGCACTCCCCATACTCACTAATTCACACCTTAAAAGCCTTTTGGATCGGCCAAACCCATCCCAGGTATCCTCTAAAAGTCTCTAAATTCATCCTAGATTCCATATTTTGGTCAGAAATACAACTTAAGGAGCCCTTTTAATCAAATCAAAAGGAAGAATCTGAAGAAGAGGTAATAATTTCACCACCCTATTTCAAGTTCATTTCTTCTTCCACTTATTATTTTTTGTTATTTCCATTCTAAAATTATAACTCCAGTATCATCTATATAATGTGATCTCATTATAAATATGGTACACCCATCTTCATTATTCTATCCATCCTTTGAATGACATGTCACCATAAGTGCGTACGTACAGATTACTGTCTCTACATCGTGGTGTAATTGTTATTCAATACTTTATTATTTGAATGGGTATAATAATGATGTGTAATTCATGTAAATAATAAATATAACATGATAATTATTCTGTATATATGATATATCATTCAATTATATATTATTTTAATATCAAAAGAGTGATATTTTCGCTCGTGCGCACGTACGGATTACGGTCTCCACGAACGCGATGAGATTCATTCCCCATCGTATCCATTCAATACTAAATTTCATTTGATGATTAAAAATAATGTTTAGATAAATTATATCATTCTGTATATGAATATTATACATCCCATACATAAGAAATATGGCTCACATAATAAAGAATATAAAGGAAATGAATCTTTTAACACCCAAAACGACGATAATAATAAGATATTATTAACAAATCAATGTCAAAAGGTCATATATGATATCATGTTAATGTATATAATTCTTGTATAATTAAATAAAAATTATTTCACCATTATACTGGAGGTTAACCTACCCTCGACCAAGGAAAAATTACAAAGTAATGGGTTTCTTATCTCACTTTTAATTTCGCGAGATTTCCATTGTTCAACACTTATTTATTGTATGTGGTGTGTGTACTTCCCATGATTGTATTAATTGTGTAATATAATTTAATTTATGGATATTTACATCATCATTGTATTATCCTTAATTCATGGGTGTATGTTTTTTAGGTTATGAAATCGATAAGGGGATTTGAAATTTTGATTTCCACTCATTCGGCTTTACGCATACTTCATTGATTATTTTACTCCAAGACTATGTGTGGAATCACTATTCATTGGATTATGTCATAATTTCCACTCCCCTTTATGTGTATATAATTTTGATACACATAATCACTCCATTTATAAATTCTCAAGTCATCGATATGAACTTTATAAGAGTAATTTTAACTCAATCTCCATTTGTTGAGTTAAATATCCAATTCATTGGTGTTGTTTTTACAAGAATATTTGTGAGTTTCCTTTGATTGATTTACCCTGAATATCCAATCATAGTGAGTGTATTTATATTTTTCACACATAATTATGTCATTGATTTATCCTTAACCTAATGATACAGTCTTAATAAGAGATTTCATCTCAATTTACATTCCATTGAGACTTCTTTGTTGTTATACACCAATTCACTTTTATATGTTGTATATAATGTACTTTGACATAGTATATCATGAATTCCTTTATTATCATGATATTATAAAGTTTTGATTACCTCAATTATTTTTATTCAAGTGTCTCTCTTTTGGTTAGGAACTCTAACTAAAATATCATTTTAAATGTTTTAAAGATTTATTATTCTAAATCTTTCTCATTAATGTCCATGTTTTAAAAATGTTTTTTAGGATTTATTTATATGGACATTAATGTTTTAAAATTTTAATCCCTTTTAAAAGTTTCTAAGTGGTATGTGACACTTTTATTCAAAAATCTATTTTTAAATGGCTTCTTGACAAATAGTGCGACTTTTAAATGTTTTCAAGAAAAAGGGGGATATTTCTCTCAAATAGTTTTGATGATTATTTTCATTTATGTCAATATACTTCATTATTCTCAATTGAGGTTAATATGTTACAATAAAATCTTCCATATTTTATTGAATGAGTTATGTTTTATTGTGGATGTGATATTATTATACCATTTATGGTTTGTGGATAAAGTATTGACATTTAGTATGCTATATTTAATATGAATATTTATGTTCTATTTCAAATTTTTCATACGAGGAATGCATTGGACTTAGTAAGTGACAGGTGGAGCCTGCTATAACTCCTCGATGCATCAGTAGGTCTCATGAGACAAACTAGTGTCTTGGCACAAGGCCTTGACAAAATCTTATTTGTAGTCTTGCACAAGGCCTTGACTATGTGGTTATGATAGTCTGGAATTATGCATTCCATCATTATGAAAGTTATTGATATTGAATGTGATCATTAGACTAGTAGAATATCATTGTGAATAAGTAAATAGAATTATTTGATTTTATCTTTTCCATATTATGATAAAGTTCATGTTTAAAAGGCTTTTGTTCTAATCTTATACACTGCCTTAAATGTTTATGCTTATTTATGAAAGTTTCAAATATATTGTTATCCTTACTGAGCATCTGAGCTCACCCCTTTCTATGTATTATTTTTCCCAGGATTTGAAGAATTATTTTATGACTGACCTGCAGAGATAGTCTGAGGGGATATGAGTGTGGACTATGGAGACTATGTTGTTTTATTTTTTCACTTTATCATGTAATGTAAGACTTATGAATGTATCTAGTGTTTCCAAGGCTACTAAACTAATCGGTATTTCGAGACTTGATCTTTTGTGATCTTTCCAATGTTATGTATTGATGCACTGACTCTGGTTAACTGGGTTTGCAGCGTTACAGTTGGTATCAGAGGAAGTTTAGTACAAACCATGGAAACAAGATTTAGATAAACTCTGACTAGATCCCATAGACCTAATATAGACTTTGAGGATTAGTATAGAAGAACTTCCTAGAATTTTATATTGTAGAGATTTTGTGAGTTTTCCGAGAAATACATCCCTTTCTGGATACGATCAGGTAGAGGCGGCTCAGGAACATATGTACCTAGGGGTAAAACCTGAAAACACTTCTTTGAGCTAGACTCAAACGAGAACTGGTGCACAAAAACGGGCCTTGCTGCACTCTTGGTTACGACACTCCCGGGGGATATGCATAGGATAATCTACATTTTCTTTACAATCCGATTTGAAGTATTTGAATATAAGATGAGAATAAATGACCTTGGTAAATTCTAAGGTTTTTCAAATTGAGAATTTGGTGTCATGATATTCTATTAATGATTTTATGACTACTGTTACTCACACAATGCTTTCTGGTTTTAGTCAATGGCTGGATTCCAAGGAAGTAATACTAACATTGAGAGTGATGTAAAAGGTGAGAACGGTGGTGGAAATGAGCAACAAAATGGAATGTTGATAGGCTTAAAAGATATCGTGTTCATGCCAAATAAGTTTTCCAAAAATATAATCAAAAAGATATATATTAACCAACTCTCGGACTCAACAAAGAAGAGAAAGTTGATGAATGATAAGAGCTCCAACAGTGGAGACCATGGATAAAAGAATCCTCAATTTCCATTATGCAGGAAATGTGGAAGGAGACACTCAGGAAAGTGTCTCAATAGAACATTAAAATGCTTTACGTGCGGGAATGAAGGACATAAAGTGAATAATTTCCAAAGAAAAATGAAGAGTACTATGGAAGAAATTAAAAATTGTCCCATGAATCCACTTACAGTCATTGGTCATAAATGTAGGGGACCTGGAAATTACCCGAGTGAATGCCCTATTCTATAGGCTATTTTTTTGGTCAAAGAAGAAGCTATGTGGAAATAAATTGTTGGAGAAATGTTTAAAAGTATTAGTGCTCCTTGTTGAAGTGAATACTTTGGAATAATTATCACTTGTATTTGTAACCATATAGTTTTCCATGTGAGAATGATATTTGAGGAAGACTTATCATTTATCTTGTGGATATAGTTATAAATAACCATTTTGTTTTATATGATCATTGGGTTTGAGGAAATTACAATTTATTATATTTTGGGATGAAAATGCATGGTATGAGATAACATTTGTGGTTAAATTATGTTATGGTTATTTTAAGGAATTCATTTCTTTTTGGTAATGTTATAAAATATAATTTTTGAAAAAGGACAACATGAAGACTGTGTGACAAACCATCGGGTCAGACAAAGATATGGGAATTGAATCCACAACCAAAGTGCGATTGGGATTTATCACCTACCACTGGACTACGTGATGTCCCTGGTTAGTGTGACTAATTATTTTTAGTTAAATTATTTTTTTGATCAATAATAAGTTGATTTGGGATCTTATGTCTTATCAAATGAATACCCTTAGTATAGGAAAATGATTTGGTGATTAAGTGATAAATGTTATTTTGGAGGATGTTTGCTTGGTTGGGAACACTATATTTCCAAGGAAAATAGAATACTATGGGATTTCATTTGAGGAGTAATGGTGGATTTTTATCTACATTTATATTATGTATTTTTAGTGATTTATTTTATTTATAGAAATGATTATCCAATAATAGAGAATATGTGATTAGGTTAATTACTTTTAAGTATGTGACTTTAAGTGTAGTTGATGTCATTTGGAGATACAATTTAACATGGAAGACTACATAACCAAATTATTCTAAGTTTTGGGTTTCAATATTAGTTTGGATTATATTGAAGGATTTTAAGGGCAATTGTTTATTGAATGGTATTTATTTAACTTTGGGGGTATTGTTGGTTTAGTTTTAGAAATTAAGATTAGTGTTTCTTTCTCTAATGGAATATCCTTTTGGGGGATCATGAGATCTTATAATAAACGTTTTAGTTTTGATTAATCACTAAAGACAAGGTAAATATATAGTTTATCCTTCATGGATCATGTGATTATATAGAATTTTATTCTAGCTCTTATAGTGTGACCATGTCTTCTTGAATACTCATCGCTTAAAAAAATGAGTTAGTGGTAGAAATTTATTAAATAATGAAACTCTACTTAGAAATTAAGTATATCTCTTTATGTTATTAACCAATATCATAAATTAATTCCTCATCTTTATGTAATGTAACATTAAACAAAAAAAATGTTGTCCGTTTACTTTTCCTACTAGGAGACTAATGACCGTTTGTCCCATCACAGGTTTGTGGTTTTCTTGTTGTTAACTTTCTCCTCATAATATTTTCTATCCCTCTCCATCAGAACTTGACACTTATTTTATCATCCATATCCATGTTTTCCTACATGGAATCCTAGTATGGGTTATCTTGGGTGACCTTTGTACTTCTCTTTCTTTCTTTTAAAGTGATAGTTTTATTGACTCTTTTTCCGATGTGCGACTTTCAATTATATTCCAAAGACCAATTTTAAAAAATTAGAGGACAAAATTTATTGATGGATTGGAGAATATAAACCACCAAGCTTCCATGGTACACTTCTTTTTGAATAATACAGTAGCGTGTGTTGTATGCAACTTTGAGTTCTAACACACCACAACCTATCAAACTAGCCATTATGAATAGTAATACCTACTTTTTGAAATATTATAAATTTTATCTTTCAAAATTGACTTAATTTTTGTATTTCAAATATTGAAATTATCTTAGGGTGAATTTTTGGTAATTTTCTGATCACTTTCATATTTTGATGAATAGTGAAAATTACTAAATTTTAATTAAAAACAACTTTTTTAATCGATATAATTAATAGTGATAAATTATGAATTTGAGTGATTTTAAAGTATAATTAGATTATATTTTTAACATTTAATCCAATGTTGATCATTGGACATAATTTCACATTTAAACTGCACATAAGCAAGTGTCAAACTTTTGATAGTTATTATTTTTTAAAAACACGCTTTTTGTTTTGACAACGGGAATTAATTTTAAATTTATTTATGCCACTTATGAGTTTTGAATTAAGAAAAATGGATTCCATATTTAGAATCAGGAGGTTCAAATTGTGTAAATAGGTAACTTTTATTTTTATAAATTTTGATTAATTACTTAAGTAAATATTTTATTTACCATGGTTAAAGAGTAAATCTGGTAAATAAAGGTAAAAAAATAATACTATAATAATATTAAATTACCCTAAAACGTGACCAAACTTTATTGGATGATAAATTTCCGACCATGGGAATATTTGGGTCAATTTTGTGACCCCATGGATCTACTTTTAAGTGATAATGTCGCTTTATATTAATTAAGTTAAAGTAAATACAAAAATGACATAAGCATATATCTTGTAGAAAAACAATTTTTACATAAGGTTATATATGATTTATTTTCTACTATAAATATTAATTAGAAAGCTAAAAAATATTTACTACATAATTCTATTTTATTTCAGATTTCTAGACCTTGAATAATTAATTTTATTTATGGAAAAATAATGATGCAGTATTTCCCTTATTAATGAAAGAATAAACTAATTGGTATTATAAATGTTAAAATAAATATAATTTGAGCGTTTTGATGACATCCACGAATTTTATTGGTTAATATGACATGTTAGTATTGCTTAAATTAATTCTGTTCTAATTAATAAAGTTTTTTTTACTTTAACAAAAAACAATTATAAAATATTGTCAAAATTTACATAAATGAGTTTTTTAAAAAAATATTATATTATTAATTGATATTCTATTCCTAAAAATCTATGGTTCCACCAAAGGACTTATATAATGATAAATGAATCCTTAATGGACCACTTGGTGGTCTCTTAGAATTATATAGTAAGTTTATTAGCTATATAATATAAAAATACAAAGAGACATGGTAAATGTCAAACTATTTAACTTAGAGTTAAATCAAAAAGATAAAGTTAATATAGTGACCCAAACCTCTATAAAACCTATTGGTTGTGTGCTTTGCGACCAATACCTATATTACCCTTTAAATAATCCACTTTTGGTCCATTAGAAACCGAATATAATTTTATTTTAAAATAATATTTCTAGCTTTTCCAAAGGTGCCCCCCACCCCTCTTATAAAAGGGCACTCCCCCTACTCACTAATTCACACCTTAAAAGCCTTTTGGCTCAGCCAAAACCTACCCAAATATCCTCTAAACATCCGTAAATTCATCCCAGGGGCCCTCCTTTGGTCAGAAAGCCATCTTAAGTAGCCATTTTGATCAAATCAAAAGGAAGAATCCGAAGAAGAGGTAATAATTTCACCACCCTCTTTCAAGTTCCTTTCTTCTTCCACTTCTTTTTTGTTATTTCCATTCTAAAATAATAAATTCAGTATAATCTATATATTGTGAAGTTATTATAAATATGGTACACCCATATTCATTTATTCTATCCATCCTTTGAATGACATGCCACCATACGTGCGTACGTACGGATTACCATCTCTACGTCGTGGGGTAATTGTTATTCAATACTTTATTATTTTAATGGGTAAAATAATGATGTGTTATTCATGTAAATAATAAATATAACATGATAATGATTCTGTATATATGATATTCCATCCAATTATATATTATTTTAACATCAAAAGAGTGATATTTTTGCTCATTCATACGTACGGATTACCGTCTCCACGAACGCGATGAGATTCATTCCCCATCGTATCCATTCAAGACTAAATTTCATTTGATGATTAAAAATAATGATTAGAGACCTGATATAATTCTTGATATGAATAAGATACATCCCATCGATAAGAAATATGGCTCACATAAGAAAGAATATAAAGGAAAATGAATCCGTTAACAACTGAAACGACGATAATACTAAGATATTATTAACAAATAAATGTTAAAAGATCATATATGATATCATATTAATATATATAATTCTTTTATAATTCAATAAAAATTATTTCACCATTATAGATGAGTTTAACCTACCCTCGACCAAGAAAAAAGTATAAAGTAAGGGGTTTCTTATCTCACTTTTAATTCCGTGAGATTTCCATTGTTCACCACTTATTTATTGCATGTGGTGTGTGTACTAACCATGATTGTATTCATTGTGTGATATAATTTAATTTATGGATATTTAATTCATCATTGTATGATCCTTAGTTCATGGGTGCATTTTTCGTATGTTACGAAATTGATAAGTGAATTTCAAATTTCAATTTCCACTCATTCGACTTTACACAAACTTCATTGATTATTTTACGGCAAGATTATGTGTGGAATCAATATTCATTGGATTATGTAATAATTTACACTCTCCTTTCTGTGGATATACTTTTGATACATATAATCACTACATTGATAAATTCTCAAGACATCTATATGAACTTGATAAGATTAATTTTAACTCAATCTCCATTTGTTGAGTTAAATATCCAATTCATTGGTGTTGTTTTTACAAGAATATGTGTGAGTGTCCTATGATTGATTTACACTGAATATCCAATCATATTGAGTGTATTTATATTTTTTACACATAATTAAGTTGTTGATTTATCCTTAACATACAGAGATGGTATTTATAAGAGATTTCATCTCAATTTACATTCCATTGAGACTTCTTTGTTGTTATACAGCAATTCACTTTTATATGGTGTATATAATGTACTTTGACATAGTTTATCATGATTACATTTATTATCATGATATTATAAAGTTTTGATTACCTCAATTGTTTGTATTCAAGTGTCTCTCTTTTGGTTAGGAACTCTAACTAAAATAACATTTTAAATGTTTTAAAGATTTATTATTCTAAATCTTTCTCATTAATGTCCATGTTTTAAAAATGTATTTAAGGATTTATTTATATGGACATTAATATTTTAAAATTAAAATTCCTTTTAAAAGTTTGAAAGTGGTAGGGAACACTTTGATTCAAAAATCTATTTTTAAATGGCTTCTTGAAAAATAGTGTGACTTTTAAAAGTTTTCAAGAAAAAGGGGGACATTTCTCTCAAATAGTTTTGATGATTATTTTCATCTATGTCAATAAACTTCACTATTCTAGATTGAGGTTAATATGTTACAATACAATCTTCTATATTGTATTGAATGAGTTATGTTTGACTGTGGATGTTCTATTTTTATACCATTCATGGTTTGTGGATAAAGTATTGACATTTCATATGCTAGTTTTAATACGAATGTTTATGTTATGTTTCAAACTTTTCATATTAGGAATTCATTGGACTTAGTAAGTGATGTGTGGATCCCGCTATAGCTCCTCGATGCATCGGTAGGTCTCATGAGACAAACTAGTGTCTTGGAACAAGGCCTTGAAAAAAATCTTATTTGTAGTCCTGGCACAAGGCCTCGACTATGTGGTTATGATAGGCTGGAATTATGCATTCTATCCTTATGAAAGTGGTTAGTGATATTGAATGTGATCATTCGACTAGTAGAATATTCACGTGAATAAGTAAATGGAATTATTTGATTTTATCTTTACCATATTATGCTGAAGTTCAAGCTTAGAAGGCTTTTCTTCTAGTGTTATAAACTGCCTCAAATGTTTATGTTTATTTATGAATGTTTCTGCTATATTGTTATCCTTACTGAGCATCTGATCTCACCCCTTTTTATGTTTTATTTTTCCCAGGATTAGAAGAAGTATTTTATTACTGACCTGCATGGATAGTCTGAGGGGATATGAGTGTGAACTATGAAGACAATGTTGTTTTAGTTTTTCACTTTATCATATAATTTAAGAATTATGAATGTATATAGTGTTTCCAAGGCTACTAGACTAATAGGTCTTTCGAGAGTTGATCTTTTGTGATCATGCCAATATTATGTAATAATTTACCGACTCTGGGTAACTGGGGTCGGGGTGTTACACAAAGTATTTATTTTATATTTGAAGAAATATCAATCAGATTATTATGGATTTTCTTCTATTGGAAATATAATAATATTATATTCATTTCATATTTTTATGTAAATTTCCAATTTAGTTATTTCGATGGTGAAAAAATTCACCAAAGCAATTACATACAATTCTAGTGACATTGTATTTTTCATCTTAATGTCCCTTATAAATTTTGATGATATATAAAGCTATAGTGAAGTTATTCACATGGTCATTATATAATTGGATAACTAATGTATTTTTGTAAACATAATTATTTTATTACTAATTTTGAAAAGTATGGCTTGGTACTCTAAAAAATCACTGAAGTTGCTATTTTAGTTTACCAACTCTATAGTAAATAGATTTGATAAGCTATTGTTTTTATTTTGTTGAATGTTTTATAAATATAAGAATATATTGAAACTTGGTGAGATGGAGATGAAATATGTTTATATTTATTTCATCAGTTTATATATAATGATAAGAAGGCCATTTAGATGGTCATAAAATTATCTGATGTTATGGAAGAATGTTTTCCCAGCTTCAGTTTTTCTAGATTATATGGTATTTTATTTTCAAAGATATCAAGAGGTATAGAAGTTGGATTGATTCAGTTATTAAATATTTATAAATATATTGATATTTACTAAAAATATTTACTATATGATGAAGTCATAATCTGATGTTAATGGGAAAAAATTCAGGTTATTTTGAAGTTAGCATGTTAACATTTTTAGTGAGTTTTGTACACTACCTGTGTAAGAGTAACATATTTTCTGGGAACCGTATGATTAGAATAAAACGTATTGATCATGAACCTTATACTATTGAAAGAGTATATATCAACAAACATATGTTTGATTAATGAAAAGTATTTTTTATCAACAGTACATTTTTGATCATCTTTACATTGTCAACCCTACATTCAGAGTTTTTTCATTACATAAGAGTACCTTATGTTTTATTATTCAACAAAGAAGTTTAAAATTAAAGACATTTTCTATGATTTTTACAATGGTTTTGATATAAGTAAATATTATTTTAAATCAATTTTACATTTTATTCAAAGGCTTGTTTTCTTCGAATTAAATCTGCCTAATTTTTAAGGGACATTATGACTCTCTTTGAATGATTTGTTCAAATATTTAGGATTTATTTTTTTGATTTATTTCAGGATCTTCTTTGACTCTGATTAAATAAATTTTAATGAATTTCAATGGTATAATTAAATCATTTAACGCTGTTATTATTGTGGAGGTATTATTGGTGAAGTTATTCAAATTATTTTGATTTCATTTATTATATATTTATTCTACATGAAGAATCCAATGCTGCTACGCTATTCATTGGATATTTATTAAGGATCTTGACTCAATTTATATTTAGTATCCAATGTAATAAGATTTATTCTATTACTTATGTTTATTTTTTCACTATATATATCTCGATTTGGATGAAAAATAAATATATATGAAGAAGGGAGTAGATGTAAAAACTATGACGAAGATAATATGAATAAATATTTTCTTTCCGCTTATTATAATTTTTAGGAGGATAGAAATATTATTTGTACATACTTATTCTCTAATGATGTAAATATGATAGAATCATGCACAACATTGTCTAAAATATTTTCTTCTATTAAAACAAGAAGAATCCTACATGACATTGAAGACTATTTTTTTTGATTTTTTCATTATTTAATTTAATCTACATCTATAAGTTGATGGTATAACTTTGATCTAAAACTATTTCAAAAAACACATCATCTCATATATTTTCATTAGAGTATTGGATGACCAGACTTAGTTATGGTGGAGTGTCTGCTTCTTCGACTAAGATGTGGATATGTTTATTCCCTATTAAAGAACCAAAAATCCTTATAAGATTCAAACTACCTATACTCAGCTATAGAGGTCTCCATATAAGAGGACCTGATAGTAAAAATCTCCAAGATCATGGAGTAGAGCATTGGTGGAGTTGATTAGGGGTTTTTCATGCCCCAAACCACAATACACCACTATGTTCGGTTCATTTATTTATTTATACAAATTTCTTGTCTTTAAGAGATAAGGAAAGGATCATTTTATTTCCAGAGAGATGCTTTGATTTTGTCAATATTTTTAGAAATACATAATCCACCCCCTCATATGTGTTCTTCATCTCCATTCCGACCAAAAAAAGGATGTGATGCCTCAACCTATATGGTCATACCCTATGAGGCACTTTTTTCGTAGCATCTAAGGGAGATAGAATCATTGAGATTTTACCTTGACCAATCCCAATATAATATTAAAAAACCAAATTATGATTGAAACCTTTAATGGGAGAAGTTCAAGCTATTTGAGATCATTTCCCAAACTATGTTCATAGAACCACCCCAATAAAATATCACCATCACTCACCTAACCCTTATAGAATTAACCGATGTAATAAATAGATATGTATATAGACCCTAATAGTATGAATTTATATATTTTTATTTTTAATAAAATAATTGTTATATTTATATTTTCTTAATTTATAAGGGCTAAATAATTATGTTTGATAAAAAATAGATTTTGATATGATGAAACACAAATTATGTTTTCGAGAAATATATACATTAAATAATGACACACTTTTTTGATGAATTCATGAATTTTTGAAATTAATGTTTTTTATTAAGTTTTATTATTAAATAATATTTAATAAATATTGATGATAATACAATTTTATGAAGTCAAATGTAATTTTTATATGGGTCTGAAAATTGTTATTGAATAAAACCATTATTTTTCAATAAATGGGGATTTTAGATTTAATCATATGAATTATTATATTTAGATAATTATTTAATAAAATAGTTCATTTGATTCATCAGTTCAAAATTATCTAAAAGTTATTTTTTTATAATTTTTCGAGATAGTGAAATTTTTGGGTAGAAAATAAATACTGTATAATTGTACCCAATGTATTATAACACCATAAAAGACCAATTTTTTTTAATAAATACTATAAAGAGTATACAAAAACAAAATTATGCTAACTCTTAAAAATAATGTGATTTTTAAGTCAATTGATTATTTTTATAGCCCTTAATTCATCCTTCAAAAATGATATTGTGTTTTTAGGTTTAAATATAAATTATTTATAAACAGGACTCACGTATACAATTCCAAGGGTATTATTTTATTTATTTATGTTCTTAGAAATATAAAATAACGAAATAAACACTTATTTTATAGAAACCATGGGTTTTTTGTGTTGTTTGGATTAATTTATCATATACAATCTGAATCCTATGTTTAGAAATTAATGAAAATTCTCAATTTTTCTATAAAACCCACCCTACCTCCCATTACTCTTCACTAAATATTCCTGGATCATGAAACAACTCTTCCCTTTACTCTATGAATCCCTCCAAAGTTGTTCTCAGGATATTCAGTTGCTTCTAGAAACACCCTATGGATGTAAGGGACTCTATCCTCTATCTTTTTATTTTAAGTAATTTCCTTATACTAAGCATGTTTATTTCCTATATTCCATATTGAAATGTATTTTTACACATACTTATAATATCATTATGATTTCCATGTAGTGTGATATCTCCTATCAGTCTCATTAACCCGCTCTATAAACCTTTATGTACACTCATTATGTTGCTAAAATTATATCAAAATTTTTCATGCCAACCATATATGTAGTGAATATTCATCCACAATTCAACTCAAGAGAATTCACCTAGTTGTACCTATACTTCATTTATTAGAGAATTCCATGTATGTAACCCACAATCCTCAATAATTGTTTTAAATGTGATGAAATATATTTTTATGTTGTATGATATATGTGGCACACTTATGTATATACATGATATAAATGTGACAGAAGGACCAAAAATTAAATACCCCTCCAATGCGTTGGATATTGTTTTTATCTCAATAGATTATATGAATGGTGCATCATACGTTATCCTAAGAAAAATATGTTATGATATATTTAGCGTTATCCTTGACTTATATGTAATATTTTATGTTTTATGTTGTTTCCACATTACTTGGTTTCCTTTATGTAATCATATTTATCATGCTTCGAAGTTCACATTTATGATGATCACCCATCTTATACAACCTTGATAATCATATTGAATCACATGTATTACTTTTATTATGTAATTATTTGATTATTACATTACAGGGAATTATAGCTCACTACTTTCTCATGTACATCCTTAGGTTTTCCCATGATGTTTTAGAAGATTAAGGAAATTTAAGGGCATGTTACAGAGTTTTAGTTTATGTCATTGTATTTACGTTTCAGGTTTTATGCTATGTACCTAATTACCCAAAGTAACTAGAATCATGATCTTTTGGGGTTATATTAAGTGTATCATTTTGTAATAAATCATTAAATAATATTTAGTAATGATATGGGTTTCCATAGTTGGTATTAGGGAAAAGTTTAATTTTTTTTCTAGATTAGGATTAGAAAACACTATTGAAAGCCTTTGGGGTAAGACTAAAAATATAAAAATATCCCTAAATTTTTGTAAATTATAGAGTAATTTATTCCAAGAAGATACTTCTTCATATAGATACAGAAAGTGAAGGTGTCTCTTGAACAGTTGTACCTAGGGTTTATAACCCTGAAAAGGGAACATCGAGATTGACTTTATCATCACCTGGTATATGAAAAAGAGTCATTTCTACACACATAGTTTGACACACCCAGAGGCTATTAGTTGGTAGATTCACAAGATCCTAATGATCCATTATTAAGGGAACACAAATTACTATAAATTTTTTTGTTAGTAAATACATCAGGGATAATTTATATTTAATCATATAAATTCATAAGTCAATTAATATTTGTCTTTTATGTGTTACCTATTTAATACTTATGGTTTCTCATTTATGTCTTTAATAGTTTTAAAATTTTCCTCCCTAAGTTTATTTCATATGAATTAAATTATTTAAACTATAATTAAACAATTAAAGGATGTTTTTCACCCATTCATGAACATCAAATATCCTATTTGATTCTAAATTTATGTATTCCTTCATATCACAAAATATTAGTTGAACCATTAAAATACCACAACTAAACATATAAGTAAAGATATCAGTGAAAATAGAAAATTGGTAAAATATTATATTCAAAATATGTAACTCCTCCTAAGTTAAAATATGTGGGATAAATTTCTCATCAAAACTAATGATTATCCCTTGTGGAAATTGATTCTATTCTAGACATGGATTAACTTTTCTTTTATAGATCCAATATATATTATTGGGAGAAGGAAATCACCATCTGTATCAAAATTCACCCTCTAATTATATACAACTTAAAGGAGGAGAATGAATCAACATTGTTATCACCATCTCATGAATGTATATTATTTCCATGTGATCAGGTATATCTAGATCAAATGATTAAGACTAAGGAAAATATCATCTTTGATGACATGCCCATTGTAAGGGAATTCACTGATGTGTTTCCTAATGAATTGTTTAGACTTCCTCCTGGTCGATATATTGAATTGTAAATTAAACTTATACCTACAGATTTTCCAATGTACAATAATATATATAATGACCATTTTTGAACAAGAGGAACTAAAGAAGCAACTACAGGTGAATATGGATAAAGGGTTTATATACCCTAGTGCGTCACTGTGGGGTGCATAGATCATATTCATCAAGAATGAGGATGGGTCAATGCACCTATACATTGATTATCACAAGAAAAATAAGATCACAATAATTAAAAATTATCCTATTTCATTGATTGATGAATTATTCGACCAGTTTGGTGGATCATAATACTTCTATAAGGTGGATCTTCAGTTAGGATATCATCAAGTAAAGTTGAAGAAAGTGGATATCCCCAAGATTTATTTTTGTAAAAGGTATAGACTCTATGAGTTCATAGTGATTACATTTGGACTAAAAATTTCTTCCAAAATCTTTAGTGACTTAATGAATAGTGTCTTTTATATATTACCTTTATAATTTTTTGGTAGTATTTATAGAAGATATTATTATCTACTCTAAAATTGAGGAGGATCATGAGGAGAATTTGGATGTTGTACTGAAGACATTGATAAAGGGAAAGATGTAAGAAAAGTATAGTAAATGAAAATTATGGATGCATAAAGTAACATTATTAAGGAATGTTATCACCAGTAAAGGGATATCTATATATCCTTAAAAAATAGAGGCATTAATTGAACCATGGTCTAGAATAACATCTGTGATATAAATCCATTATTTCATTGTATTTGATGGGTCTTATCATTGATTGGTGAGAATCATATCATGATTTTCAATCCCACTAACCAATATAACTCGAAAGGGATGAATTTTATATGAAATGATGAATTATAATAGAGTTTTAAAGAGTTAAATACTTGGTTAATCACTACGACCATGCTCACATTACCCACCTTTGGGGATGAATTTTTGATCTAAATTGAATCTTACAAAAAGGACTAGTTTGTGTAGTCATGAAATATGAAAAAGTTAAATCCTATGCCCACCACAAATTTAAGAGTCATGAGAATAAATAACCAAAAATTTATTTAGAATTGGATATAATGATATTAAAATTGAATATTTGGTAACATTATCTCTAAAGGGAGATGCGTGACATATATAAATATCATAAAACCCACAATTATATATTCACCTAAAAGGATCTGAATATGCATCGATGAAGGTGGTTAGAGGTGATAAAGTATTATGATTTTTCAATCCATTACCATCCTGGGAAGGAAAAAAATTGGGAGAAGATGTGAGTAGAAAGGAACCTTCAACCCTACCCATGATGGAAATTGAAAGGGATCCAATCTTCTTGTATATAAAAAGGATGGGAATAGTAATAAAAAAATGATATTCATCACACATTAATAAAATAAATACTCAACTGTATATTCTTGAGTAATGAAAGGCGGCTCAAAAAGATAATGATGTGATGCATAGAAAGGTAATAAATATTCCAGAGTTCAAATTTAATAAAGATGGATTTATAAGATTTAAATATGGATATGTGTCCCATAAAAACCTTAAATTTATAGGTAACTTTTAGAAGATGTTCATAACTAATAATTCTCTATTCATCTAGTAAGTATAATGATATATAGAAATTAAAATAAAAATTTATACTGGGATAACATAGAGAGATAGATTTCAGAATTTGCATCATGATGATTGGTATTCTAATAAGTAAAGGATAAATGATAGAATTATAAGGGTATGATGAATCCATTTTCTATATCAGTATGGAAATGGGAAAAATAATCATGGATTTCATTTCAAGAATCCCTAAGACCCCTAATGTCAATCACACCATCTAGGTGGTATTCAATTACCTTACCAAGTTAGCACATTTAATTGTTATTAGGGAAGATTTATCTCTGGACCAACTCTACAAGATATACATATGGAAAGTGGTAAGATTTTATGGAGTTAGAATCACTATTATATATTCTTGAGTTCCATTACTTATCACCATCATAAAGATAGTCAGTCTGAAAGAACTATTCAAACTCTAGAGGATATATTGATATCCTTTTCAATGGATTTAAAAAAATGTTTGGATCAACAACTTCCCCTACTGGGATTTTAATATAATAGAAATTTAATTATAGCATTAAAATTACACCTTATGAGGATATGTATAGGTAGTGATGTCGGACTCTAACATGCTGGGATGAAGTTAGAGAGTTAAAGCTAATGGGACCTAATATTATCCAATAGATGACAGAGAAGTTTCAAACTATTTAGTGCAATATATAATCATCAAAAATTAGAAAGAAAAGATACTTATACAATTGTAAATGAGACCTGAAGTT
The DNA here is from genome assembly GCA_963277665.1 of Viscum album. Classification (NCBI taxonomy): domain Eukaryota; kingdom Viridiplantae; phylum Streptophyta; class Magnoliopsida; order Santalales; family Viscaceae; genus Viscum; species Viscum album. The sequence goes on from OY728142.1 coordinate 110,382,214, forward strand.
TGAGGGAAAAGATAAATTATGCCTTCATATATATCATTAGAATAAATTCTTTATGTTTTGGAATAAAGAAACCTTAGTCCAAGAAACATCATCCCCTTCGTCATCCTTGATCACATCAGAGTAGTGACCAATCAATTAAAATTCACACCTACCTATCTCAAGTATATTATGTATTTTGTTTATCCCTCTTGTGGAATCACATACAAGACCCCTCACATGTGTTGAATCCAGAGGTGGTGTAACATCCCACCCCTCCTTATAGGCTTGACGGGTGATGAGGGAGATACTATGAATTAGGAGACATCCCAAAGACATCAAAGGATAGAAATAAATTCCAAGGTGCTCAATAACATTTTTGGGATGATTTTACCTTTAAATATAAAATAAAAAATCTGAAATAAAAAATAAAAATTCAATCTTATATACGATGCATGAACAATAAAATAAAACTCAAACATAACAAAAAACAATAAACCATACCAGTGTATAAGAGGAAACAGAAATATATACTCAAAGAGAACCAAATGACCGAACTAACCAAAAAAAAGTTAACATCAATAAATAACACCCAACATGCTCTGAGCCCCAACTCTATATACTAGGTCCATGATATCAAGAATAATCACTAAAGAACCAAGATATTCGAACATTACCTATGTTCCAGTAGATGACATATGTAGATGAAGAACAGATCCCAAGATGGTGGTTATTCTAAACTTAGTAGTATTTACCCAAATACTTCAGAACTTAGAAAACATGGAAAATATTTTTTATCACAATTTATAAAATAGTTTCAAAAAAAATTTAAACACTATAGATCAAAATAGTAAACAAGTTCCAAGGAAAACATTAAACAAAGCATGAAAAAAGTTCTCATTGATTTGGAATACACATAAACATGTATTCACACAAACCCCATGAATTCCTAGGTGATATTTCCATAGTATTGAGTATTCTCTCTTTGATCCTCCAAGTTGTCACAAGGTGGCCAATACCAGGTGCCCTAATATAACACACCACATCCATAGGGCCACATATATGAATAAAATCACTCTATATATGTATTCCAAATTTGATTTAACATAAAACCATTATATATTTAAATAATTTATATAAATATTTTCTATGCATAAAAACTAAACCATAATTTTAAAATCATCATTATAAAATCATTACCAAAGAGAAATTTTCAAGAAACCACACAATCCAAAATTTTTAAATCCATAACCCAAATTATTATTCCCTGAATATTCACACATGAAGTTTACAAATTATTTAATAAATAAATTTTATAAAACCCATCCTTAAAATTATATGTCATGTGTAGATTATATACAATCAACCTACATCATAATAATTGGGGAAAATGAAGAACGACACTATTATTCTCTAGATCCAGTCTTAGGTCATTTTACCTTTAAAAAACAATCTTAATCTTTGATGTTTCTTCTCATAGAACATGGATATATACACAAAAAATATGATCTAAATTTTTGAGAGAGAGAAGAAAACTAGATATATGGATAATGGTGAATAATGATAGATTATAGATGAATCCAAAACTCTTTTTCACATTGAGTCACTTCAGAATCACTTCTAGATTAAGGGAATCATCTATAAATCGTAGGGAGAAAAATTAATTCAGATTATTTAGGTATTATGTGACTAAAGGAGGTCTCTGAGATTAATTCTGATTTGATGGAATTTTTTTGGGTGTTAAATACACAATGTACGATTTGGATGTATAGTTTGTGAAATTGATTTCTAACAATGTGACACTATTTTATAATGAAAATACATCAAATGGTTGGATGAAATAGTTAAAAAAAATATGAACAAACCCTGATTTTACCACAGTTTTAAGGTGCAAATTTAAATCCAGATACTCACATGGTTTGGAAAAACCATTCACCAACCATGGGCCAGAACAGTGTGCACTATTATTCCATTACATGGCTTCTTAGTGGTGGTTTCAGAGTTTCAACTAACCATGCTCAAACTCTGTACCTCCGAAAAAACCTAAATAAATTTATATATCCCCTCTTAACCTCCCAAAAGTCAACCCAAACAATATATAGACTCAGAATAAACAAATAAAAGTCCATGTATCTAAAACCATGGGTGATAAATTCTCCCCAACATTAGTATTTACATCCTCATAAAGTAGAAAACCAGTGTTGTATTGAAAGAGTTTTGGCCATTGATCCAACATTTCATTTTCACATTCCCATGTTTCCTCTTGAATCTGTCCATGCTATCATTGAACCCATACATGAACAATTATTTTCCCAGGAAAGATCTTATCTTTTCTATAAATAATCTGTACTAGAACATAAATCATTGTTGCATATGTATCTATGTATAGATGATCACAATGCATAACATGGCCAAGATCAGGTTGGTACCTTTTTAACTGAGATACATTAAACAAAATGTTCATTGAATTGAACCTTAGAGGAAAATCCAACCGATATGCCATATCACCAACTTGTTAATGTATCTCAAAAGGTCTTATTGACCATGGATAAAAATTTCCCTACTTTCCAAAGAGATGATTCAAAATCCTCAAAGATATTATCAAGAAGACATGATCACTGACCTCTAATGAAAATGTTTAGTGATGATGATCCACATTTGATTTCTAAAGAATCCGAGTGATCTCAATCCTCCATCTTATAAGTTTAATCTTGTTCATTATCTCTTATAAAAGAATGCGACCAATCAATAAAGTCTCACCAATTTCCACCCAATAAAGAGGGGGAAGGATAAGATCACCCATATAATGATTTAAACGGATCTATATGTGCTGAGGCATGAACACTATTATTTTATGTGAACCATGCTGAAGGTATATGATCCTCCAATGAGCCACAAAAATTCCATTACACAATCAAAAATCATATCCCCCAATGTTTGGGTCATCCTTTTGAATTATCCATCCTTTGAGAATGATAATCCATGCTCATATTCAACTAAGTTCATATGGATTACTATAGTGATTTCCAAAAACCATGTAGTGAACCTTGGATCTTGGTCATATAAAACCATGACAAGAATGCTATACATATTTATAGTTTCAAAAATGTAGAATTTGTAAAATTATTCCACCATATTGGATTCATGAATAGGGATGAATTTATCTTAATTTTTATGATGATAAAAAATCACTAATATGGAATCATGATTCTTAACCGTCATTGGTAGAACTATTTCAAAATACATAGCGATATGCTCCCATTTCCATACGAGAATCGGTAAAGATTGCAACATATCTTCTAGTTAGTGAAGCTCTGTCTTGACCTGGTGATAGGTGGGACATCTTGAGATAAAATATTCCACTTTTATCTCTATTCTAGACCACTAAAAATTTGAGCTCAATGATTTATCAACTTTATGAATTCATGGTTGCACAACCCATATCAAATGGTGGTGATAAGAAAGAATCTAATATAAATAATCCACATGTTCAAATGTATGATCTTTAAACTACAATAATGAACTCACATCCAGCTTCCAAACCTTAATGGTCTCCCAACCATTGGGTTTTTACCTTATAGAAATACATTTAGGATCAGGTTTATGAGTCTTTATATCTTTGTCAATGAAAGTAGGAACCTGAGAGACTAGAAAGAAAATGACTACATCACCTTGGTAAATGTAATATAGATGGATATACACAATGTATTATATTAGTTTCCAGTGATCTAAAGCCTCTTCATCCAACTAACAATATGAATTCCTTCTTATTGGATCCACCACAGAGTTACCTTTACCCATTGTATACATTAAGTCGAAGTCAAAACTCTATTTATACTTCATCCATATTTATTATCTTATATAAAAATCACTTTGTGAGAAAATGAATCTCAAGATCATATGATTACTAAAGAAAATAAATGTCTCAACCAAAAATATTATATCACAATTCATTCAAAGCAATGACCACTATAACTAACTCCAAATCATGTGTTGGGTAATTTTTTTCATGAACCTCTAATTGACACATGCCACATGCAACAATATGATCAACCAGTATGAGAACACATCCCATTACATATCTGGATGCATCACAATAGAATATATAACACTATCTAGACTCTAAAAACATGAGGATAGCTGTTGATGCGAATCTAACCTTATGTTCTATAATTTTTTTGGAAATCATAATTCCATTGGAAAGGAACACCTTTTCACATCAAATATGTCATCGGTGAATCCAAATGTAAAAAATCATGAACAAAGTATCTATAATATACTGCAAATCTGTGAAATAAATGTTTTCCAAATACATTCTTTAGTGGTTTTCGAAAGATAAAGAATTCTATATTTTTCAGGATGTTCAAAATCATCTTTTCTAAAAATGACATTTCCATGAAATTAAACTTCTTGTATCAAAAAATCAGACACTAATAACAAAGAATAAATTCAATTATCTGTCACAATGCCCAAAACTATAGCTAAGTGTTTCTAATTATCATCTTTTTTCTTACAATTTACCATTATATCATCCAAAAAAACCAATAAGAAAATAAAAATACCCATGAAAAATATGATTCATCAACACCATAAATACAACTGGTGCATTCATAATACCTAAGAGAATAATTGTATACTCATAATGGATGTATTTTCTTCTGAAATATATTTTCAGAATATCCTTCTTCCAAACATGTAGTTGGAGATACCCCAAAATTAATTATATTTTAGAGAACCTCCGAGATCCCCATAATTGACCAAATAGGTTTTCAATTCTTGGAAGAGGATACTAATTCTTTATCATAACTCGGTTATTCATACAATAATCTACATAAATACTAAGGGTTATATCAATCTTCTTCCCAAAAAGAACTGATGCTACCCACAGATATGTTCATGGTCGAATGAACCATTTACTTTAGAACACCTCCAAACAATATTTTAACTATATAAATATATTTTGTACAATCATATAAGATGGAAGTGAAATTGGAATGGTCCCCAGTAGAAGATCAACTGTACACTCTACTTCACTTTTGGTTGGTAACTCAGTGAAATTTTCAGTAAAAACATCATGAAATTGGTAAAATATTGTTATAAATATCTATTCTCTATCTTATATATAGATGGAAAAGTTAATGCTACTGAATAAGAAAAGAAAGTTCCAACCACCAGTGCCAAAATTCATGCCACATCTACCTTTAAATTACAATATCCTCAAAAAAGATGTTCAATTCCATAATGTGATGGGAAACTAAAATTTTGGGCATAAAAATAGATATGGGACTTGATAGATGTCCACAAATTTATACAAAAAATCAAGTCATTGACATCCGTAACATGCACATAGAAATACCAAAGAAACACATCCCCATCAATAGTTATATAAAAAAATGCGAGGAGTGTTTATTCCACATATTCTTCGATGGAGACTGGGCATGCCAGGTATGGGGAGTCTTTGGAGGACTCTCAGGATACCCCCACAATGCGATAAACATCGATTCCTTCATGGAGAACTGGTTCCAGGGGACAGACGACTCTGGAAATGAAGGGAGGTCAAGATCCATCATCTTTAACGCTGTATGTTGGTGTGTATAGCGAGCAAGGAACCGGTCCAGGTTCAAGGGGCTTGCATCTACGAGAAGATCCGTTATATCAAGAGTACGATGTATTCTGGTAGAATTATGTGGCACCAATGACATATGGGAGCAGTCCCCCAACCTTTGCAAGCTGTTTTTGCCTCACAGTGTGGTCCGACGGTCAGAAACTAGACAAAAAGGACCCTGGGTCCAGTGGAATCCTCCTGATGCTGGCTTCAAACTGAATACCGACGGATCTTGCATGCTGGGAGAGATGTGTGGCGGCAGCGTGGTCTGAGATTCTAGGGGCAGTGTAGCCTTGGCTTTCTCGACGCACTATGGTTATGGGAATTCTATGCAGGCGGAGGCAAAAGCGATGCTAACAGGTATCACAATTTGCAGGAAATGGGCGCTTGCCATCTCCCAAGTTGAGACTGATTCTATGGTTATTCACGATGCTTTTCATTGTAAAGGTATCTTCCCCGGGTCCATTTCATACACTATTCAGAAATTTAAAGCTTTACTGGAAAGTAGCACCAGAGTCACTCACACATGGGGGAGGGAAACAAGGTGGGTGATCAGTTGGCCTCTATTTCAACCCCTGATAACATGGTCAGTTGTCATACTCATGTATCCCATTTTAAACCAGAGGGGGTGAATTTGATACGGGGTGATGCCCTCAATCTTCATTACTATAGACCTTCCCTAGACAATGGTTCTCACTCTGTTTTAATTTTCTTTTTGAATAGAAATGGTAACGTTGTATGGATGGTAAATACAAATAATAAAAAACATGAGAATAAATAAAAAAGTGCGACACACCACTATAAAAAATGAATTCATAAGAGAATAATTCAAAAGAAACATACCTCAAACTACTGAATGACCCAATTAATCATCCATGATTATTTGATATGCTCCATAAAATTTATTAGTATCTGCATTTTTCTATTTGTTATACTTTTGAGATTGCATAGGTTGGGGAGTCATGTTGTTCCTAGAATCACCATGGATCACTCAATTCTAACAATTATAATTATTCTGCTGCACACATCCCATTAAACAATACAATTTTTGGGAGACTTGAGATATGTCTCTAACACCTAGCCTTAAAGTATTACCACAATAATAATAAAATGTCCTATCTGATTTCAATTTTGATATGGTCTAGTTTTTTCAAAAAAAATCCTACTTCATATGATGAAGACAACCACATTGGAAACATCCCAGCTTACTTTTCAATCGAGGTAAGATATTTACTAATCCCAAGGATAGATTCTGAGCTGTCCAACCACTCCAGAAGTGGGTGTCCCTATTTTTCTTAATCACAACATTAGAGTTCCCACCCATTCATTGAGGAATAGGAAATCTTCCTATAACCATATTTCTCAAGATATCCTTTTCTTCCACCATTTCTCTATTGACTATTTATATATAGTCCATCATACAAAGAAGGACAATATTTGAGTGAATGTCTGGTCATAAACACAATTCAAAAATGTGTACCTTCAAGGATATACTTTTAGAAACATTCGAAGACAAGTAGACTATATTCATAAATTTAGACAAAAACTCTATTACATAGATATTTTTTTTGATTTTTGATAAAAAATTGATTGTTCTATTCATTTTAAAGGTGATAGGATATAATTTATTTTCAATAAATTCCTCAAAATCTGCCCATGTGATGACTTGGTTAACATTAACATGAGGAACAAAATTCAATAATTAGCCTACTAGAACTTCCAAAATATACAATCTTAACATTACCTAATACTCTGCTTGTTTGCCAAGGAAATGGAATATTTTATTCACACTATTCTACCAGACTTCTGCTTTTTTCATCTTGGAATCTCCATTAAAAGGTTGGTGAATCCTATTTTTGTGATTGAGCTGAATTGTCAACTTTCTAAGGTTCATCATTTTTATTACCCCCTATCCACTGCCTAAATAATGATGCACAATAATTTGGAATAACTCTTGATTGACCTATATATTAGGTGTATCTACATTTTCAGTAGCCACTTCGGGTTGATTCTAATGATTCTTACCTAGTTCCATTCACTATAACAAGAACAAAACATGACTTTGTCTCACATACTATTAACTAAGGCCTTAGAAATTACAAATTACTATTTCGACACATACAACAAAAATTCCTTTCAAAATCCAATAATAATAATAATTTTATCATTTTTTAAAATACTACAACCATGATTTTTGAAATCAACCAATTTAAATATTTTAAAAATTAAACACTTTTCCAACATTTCTTAAACCATTAAATATAGAAGGAATTATGAATTTCTAGTGGGAATTCTTACTATCAATACATGGAATGTAATTATCATCATCTAGACTCATGAAGATGAGTTGACAACTAACCCAAAATTATTTTAAAACACGAATGTACCCAAACACCCTAGTAACTATACGTTCAACATAAAAAGACTATATACATTTTTTATGCTATACATTTTAAGTTATGACAATCCTATCTCTATGATACCAACCCAAATACATATTTATACCATTTCCATCTCAAGGACTAAACAATATAATATAATTTGTCTGGAAAGAGAGACAAACCAACCATGAGTGATACCATTTCCAACTGAAGGACCAAAAAAGCTTATTCCATTTATTCCACAAAGGAAAACTTACTAAAAAATAATGATATGATTTTAAGTATACCATATTCCCTTATTATCTTATGGAGTGATGGGTGAGATACTAGGCCTTAGTTGGAAATACTAAGACACCAAAGGCTGGAAATAAATTCCAAGGGCCTCTAGAACATTTGAGGGATGGTTTTACCATTAAATAGAAAAAAACGAGTCCAGTATAACAATAAAAATAAAATCCTACATATGATTCATAGAAAAAAAAATATAACTCAAGAATAACCAAAAATAGTAATCCTTTTAAGATTACAATAGGTAACCAAAATACGTACTAGAAAAGAAAAAAAAGGCCCCAAAACTTAAAATTCCCCAATGAAGATCAACCAACAAAACCAAAACCACTCTAAGCGCCAAGTCCACTTGCCTTGACAGTGGTATTAAGAGTCATCAATAGAAATGAGATTCCTTTCCTTTTCCTATTTCACAGTATATGAGATCTCAAAACACACAATAGTACCCAATCAGGGGGGGTGAGTCTAAACTCACTATGATTTCCCCAAATATGTTCCAACTCATGCCATTCGGAAAATATTGTCAGCAGAATTTATAAAATAGTTTCAAAATAAATTTAAACATTTTATATAAAAAAATTAAATATTTTCCAAGGGAAACATTAAAAAAATACTTAAAATTTTTCTCATTTATTTGGAATACCCATAACATTGTCTCCACACACTTCCTTGGTATTACCATTTTAAAATTATGTACTCAAGGGAAGTCTCTCATCAATATACAGAGTTATCACAAGGTGACCAATACCTGGTTCCCCAATGTCACATGCCCCTTCTAAGGGGCCACATATATGAATACAATGACACTAACCATTTATGTAAAATCTCACTCCAAATTCAATTTCACATAACCACTTCTGGATCAAAGAGGACCATATATCAATACAAAAAAGAGAAATGAATTCAGTTTATCAAGTTATTAATTGATTAAAGGAGGAATCATAGCTTAATTTAGATTAGATACATATATTAGGGGTTTCACTAGTAATCCACATGATTAGATCACACAGTTTGGAAAACTGTTCACTAATTGTGTGGTGCTACTATATCTATCCACCCAGCAAATGGCTAACACAATTAGAAACACTATGCACCAACCATGATTTTACCACTTTTAATGCTCCACAGTTTCACCTTGGTAGTCACATGATTTGGAAAAACTATACCCTGACCCTGTGGCAACCTAGTTACCACTGTCTTCCCTTTCATAATTTCTTAGAGGTCGTGTATGGTTTCTAATAACTGTAAAAAAACTGTGAATCTCTAGATAAGCCTCAAAAGAATACCAAAACCCTTTGGTAACCTCTTGAAACTCAACTTGAGAAATATATAGAACCAAAATACATGAATAAAGGTTTGTATACCAAAAACCAGGGGTGATAAATGTTGTACCATTGGGGAATGATTTATCAGACATGAAGTATCCTGTGATGATTTTATATCATAGAGACAATGTTCTATAAAACAAGACAAATCAATTAGTCAAAGCTCTTTGTAGAACCACAAGTTTGTGAAATAAACCTGGAAACTAGAGGAGATGTTGAAAAAAAGTATGCCCTTCTATTTTAGTATATGAATAAAATTTTGAGGGAGAATTTTTTGAAGGGGGAATAATGTAATGACCTGAAAATTTATAAATTTAATTCACTTTTAAATGAGTAAATGAATTATTATGAATTGAAATTATAGAAAACACCTGCCCATCATTAGTTTATAGACCATTATAAGTTATATCCTGTCATATTTAAAAGATTATTATGTTTACCAACTATTGATATTATAACCATTATTCATTGATCATTTGATAAAAATATATATAGGGTTATGATAAATCAATTTGACACAGAGAAATGAAGCAATGACCTTGACCAACAGGATCGAACCCTATAAAGATCATTTATCGAAGCTTACAAGGGAGATAACATCACTGATATTTGACCTTGCCTAAGGTAAACCTGAGATAAAACAACTAAAGAGAGATAAAATTCATTTATGAGTGATGTTTAAGATCACTGAGAACACAACCCAAACATTTTTCACTAAACTACCCTATGAAAATCTCACCATCACACACCTTACCCTTAGAGTACTTGATAGTTTAATAAAGGGTTGTGTTTCTAGACCATAATTTTATTAATTTTATGTTTTTTAGTAAAATAATTATTATATTTATGTTTTATTATTTTATAATGGTTAAACACCATTGTTTCTTAAAAATTAGATTTCGATATACTGAAACACAAATTATATTTTTGAAATATATATAGTTTCAATCAAGAGGTACGTTTTGATAAATTTAATAATTTTGGAAATAAATAATTTTTTATAAAAAATATAATTATTAAATAATTTTGATCAGATATATATGATGATATATTTTTATGAAGTCAAATATAATTGTTATATGGGCTCAAAAATTGTTATTGTAAAAAAATGGAATTTTTCAATAAATGAGATTTTTTATTTACAAGTATAAATTTTCATATTTATTGATATATTTAGACAAAATAAATAATATTTTTGTATCCTAAATATTGAAATTATGTTATGGTTATTTTATATAAATTTATTTATAGTTGAATTTTTGGGTAAAAATTAAATAGAGAATAATTACACAGTATATATTATGACATCATAAAATCCAATAAATGATGTAATAAATTCTATAATTATTATCCACAACCAAAATTACGTTTAAACTTTAAAATAATATTATTTTTAAGTATTTTTATTAATATTATAATCCCTTAATGAATCCTATAAGACAAATATTATATTTTAAGGTTTAAAAATTAATTCTTTAGAAACAAGACCAACTATCACTTAACCAAATGTATTATTTTAAGGAGTTTGGTTATTATCCTCATAAAATAATGAAATAGAATCCTATTAGCAATAAACCATGGGGGAAAACAATGGGATATTTTTCATTTGCATTAATTTATCATACAGAATCCAAAACCATTGTTTAGAAACAAATAATGAAATATTCTTTATTTTTCTATGAAAACCCACACAACCACCAATTCTGCTTCACTAAAATCCCTTGGAAAAAGAATTTACTATAAACTTACCTCTCCATATCTCTAACATGTTCTTCTCAAACTCTTAATAATTACTTCCCAAGATTTTAGAAGTGCCCTTTAAAGGTAAGGGACTCCTTTCTCTGCCTTTTCATTTCAAGTAAAATCCTTATACTAATCCATGTTTTTATTCAGAGTTTTCAATATTTTAATGTGATTTTTAAAATAAATTTACTACCCAAATTATATAAATTTAATTATAAACCACCTTTCACTATCATTTACCCCATCCATTATCCTTTATATATACCTATTATGATTTTGAAATCATCCTGTAATCTTTTATACCAAACATTTGTGTTGTCAATAACTGTCCACATTTACAAGAATAGTGTATTTAACTAGTTAAACCTATCATTAATTTATTTTTTGATTCAATGTATTTAATCCACACTCCATAATCATGGGATGAAAAGTGATGAAATACATCCTTATGTTGTATGATTTATGTGGAACACTTATTCTTGTACATTATATTAATGTGATTGGTGGAACTAATATTATATAGCTCTTCAATGCATTCGGTAATGTTCTTATCTCGTGAGATTTCATTTATGGTGACTGAGAGTTTATTCTGAGAGAACTATGTTTTTATTTCTTCCTGTTTTTCCTTAATATATTATTATTATGTCATGTTTTATGTTGTTTCCACATTCTTATGTTTCCTTTATTTTATCACCAACTTTCAAGCTTAGATGTTCAAGTTTATGAATCTCACCCATATTATGTTACCTTGATATGCCTATTTACTCAAATTTATTACCTTTATCATGTTATTCTTATTTTATTCCATTATTAATATTTAAATATCACCCATTTCTTATGCATGTTCCCAAGTTATCTTGTGAATTTTTCGATGATCAATGAAATTTAAGGGCATGTTATGGAGATTTAGTTGATATATTTTTATTTTTGTTTCAATTTTTTATTTTATGTACCTAATTACCCAAATACACTAGGTCTCATGATATTATAGGGAAATATTAAGTTTATCCTTATGTAATAAATCATGAAATAAATTTTATTAAAGATATGGGATGTTATACAAAACCTCCTCGATGATGTCGTTCAATATAGTGGATATGATTACTATATATGTGTGCATGTTCATCCTCTATACTCTACCGCTATGATTATAAGACTGTTTGAGTTCCTTAGTGTGGTTGAGTTAACTCCCACATATGTTGAGTTGAGATGGATGGATTGGATTTCTTGGTTGGACTTTTTGTTTATGGAAACACCACTTAATATTACTTAAGTAAAATAATAAATGAATTCCACCATATAGAAATGAAAAATCCAAAAAAATTTAACAATAATCCCAAAATTCGTAATTTTTTCATAAAATTATACACAAATGAATAGAGTTTGGCTTCTAATTTTTTGAGTTCCTAAAATTAGGCCACATTGGGAATATAAATGATTGACGTGCTACTTGGGATATCATATTCAATTAAATGTCTAGAAACTTGGGTTTCTACTATTTGGTGTGGGAGAAGTTGAATCCACCCACATAATATATGAATTACACTATAGTTTTACCAGTCACTTCGAGTTATAGAATAATGTTTGGTAGCTCATTAGACATGAATCATAAATAATCAAAGAACATGAGACATGGGAGCATAATATAAGAACAAAACATGAGTTTTTGGAATACACACAAGCATAAAAAATTTCATTATTAGTCAAGTCGCATTATAAAAACTATAATAGTGTAATAATTTCACCCATAAACCTTATTTGTAGTCAAGGTTCACTCCCATCACTATCACGGTGGACATATTATCTTACTAAACAAGGTTCACAACCCATTATATTCCTATTTATCTCATTAGAAATCTATCATTAGCCAATTAATTGAAGTGATACATATATCCCAGCCATCGCATAATAAAAATCATATATAACCATGTTACAAGATCATAAATATTTGAGAATATAAGAAACCATTGAAATAAATAGTTTTCATAAACATTTATAATATCAAAACCCATAAAAGGAAATGGGTTTCGTAAGAATTTCATCATACACATAAACCATTCAGAGAAAGATTAATAATGGTATCCTTATATCATTTTCCCATTAATGAATGTTTTAAATCAGTGGTTTTTATTATTGATGAATATAAACACTATTAAAATATCTTTAAAACTTTCTTAATGTAAATAACCTTTCCATTTTGAAATCACTAATTTAAAAAATTCACACATATAAATGAAAAAAATATCTTTGAAAATAAAAATGTAAACTTGGAAAGGAAGGTTAAATTAATATATTAGTCCTCAATTTGGGAAAATAAATTCTTTCTGTATATGTTAATAAAAATTCTATTCACATTTTTTTCATAAAAGTAACAATGTACCTCGTTCAGATAATGAAAAGAAGTTTACATTCAAATAATTTTATACCAAGTAAAACAAGGGTAAGAATGTGTTTAGAAAATAATATGATAATAGTAAAAAAGTTTTATTTTTTTAGATAACATGGATATGGAAGAGAAATATTCCTTATTGGAATCTTAAACATCAACAATCCCAAAAAATGATGAGATTGTGAAATAAAACACTTACTGCATTGGTAACTTTGGAATTATAATCCCCATGAACTAAATAAACATATTTGGATATTTAAATACCCATAAAATTTATAATATGTATAATAGAATACATTTTAGGGTAGTATAAACTCTAGAAAAAGATATAAGTAGTATATAACACATATGTCCCACATAAATAAAAGTGAGATGAAAATCGCTGACCTCAAGATCATATTGGTTCTAAAGTACTATGAACTCTTGTATAATAAATTTAAATTTATTAATATGATATAAAATAGAAATTTTCTTATTTTTAATATCATCTATGATCCATTTATAACATTTATATACCCCCATTAATAATAATTCCTTAATAAAACAATCATTTTTAGTGTTAACTATTTCATTTACCATGAGTATATCATCTTAGTAGTTCTAGTACTTTTATATTTATCTTAGTTACATAAAATAAATAATATTAATAATTATATAAATATAATATATATTCATTATATTCTTTTTATTATCACATATAAAAGTTATAAATAGGCAAATTAATTACATTGTTTATGGAGACAACATGTCGTACGTATGCCTAATCAATGTTTTCATTTTTTGAAATGTTAAATTGAATGTAAAGTAAATGATAAATGAAATTTAAAAAATATTTATTAAAACACATATATCATAAATAATCACTAATTCTATCCTTATTACTATCCATGAAAAACTGTAATGAAAAACGAATCACATTGCTTCATAGAGATGGTAGTCCACACGTACACAAAAATGACATTAAGTTTTCCAAATATTTGGAAGGTAATATTTTAGATGTTATAATATAATTATAGAAGTATAATTATTTCATATATATTATATATATATATATATATTAAACCCATCATAACACCTATATGTAAAACATAATAATGAAAAATAAATTGCATCACTATGTGGAGATAGTAAGCTGTATGTACGCACGAGTGATACATTCAATTATTATTTAATGAGAAATATGGTGTTTAATGGTGTTATAATAATCATAATAAAATTTTATAATATTTATTTTAATGAATTTATTATGTTATGATAAATTCCATATATTTAGAGTTGTTAAATAAGAGTAGAAAAGAAAGTAATATGTTTTGGTGATTACCTATTATTAGAAAAAACTACTTATATATCATCTAAAGAACTCCAAGGATTGTTTTTGGAGAATAAAAAAACATATATCATGGGTCTAGGTAAGTTTAGAATTAAAATTGGAAGAGTTTTTTCAATCCAAAATGTTCAATTTGGGGTAAATAAGTGATGTAGGATGTGCCATCTTATAATTGAGGTGAGTGACACTATTTGGAACTTACCAAAAGACTAAATTATATTAAATTTATTCTCAATACAAATGATTCCAGAAATACTTTTAATAGAATAGGTATATCATTTTAGACATTATCGTATCCCCTTTTATTGTTTTTATGATTTTTATGTTTTTAAATAATTTAATAAAATATTATTCTAAAAAAATTCCATTATTGTCAATTTAGAAACAATTCAATTAATTTAACTTAAAATACAAAAATACAAGGTTTAAATTTTAATTTAATCATTTAAAATTACAATAATATGCTATATTATCTTATAAAATTCATATTACACATTAAATAACTCAACTTATATTTCCTTTAATATTTTTAATATCTTTTTATATATTTTTTCATTGATGTTTCAATAGATATTAAGGTTATTATATAATTACTAAAATTTATAAATAAATTTATAAAATTAATATAATTTAATTAATCTAAAAATATAAATTTACATTCCTTCATAACTATCTTTTTCCCCTATACAGACACATAAGATATATTAAAAATGAAGAGAATGACATTTTATAACTTTCTTTGATATAAATAATATATAAGTAATTTTCATGGAAAAATGATCATTACACAACTAAATTTACATCATATGGTGATAAAGGTGTAATTATATTTATCCTATAAAAATTATACTTGTTTTGACAATATTTTCTACCCTTATATTTTTGGTTTTAACCCTTCATTAACCCTTTTTAAACTTACCATGATAACAAGGGTTTCACTCATTGAGGGTCAATATAGGGACTATAAATGTAAAAGTGGACAATAAATGAAAAATGGTTCATATTATAAATTATATCATAGTCACTTCATTGAATCCAATATTTTGAGGGTTTTTACATCATTTAATAAAACATTATTTATTTTAAAATATCACTAGTATCAATTTTTAGAACAATTCAGTACATTGACTTTTATAATATCAATAAAATAATTAAAATTTGAAAAAACTATTTTAATAGATACATAACATGTCATATAAATCTAAAAAATTTGTGTATCATATTATTTATCTCAAATTATAATACTTATAATACTTTTAATATAATTTATTTTATTTTTCAATTAATTTAATAATTACCCTATCAACGTTGTATAAGAATTTAAAAAATTTATTTTACAACTAAAAATTATAAATAAATTACCATAATGAAAATATGTTTATCATTCTCAAAATTTCCATTTATATTCACTAAATATATACAATTTGACACATATCTACGTCACAAAAATATATTTAATATGTTATTTTGAATTTTCCGATCTTATACAAGCATCATACCATAATTTGGATAAGACACTTGTTATATTACTATGAAATTAGTTTCTAACCATAAAAATAATATATAATACTTATTATTTAATAACTAAGTTAATAAAGGACTTATTCTAACTCAAATATTATCTTTAAGACCCCAAAATTGGTTATTATAGAATGGTGGAAGCTTTTCATCGACACTAAAAATGATTTCCATATTTATTATGGAATAAATTGTAATCTATATGTTTTGAATTACTTGTGTATATTTATTTATTATTTTATCATAATTTATTCATTACATATTAATCATAAATTTCTTTATTATGTTTATGTCATTTTGGTATCATTAAAGATGTTGTATTTCATAAAAACTGTATTTTTTACTATTAACTAGAACTTTAACTTATTCTAAAAATAAAAAAAAATCACCGTATTCTAATTTTGATATTAATATTTCAAATATTATTTTATTTTTATTAAATAAAATTTCTAAATCTTTGAAAAAAATAATTATATTATTTTGTTAATAAAAATTATTTTGGAGGAAAACATATTTTTGAAGCCTAAAATAACTTTAATAAAAAATTTGTAATTATTTATTAATAATAATTTCATTTTAATTGAGTAGGTACATCGTATATATTTATTTATTTGGTCAATACTATTTACAGCAACCAATTCAATGCCTATTTTGTAATAGTCTAATTTAAATAATAATATTTTGTTTTTTGTTTAGCTCGATGGTGCATGTAATAAAAGCTATCAAATAAATTATATCTAAATTTGAGAAAATTTCATAAAATATTTGGGTGTCAAATTCACACCTCTTTAATTAATTTCATCATCATAATTTGGAAATATGCTCAAAAATCAAATCATTTACATTATAAAATTAGTTTTTGGAAACCCACATCACAAATGGGTTAATAAAACATTGTATTTATAAGTTTGGATGGAAAATAATAATTCCCTATAGAATAACAAAAAACTAGGTTTAAAAATAGGATACCATTAGTGGAAGTGATGAAATGGATATACAAGAAACAAATAACACCTAAGGATTTATAGAGTGATAAAGAACATGGTGAGGAGAATGATAATGATGACATAACCATAAATCATTGAGGAGTTAATATACTTTTTCTAGTGTATTTCTAATGATAAAATGGTGCCTCACTTTTCTGGTCACTCCCAGTCTCTCATCCTGGTTTCCCTCTCCTCGGTTTTGGACATCTCATGATGGTGGCTCTCTCTCTCACTGGGTTGTTCTTTCTCTTATATTTTTCTTTCTCTCTCACTCTCCTTCCTCGCTCTATGATAACAATCCATTTTTCTACTCGTCCTCCTCTCTTCACTCCGATCTTTCATTCCTCAACATCCCTCTAGGTTAGATTTGGGGGTTGGGTTATGATAAGGTTTTGGTTGAGCGGTTTTGTGGATAATAGTGTTCGATGAGCTACCAGAGTTGGTCCTTCTTCCTAGAGTTTCATTTTCAACCATTCTCTAGATTTTATCCCTATTTCATCTTTTTGCCTTCAGAGACCTTACATCACTCTCGTTTTCCTTTCCATGAATTGTGTTTGAACATTAGTTTTCTGTTGTTCGCCTATCTTCCCTCTGATTTAGAACTCCTCATCTTCTCTTTAGGTCGGTTTTGGAGCATGAGATTCTCTGAGGTTTTGGGAAGGCAGTTTGGTGGCTGAAAAATTTCATGGTGCTCCAGATTTTTTATTTCTTCCTAGGGTTTCATTCCCATTCCCTTTATTTGGGTTTTCCAAATTTATTCTTTCGTGTTTAGGTGATGTTGAAGTTCTTCTCTATGTCAAAGGTGGTTTCTGGTGATAGTATGAGGTGGTGATAATGGTTCTATTGAAGATGACAGTGTGGTGCTGACAACTGTATCATTTAGTGGTATAGAAATTAAGTTCTTTGATGGTGTCAATCAATAATGATTTACTGGCACTCATGACAGATTCTATTGTTGCTCTATAGAGACAATGATGGTGATCTCAACAATGAAGGGGTATGTAGCGGAGACAATGATCAGATGGATGTTAGTGTGTGCATCTTGAGGTAACAATGATAGAGGTGTGGTGATGAATTGTTTTTTATTTTAAAATTTTGAAATAGTATTTTTTGTAGCGGAATTATGGAGTCGAGTTTGGTGGGGGTCTGTATGTGGGTTTGTTTTTTGAATTTGGAAACTGGTATTTTTTGTTTGATGATTCGGTTTTTTGGATTTGGAATTATGTGGCATGTGGTGGGTTTTTAATGATGGTTTTATTTGTTCGAATCTTTGATAAGGTTCATAGTTTTCCTTTAAAAGTGTTATTAGAAAATGAAAAAATATGGATTGTGTAGTGATGAGTTAAAAAATCATAAATTCATCAGTATTGATATTTATAGGTCAATGATTTTTCATTAAAACCACTATCCAAAATTTGAGTAATTATTTTACCAACTAGAATAAGAAAATAATGAAATATACTTACTAGATAAGTGTAATTTCATCATTTAATATATTTTTACCATAATAAAAGCTTTTTTTTTTCAAACAATGAGTATTTATAATGAATGTTTTTCATGCATAAAGCACTAAAATAAGCTTCTATGGATCAAATAATTCAATAAAAGGGTAAAAATATATTTCTTCTATCTTTAATAATTAAACAAAACCAAAATTGTTTCCCCTAGGTAAGATAATTTCCAAAAATAAATAATCCTTCATATAAATAAATAATACATTAATCAAAATTCAATAGTAATAGTCAACATTAAAAATAAATCATTTAATAAATAACTATCCTAAAAAATCATTAAAAAATACCAACCAAGTTAAAACACAAAAATCAAAAGGATTTGATCACATATAATTCAATGATTAATTTAACATTTATATCTATTCATCACTAGTCACACATAATGTTATATACCCAAAATAAATAGGCCCTAATTACATAATATTTCAAATATGTTAATCAATTTCATAATTAAATAACCTTATATTACAAAAAACATCAATTACATCAACATTAATGAAAGTCTTATCCTTAATGGTTATCTCATCCCATTCGTCTTAAATCCCCATAAGTATTATAACATTATTTTGAAATATTACATCCCCTTAAACCTAAGAGTAAAATATACCTCAACCAAATAATGGTTTTCCAAAAATATCAATAACCACATAAAAATTAAAAAAAAAACTATTTCATCCAATAATATACTTCCCAAGTTATAATTAAATTTCATAATATCCTAAAAACTACGTAGGCCAATGGTTTGAGCTCCACTGTTGTCATACTTTGATAGTGGGTTCAAGTAATGTGACCATACCAAATATGAAGGGTTTTCACCCAACCTACAAGTTGTAATTTTTACTAAAACAATATTAATATAATTCCTATAATATTATAAGAATATGATGATCATCCTAGATATATAATACTATTCTTCTAAAATAATATTTTTTGTTAACCTTATTGGCCACATATACCTCTTTCTAATAAAACATCTCCTAATAAAATAATTACCCACCTTAAAATCTCATCACTTAACCCTCAAAATTAGGATCTATGCCTTTGAACTTATTATCAACCATAAACATACGATTCCATTATGGTATTAATAAATCTTAAGTTATCCTCATATGAAAATATATATGCTTCCAAAAATTGCAATGAACATCATCAATGATGACCTAAATCACTTTTTCATCAAATTATTAATCATTTTTCAGGTCACCATTTCCATCACATTACTTCATCAATTGGAATAATATATCTATCCCCACTAAATATTTTTAAATCAACATTAGTAACATTTTTGGGTTTATATTTTCCTTAATGATGTGTTCTTAAAAAATACACCTTACCACTAAATCAAATTTATTTATTATCAGTACTACTCAACATAAGTTTTCAAATACTTGAGGAAAAACTAACATGGAATAATCAAGAGATGTTTCACGAAATATTAGAAATAGAATACCATTGATAAAAAACACAATTATAAAATACCTATATATAGAAACCTCAATAATTTAACTTCAACCATTTGTAAAACATAATTCCTCTATTAGTCTATGGGATAAACCTTATTTTAGGGCATTTACTCAAATAATTCCAAAGTCCCCCACATATAAGACATAACTCTCCTTGGAAATTTGTTACTTTATTGCCTTTATTTACAAATAGAAAAACTATTCCCATCCCTTTGATATACTCTTCTATGTACATCTTCAAAAAATAATGATCAAAAAGAAATTAAAATTTCTTACCTCTACGATCATCTCCACAAAAAATTTCATAAATTTCATTTTCCTATTATTTTATTTATTAGGAATATCACAAATGTTCACATTTTCAATCATATATTATGATAATTGATTAGGAATAATCACAATATCATTTTATCCATTCATCATTCAATTTGGTTTCTCATAATCACTAAATTTTCCATCACATTAAGTGTCAATGTGATTCCTTCTAATTATATCCATTGAATAAAACCCAAAATAAATGCGCGAGTAATAATAATCCGTGTGGGGAACCCCATAATAAAAAAAATCATTCATATGAATTATAAATCATGAAACCATCATCTTTAACACTATAGGTTTAACCTTGTACATTCATGATCTTTATGAAATCTTTAGGATTGTATCCTAGAGGTAGAATTATCCCCAGGGTTCTCACTAATTGTTCTCATCAGATTTTCAAAATGTTAACTAATTCTTGCTCTCATACCAACTAAAGTGACACATAATTTTCATAAAAATATATTGTATATAAATAAATAAATATTTTTTATATAGCACAATGATCCATTCCAGAATCATATAGGTCTAGTGTATTTAGAATCCTAGAAACAAAAAAAAAAGAGAACTTAATAGTTCTATATCATATCTCACTTACTTATTTATATAAATAACCCTTTATAGAAATAACATAAATAAAAAAATTCTTCATAACCTGGTGAAAGGAAGCAAAAATATGTTGAGTTATGATGCTTAGTAAGGGAAAATAAGGGAGATATCATTGATCATGTATTTATAATAATAGAAAATGGGTATGAGAATATAATATTTAAATTTGAAAAATATACATTGTATATCATAATCTTGAGTCATGGAATAATGTTTGACATTTCACTAGACATGAATCATAATGGAATTAAACAACATAATCCATGAGAGAATAACAAAAGTATATAACATGAGTTTGTGGCATAAAAATAAGAATAAAAACCACAGACTTAATATTCAATGATAATTTAAAAAACTATCATAGTAGAATGTGTTCACTCCACAAAACATCTTAGTAGTCATGGTTTACTCCCAAGACTATCATAGTGGAGAAATTCCCTTACTGAACTGGGTTCACACCCCAATATTATCCTTTTTATTTCATAGTATATGAATCTTTACACATTGAATTGAAGGGAGATATATGTACAAACTATCAAATAATAAAAAGAATACTTATTTGTGCTATAAGATTATAAATCAATTATTATATCAAAACCCATTAAAATAACGAGTTTTATAATCATTCATCATATTAAAACCCCTGGAAAGGCATGAGTTTCATAGATATTTCATCATAAACTTAATACATCCAGATTTATAATACGAATGGTATCCTTAGATCATATCCCCAATAAATAGTAATTTAAATTTAGGTTTTTTAATAATTAATATAAATACCATTAAATTATCATTAAAACATTCTTGAAGAAAATAACAACTTCATTTTGAAATCACTTATTTTAAAAAACTGCACTTATATAAATAAAAAAAATTATTTGAAAATAAAATTATAAATATATAAAGAAAGATTCAAATAAAATATTATTCATGAAGGTAGTAAAATAATATCATTCTGTATAATTATAAAACATTTCATTCTACATTTCTGTTAGAAAATTCCTAAAGTACCTCATTTGGAAAACGATAAGAAGATTCTTTTCAAACCATTTTTTGAAAAGTTAATCATGGGTAAGAATGAAATTTAAAAATAATATTAGAGTGTAAAAAAATGAGAAAATTTATAGAAAACCTTGATATGGAAGAGAAAAATTCCCTAGTGTAATGTTAATCATAAACAATACTGAATAATGATGAGATTGGGAAATAAAAACCCTGTAACTTTGGTAACATTTGAATTGTAAGTCCCATGAATGAAATAAAATTATATGGATATGTGAATACAAAAAAAATATAATATGTTTCATAAAATACTTTAATGGGTAGTATATAAACTGCACAAATGAAACAAGTGGTATATAAGGCATATATCCCATAGAAATAAAAGTAAGACAAAAATCCCTTACCTCGAGTTCACCATTCATTCAAAGTAAAATAAAATAATTTATAATAAAATTTAATTTATTATAATTATATAAAAGAGAAATTTTCAAATTAGTAATATCATATTTGATACATTTATATCATTTTAGCACTTATTTTATCAATAATTCTTTATTATGATTTTCATTTCTGGGTGTTAAATGTTTTATTTACCATGAGTATTTTAGCTCAATAGTTTTGGTCCTTGTAAATTTATCATAGTTACATCATATAAATAATAAAAATCATGATATAAATATAATATTTATTCATTATATACATATATAGAGTCGTTCATAAAAGTTATAGATAAAAAAATGAATTACACTATTCATAGAGACGATTAGATGTACGTACGCATGAACATTGTTTTCATTTTAAATAAATGAAATGAAAGAAATATAAATTTTAAATAGCCTTTATATAATATTTATTATATAATATATATATATAATATATTCATTAATTTCATCCTTTTTACAATCCATGTATAATGGAAATGAAAAACGGATCCCATCTCTTTGGGGGGCTGGTAGTCCACACGTACACGTGAAAGACATTATCATTTTAAAATAGTTTTAAAGGTTATAAGGTAGATGTAATATTATAGTTATAAAATTATAATTATTTCATATATATCATATATAACCATTAAACACTTCATAATACCCATTTATAAAATATGGTGATTATAAATGAATTGTATCTCTTCGTGGAGAATGCAAACAGTTTGTACACACGAGTGATACTTTAACTGCTTGTTCGATGGGAAAGAGGATTTATAATAGTGTTTCCATAATCATAATAACTGTTAAAAATATTTATGATAATAATTTTTATTATTTCATGATAAATAAAAAATATTTATTGGTGCTAAAGAAGAGTATAAAATAAATGATCGGTTAAGGTGATTACTTATTTTTTAGAAAAACTCTTTTCGATCTAATCTAAAGGGATCTAGGGTTGGTATTTTGGGATGAAAAAAAATATAATGTGTATATTTATGTTGATTATAGAAATTTTAATCTTTTTTAGATATATATGGCTCAATGTGGCATAAAAAAGTGAGGGAGGAGGTGCACTTTTATAATTGAGGTGAGGGGAGATTTTGGAATTTCCCAATAGAATAAATTATAGTAATTTTAATTCTCAATTCAAATAGTTCCGAGAGGCCTATAAATTTAAAATTTATGACATTTTAGACCAAAAAATATCCCATTTTTCTTTTTTAATACTTTTAATTAATTTAATAAAATTTTATTCTCATAAAATTTCATTATTATAAATGTAGACATTATTCATTAATTTGAATTAAAAGGCATAAAGGTATAATTTAAATTAGAATATAATCATTTAACACAAAATTAATTTGTTATATTATCCTATAAATTTAATGACACACATTAACTAACTAAAAATATACTTCTTTTAATATTTTAAAAATCTTGTATTATAATATTTATTAATTGAAGAAATATTAAATCAGTGTTTCATAAGAAATTAAGGTCATTTTGTAATTAATAAATTTTAGAAATAAATATATAATAAAAAATTATATTATTAATATAAAAATAGAAAATTATTTTAATTAATAACTAGATTTTGTCCCTTTGTGGATACATAAGATATATTAAAAACAAAGTGGGTGATATTTTGTAAATTTTATTGATTTAAATATTATATAAGTCATTTTCATGGAAAAGTGTCAATTAGATAACTCTATTTTTAACCCATGGTGATATGGGTTGAATTAAAATTATGAAATAATAATAAGAGTTGTTTGGAATATGTTTTTACCCTTATATTTTGGTTTTGACCCTTCATTAACCCCTTTCAATCTTACTGTGGCAATGAGGTTTTTATTCACTAAGGTTCAATACATTTAATATGAAAGAAAAAATGGCCCATAATTGAACCATGGTTTATATTATATACTATATCTTGTTTATTTATTTTAATATAATTATTTTATGAAATGTACATCATTTAATTATTCTTTTAAATATCATTAGTGTCAATTTTAAGAACTATTCATATTTCGAATTTTATAATTTCAAGAAAACAAATAAAATTGGAAAAAAATATTTTAATACATCCTTAATATGAAATATTCATATATAAAATTCATGAATCACATTAAGTATCTCATATTACAACACTTTTAATTTATTTACTTTCATTATTTGATTTTTCAATTAATTTAATAATTATTGTTTCATCGTTGTATATGCATTTTATGTATTTATTTAATAACTAAACGTTATATATAAATTTCCATCATGAATATAAATTTAATATCCCCAAAATACTTATTTATATTCATTAAATTTCTATTTTAAATCATATATATGTCATGAAAACTTATTTAATATGTTATTTTGACTTTTCTGAACTTTCGCATTAATTGTATAAGAATTTGGATAAACCACATGTTTATAAATCCAAATTTTATTTCAAAATATAAAAATTATATATAATAATAAATATTTATCAAAAAATTAAATTGAGGACTTATTACATCTCAAATATGATATTTAAGATACCAAATTTATCTTTTATAGTGTTTTGTATGGTCTGCGTCGACACTGGATATAGAAACCTTATAATTTTTAACATATTATTACATGGTTTTTTGTATAATTAACCATAAAATACAAACCACGGATTTCAAAGTATAGTACCTTGTGAGGAATAGGTACGTAGTTTTAAATCTTGAAACCAAAATAAAAACATATTTTATTATATATATTTTTGTAATGAACTCATAATTTCCCTTGATCTCTTATATATGCATAGGATAACCTAGAGAATACACGAACAAAGGGATGAGATAAAAATACCATTAAAGGAATAAAAATAGGAATAAATCACAAAACATGGGTTATAAGGAAACACCTGATGGAATTAAATAGGATGGAACATGAATAAACACATGGAATCATAACATATAGAACAAGGTATCATGTAACCATGGTATCCTTTGAATGTGGAAGCAATATAAAACCTTAGAGAAACATGACTCAAGCTAATTTCCAAGACTATATCATGTGGTGGACAAATTATGATAAAGGAATTAGGGTTACTCCCTATCCAAACTTGACATCTCATGAGATTGAACATTACCCAAAACATTGAAGTGCTATCAGGGCGCGTCCATCATAAAATGTTCATGCACATGTGTGTCACATAAATAATCATATATACAGAATAAACACAAGGGTTACCCATGGACCAAAATGTGTATCATAATCTTGTCCTAAGGTATAACCAAAGAGAATATCATAATGGTTTCCATGATAAAATGAATTTAAATCACACATTGAAATTTATAAGGAAAATAGGCATCAATCATGATAAATTATGTCTAAATAAAGTAAAAACATATAAAAACAGTGTTTAAGAAACTTCAGAAATGATCCACTTTAGTGCGGTTTGAGGAAAAATAACAAAGAGTCTTTAAAGAGGAAAAATGAATAATTGTTTTCAGAAAATGATAATTGATCTAAAATAGTTTTTAATTATAAAAATTCTTATTTTATAAAAATATTTTTGGATTAAACTAGATGATGGATTGAATATGAAAATTAGTTTGAAATTGGGAAGTTCCCTTTAATTTGTTTAGCTAATATAGAAGAATTTGAAAAGGGATCCTTATAAAACATGTATTTCCACATAATAGAAAAACGAATTGAGATAGTTAAATATGTTTGGAATATACAATCAGAATTTAAGATGAGTATATAATAATTAATAAATAATAATTTGGTGTAATGAGTGATAAATCATAACCTGAAGGAAGAATCATGGTTTGAAGAGAATCCCTTAAATTGTGTCCTAATGTGTTCTGCATTTTCTCTTAATATAATGGATAATATAATACCATTAATTAGTTAATTAATAAAATATTATAAATATATTTGATATATTATAATTTTATTATGTTCATTTATGGTCATTTTGATGAGTTATACTGTTTAATTTTGTCATTCTTGAAGCATCCGTTTCATGATTTTATGATCGGTTCCCTTGAGATTAATAATGGGAGTTCTTGTAAAATGGAAGAAAAATATGTAAGTTAAATGATATGGTATTAATATAATTCCATAATTTTAAATGGTTCCATATATATATATATATTCATATATGAGTATGATTTATTAGATAAAATGTTAATGCAAAATGAATCATTTATCTTGGCGGTTTCTCAATCATCACAAAATAGTTTTATAATATTATTTACTATTATGAAAATATATTAGTTACAAAACATGAAAAGATATATAATATAAATTTTGAAATCTTTTTAAGCCTTTATAATGGTTTTATGACCATCCATGAAGGCGTTAATGGAAAACTAAAACTTGTCATCCACAAAGATGATGAATCGACACATCACGAATGGTGATTTCATTTTTTGAATAACATGAGAAGAGAAGGTACATGATGATTTATATTCTATTAACACAATAAATTTACAATATATATACTATAATAGAGTTTTTATGTGGTGTTTGAAAGAGTATTTTGAGGGAGTATGACAAATAAAATAAATTAAAGGGGAAAGAGAGAGGATTTTATCTCTTAAAAGCCATGTACTTGAGAACCTCTTTAAGACTCTTGGGTTTGGTATTTTGGTGAGAAAAAAAATAAAAATATGGGAGAGTTGTTTGGGAGTGTATTTAGGAAGAATATAGACAGAATTCAATGATTATAAGGTGTGAAGAGAAGAGGTTATGAGGGGTGGTATTTATAGTGGGAGAAGATTAGTGTTTTGAATATTTTATTCATTTGTGTACTATTATGGTTAATGACTATTAAAAGTGTTGATTTATATGACTAATTATAGTAAATGGTGTAGGATAGTTAGAACCAATTGTTACTTATCTCATCTATACATCATCTAGGAGTTAATAATTCATGTATTTGTTAAATACTGTAAATTACTGTATTTCACTAATCACCAAAAATTAAACTATTTTAGAAAAATACAAAAAATTAAACCTAATAATTTTTTAACATTTAATATACAAAAATGGACTAAATTTTATGAAAATCATATTATAGTTACGATAAATTTTATTTTTAATTAAAATCACCATCTATTTGAAAAATACTGATTTTAATATTTCAATGGATTTATTGAAACTTTGAAAAATTAATTTCATCTCATAAAATTATCTAATGATTATATATTTTTTTATTTTGGAATCTACTTTATGAAAATATATTTTTTTAAATCATTATATTAATTATAAAATTGTAAATAAAAATTTTTGAATTACAAAAAATAAAAACACTTAATTTATCATTTTTTAAACGTTAATCAACTTATATCTTGATATAATTATATCACGTTTTCATTTATAGGATGATTTATTTTTATTTATTATTTCACAGGTGAGGTTACTATTCTATTGGCCATATTACTATTCATAATCGTCATATTTCAATTCTAACAGTCAGGTTACTATTCCATCAGTATAGGTTCATTTATTTCTATAAATATCACTTATTTTGTTATTAATTTAAGATAATAATGACTTTTAAGTTATGTTAGTGTTTTATACTATATAATAAATCAATAAGAAGTAAAATCCCATTGATAAGATTTTATGTCATTATATTCTCCCCCCCTTATGAAATTTCACCCTCAAAATTTCATTTTACATTCTAAGGTGAAAATAGGTGAGGGTACTTATACTTCACCAATTACTCTAGTTAACATGCTACCTCTTCCTACTTATGGTTCTTCCAGAGTACATTGACCGGGTGAGTTGTCTTGTTATGCAGAAATTTATCTCTATGGTTCAAGATTTTCCCCAGCTTCTCCACATAAGAGTGAACATTTTCCAACTCTACCAACTTGAATCAAGTACAAGTGAGGGATATGGTATATACTTGGTTATGATGGATACATGGAATACATCATGTACTAGAGACATGTTTGGTGGAAATTGTAGTTGATATTCCATAACACTGGAACAATCAAGAATCTTGAAGGGGCCAATGTACTAGAAAATTAGCTCTACATTTTTCTCAAATGTCATGATCCTTTTGAATAGATATATACAGAGGAATACTAATTTCCAAACCATAAACACTAGGTCTCATCTATGATTTTATTTATAGTTCTTCTATCATCTTTGGGATACCTTAATGTGCTACTGAATGGTTTTCATCATTTCAACCATTTCTTTAAACATTTCAGGTCCTATCAGCTTATGTTCACTAACTTCATGCTAGAATACAAGTGTTCAATATCTTTTCCCATTGAGGTATTCATATGAATCCATTTGGATTATTTAGTGGAATCTATTTATGTATGAGAAGTCGACCAGAGGAAGATGTTGGTCTCATACTTCTTTGAATTCCATTAAACATGATCTAAAAATGTCTTCCCGTGTATGGATAGTCTGCTTAGATTGTGCATTGGTTTGAGGATGATAGTCTGCAATGAAGTTCAACTCAGTTTTTAAAGCATGTTGGAGACATTTAAAAAATATGTCGGTAAAAATTGGACCTTGATTAGATATAATTGATAATGTTACTCCATACAACCACACCACTTATTTGATGGTTATCCATGAAAACTAATCAAGTGATATTTCCTATCAAATTGAGATAATGGGATCTTTCTTTGTAAGACTATCCAAAATGAACCATATAGCATTATTTCCTCTAGATTTATTTGGAAGTCCAGTGATAAAGATCCTGCAAATGTTTTCCCATTTCCGTGTTGTTAAGAATAATTTTGTCATCATCCCCTTAGAATTTTTCCTTTCATCTTTTACTTGATGAAATACCAGGAACATTGATGTATAATAAACAACCTCTTTCTTCATATTGTCCCACAAATAGTGATTTTAGAGATCTTGATACACATTTTTTCTCCCTGGGTGAATAGAGAATTTTGATCTATATGCATCATTTTAATGATATTTATTTGTATATGGATTGTATGGAACAAATAGTCATGGAATAAATCTTGTGACTCATTCTTCATATATTTTTAACTATGAGGATTTCTCCTTTCTGAAATTTTTTTCATTCTTTATAATTTCCACTTCATTTATTTGAGAAAACAGTATTTTTTCTATGAGGGATGAATGAGTAATCATTTGATAAAGTATTTATGTTGTTTCATCCTCAATGATTACCATGTAAATTCTTTGAAAATATAAAACGATTAGACCCTCCTCTATTCTCATTATTGATAATGTTGCAAGATCATTTCTACTTAGAGTATCCACCAAATTATTTGACTTACCAGGATGGTAGTGGATGGAGTAGTCAAAATCGTTGATGAGCTATAACTATCATTTCTTGTTAATTTTATTCTCATTCTATGCGAATATATATTTGAGGCTCTTATGATCAGTATATATCTCACACTTCTCCCCATAGAGATAATGACACCATATTTTCAATGTGAAGATAATAACCGCCAACTCCATATCAAGTGTGGGATAATTTTACACATGAACTTTTGACCACCTTCAGGTGTAAGCCATAAATTTATCATTTTTCATCAGTACACAGACTAAGACCTTCTTCTAAGAATCACTATATACCACAAAGAGTTACCCACTTATTGGTAGTGTGAGTAATGGTGTAGTGATAATCGTCTTTTTCAACTCTTTGAGGCATTTTTCACAATCATTGATCCATAAAAACTTTACACCCTTCTGAGTTTATATGGATAATGAGTTTGAAAATTATTTTAATTTCTTCACAAATCATTGGTAATTCCAAACGAGACTAAGGAAACTATGGATCTCCATTATAGATGTTGGCATTAGCCGCTCTTCAATTAATTTTTCTAAGATCATGGACTTTTCTGGAGCAATATCAGGTGTGTTTTTAGGTAATTTTATTTGTTTATTAAGTACTTTTGGGAAGGGGTATAACCCAGGTTGTTTTTGGGTGAAGTTTCTAAGGAATTGGAAATATGGGGGGGGGGGGGGGGTTGTGCACGATTTGCGCACGGTTTGGCCAAATTGTGCACAAGCTAACCGTGCAGACAATGGAAGTCAACATGGTTGGCACACGATTTTATTTACCGTGCACCATCAAGCTCTGCAGGAAATGGAATACCGCATGGTTGGTACATAGTTTGTTCTAACCGTGTGTCTTTCTAGGTGAAACCGTTCACGCGGCCCAGTCTTTTTTGAAAAATTTGTTTTAAAACAACCCGATCCCTTAAAAACCTCTCTAATTTTACCTCATCTTGGGCTTGAAAAATTATAGCTGTTTTCAAAACCTCTTAGAGAGCTTCCAAGGCGATATAAACACTTTTATTTGATATCGAAACCTCATATTGAAGATCCACTCTTTTCCCGAAAGGTGGATTTCATCCCATTGCTTATCCCATTCTTTTTCTTATATTTTCTAGATCTTTTCATGGAACATCTCCCATATTTTCATAGATGTTAACCTATGGGTTGGGATCTAGATCTAGGATTTTGGATTTACATTAGTTTTTCAATATCACAATTCCCTTTGATCGTATTTTTGTTATAGGGTTTTAGATCTGAAGATTGATCAACGACGTTAAGCCGCTCAGATTTTGGGGATTTCTATTGGGCTAATATCCATCAATAAATCGATGTATGAGGTCAAAATAGAACTCCCATAGTCAATATTTTTGATATGTGGATGTGATTTCATGATTTTCATAATTCCCTTGATAAATTATTTTCTAAAACTGTGTAATAAGGAAAGTGGAATTGAATTGTGATTACCTTGGTGATTTATTGATAAGTGAATCACAGATCAATCTAATGGGGGTGGGGGGGGGAAGTCAAAATAGTTATTTTGGAGATTTTTATGGGTTTAGATATTTAATTTTGGTGTTAAGATGATTACTTGGGGGGATTAATTATGAAATAATGATGTTTTCAATGAAAGATAATTAATTGGGAAAATTAATTATGTGCAATGATGTAGACCAAAGATAATTAATTTTCAGAATTAATTATGTTCCAAGATTCTGTCCAAAGATAATTAATTAAGGTAATTAATTATGACATGTTGAGATTTTATATGGATAATTAATTGTGAAGAATTAATTGTGGAATGAGAATTATGTTGATTGACTAATTAATTAATGAATTAATTAATGGTTTATGTTCTTAGTTAATTGTTTAATTAACTAAGGGCCTTTGAATCTCTTAACTAATCATTGTATTAGTAATGGAATAATGTGTATAATTCTTATGAATTAAGGAATGATTAAATGGATGTGATTTTTGTGGTGCTACACATGGAATTCCTCTCCAATAGATATCCAAGATAGAGAAAATGGGGTGCTAGGCATAATGACCTACACCGAATGAGAAAAGGAGTACTCGGCATGACGAACTAAACTCAGGGAGATTATGGTGCTAGGCAAGAAGACCTACACCAAATGAATGATAATAATAATAGATGATTCAAATGAGATTGGGGGTGTTAAGCATGAAGACCTATAACAAATGATTAATAATGATGAATGATGATTCAAATGAGAAACATGAATTGAAACATGGACTAATGTGATGATTATTGATTAAATAACAATGTGATAACTGTTCAAATTATGCATTGTTTTTATTTCTTCATAAAACTTCATGGACTATCTTTTTACTCAACTCGTTTCATACACCATTAGTGGTGGCCTACTGAGATGTACTCACAATCTATTTGGGATGTCTGATCAACACTCGAGTAGACTTTTTTGTTGCAGGACTGGATAAGGGAAAGACCATGGGATATGATATAGTTTGGTATTAGAGCATGGGAGAGGAAACCAATCATGGTTTGGGACCCTTTTGGGAGTTTTTGTGTGTTTAATTTCAGTTTTATTATAGACAGTTGACATTTTGATTGTCATAACATGTTTTACCTTTTAGTTGTGTATTTTATTTGAATGTTTTGTTTATCATATGACATGGATTTATTCTGGTAATTTATACACTTACACACTTGGTTATTTTTTTTTTATTCTGTTGGTGTTTTATTCTCATAAATGATGGTGTAGTCTCCCAAAGACTGATTTACAAGACCCTCACTGCTAGTTGTCACCCTTTGGAAAATAGGGAGGCGCGCTTGATGGCATGTGGCCAACTAGCTCGGGGAACCGTACAGTAGATCCTAGGTCAAGATGTCACAACGTGGTATCAGAGGTGTTTTCTTTTCTTTCTCTTTCTTTTATCTTACTATTTTGGGAAAGGTAACATGAGACTAAGAAGAGTTAGGGATTGGTAGTGAGCTTGTGAATTGAAGTTTCAAACCCATGTATAAAAGAAAATATGAGTACTCAGGGTGGGATCGTTTTGATTGTTTTATGTTGTAACATTTGGATATTATTCCACCTTGGGTGATGCCATTATCGCTTGATGTGATATTTATTTTTAAAATCTTGAATATTTATTCGTGGCCTAAAGAGGTATGCTAGTTGAGTTTACATGCATTATTCTAGGCATCCAAGGTTTTTGTTACATTCATCATTCTAGGTACTCACAAGAAAATGGGTTATGGTTAAGATGTTGAACATGAACTATTTCTCCTTGTTGAAATATTGAAATAATGACAAAAAATGAGAATAAATTGGTGTCTAATGAGAACCATGATTTATGAAATGCGTATGATTAAATAATTAATAGTTTAATATATTAATTGGAGGTAATGTGATTAATTAATGGTTGAATTAATTAATTAAAAGAAATGTACCCCTATTAACCTATACCTAGGAGTAGGATGGTTAAGGGAAGTGTTATGGCCTTAGTGTTGACTGTGTGGTGAGTAAAGAGGGAAAGGACACATTGAAACTCATTGTATTAGTTTATCCTCTTATTTAAATTTTATAAGGTTGTGTTATGAGACCTAATATGTCTTATTGGATTTGTAGAGATATACCTCCACAATTCTTGTTGAAGGAGAGACCAAGGGGTATGGTCAAGAATGAACTTCCAAACTTTGAGCATGAGGCAGCATTGGTGCAAGCTGAGGAAGGAGAACAGTTCTGAGGGAACATTTATTGTTTCATGAAATTCAGGGATAGAGACCTATGATTGGTTCAGAAAAACATGTCTAAGTTGACAAGGGAGTTTCATTTGCAGTACCCTCCTACTTTTACTGGAGAGGGTGGACCCATGGGAGCTGAATTCGGGATTGAATCCATAGAGATGACACATGAACATTTTGATACTTTGGCTAAGAAGAAGGTTAAGTTGGCTGCTTATATGCTACGTGGATCAGCAAAACACTCATGGTACTTTTAGGTACAATCTGGATAGACTAATGAGATGTTATGGAAGGACTTTCTAGAGATGTTCTTGGAGAACTTATATCTAGAGACATTGAGACAAGATAAGGCTTCACAGTTTATTCAACTAACCTAATGAAACATTTTTATAATGGATTATGATGAGTGTTACATAGATTTATGCTATATATCTCAAGATTTGGAAATAGTTGAGGCTTCTTCAGCAAAATGGTTTCAGGATGGAGTTAAGTGTGAAATTATGTCCCAGGTGAATATATTTAAGAGGAAGAAATTATCAAAAGTGGTTAATCAGGATCTCATTTCAGAGGGGAACCTGAAATAGGATTTGAATATTGGATAGGTAGCTAGACGATTAGGGAGTGTGCCTTCGGAGAGTAGGAAGCACCATCATGAGAATCTTAGTTAGGATAGTGGAAAGAATGTTGGACAGTTAAGAAAAACAGTTGCACCAGATCTATCTCACGTTCTTTTCCACCACTGTAGTAAGGCATGGTGATGAATATCAAAACACAATTGGAAAAAATGTCTAGAGATATCTGTTTATGTAAAGGATGTTCACTAGAGATTGGAGAGTATCATTTCCTTTGGGATATCTATGTCCTTGATATAGCGGGCTTCGATGTGATTATGGGTATGGACTGGCTAGTCACATACCAAACCCACAGAGATTGTTACCACAAGAGAGTGACCTTTGTATCTTCTATGGGTGACCAGTATTTTATTCATGGAGAATACAATATCTATACAGGTTGAGCTGGACCAATTACTCAGAAACTGGAGAGTCCACAACCCATGTTGCTAGTGTATTTCTAGCTAATGGGAGTGGTAGGCAAGACATCCTTCCACCAGTAGTAGAACTGTTTTAAGATGTCTTTCTGGAAGAATTTTCATGGTTTCCACATAATAGAGATGTGGAATTCACTATTGAGATCATGCCGGGGGCTGATCCGATGTCTATTCCACTATTCAGAATGGCACCGACTGAGCTTCAAGAGCTCAAAACGCAGTTGGGGGAGTTGGAGTATAAGGGGTTTAACCGTCCAAGTACGTTACCTTGGGGATCACCTATGTTGTTTTAAAAGAAGGTCGATGGGAGTTTATTCATGTGTTTTAATTTCCAAATGTTTAATAAAATAACTATGAAGAACCAATATACTCTTTGGATTATCGATGATATGTTTGACCAGCTAAAGGGGGCTAGTCTATTCTCAAAGATTTATTTAAGATCAGGGTGTCATCAGGCGAGAGTTTGGAATTTTGATGTACAAAGAACTGCTTTCAAAAGAAGGTATGGACTTTATGAGTTTTTTGTAATTCCGTTTGGGTTGAAAAATGATCCAAGAGTATTTATAGCCTTGATGAACAAGATAATTCATCCGTATGTAGATCGGTTTGTGGTGGTGTTTGCGGACGAAATCTTGGTGTACTCTAAGACTCTTGATGGTCATTGCCGACATCTTTACATCGTACTAGGTACACTGAGAGAGCATTATCTATACACCGTGCTATCTAAATGTTAGTTTTCTTTTGATAGGGTACAATTTATCGGGCATTTCATCTCTAAAGAAGGTGTGACAGTGGACCCAAAAATGTGAAGGTAGTGATTTCATGGGAGAAACCCAAGATTTTTTTGATATCCAATTATTTTTGGTATTATCTAGTTATTACATGAGGTTCATCCAGTACTTTACCAGATTAGAAACACCACTTACTAGTCTGAAAAAGAAAGGGATACAGTTTTATTGGATAGAATCATGTGAGAATGATTTCCAGGAGTTGAAGAATAACTTGACATCAGCACCAATTTTTATCTTACCTGAATTAGGTGAGGAGTAAATGATGTATTGTCACATTTTTGGGGTTAGACTCAGAGCTGTGTTGATGCAAGGGGATAGATTCGTTTCTTATGGGTATCGACAGTAGAGACCACATGAATGGAATTACCTTACACATGACCTTGAGTTCACAGAAGTGGTTTATGCTCTTAAGTGTTAGAGACACTATATTTTGGGTTAAAGGTTTTCTGTTTTTAATGATAAAAAGTCATGAAGTATATCTTTTCATAGCAGAACTTGAATATTCATTATCAAAGGTGGGTTGTGTATATGCAGTCCTTTGATTTTGAACTCACATATACATCAAGAAATCCTAATAGTGTGTATGATGCCTTGAGCAGGAAAACTCAGACTCAGTTGGCAGATGAGTCGAGTGCATAGTGGAATATGATGAATTTTCTGGAATAAATGCATGTGGTAGTACAAGAGAGTCAGGAGAGGATAACCGTACTTTATGTATCAAAAGAGTATACAATCTTGAGATGAATCGAGGATAGGAAGTACGAGGATCTAGAGTGTTTAGACTTAAGGGAAATCATTGAATGTGGGGAGACTCCTTCAGACATGATAATAGATGAGGATGAGATCATCTATGTGACAGATCAGGTTGTTGTGCCTACAAGTATGTGAGAGGAACTCATGCGATAACTTCATTATTTAAATTGGGTGGTACATTCTGGGGTGAAAATAATGTACCATGACTTATGATGACAATTTTGGTGGCCAAGCCTGAAAAATGAGATAGAAGGGTTCACAACAAGATGTTTCACCTATCAGCAGGTGAAGGAAGAGCATCATCAACCTGGAGGCCTATTTCATATGTTACCTATTCCAGAATGGAAGTGGGATTATGGGACTATGGATTTTTTGGTAGGGATTCCAAAAAATATTGAGAAGTGTGATGCTATTTGGGTCATTGTGGATCAACTAACGAAGGTTGAAAAATTCATTCCTATCGGGGAAACCGTTACTGTAGAGCAGTAGAGGGAACTATATATGGGAGATACAATTAATTTTCATGGGATTTCATAGACTATAGTTTCAGCTCATGGTTCATACTATACTTCACACTTTTAACAGAGCTTACAGAAGGTTCTTGGTACACAGGTTCGGTTAAGTACGACCTTC
This sequence comes from Viscum album, assembly GCA_963277665.1. Taxonomy (NCBI): domain Eukaryota; kingdom Viridiplantae; phylum Streptophyta; class Magnoliopsida; order Santalales; family Viscaceae; genus Viscum; species Viscum album. Next base: position 110,419,304 of record OY728142.1, read on the forward strand.
CGCCCAAAGACAGATGGGTAGTCGGAGCGTACCAAACAGGTGTTAGAGGATATTCTGTGAGCATGTGTTATTTAATTTGGTGGCTCTTAGGAGAATCACATGACATTAGTGTATTTTAACTATAAAAATAGTTATCAGGAAACTATATAGATTGAACCATATGTGGCACTTTATGGTAGACGTTATAGATCACCGCTTTGTTAGTTAAAGGTGGGTGAGTTAGAGATTTTGGGACCGAGTCTCATTCATGAGACATTGGAGTAGGTGTAGTTGATTGGAAAATGTATGGATACAGCTCAAAGTAGGCAGAAGTCATATGATGATAGGTGAAGACGACCCCTAGAGTTTAAAGTGGGTGATCGTGTATTCCTTCAGGTGTCTCCTATATTTCTTCACCATAAGATACGGAGGTAGGAAATGTTTTTTCCTAGGTTTTTGGGACGGTTTGAGGTGAGGGAATGAATCGGGCCACTGGCATACTGATTTGAAGTTTGACAGAAATTTAGCACTATGGATGATGTTTTCCATGTTTCAAAACTACAGTGGTATCAACTCAACCCTTATCATGTGATTGATGTGGAAGAGGTTGATCTTGAGATAGATGTGTCCTTTAAGGAGAATTAGATACATGTGTTGGGTCATAATGAGAATGTGTTATAGGGAAATACCATGCCGTTAGTTCATGTGTTTTGGAAACATGGAAGTGTTCAAGTAGAAACATGGGAACGTGATGTATACATGAGGGCTCAATGGACTAATCTTTTTGGTCCAGAATCTTAGAGAAGTTTGGGAGTGCAGCTCAAGGATGAGCTATTATATGGTGGAGAGATTATAAGATCCCAAACTTTTTTAGAGCAATATCGGGTGTGTTTTCATGTACTTTTTGTTGTTTATTATGTAACTTTGGGATGTGGTATAACCTAGGGTGTGTCTGGGTGATGTTTATAAGGAATTGGGATAACGGGGGGCTATGCTCAGTTTGTGCATGGTTTGGCCAAAACATGTGAAAATTAACGGTGGAGACAGTGGAATTCAGTACTGTTGGTGTACAGTTTTCCTAACAGTGTGACATCAAGCCATTCGGGCAGTGGAAGACCACACAGTTGGAATATAGTTTGGTCTAACCATGTGGCTTCCCATGTGAAACTGTGCGCACGACCCAATCTTTTCTAAAAAGTGGTTTTAAACCCACCGAAACACCTAAAACCTCTCTAATTCGACCTTGTATTGGGCATGATGAATTCTATGTGTTTCCAAAACCTCTCATATAGATTCTAAGGCAATTCAAACACCATTCTTTGAGATCAAAATCCCGGATCAAAGATCCTCTCTCTTCCCAGTAAGTGGATTTCATCCCATTGATTCTCCTATTCTTTCTCTTATATTTTCTAGATCTTTTCATGGAAGATATCCGCCATTTTCTTAGATCTTATCCTATGGGTTGATATCTAGATCTTGGAATGTGGATTTAGATATAGTTTTTCAAGATCTTGATTGCCTTTGATCTTAATTTTGCTTTAGGTTTTTAGATTCAAAGATTGATCGATGACGTTGTGCCACTTGGATTTTGGGGAATTCACTTGGGCTAACAACCATCAATAAACCAAGTTAGATGGTCTAAATAGAATTCCCCCTGTCTTGAGTTTTGATATGTGTATGTGAGTTTATGATTTTCTATATTCTCTTGATAAATGATTTCTCAAATTTGAGTAATTAGGAAAGTGTAATTTAATTGTGATTACCTTGGTTATTTATTGATAAGAGAATCATGAAACAAACGAATGGGGGGGGGGGGGTTCTCAAATTTTTATTTTATAGATTTGTTATGTGTTGAGATGTTGTATTTGAGATATTTAATTATTGTGTAAAAATTTATAATTAAGGGGGATTAATTATGAATTAATGATGTTCCCTATGTAAGATAATTAATTGCGAGAATTAATTATGTGCCATGATGTTGACCAAAGTTAATTAATTGTGAGAATTAATAATGTGCCATGATGGTGATCAAAGATAATTAATTGGGAAATTCATTATTACATGTTGAGATTTTATGTGGATAATTAATTGTGAATAATTAATTATGGAATGCGAATTGTGTTGAATAATTAATTAATTGATTAATTAATTAATGGGTTATGTGCTTAGTTAATTGTTGAATTTACTAATGGTCGTTGAATTGTTTAACTAATCATTGGATTTGTAGCAGAATAATGTGGAAAATGCTTATGAATTAATGAATGATTAAATTGTTGATATTTTCTTGGTGGTAAACATGGCATTCTATACCGATTAGAAGTTGGGACTTGGAAATAGAATTCCTCCCCAATAGATATAAAACTTCAGCTAATGGGGTGCTATGAATGATGACCTAAACTGAATGAGAAAATGTGTTCTAGGAATGATGACCTACCCTCAATGATATTATAGTTCTAGGCATGAAGACCTACACCAAATGAATGATTATAATGAATGATGATTCAAACGATATTTGGGTTGCTTGGCATGACGGCCTACACCAAATGATTAATAATGATGAATAATGATTCAACTGAGAAACATGAATTCAAAATGATACTAATGTGGTGATTTAAGATTAAATGAAAATGTGATAACTATTTAAATTCTGCATTTTTTATTGATTCATAAAACTCTATGCACTATCATTTGACTGCACTCATTTTAGACAACATTGGTGGTGGCCTTCTGAGTTGTACTCACACCCTATTCATGCCGCATAATGGGAACCTTAGTAGAGTTTTTTGTTGTAGGACTAGATAATAGCAAGGCCTTAAGATATTATACACTTTGAGATTTTATCATTGGAGAGGGAACCGTACATGGTTTGGGACCCATTTGGGAGTTTTTGTATCATTACATTCAGTTGAATTGTAGACACTTGAACATTGCATTGTCTTAGAATGTTTTACCTTTCAATTGTGTATTGTATTTTCATATTTTGGTTATCATATGACATGGATTTTTCTGGTTATTTATATACATCTGCAAATGGTTTTTGTTATTTTCTTCCAATGGTGTTTTATTTTAATAAAATAGGGTACAGTCTCCCCCATTATTATTTACCAGACCCTTGTTGCTAGTCAACACCCTATATCATATGGGGAGGACCATTTGAGGGAATATGGCTAACCAGCTCGGGGCACCGTTCAATGGATCCCTAGTCTGGACGTCCCAACATTGTCTTGGGAGGGTCCATAGATATTCCTTTGTTTGTGATAAAATTACCTATGAATGATACTTCCTCTATCTAGAAATCAAATTTTCTATACATTTCATAAATTTTATCCATTAAAAATGTCTTTAACAAAATATTCACATACTACTGATGCTTCTCCTTTCTTTTAGATTATATTAGAATATCATCGGTAAGGACTACCCCAAATTTTTTGAGGTAATATCTAAAGACTCTATTCTTTAAGTAAATGAAAATTACTAGAGCATTAATGATTTTTAAAGGGAATAACTATGAAATCATATTTTCTATACCTCATTCGATAGGTAGTCTTTGGAATATATTCCTTCTTCACCTTTAATTGGTGATATCCCAAGAGAATGGCGACCTTAGATAAATAATTTTCCCCAAAAAGCTGATCAAACAAGTCATATATACATGGGTGGGTATACATGTTATTTATCATGATTTTTGGATCTCACAATAATCATTGAATAGGTGCATTGATATATCTTTCTTCATGATTAAGAGTACCAACACACCCCATGGTGAAGAAATCGAGCATATAAAAGGCTTGTCTAAATTCTCTTGTAATTGTGCCTTTAGTTTCTCCAACTCAATGCTGACAATTCAATAAGGTTTATTTGATATAGGTAGAGATCTAGGAATAAGATCAATTGAGAACTCAACCTTTTAGTCAAGAGGAAGAAAAATAAATTCCTTAGGGAAAAAATCAGTTTAGTCCCTTCGAATAGGAATATCTTTGAGCATGATCCTCTCATTTATATCAATTATTTGATCCAGTTATGCTTTCTCATATGAAAATAATATCCACAATTGAGACGATGATTATAAAAGCGATTTATCATCATCATTACACTTGTACAGAATTAAAGGATTCCTCAGTAAATGAAGACTTATATCCCTTTCCCAATAGTTGATATTGGACTTATATAAATATAGTTAATCCATGACCAGTATAGCATCAAAATCTACCAAAGTAAGTAATATGAGTTTTGTTGGGAGGTTCAATCCACATACATTAACTGGGGAGGAGTTATGTACTTTGGATGCAATAATTTACCCATTCTTTATTCTCATAGATAACTCATCCAACATATTTTCAGGTGGTGTTTAGATAGTTCTGCTAAACATTCAAGATATGAAATAATGCATAGAAATAGAATCAAATAGTACATTCTCTATTTTTGAATGAATAACTAGAATACCTTTAGTCACATCATTATTAGAATCCACCACACTATTATTGATATAATATTCCCCTCCTTATTACCTTGATGTTTGTTGATATTTATTGCCTTCGAAAAACCATTGAATAGGTCATTGGACCACATAATGTATGTGTTCCTTGTAGTTGAGACACTACACTACATGATAAGTTTTGATATGAACCTTCCTTTCGTCTTCCAAATTTGTGGGATTCTTCATATCCCTTAGAAAATAATTATCTGGATTCCCCTGTCTACCACATTTTAAGCATATCTTAATTCCCTCTAGAGAGTTCATATGATGTTTCTTCCCACACTTATGACATGTGGGATGTTGGTTTTTCTTTTTATCATCGGATTTATCTGTTTATACTCCCATATAAAAATCCATTTTTCACTTTTTATCTCTAAACCCATTAGAACAATGAGATTATCCAATCTTCATATCAAAATTAAGGGAACAACAAAAAATCTCTTAATAGTTATCAATGTTAGGAATAACTAATTATTTTTATATACTTGGTTCTAGTATACTAAATAAGTAATCCACCTTTCTTTAAGTTTCCATGACAAATTCGAGGGCATATCATTCAAGTCTTGTGAACTATTCTTCATTTCCACGATAGACTCATCTTCCCATAGCTTCAGTCTGAGGAACTCCCATTCCATATTATAATGAAGAGTTTGGAGAAATTATTTATTGAAAAACATTTTATTGAATTCTTCCCATTACATGGAATCAATTTCCACATTAGACTCTATGTTATTGATCATTTTCCACCAATGATCAGCTTTCACATGAAAATTATTTACCTCCAACACAAATTTATCTTCGTACACACACCGAAGGATATATAATATATTCTAAAAGGATTTAATCCACAGTCATGTGATAAGGGGATTAGAAGATCCACTAAAGATAGTTGGACTTTTTAACATAAAGTACTTGACAGAAAATGTATCCTTATTAGGAAAAGGAGGGTGTTCTACATGAATCGTGTTATTATTCATAACTTTAGAATGTTGATCTAGTAATATCCTGATGTTTTGAGAACTTGTTCCCATCAAATTTTACATTTCATTTGGGAAATCATCACATTGAATATCATATTTATTATTGGAGCGAGTTATCCAATTTACAACAATTAACTAAGATAAATAATGTAAAATTAGGGGTCTTCAATACATAGGTAATAATAATATAAAAATGAAACTTTGAACATATAAGGATAAACATGAAAATTACATTTATAACTTGAAATGTGATTCCATAAGTTTAAAACTAAGTTATCCATGGTTATAGAATTATACATTGGGTTATTACTAAATATTTCTAGTAATAATCTAAAAAAATAACTATACCATGCTATGACACAAACTATTTAAACCATATCCATTTACACATATTACTAAATTATTTTAAGCATAATTAACCATCAAATACAAACCAAGGATTGTAATTTCTAGTGTGTTTTTGAGACTAGATACATAATTAGAAATCATGAAACCACAATAAAAACACTTTTTATTTAATCTACATAATGATACAATAACTTCATTTGAGATATTACCTCGACATAGGATATCCCATGGAATAAATGAAAACAGGGATGATATAAAAATCCCAGTAAGGGGATAAACATAGGAATAAATCATAGAACATGGGTTAGACAACATAACATGAGGAAATAAAAAAAAAATTGAACATAAATAGACATATTGAATCATAAAATATAGAACATGGTATCATGTAATAATGGAATCATAGGGATGTTCTAGCAACATAGAAAATGACAGAAACATGGGTCATGGTTAACTTCTATGTTTATATCATATGGTAGAAAAATTACTATAAAGCGATTAGGGTCACTCCCTATCCAAACATGACATATCATGTGACTAAAAATTACCCAATGCATTTGAGCAAAATCTTAGAGAAAATATCATATCATTTTTTGCATATGTGTGACACATGAAGAATCAAACATAAAGAATAAACATAAGGGTTACCTATGAAACAAAATTGGTATCATAATTATGTTATAAGACATAAAAAACGGAATATCATAATGGTGTCCATAAAATAATGGATTTAAATCATACATGGAAATTTATAATGTAAAAAGGGATTATATCACGATAAATTATGTCCAAATTAATTTAAAATAAGTAAAAAGTGTGTTTAAGAAACATTACAAATGCACCACTTAAGTGTGGTTTAAGGGAAAATATAAGAGTCTTCAAAGTAAAAAAATTCATAATTATTCATATTAAACCATAAATGAACTAAGATATTTTTTCATGATAACATTTTTTATTTTAGAAGAATCCCAGTGGATTAAAATAGATTATGGAGTGCACTTTTAAATGTGTAAGAAATTGGTAAGTTCTTTTTAATTGGGCTTTCTTATAGGGAGTAATTGAGAAGGGAACCTTATAAAACATGTATTTTCAAGTAAAACTAGGTATAATTGACATAAGAAAATATTTTTTGGGACATAAAACCGAATTTATGAGGAATACATAATGATATTTAATAATTACTTTGGGGTAAAGAGACATAAAGCATAACCCAAAAGAAAAAATGGGGGTTCATAGAGAATCTCTTACCTTATGCCTGAATGTATTCTGCACTTGAATTCAATTTCCTAGATAACAAAAATAGATCCATTAATTAATTATTTATAAAAATATTATACATATATTTTTTTTATAATTTTATGATGTTTGGTTATGGTCGTTTCAATGAGTTATATTGTTTAATTTGTTCATTCTGGGAGTGTTTATTTCATGATTTTATGATCACTTCCCTTGAATTTAATTACGCGAGTTCTTGTAAAATGAAAAAAAGAGAAGTGTAATGATATAGTATTATTATAATCAAATAATTTTATATGGTTCCATATATAATTTTATTTTCAGATATGATACTGATTCATTTGATAAAATGTTAATGACAAATGAAAACTTTATTTGGGATGTTTTTTGATCATCATAAAATAGATTTGTTTTATTATTTAATATTATGCATATATTTTTGTTCTATAACATGAATAATGTTATAATAAACATTTTAAAATCTATTTTTACCATTATAATGTTTTTATGGCCATACATAAATATAGTAATGTAAAACAAAAACTCATCGTCTAGAATGATGGAGAATCGACACATCACGGATGATGTTTTCATTTTTATAATAAAAGGGGAATAGAAGAGGATTGATGATGTATATCCCATTGACATAAAATAATTATAGTATATATATTATACTTGAGTAATTTTTCAATCATCACAAAATAGTTTGGTTTTATTATTTAATATTATTCATATACATTAGTTCTAGAACATGAAGCAAGTTATAATATACATTTTAAAATCTATTTTGAACATTATAATGTTTTTATAACCATACATAAATATCGAAATGGAAAAAAATAATCATCCATGAAGATGGTGAATCAACACATCAAAATTGATGTTTTCATTTTTAGAATAAAAGGGGAAGAGAATAGGCATGATGATGTTTATTTCATTAACATAATAGAATTATAATATATATATTATACTGGAGTTATTATGATGTTTTTAATCGATGAGGTGAGGGGAGGAAAAGAAATAAAATAAATTAAAAGAAAAAGAAAGGGGATTTTACCTCTTGAATGTCGCCTCATTTTAAACCTCTTTAAGGCACTTCGGTTTGGTATTCTGGTTAAACCAGCAAGACCATGATATGGGGCATAGGTCTGGGAGAGTAATTGGGAATAATATAATCAAGATAAAAATATTTTAAAGTGTGTGGAGAATAGATGGTGATAGGTAGTATTTATAGTGGGAGGAGTGAGGTGTTTTTATTTTTTATTCATTCATATATTGTTTTGGCTCAAGACTATCAATAACATTGATTAGAGTGACTAATAATAGCAAATGGTTCAATAAATTTATAACCAATGGTTACATATCTCATACATATATCATCCATGAATCAATAATTAATTGATCTTTTAAATATCATAAAGAACCATATTTCACTATTCTCTAAAGGTCAACTATTTTAGGAAAATCCAAAAAATTTACCCAAACAATATTTTAATGTGTATATTTCATAATTAATGTCTATTTTATAGAAAAAAAATAAGAAATGAGAAATTCAATTTTAAAGAAAAATCATCATTTATTGTAAAAATAATTATTTTAATATTATAAAAGACATTATGAGAGTATAAATAATTATTTAAGGTATCATAAAATTATCTTATAATTCAAAGACAAAAAATATTAATTTAGGAAAAAAAATTATGAATGTATATATTTTTTATATATTTATTTTTTATATAATTTTTTTAAAAAATATTTATGACTTATAAAAAATACCATGACTTAATTTATCATTTTAAAAAAAATTATTTACTTATATCATGATATATTTATATCATATTTTTATTTATAACATTATTTAATTTAATTTATACTTTTATAGGAAATGTTACTATTCTATTGGTTTGATTACTATTTATAACGGTCATTTTACCATTGTAACAGTCATGTTAATATTTCATTGGAATAAGTTCCTTAATTTGTACAAATGACACTTATTTGATATTAATTTATGATAATAATATATTCTATGTTATGCAAGTATTTTATACTATATAAAATAACTATAAAATAGAAATTCCATTGATAAAATTCTATATCGTTACACTAAAAATGTTTTTTCATCTTTATTATGGAATAAATTCTACTTTATATGTTTTAGATTATTTTTATATGATATTTTTAGTATTTTATCATAATTGAGTTATTAAATATGTTTCATAGATTTATATATTATATTTATGACATGAATATATCATAAAATATGTTTTATTTTATAGAAATAATACTTTTTTTGTCATAAGCTTGGTGTCACATGTAATGCATGACATCAAAAAAGTAAAGTAATATTTAAAAAAATATTCCATAAAATATTGGGGTGTTGGAAGTTGATTGACGTGATCTATAAGAGAAAAATTATTTAATGAAATTGGAAATCTTTTTAACAATTAGTGATGCAATTTTGATTTCATGGAATCTTGAATGTCATGGATTAGAAACACAAACTAAAAACCTTTTAGTGGAGAATCATATATTAGAGTTAATGGTCAATTGATCACCTTCATAGTTAAAGGACTCATTTTAGGTTCATCCCTTCTTTGTGAGGAAAAAATTAAATAAAATAGAACAAAGTGAAATGGTTAATTGTTTTCTTTTCAAATGTGAATGGATTGGAACTATTGAATGATTCATGTTAGGTTCAAAATTTTGTTTTCGATTGAATTTTTCACCCCAAATAATTTTGAGTCTATGTAGACCTACTTTCCAAAGACAAGAAATCACTAGGACTTTTCCAAAGACATTTTATAAATTGTGTTGGTTGAGAGGATATAAGGTTGGTCTCATCACCGATTTTGTGGGAAATTTCTTCCACCTTGAGACTCTCTTTTATATTTATGATACATTTATGAATCATTTCAAATTCCATGTAATTGATTGGTTGCCCCTGTGGAAATGATCTGATCAACCCATGTGTCGATGTATGAAACTACATTCATTACAATTTTTCCATTATACTCCTATTAACTTGTGATCTTTGGTTTATAGACATATTTTTTCACTATAAAGATATCACCATAAAATAGGGTGGTTGGTGTTATGGTGTGGGTATTGAACCTCCCAGAGGTGTCCTATGTATCCGATGAGAATAGAAATTGATCCCTATGTAGGTTAGTAAAATGTTTGGGGATTACAACTAAAAAAATAGTATGAAATGGAGGTGATTTAGTCATATTGATTACATGATTATCATAGACCTCTAAGACCGCATGATTCGATATTATTGTGATGAAAAAGAGACAACATAAGATCAAACACATTGCATTAAATCATACCATTAATGATAAAAGGGACTTATGTAAGGCTTCCCTAAGATACCCATCCCACTAGTTTAGTATGATGAAGATATGTTTTTGGGATTACACCAAGGATGGGGGCCATATATAGGATCCAAAATTAGTATATTAAATCGAGGTATATTACGTAAATCTCTAGGAATACACCTTGGAGGATGGCCACATATAATAACTAATATTATATTGACTCGAGGTATTGTAGAACTAAAAGAAGTATATAAGCTTAAGGTTTATGAAGAAACAAAGAGGAATATGTTAAATAGAGTTCTATTAATGAATGGATAGGGATTAAACCTTGTAGGATTACCACATATAATAAACATGATGAGTATATTGAGTAATGGAATTATAAAACATATAAAGTATATGAACTCGTGGTGAATAAATAAACCAGGATGAATTTATCAAATTGAGGTAAATAATGAAATACAAAAGGATAATATCAACTTACAGTAAATGTGTGTGTATTAGATATTGATATTTTCCATGGGTACTTAATATGGTCAATGAATCAGGTGAAGGAATGAAGTATTAGGACTTACACATTATAGGAGGATTGATTATGGTTAATCCAAGAGGATCATTTGATTTTTGTCTCAGGATGAATGATGAAACCAAAAATAAGAATCTCAAAAAAGAAATATTGGGGAATACATGTAGAGATATCTTTACATGAGGCAGTATGATAAGAAATCCCCAAGGAGGAATCCCATCATAATAAAATATGTTAAAATTGAAAAGAAGTCATATCAAATTAAAATGCTTAAAGGCATTGTTTTTTATTACACCTAGGTAGATAACTATGTGTGGACCAATTCCTTATCTGATAATGGATAGGAAAGGATGGTCAGAATCATGGGATAATATAGCCCTGTGAGGTTATGAAATTTGGGTATTTAAAATAAAGTGGATTATGTTGTCATATATTCATTCCTTTCCCTCTAATGGATGAAGAAATGTGACTGTGAATGGTCCATTTTCAAGGAATGGAGGGCCTTTGAGTACATGGAATAAGGGGAATCTCCGAATTTCTCCACAAGGGTTAACTAATATCATGAACAACTAGGCATTAGGTGATTGAATTACCATGTGGGGGCCATGATTTCATAAATGGGTGCATGAACTCGAGAGCATGATTTAGTATCCATTGAACATTTTGTTTTATGATAGATTCAAATGAATGAAGCATTCATGACCTTATGTATAAATATATTTCATATAATAGAGGTTGTGTGAACTGAAGGGAATCACATGATCAAGATAAAAAACACAAGTAAAAAATTATTGACATATTCCTTACAAATATGATCATGTGATTTAGGTTCATTTCTAAGAGCACATGAAATTGGGAACATGATCCATGACACATGAAGAATTCCATATGAGGGAATCATGTCAAGTTACTCGGTATGAATTCATTGTGCATGAATTATCCACTTTAGTGTGTCAGACAATGGGTGGGTTTCATGATCAGATCTGTATAGAGATTCCATCTGATCATGACCACATGAGTCATGATTTCAAAACTAAAAATTCCCTTATTAGGTCACATTAAGCTGTCACACAATGACTAAGGAATCATGTGATCAAGTAAGTGATAAGGGGTCATATGGATATGTCTTTTGTGAATAGCTATAGGGATTCCCCAAAAGTAGTAGCCTTTATCACCCCCATACTCTTATATCCATAAATATATACCACATTAGTTTATTTTTGTGTGACCATTTTGAATAATAATTAGGGATTTTTATATTTATAGGCATTCATGATCATTTCCACTTTTCAAGGTATGTGATCTGGATGTATAGTTTGGAGGTGGCATAGGGTTTGCGAATAACTAGGGATATCACATGTCATTGATCAATTTCATGATTGAGTCATATGTCTTGCGAGATTCATGTAACCTTGTAAATTTTATGTGATATCCTATTGACTATAATATCAAGATCATATCCCCAATGCATCATGTAATCCATAGAAATTTCAAGGGGGTCCATTATTGAATATCTTTTTCACACTCATTTCATGATTTGAGAGCATTGTAGACTATATTTTCCTTTAAGTGACATTGGTAATGTATTCGACGTGTCATGTGATAAAAAGTTACCACATGAGTAACCTATAATGGATATTCTCTTCTGAGTCACATGATTAATATCTAACATAAATCCCTTTATTAATATAATTTATTTTCAATGTTCTTCATGATTGAATTACCATTGATTATTGTGTGATACTATTGATGTCTCATGATCACATATCTCCATGACAACCATCTATTGTGTATGAAATCCTTCTAATCTTGAGCATACATTCAAATTCATGAAAAAATTGATTCATCTTAATATTTATCTTATTGAAATAATTTATTATTAAAATAATGAAATTTATGTAACATATAGATTTTATGCATGACAGTTTGAAAATTGACCACAACTCATTCCGATGACATGATTAGTGGAGATGAATGGGTGTTTGTCTTTAGAGGGGCCTTCATACATTGAAGGATAATATTTTCCATGTTGAATATGATGGGCCTTCAATTAGATAATATGGATTGATTTTATCAAGTATCCTGTGTTCTATATGTATCTTTAATGATGGATGAATAGTGAAATAGTTCAAGGGCACCACACATCGATGTGGTTTATAGTCATGGTGAGGATTTATTCTCTAGGAATTAGAGAAGACTGACCAGAAAAAAGTAACTAAGTTCACTCTAGGTTTCTACTAGCACCACCCTGTGTAAGAACATCCTATGTGCTACTATTTTTTGGAACGACTATACTTCCTCTCAGCCTGAGCATGTTCTCCCACTATACTCTAACACTATGACTAGACAACCACCATGCTTCCCCAGTGTAGTCAAGGAAACTCCCACATATGTGGGGTTGAGTTGGATGGATCATCTTTCATGGATAACTATATTTTTTAGTAGAACCCCAATTAATATCACTTAGAAATAATAATAAGTAAATTTCACCATATAGAATGTCCATCTACAAACGTATTTAAAAGTACTCTCAAAATCCATCATGTAAAAAATGAATTATTTTTTATGATTTTTAGCTTCTAAAATATTCAATTAGTAAGTGATTGACACTCATTTATAAGGGACAACATTTTTATGGTAAAACCCTTTTAATCTACATTTTCATCTAATAGAATATTTAAACATCATTCATGTGTACTTAAAAACTATCATCTTCAGGTAGAGAAGTAATTTGTTTTTCATAACCACATCATAGATTGGTTAAAATTATGACTAAAATGAATATATATGATACTTGTTATAAAATTATGATTCTGGAAGCATAATAAATTACTCACCCAATAAACATTCCATCCATTGGAAAACGACAATATTGGTTGTGTGTATGTGAAAAACACCACCTCTACGAAGTGATGTGATGCATTTTTCATTTACAATTTACATAGATGGTCATAATAATGAACATAATGAATAAATATTATTTTTATAATATTATTATGATTATATAAAATAATATATTTACACATTTTGTTTCCTTTTTATTCATTAGAAAAAATAAAACATTGGTCATGGGTACATACAGACTACCATATCCATGAAATGATGTAATTTATTTTTCTTAACCAACATACCTTGATGATAATTATAATAGGTTAAAGATTCGTGAAATGATTCAAACGTGACTCCTTTTACCATGTTCAACTTACCAAAATCATTTTGGAAATTATTAATCAAACAATATCAAAACATCTGATGTAAATATAATAAATTTTGTAACTAAATAAAAAATTATAATTATATAATTAATTAGAATAATAACAAAATTTAAATAGTTTCTTATGAAATTAATTAATCAATATAATTTTATTATTAAGGGCTTAGATAATGTACTAAATGAGTCAGGACTTGAGGTAAGGTATTTTTCTTTTAAACCATATTTTAATGTTTTTCTTTCAAAATCATTTCCTTTTTGTACATATTATTTTAAATATTTCAATAATGTACTTATTTAGGGTTTAAATATTCATAAAGATAATTTTTCAAATAATTTTTACTTTATTTACTAATGTTTTAAAATAATTATTTTCAATGTTCCTTGAATGAGTTATTTTGACATTTTTTAAAAAAGTTAAAAAATATTTTTAACATTTACCATATGAACACCATTTCCCGTTGTCATATCCATGATTAATTATCAAAATTACATAAAAATTTTCCATATTTTTTAAAAGAAAATTTTATTCCCAATATTCATGGTTTTTTTATTTAAAATTTTTCCAAATGAAAAAGGATATATCTTTTTTTAAAGAGACTTTATAATGACATTTTAATGGTGATTTCATTTACGATAACATTATTTAACATTTTTTATACTTCACCTAAGATATAATATAATTATACAATCCAAATTATTTATTTTTATTTCTTATTATTATATTTTTCTATTTATTTAATGAGGAAGATATTGACATATCATAAGCTAGTTGATCAATATGAAAATTTATGTTGGTTATATATTGTATTATTCTTCATTTTTCCATATGACAGATGCATTGGACTAATTATGTGAAGGGGTTGGTGCCTATTTTTAGATATCCCTTAGATGTACTGGTATGTCTAATGAGATAAACTATTTTGTGTATTTAGAATTTGACTTACCTAGTTATGTATAATTTATTGGAATGAGGTATTGAGGGAAATATTATAATGATTGAGATTACGCATTCTATCATTATAGAATTAGTTATTATTATGAATGTGATTATTCATATTGTTATACCTATATATATTTTATGTTCAAGTTATTGAGGAGTATTTTTGTAAGTATTTTGATTTCATAATATAATAAAATGATGTCATAAATCAAAATAAATGATTATGATATCCTAAGGGTGAAAGGTTAAATTTAAAGGAAAATGTTTCTTGTTTTTTTCTAAAAACCCCTCATGAATTATGATTTTGACATTATGATTTCTTAATAAATCATTTTTAAAAAACATTCAGTTAATTTTTTTTCATGATTAAGTAAAAGATCATTTTTTACTCAGGGTTTATTTCATGAAAAGGTAAACTTCTGTATGGATTTTAATGAAATTGAAATGGATTAACGAGTTATCTCTATTTTTATATCCCTTACAGGGATTTTTTTTCTTATACCACATTTTCAAATATTTTTTATAGGGCTTAATAATTATTATGGATTATATCAAGGTTAATAGTTATATATATTTAACAACATGGGAGGGTCATTAATGAAATCTAAATTGAAAATATATGAACTTGTTTTTTGGGGAAAATAACACACACATGTGAAATTATATACTTTATAGGTTAGATTTTTAATAATTCTCTAAAAATATAAGACTAAATATTATCTAAGAAGGAAGTGATATTGTATCTGGTTTTGAATTTTTAAATACGGAACTTAAAATTTGAGTCACATCAATTGGTATCAAAACCATAATGTAAAGAGTATGATTTTTTGCACTGGATCCGAGTGTATGGGTCTAGGGTGTTATATGATTAGGGTGAATATATCATATTGAATACTAAGGATAGAAGGAGACCTAAAATTAGAAACTTCGTACTTTAGTACCTTTCTTATTCTATCCTTGGGGTTGAGATAATTAGGGGTGATTAGGTATGATGCTACTCTTTTCATGAGTTATGGCATAATGAAGCTGATATTTTTCCCCTTGTATGATGAGTATGAACACTGGTACCCAGATTGATATAGATTTAAAAGTATACGCACATACTTATAGCAATAAAGCATGTGATATTATTATATATTCGGATGATTTACATTTGACATTCACAAAACATTGGGTGAATGACATGTGATGTGTTCATTTACCTTGTTAGTCTTTATATGAAGATTCAAGAAAATATTGGTAAGGCTATATGATATTGGCATACTTCATGTTCAGTGATCACATAATTTATTGAAAAAAAGAAATATATTACTGTTTATACTTGTATATGTGTAAAAAATCAAACATTTATTATTGAAATTCCATTTCGATTGAGTAAATTTATTATAGTTAATGAAATAAAATTCACTACTTTGGTTATTTTGGATTGATAAAACCTATTGGATTTAAAAGTAAATTAATTAACTTAACCATTAATAAGATATCTATTGTATAATAACTATAGAAAATATTATATATTAATAATTATAATATAGTCTAATTGACACTGATGGAATAATTGATGACCTAGAGCTGTAGGAGCATACACTATGAATCCCATTTATCAAAGATTCTAAGGGAGGTGACATCACTGGTATTTTACCTGTACCATTACCATGTTGAAATTCAATAAATAAATATCATTAAAAAATATTTACAAGATATGTTAAATGTTATTGATATTACAATCCAAACCATGTTCTTAGAACCACCCCAAGTAAGTTCTTCCATCACAAAGATTACCATTAGGGCGTACACTGACATAATAAGTAGTTATATATCTAGATCCTAGTAGTTTGAACTTTAAAATTTTATTTTTTAACAATTTAGTGATTATATTTTTCCCTTTTTATTTTAAATTTATTAATTATTTTATAATATGCCTGATAAAAATTATATTTTGACATGACGAAATCCAAATTTAATTTCTAGGAAATATTTAGTTTTAATTAAGACACTCTTTTGAAAAATTCCTGATTTTTTTAAATAGAATTTTTTTTATAAAAATATTATTAATAGATATTTTTTTATAATAAATTACATTATAATTTAACGAATTCCGATTTAATTTTTATAAGGTTCAAAATGTGGAAAATACCATAAAAATTTGTATTTTGAAGTAAAAAGATGAATAATCCTATTGTTTTGTGGCCTGGTTTGAAGACACTAGAAGATCCCATGGTTATTGGTAAGGTTAGGTTGATGTATTTTATGACAACCATATCTAAGTAATTATTAAGTATGATGGTGCATGATCTAGTTTGTATGGATTTAAATATCACGGAAGTGATTTTCTTGATACTAGAATGAGTTTTGAGAAAGGATGGAGATCAGTGGAAGAAGTACTGGTTGGGATTGAGTAATTTCAAAATCCATGTAGCCAAATTAGAAAAGCGATATATGAATTATCCATTTGATCTATGTAGACATTTTCTATGTAAGGGATTATTGTTGCCATTTTTCTATGTCAGGGATTTATATAGCCTTTTTAACTATGAAATGGAATCACATAACCATTTCAACCACTTAGCTATTTTGAGATGTGATCAATGTAGCTATTTTACAATATAAGATGATTATTTCATGTATCGAATCGACACATAAAAGATAATGATCTCACATATCCATTTATTATATATATGTATTTTTTATGTATCCAATTTATATATTTTTTTAAGAAGGTTCCACATTGTCGATTTTGAATCATCACTATAATCGAATGGATATTCATTAGGGGTTCAAATTATAATATATGTTGGGGAATTTATTTTGTATGAATGGTTTTACATTAATCAATGATACTTGATATCAGTTTTGTTCCATAATGGATATATGGTAGTTTTGTGTTTTAATGAATATCACACGACTTTAATGACCATGCATTCTTCTAAAGAAAAAGGGTTTAAATTTTTGTTTCATAGAAGAGACCCGATTGGGAAGAAATTTCTAATGAGAAACATGGGCTTGAAATGAGAGAGAAATGGGTGATACCCTCATTACTATCTAAAAGAGTGTTGATTGTAAAAAAGTTTCAATACACAACACAGATTTAATAAGAAATTGAGAACACAGTTGATAGTTATTATTTGAAGGTGAGTCATATTTTTTTCAGTGTTCAACATATGATGAATCCTACATCTTATGAAGATCTGTTCTTGAGTTTAGAATATTTTTCCATTGATTATATTCTTGCACATTAAATAGTACTTTCTGGAATATTTTTGAGGCTCCAAGAAGTAGATCTACATTCTTTATTTCTAAAGAAACCAGATTTCATGGATATCTTCTTTTGTCTTTGTAATCACATTTTTTATTATAGAAATAAGCTATATTTTTGGGTGTGACACCTAGCATGTGTGTTGGAAAGCCACATTTTTTTGTAAGTGAATTTCACATGGCAGTATAGTGAAAAGAATCTATGGTTTGAGGGGATTAACAAACCAAAATAAGGAGTAGGATTCCATAATGGATATGAACATTGTATTTTTTTAATTCATTACTCATTATTTTCATTCATAATAAAATGGGATTTTGATTTTTTTGTTCTGAGTGGATCATAATCTAAATATTTTTTGAGTTTTGTTTCGGTCCAATTATAAATTGTAAAAAATACTCTCTACTGATTCAAACACCCCTCTTAGTGGAGATAACTGATCCTTAAATTCATTTCAATTGGTATCAGAGGTGTGTATCCTCTAAAGGATCCAATCAACTATATCATGATTCATATATTATATAAACATAGTTAATAGAAGGTGTGTGCATAAATTTTAATGAAAAAACTATCATATTTGGAAGAATTTAATGCTACCAAATCTTTTATCATGGGTTCTGGAAGACTATGATGCATCAAAAATGGGTTTACACTATTTTTTAATGTTTCTCAGATGATGTTTTATAAAAAGAAAAAATTGATGTTTATGGAAAATGTCATAATGATATTCTCATTCAATTTTTCAAAAATTTTGTACAAAAAAGTTAAGTTCCTAAAAACTACGAAGGAGATCTATGAGAAGATTGAGAGAAACTATTAAGGAAATGTGAAAGTAAAAGAAAAAAAGTTAGTAATCTGGAGAAGTAAATTTTATTACATAAAGATAAATGAATAAGATTATGTTAATATATTATTCACTCAAGTAAATAAAAATGTGAGAAATATTAGAGGATTTGTTGAGAAGATTAATAACACCACGTTTGATAAAAAATTAATGACAAATTTTATGAATTGTTTTTGATTCCAAAATTTCAGCACTTTAAGAGAGTGAATAGCATTCTTTTGATGTGATAAAAAATATTCAAATTACTTATGAAATGAAAAAATTCTACCCTTTGAAAATTAGAAGAATGATGAGATGGATTTTGAAGCCATGAGACAAATGATAATTAAAAATAATGAATATTTTACTGAAAATAGTGATTCAAATAATGAATATGAATATCAAAGGGTTATTTCAACTGTTTATAAAAGTTTTAGAAAGGTTAAAATAAATAATAGAGGCACATTAATGGTATATTTTTTAAATGATTTTTCTTCAAAAAATTTCAATTAATTTCTGAAATAATACAAGAGAAAACTATGAATTTGAATATGAATAAAAAAAAGAAAAGAAGTGGAAGAAAAATTCCAAAGAAGCATCAACATTTGGTGGATGCATGAAGATGATTCTAAAAACTAGAAGGAGAACTATGATGACCAAATAAGAGGAAGAAGATCTTGTATCTTTTAGTGAAACTGATGGTAATATAAAAAACTAATTTATAAATTTTATAGCTCATTTTCAGAAAATTTTTGATCTATTACGCAATGATGAGGATGATTTAAGACCAAAAGAGTATGAATATATGATAAATGATGAACTTGAGTCCTGTATTGAGAAAAAAACATACTCAATAATTGAAGGAATATTCATATAATAAATAATATTAAACCGGTTGATGAATGAGGTGAATAAGTAAAAAGTGAGACATTTATCAATGAAGAAAATAAAAATATAAGATTGAAGTCTACTGAAAATGAGAAAATATTCAATGATCTTTGTAATAAGATCTATTTAAAGGAATAAAAATTATCAATGAAATAATAAAACTATATTGAGGATGAGAATGATCTATAAATTGTTAATAATGACTTCAAATGATCTATTGATGTGATGGGAGAATCCTCCAAACTTGCTGGAAAAATTATGGTAAATTCCTCATCCAAATAATCTCTTTCCAAAATTGTTGGTACTAATATTTCATTTCAAAATCCAAAATCTCTTCAACTATGGACTAGGAGTATTTAATAAATATTACATAAAAATGTACTTTATTAGGGAAGAATATAGAAGTATTTTGTTTCCCAAAATCAGAAGCAAATTATGACCCAACAAGCTTAATAAATGTCAAATTATGGACATAACATTTTTGGGTTTAATCATAGATTCTCAAGTAAATACAGATTTTAGGGTCATTTATAGGTGTATGGAATGATCTAAAATAAATATTATACTTTTGGTACAACATTTATTTATTGGGGAGAAGGCACAAACTAAAGGGGACTAATATTGATGTGAAGAAAGATAATTCTAAAAGAATGCATGATTGGAAGGAAACTAGGGATAAATTTCAATCACAAAAGTTATTTTTGTCTTGAAGATATATGTGGAATATTTTATCACTAAATGTATGGATAATAATTTTTTTGATCATATTACCTCATAAAATACCACTTAAAGATAATAGAAAATCTATCCATGTGATTAATGATGAAAAGGCATTCTGGGAAAAAGATTTTTCAAGGAAAACATGAAAACAAAGGCTTGGATACTTGACATTGGGTGTTCCTCCCACATGAATTTGGATTCAAAAATTATTAATAATATTGAGAAATGAAATAGGTGAAGTAACATATGGTAATGATACCTCCTTGAAAACCAAATGGATTGGAATACATCATATTGAAAATGAGGATTTCATATGAGATAATTTTCTATATGTTGAAGGGATGAAACACAATTTTTTATGTTTTATCAAACATTGTGAAAGTTGGAATAATGTAACATTCAAGAAAAATACATGCATAATTAAAATCAAAAGTGATAGATGTACAATTTTTAATGGAAGTAGAACAAATAAAAAATTATTATTCATTGCCAATCAATCTAATACAATCTACTAAACCATGAATTATGAAAACATTATATGGAATATCATATTTGGGAACATTTGGTAAAGAAGTATAAACAGTATTATAAAACATGAAACAATGATAAATTTACCTATAATGAATGGAGATCAAAATGAAGATTTTGAACATGTAAAAAATTGGAGATAACACAGAGGGATTATAAGAAGGTAGGTATTACATCCAAATGACCATTGGAATTACTCCACACATATCTATGTGGAACCATGTGAGACCAGTCTACCAGAGGTGAGATTTATTTTATTACATTTATAGATGAATTGTCATGAATAAAAATATTACTCTTTGTCAAACATAAATCAGAATCAGTCAGTATATTCGTGATAAAAATAATAAAGGATGAAAAATAATATGGTATGTGTATTAAATAACTAAAATCATATAATGGGAAATAATACACATGTGATACATCTGAAATTTATCTTAAATATCATTAAATAAAGCATCAACATAACACATCTTATATCCCCAAACAAAATAGTGTGGTAGAGAGAAATAATACAATAAGTTTTGAAATGGGCTGAACAATTCTAGTTGAAAATGATATTTCAAAACACATCTAGAGAGAAGCAGTGTACATAGTGGTGCACATACGGAATAGATTCCTCTTGAGACCTAAAAAACATGATGCATGTAATGACCCAACCCACTAGGACCCACCTAGCTAGCAAAAGGATGATCCACCACAACCCTAAGAATGCATCTAATAGGCCAAGGGCTAAAGACAATTTTTAAGAAGTAATAACTACAATGGGAGGCCATTTCCTAATATACCTGTATGTAAAAGCCCAATAATATATGTTCAATAGTTTTAAATAATATAATATAAATACTATAACATATAGATATGAACCATGCATTCTCTAAAGTCTTGAGAATAGAACATAGTATAGAAGAATAAAACCAAAGTGTAAAGGGGAAAAATACATGACTGAAAATAAATGAAGTCCCAACCTGACTACAATTGGAAATAAAGAAAGATCAGAGGGCCCTTCTTCTAATCTCCAATCTCGACCACCATATGTAGTCAATTAACCAAGGTATCACTTTGTTCCATTCTAGTCACCACAAATATTTATTTATTCTATATAAGACATGACACGTGGGTAAATCCCATGTTGGGGTGAGTATATATATACCAGTTGGATGCCCCAAAACTAAAGTAAAATGATAGAGAGATACACGAAAATTCATCTCAACCCAATGAAAGAGGGAACGAAACCCATTAGATACAAACATATATTCTCATAAATAAGACTAAATGAGAGAGAAAAGGGATATTTATCTCACTTCATAGCAAAATATAATGGGAAATGCAACATCTCCAAAAGTCGAACACTAATGCCCAACCTCAAATGAAACCTCACTAGCAGATGTGTGGATGGGATTGCACTTCACAATTGTGGTCCAGTGCTGTGGGAGGACAAATATACCATAGAGGACCCTCACCCCACTAGTGCATGAAGATATGGGAGTACCGCTCTATAGGTACAGAACCAACACACTATAGTAGTTAGGGGAGTACTGACCATACTAATATAAATAAATGGGGGAACCACAACATTATGTGATAGGGGAGTACTGACCCAAATATCTTTCTGATATCTGTAGTAACCTATGCCCTAGTGTGAAAGAAGAGTAATGACCCTGACATCTCTCTGGCTATGTGGGGAACCCTTGACCTAGTGCGATAGGGGAGTACTGATCCCAAAATCTCTCTAAAAGAATAGAGAACCCACACCCTTGATTTAAAGGGATGCAATGACCCCAACATCTATACGATGATCTCACTGAATAATGACAACTTCTAACCATCCGAGGAATAAACTTCATACTTAAAACATGTCACATCATATCTCAAAATACACTATAAAGCCCACTATCATGTACTAAATGAAAAAACACTTAGGATAGTTTACTTGTAGTCTAAAATCTATGTGAAAACGAAGAAGGTATGAGGGGTATAATATTTACATAAGACTAAAAATAATGTAACACTACTAAAAAACATTCCTTTAACAATTCTGGCCTTATGAGCGCTAGAAAAAATCACTGATAAAGGTACCCTTTATCAGTGCTAAAACAAGCAGTGATAAAGGGTAACTTTTATGAGTGCTTTTTTTCTAGCACTAATAAAAGGGACCCTTTATTAGCACATATTTTTTAGCAATGATAAAGGGAAACCTTTATCAATGTATTCGTTTACCACTTATAAAGGGTGTCCTTTATCAATGATTTATGTTTAGTGCTGATAAAGGGTACCCTTTATCAGTGCTTTATTTATAGCACCCATAAGGCAATTCTTTATCAATTCTATTTAGTGCTAATAAAAGTATGAATTAAATGAAATAATTAAGTAAATAAACAATAAAAATGATTTTATCAAAAAAGTAATAAAATTTTTATTTATTAAATAATTATGGATAAAAATGATTAAATTGATTAAACTGTATATAAATTACAAACAAAATATATTAAATATATAGATATAGTTAAAACAAAAATTGAACAAAAAAATGAAAATATGTCAACTGAGAAAAATATAAAACATTTTAGTAGTCAAATAATTATTGATAATGTTAATAAATAGTATATATTAAATATATATATATATATATGAATGTATATAAATATTATTTATATAATAAAAAATATTATTTATGATTTATATTAAATAGTAATATATTTAGTGAATAATGGATTATAATTAAAATTCAATATGACTTAAAAAACTTACAAATTGGATCATGTAACGGACATAATTAGAGGTCATTTGATTTATCAATTTAACATAGATTAAAAATATTATATTGATTTCACATATATGTAATTAATTCATTTATTTATATACACACCCAAACATAAATATATTTTTTAAGGATTTACTCAATTAATATTATTTATTATATATATATTTTTATTTACTATGTTTTATTATTTTCCATATGTATACATCTTTATTTAAATATATGTCCATTTTTAGAATATTTATATTAACCCAACGTATCCATATTTTCAATATTGTACAGATTTTTAATTAATTAATTTTACTCATTTTAACACGCTTGCACTTAAGAGTAAATATTCATTATTAATGTTAAAAATAAATTCATTAAAAATTATTATCAATAAATATATTCAAAAATGTATATTTACTATTTATATATATTTAAAATTATAAAAAAATAACAAAAATATTTCTTTAAAAAGTATTTACATAATTATAAATAAATAATTATTAAATTATAATAAATTTATTTAAATGAAGAATATATTTAATATATATATATAATGATATTAATATTTTTTTAATAAAGTATTTATAAAATTAAAAATAAATAATTATATTTTCAAAGAATTATAAAATTATTATTTTATAAAAATTATTATTATAAGTATTATAATTATGTATAATAAATAGACTATTTAAAAAAAATTATTTATAAAGAATTAGAATTATTTATCATCATTAATTAGCACTAATAAAAATATCGATTTATCATTTCTAAAAAAGTGCTAATAAAATCAATCTTTATCCACACTAAAAAAATTACTGATAAAGATTCATTTTATCAGTGCTTATTAACATGAACTGATAAATTGTATCTTTATAAGAATTAATTTAGAAGCACTGATAAAAGTTTTATGATCTATATTATGAATCATAACCATTACGAAATAGTTTGTGATATCTGAATGTCTCCATAGAAGTGACCTATTGCTGGTACTCCTTATTGTCGAATCTGAGCTTGAATCTAGGCTAGAATAAAGGAACAAACTATTCAAAAGATTGAATCCAAGGATCGATTGATTCAAGGGTTGAATGAAACCAAATCTCATATTAAATATGGGTTTTTTGATATCTCTAATTTCCCTCAGTTATCTCATGAACCATCTCATCCCACACATATGTATCCCAACAAGTCTAGTTGCATTATCCTATAATCAAAAAACCCAAAATTCAATGTTTTTTCTTTTGAATGATGTCTGAGCTTATTAATTATTCTCGTATTGTTTAGATTAGAACAAATTAAAAAATATTTACACTTCAAATCGATATCTATATACGGTTTGATATCTAAATCATTTTCTTCTTCTTTTCTATTCTGTAAATGTTAATGAAAAAAATTCTTATAAGTGGACCTAATAATATCTTTCTTGGAAAGGTGCACGCTAAATGAATGAATAAAATACAATCCATTTTTTAGTATGCTATAAATTAGAGTCTTTCTCAATGGTTTGTCTTGGTCATCCTCATTCTTTTAAATGCTTCAATCCTTATTTCATCTTAATGGTATTTTGCAAACAATATCTGTGAGAGTGAGTGAGTTTTTTTGAGAAATTCTTTTCCTAGAAGAAGAAGAAGAAGAAATTTTCAATATATTTAGAGAGATTATCCATTTTAATATTATGTTTATATTTTAATAGTAAGGAACTTTATTTTTATTCTAACAAATTATTTTGTAGATGATATTTTTTAGAATTATAATATTTTAAAGAGATTAATTGTTTGTTTATTTTAACATGATCTAGTTTTTCGGAATTGAATTTATTTTAATATGTGAATTTTTTATTCTATGAATTTTTCTTATAAAATTTATATTACATTCAAATTATAATAAATATCTTTGATTCGGTATTTATTCAGATTACATTATGGTAAGTGATTATTTTTTCATTATGTAAAGACTTATATTTTTTAAAAACAATTAAAATATCATGTAGATATATGTTTATTATTTATATATATGTATATGAATTTATTTTCAAGTTATTAAAAATTTTAAATTATTTTTTATATTCATTCAAGTATTTCTAGTTTTAAAATATAATATAAGACAATAATAATGTATTTATTTTTACTGTTAAGTGGAATTGATTTTATCAAAATATATTTTTATATTTAAAATAAGAAAATTTATTATTTTACGACACTAAAATATAATAATTTATTGTCATTTTATGTTTAATTTTGAAATTATTCTTAAAATACATAAAACTATAATACCATGTGTGCAAAGTGCACATAAAATCTAGAATGTAATTTGTAATATAAGATATGGTCATCATTTTAACTCATGAAATAACAACCATGGTCATGTTTAATTATTCACGTATATGTATTTATTTTGAATGAATCACCCTTTTATGCCATCAGCTTATTATGAATGCACTAGTTTTATTATTCATGTTTCTTGAGGTATAATTGGCTTGTAATACCTATATTCGATGACATCTACCTCTTTGAAATCATCATATTTTTAATAATTCATCCATATAGTAGTCAGTTTTGTGATTGGATTATAATATTCCATTGAAAATCTCTTGGAAATGACTTTTTTCATACTTTTATTGAGAAATTAATGTGATATGATTTATTAGATTCAACTATAAACCAAAGAAATGCTTTCACCAATCATAGAAATCTTGACACATACGTCATATGTTCGACACAAAAATGCATTGTTCTTTTTACAATATTCAAATATTATGACTTTGAAATATATAAATACTAACATCCTTTGATCATTAACTTTCATGATGTAGAGGGTGTGACCAACTCTACCTCACTAAAAACAATGTTTTCTTCGGTATTGATTTTTCCTTAAATACTAGGTCCACAAAAATTTATTTATCTTATAAAAATAATTCTTTATCTGGGACACCATTATCTCATTTTCATCTATAAAAAACCCTTATAGTTTCTTAATGTTTAACCCCCTTAAGATCTCCATTAATTAACAGAATGTGACATCCATTTCGCATAATTTTATCTACATTTTTGCTGAAATAGCTAAAAATTTAAAATAGTTTCCAACCGGGATATGAGAGAGTAAATTGATCATAAATATAAATTATTTTGATATAATATTACCCCTTGTACACTATCTATTCTTTATTTTGATCCATGATTCCATAGTCGATGAGTTTATTACTAAACATCTACTATGTTCTGATGAAATTTTTATCCTACAGCCTTGGAACAATTTTCCATGTCACATTCTTCTTATTCGGATAAGAATCCTCAGGCATATATTTTATCAAATTTTAAACCTTATCATGCCTCTCTAAATTATTTAGGCTCTACTTATGTGAAATTAGGGGTTTTTAGAGTCTTACTCGTTTTATTTTTAATCAAAATTGTGCAATCACTGATGAATTTTTTTTCATTTATTTCATCCTTTATTGTATTTCTTTCAATTGATAACCCCTCTTCATTTTCCATAACATCAATCTATTATTTTGAGAATACCTAATCCTCATGTGGTCCCCCATATTATACTCCATGAAACATCAATTTACTATGAAGTTTTATCCTTATTTTAATTATTAAAAATATCCACATCCTAATTAGTAAAAAATATCTACCAATTTTATATTTTCATCCTAAAAACATGTCAAACAACTATTTATAAGTAAGTATTTAATTGTATCATTATATAATATGATCAATTTTTTACTACTATAAATCAATTTCATATTTCAAAAGTTTTTTCACTATAAAATAATAATCCACATAAATAATGTTTTTCTCATACATTTGTTTAATTTATTTTTTATTATCAATTATATAATAATTTTTTTCTTATACTAGTGGATTATTTTGTTCTAGTTTCGGTGGTTTGTTCAAAGCATCTCATGCGTATGAGGGATTGAACTTTTATCCTATAACTAAGATAATTACAACAAGGAAATGCTTCATGAGGGCATATAACCATCAGGAAAAAGTGAATTTCTACTTGTTAATTAATTAATTTTTTCATCATTTTATCTACTCTTTGTTATTTAATTTTCTTATAATGTTTATCTAATATTTATTTAAAATTTTTAAGAGATATTTTGGGATGTCAAGTATTTCTTTTAACTATCTACAATAAGCCACAAAAGAGGTAAAATGACTCTTTCTACCAATGTTTCCACATTTTTTATTTTCATTTCATTTCATTGCCTAACTGCCAAAACAAAATATTTATTGAATATTATTTTCTGAAATATAATTCTTAATATTTAAACATAGAAGAATATAGTAACCTCATGTTCCCATTGTGGTGACATCTCATGATATAATGGACACGTGGGGTTCCATTACTCTTTTGAATTTCAATAACAAGAAACGATTTTCAGCTAAGAACATCAAGTCAATATGAATTTTTGGATGTTTGATATAAAAATAAAATGGAAACATGGCAACAATTTCATTTAATTTTTTTATACTTTGGGACATGTAGAAATTAGTCACACCATTAATTTGACACATGGTGTGACCGGTATGACTGCAAGTAGTTTTTAATTTAAAATTTACATTAATTTTTGTAAAAAAAACTAACCCACTCAAAACAAAGAAAACTCGTTTTTATTGGTTTGATACTTTTTGAAACTAATCCATATGTCATTTCTGAATTGTAGGAATCAACCTCACCTCAATCCGACACACTATGTGTTCGGTATAAATCAATGTGTCTGTTATTAGTTTAAAACCATCATTTTAGGTCAAACAGTATCACTCAATGAAAAACATGAAAACACACTTGTATTTTTTATAATATTTATAAAAATATTCAAAAGTCATTTAGGACATTTAGGAATCAGAATCACATAAAACCAAAACATGATGTGACTGATATGAGAAAAAGTGTCTGTTTCTAGTTTAAAGTGACATTTTAGTAAAAAGAAAAAAACAACCGACTCAAAATAGATAAACACATTCATATTTTTTGATACTTTTAAAAAAATATTCATTATTTATTTGTGACATGTATGATCTAACAATATCCCAATCAGATACACGATGTGTCCAGTGTGAGTCAATGTGTCTCTTCTTAATTTAAATTTTATATTTTATTTTAAAAAGTGTCATTGAATGATAACCAAGAAAACATGCTCTTATTGTCATTATAATTTAGGAAAATCATTTATATGTCATTTTTGAGGTTTAGGAATCATTAACACATCAAATCAACACATGATGTGACAAGTATGATCCAAAGTGTGTGTTTCCAGTTTAAAATGAAATTTTAGTAAAAAGGACAACTAACCTATAGAAACCCTAGAAAATTAATTCATATTATCTTCATATTTTATGAAAATAATCTAAAATTCATTTTTAATGTGTATAAATAAACCAAACCACAATCTAATACACAATTTTCTTTTGTATGACTCAATGTGTTAATTATCAGTTTAAAATTGTCTTTTTATTTCAAAATGTTTCACTCACCAAATAGAATGAAAAAAATGATTGGGTTGTGTTTATAATTTATGAAAATGATTCATAAGCCATTCGTGATGTGTATGAATTGGTATCACATCAAACTAACACATGATGAGACCAGTATGAGTCAAGGTGTGTGTTTCTTGTTTAAAATTACATTTTAGTAAAAACAACAACTACCAAACTAAAAAAAGGAAACCACATTTTTTTATTTGTATAATTTATAAAAATGATCCATAAGTCATTTTTGGTGCATATGAATAATCCAAAACTAAATTCGATACACGATGTGTCTGTTATGACTCAATGTTTCTGTTATCAGTTTAAAATTGACATTTTTGTTCAAAACATGTCACTCACTAAAAACCAAGAAAGCACAATCTGGATGTTTTTATAATTTAGGAAAACAATTCATAAGTCCTTTGTAATGTGTAGGGATTAGTTTCACTTAATACTGACACATGATTTGACTGTTATGAGTTGAAGTGTGTGTTTTCATTTTAAAATGACATTTTAGTAAAAAGGACAACTGACCTACTCAAAATCCAGAAAAACATTCATATTGATTTGATACTTTAGGATAGTGATCTATATGTCATTTTTGGTGTGTAGTAATCATTCACACCACAATGTGATGCACAATGTGACCACTATGACT
Source organism: Viscum album (assembly GCA_963277665.1). NCBI lineage: Eukaryota > Viridiplantae > Streptophyta > Magnoliopsida > Santalales > Viscaceae > Viscum > Viscum album. The sequence goes on from OY728142.1 coordinate 110,449,420, forward strand.
CCAAGTGTGTCTTTTCAATACATAAGTATCATTTTAGTTTAAAACACACATCACATGGTCAAAACTGAGAAAATAAACCTAGATTGTTTTCCATCATTATATCTACTATTATATAATTTATTTCCTTATCTTTTTTTTCTTAAAATTATTTAGTTAATTTTTCTATGGATAATACTTTAAGACAAACAAGAAATTTCAGGACATGCACAAATCTACCAAAACTCAATTTTATACAAAGAGTTCCTTGTATGACTGAAAGTTGGTTTATAATTAAAAATTTACATTAATTCATTTATTTATATTATTACTAACATAAGAATTTTTTTCTTATACATGTTACTTTTCTTCTCGAGTATGTGTTAGGATGAAAATTCAAAAGATGATAGCTATTTTTTATTATATATATTAATTTGTACTTATGTAATCGTATAAACTAAAATTTGAAATGTGTATATTATTGTGTTTTTTATTTAAATTGTAAATTTTATTTCATTTAAATTCTATATTCATACTTGATTTTTTCTGATTTCTTGATGTTTTTGTTGTTGTGGTGTGCTGTTACAGCACACAACACTGGTGCTACAATGTACTATTATATCATACTACACTGGTGCTAAAGTGTGCTATTACTGAACACTTCAGTATTCCCCTTTATCAATTCTAAAAAATGTGATGATAAATGTTTCATTTAACAATGATTATTTATTCACTGAAAAAGAAAACCTTTATCGGGTATTCTATAAGTGCTAATAAAGGACCCCTTTAACAATGCTTTTGAAAGAGCTAATAAAATAGTAGGTCTTTTGATCTCGATCTAGTAATCAAAACTTCTCTAGTGCTGATAAGGGACATTTTTAGCACTATTAATGTTTTGTTTTGTAGTATTGTAGGGGGTCCAAATCATGTGTAATCCCACTCCACTACATTTCCATGTTCTCCTGAGACCTGTCTTGAGAAGCCTTGTCTCTATAAATTGTTTTTCCTCTAGGATAAAATGTTCTTGTGATGACCTGTGGTCCGGAATGTGCATCTCAACCCTTTACCATGCATTCTTTCCCATGCCCATGTACTTCAATACATGGTGTGTTCGTGCACAGAAGGCCCTAGGGGTGTGAAACTGGCACAAATATTGACTAGTTTGGTAGAGTAACAGTGTATATAGACCAACCTACCTAATTTTTGACATTTAACTTCCCCCCAAACCATAGGGAAGCAACAGGGGGGCCACACAACGTGTGTTCTTCTAGGATACATGGAGTGTAGTAGGGTTTTTCATAGAATCCTTGTATTCCTCACATTACTTCCAAATCTATTTCCTTTGTAACAAATCATGTGCAATATCAAGGGAGTATGCATCTGTCCATCATTTACCAGCCTCTCATTCCTAGAAAATAGAATCTAGTGATTTGCTCGAAGTCTTCTGCGCATTCCATCACCCATATCATCTCACGTCACTTCTCATCACCATTTCAGAACCAATATAAATTAATAATCACCCATAATCCATTCTAATATTCCCAATAAAATATAATATGTTTGTAAATAACCAAGACATAATGAATTCACGGGTTTAATCATGCTTGAACCCGACCAGACAATGTCGAACGATGACCCCCATGGGCCAACGATGATGAATATGAACAATGGGTGGGGAATTTCCCAATAGAAAAGGTGAAAATTTCATTGTACGATAATTCTTAGCCTAAAATTATTGATCCGGGGAACCAGGGTGAGATGATGGAATAACAAAGAAATAAATTAATAAACAATTTAATTCATTATATTGGATCATGAGAAGACTATGAAACCCAAATCAAGAATAGAAGATACAAATAAATGATCAATATTTTAAAAAAAGGAAACAAATCCACAATTTATGATACCTAACTCAAAAAGGGATCGATAATTGGTGAAGAAAATTTTCTCTAGTGAAGGAAAAGACACACCACGTTCATTTCTCACTGATCCACACCGATATGATCAACCGTCATTCTGTGATCGTGATCTACTAATGTAGGAAGTCAGATATCCTCTCAATTCTCCAAGGGTTTAAGTAGATAAATTTGGAGAATTTCTATATAATGGTATAAAAAAATTATTTTAGGCCATGGGTGTTTTAAATAAAATGAATAAATTTAATTATTTATTTTAAATAAACACATCACCAAAACCCTCTTCAACTTGTTGACCAACGCCAACCAACCATAGTTCATAATAAGGATAAACCCCATGTTCTAAAATCCACAGTGGTATCAAATTTACTATATGAGAAACTATTTGTGAGTTATTCCACTATTACAATAAAAATATTTGAATGTGATATTAATATATTTAATATTTTTATTATATCAAATCTAGGATCACGAGGCCTTAGAATCTCACATTGGTATAGTGCTTGGCTATGAAAATATTCCTTAAAATATTTCAATGTATTAGAAGGAAAAAATAGGTTCACTACATTATTATCTCCTTCAAGGAGTTTCATCCCCAAAAATAACTAGCTAAAAAAAGTGAGGATGCTGATCCTATATCTGGATCTCTCTCTCATAAGATCTCTCTTGCATGATCTCGTACTGCCACAACACAAAAACCAAGGGAAAGGTTCATTCTAGTAGGATACTCTAATACGAATCCTTATCTCTACTTTGTACTCATAGAATATTTCTCCATTCTTGACATCCTTCTCACCCCATTTAATGACGTGAGTAGGATCTTGAATGTATCTCCTCAGCAATGATACATTGAAGATGTCTTTCTTCCACTCCAACTATGGGGATAAGGCTAAGAAGGAAGTAATATTTCCAACCCTCCATAAGATCTCAAGAATCCCTATAAACCTCAAGGAAAACATTCCACCTCAGCCAAACTTCAAAAATCCTTATAATGTGGAGACATTTAGGAAAAAATTGTCTCCCTACATGAACTCAAAGGGACTATGACATCAATCAACATAATATTTATGTTGGATCTATGATGTAATCTTATGATCACAGACCACCTGAACTTTCTCCATTGTCAGATGTGCCATCTCAAACCCCACAAGAGATGTTTCTCCAATCTCTGTCCAGCACAATGGTAATTTACAGGGTCTCTCGTACATGCCCTCGAAAGTTAAAATTCTCATCATAGAGTTATAACTACTATTATAAGAAAACTCTTCCGATGGAAAGTGATGTTCCCATCCTTAGACGAAGTCCCAAAAACAAGATCCCAATATATCTTTGAACACTTGGATAGTGTGATCAGTATTCCCATCCATCTAGGTGTGAAATTATATACTCATCTAGAAATCTATCCTGAATTACTCCCATTGTAATCTCCACAAATGTGACATGAACAAACTATATCGTTCATAGAAAATTTTCAGGGGAAACGCATGGAGATGGATGATCTCTCACATGTATAACTATCCTAACACTCCATCGTACTCTGTTACCTAATAGTAATGATGTGTTCCAACTTTTAAATCTGGTAAACTGACACCCAAATGGAATTGTGATCTTATTATATCTATGGAAAACATGTCAAAAAATTTATGTACATGCCATTCTATTTTCACTCAGAGATCTAATGAGTTAGTGTCAAATGTGCCAGAACAAGGTGCTCGACCTTTGTATTCTAATATGTGAGACACCAAGAGACAAACTCAGTAACATTATTCCTCTGGATAACCCACTAAAACTTCTACTGAAGGCCTCTATACATATTCCCCAACACTAATATGCATATCCAATGGAATAGTGTGAAACTACCTCATCACCTCCTCTCACATTGAGACTCGAACCATCTTCTATCTCACAAAAATGATAATGTTCTTTCCTCCTTCATAAAATCCATCTGGTGAATCACCTAACATATCTAGTAACAGAGATCCTCACAATCGATGTCTCAAAATCGAGCCTCCCCCACATTCTAGAGAAGTGGATGAGTCAACACCAATGAAAGAAGATATGTTCCACCCCTCTTCTCCAATATGGTAATATATAAGGAAGAAAACTACTCAGACGCCTCGTCCACCAAATGAGAATGAGACATCCTACTAAGTTAATCTTCCACCACATTGACATTCATCGGAGTATATAATATCTTGAAGTCATATTCTTGCATGAATAAAAACCAAAGACTGTATCTCATGTTTAGATCTATCTGTGTGAAGATACAATTGAGACAATAATGGTCTGAGTAAATAAAAATACACTCTCCTAGAAGATACTGTATCCACATCTTCATAGCAAAGACTACCACTACCAAATATAGGTCATGAGTCACATAGATATGCTCATGGGATCTCAAAAACCTTGACCCATATAAAATAAATTCCTATCTCTACAATAATAAGCACTTTTGACCAGCTCTAGAGGCATCACAATACACTATACACTCCACACCCTCCTATGATATTCTAAAAATAAGATCACTAGTCTACCTCAACCTCAACTCATTAAAGAATATCTAAAACTAATTTTTCTAGGTAAATGTATTCCATTTCCATTATAGGGAATTCATAGTTTATATAATAGTAGATAATTCCACCATGTAACTTCTATTGTACCCATCCAATATAAAAAACACTGCACCTCTAACACACTCTTTGGTGGATCTCTCGAAAGTACAGTATCATTATTCACTAGGTTCACTCCTAATACATTATCATAAATTACATGTCACTGGAAGTGAACCACCCAAATCCAAAACTCATACTTTGAGAGCTTATCATAAACCTGATTCTCCTAGATAAAACCAAGGACCATCCCCAAGTTCTATTCCTGACCCTCCTCTAACGTAGAGTTTATGAGTTTGTAATCGATGGAAAAAAATCATCCCAGTATGGTTAAAAGATCCAGTTCTTACAAATCATAAATAGAGTGGAGGAATGCATCACAAAAATACATCACCAAGAACTCACAATGTCAATAGTGACATTAGGATTTTAGCTTCATAATATCAACATTGCGAATCCTCAATGGGTGGTAGCTAGAAGAAATATCAATATTTTTTAACTAACTCATACCTAAAAAATATCAAAAGAGGTCATGAATCTTTATAAAGGGGTACGGGTTCTTTATCATGGCCTAATTCATGGGATGATAATGAATACGATTCTATAAGATCCCATCCCTATTATTAACAAACAAGACTAGAGCTATCTAGGGAGGCACATTGGGTATGATAATACCCGTTTCTATAAGGTCCTCCATCAACACCCTTAGATCTAAAAATATTGGTAGGGGATATTAAATAGTCTAAAGATGATAAAAGTATGGTCCCAGGGTGAAAGTCATTGATAAAGCCCATATCTCACCATGAAGGTTGTCCATGAACATCCTTGGGGAAGATAAATATAAATTCCACCACTACCTATGGAATATAGATAAATGATAAGTCCTATGTTCCCTGTAATAAAATATCCAATTGATGGGTGATGCAATGTAGCTTCATGAACAAAATTCCAACTCATCTCATCATGATTTATCTCTCCCTCCAAAAAATTATCTCATCCCATCTATCTTAGGAAATCTATCCCGAATGAGATGAAAAATCAATATAGGCTCAAACGATGATCACCCAATCCATACCCAAGACAAAATTATAAGGATTTATCATGATTAATTAGAAGCCCCATGTGAAACTCTCTACACCAAGTGATAAATCTCATTTCTATAAGATAAGTGATATTAAATAATCACACCATGTAGGAACACGTAGCCATAGCTACTAGGATAATGTCGCATTAGGAAGCTCCAGATATCACACTAGGAATAAGGAGATGATGTTATGACTCAAACCTATGTATATTAAACTCAGTAAATTGTATAATAGACATATATTGTACCTCAGATAATCTCGTTTTTAACCTAGTTATAACCATCCATTGAATACAACTGCCCACAACCCTCACCACTAGCTCTTCGAAACCTAACACGGGGCACCTGGTGGTGGTGATGGTGGTGGTAAGATCTCATATTTTCCCCCACCAACTAATCCCTTCTATATATATTCTCATTCTTCCTTACAAGCACTACCTCATTAATGGCCACCCTGGCCACATCTAGGGGATCCCTGATCATGACGCTGCCTCTGCTGTGGAGGTCTATCCACTGCTTATCAGTCCTTCTCTGCATGAAAATTTGGGAAATCATGTGCAAAGTGTCCAAACCCACCGAAAGAATATTATTTACCCTATATTGGATAACTATATCCTTGGAATTATTCATGAGACACAAACTTATGCTTCCAAGTCTAAGAATGCCTCCTCTATTGAGATATCGACATCTAACACCTACTATCTTCTATAGACAACTCAGCCACATTATTCCCATCTCCGGCTCCAACTATCTCAATCCCCTCTTCTAGGAATCTTTTTGACACCAGATACAACTCTACCACTCCCACATAATTGGGTAGTCATAAGGATACCACACTAGATTGAATGTCTCTATAGAGACTTTGCATGAACTTCCTCGCCCAAAAAAAGATGTCCCGAACTATGTCAAGAGAGGACCGTGTATGGTCATTGAACCTGATGAATTAATCAATGAATTTCATACTTCCATGATGTATCTCAAGACACTCCTAGATCTCAACTGAGTGAAATCATGATAGGTAATATCACCATGAAACAACTACTGGAAGTCGAACAATGAGAGAATCATCTTTCCATGGGATTGCATAACCAAACTCCACCAACACCAAGATCATATGTGGAATATTTTATCTTCCAAAACGACCATATGATCTATTGGGGGTCTAAACTAACCTAATGTCTCATACCACCAACAAAATCCAATCCTCCACTACATGGGGATTTGACTTTCCTGGGATCCTTAGCAGTCTTTGATACTAAAACTCATAGAATACACTAAGATTGTATTAATCCTCATCCTAAAATATAGGTACTATTTCCTATTGATAGGCGAGGGTTATAATAACTTCCCTTCTATATGAAACACATTGTAGGGTTTCCACCAAACTAAGGGACCATCACTCATTAAATCTCCATCATGTCCTGAAATCGGTAACTTGGATGGATGGATATCTTCATGGAATAATCCTAAAAGTAATAAAGACATACCATTTTCAGATGCTAATATATATATATATATATATATAAATATATTGGGATGTGACCCAATAAGGATAGAAAAAGGACTCAATACTCTATGATGCATGTACGAATGTTCGCTGCAACCAATTTCATGGCATTCTGAGTCAACAAGTATGTAGTCAGGGTAATGAAGTATGCATATGTCAGACACAACACCAAAAATAGGTTCCTTGTCCTAAAAAAATACTCAAGACACTCCAACACATTTACCTATGTTCCCAAAAAACATTAAAAAAGGGAAAACTCCAAACACCAAATTGATTTAAATCCTTTCTAACACCACTTTGTGACTACCATGACCCCTAGGGCTCACGTACCAGGTAGATGGATGATATTCCATAACCCCAATCCCTCCTCTAATAGGCTAGGGTATAGCGATAAGAGCCAAAAAGGAATAACTATAATTGGAGGCCTTTTCTGGATGAACTTGTATACATGCATCCAATTATCTCAATGAAATAATGAACATAAATATAAATTAAATACTATAACATGGAGAGATAAACCATGAATGCAATAAACTCTAGGGAATACAAGATAGAACAACATAATACTACCAATGTGTAAAGGTGAAAATATACGCACAAACAGAAATGACATCCAAACCTAAAATATGGAAATAAATAATGCTCAGATAGACCTTCTCATGATCTCCAAGATTGACCACCATAAATAGTCAAAACACCCAGGTATTAATATAATCCATCGTAATCACCATTGATCTGTCTGTTGGCGGCATAATAAATGAAACATTTTGGAAATGCCCATACAGAGGTGAGTATATACATAAATATTAATATTCCACATAACTGAAAGGGAATGATAGAGAGATAAAATAAAATCCTCTCATCCTAAAGGAATAGATAAATAAACCCCATTAGATACACATTTATATGATAATAAATAAGAACAAATGATAGAAAAATGGGATCTCTGCCTCACAATCCAATAAAATTCAATAAGAAAGAATATAGATCAATATGTATAACACTTTTTCCACGAGTCAAATACAAACTCATCAAAATAAGTGTGTAGGGACACACAACTCGCAACTAAGCTCTACATCCAAGGGAGCACACATCTCTTATGCAAGATCTACACCCCACCAGAGCTCAAAGATGAGGGAGTACCACACCATAGGTTAAGATCCCATGCCATGTAGTTGTAAGTGGAGTAATGACGCTACCTATATAGATAAATGGGGAACCTATTACCTGGTGTGAAAAGGAATTAATGAAACCAATAACATCCAGATAGCCTAGGGAACCCACACCCAGGTGTGATTGGGAGTACTATACGATCCTATGTTTTCCTATGAGTTTCAATTATATTTAATATCAGTTTAATTTATATTTATAGACTATTGTGAATACCCTTTGAGGTTGTGGGGGAATAAAGAATGTCCCGGGCTAGTTTGGACACTGTAACCAAAATTCTGGATAAAAATAAATGGGTCATATAGTTAGGATAATCATGCACCAAAATCAGCACTATTTGATGAAACTAAGCAAGGCTAAATAGTGGGGTGCTATAGGCCGTACGGTTTGAGAAACCATGAGGAGGGAGGCATAGGTCAATGCCAAAAACTATAGAGTTTTAGAAGAGGTATTTTCCATGATTTGGGAATGGTTAGGAAAACCATACTTTCTAACTATGCGAGACATAATTTTTAGTCAAGATGACCAGTTTTATCATAAAATCACTTAAAACCTATATTTGAATTCATTCTCCTCCAATGGAAAAGATCACACATGATGGAAAGATCATATTAAATCCAATTCCTAGGCTTAATTACAATTTCTCCACCCAATCTCAGAATCAAACACCCTGAGTCTCTTTGGATTCGTGTCAGTAAGTACTATAATTACCTTTATCCATTCTTTATTTGGCTTGGTATCGACTACGCTAATTCTGTAAAAGATAATTTGCCCCATTTTCATATTTTTCTTCAATTATTCATTTTTCTAATGATCAGGATCAAATATGAAGATGAAACATGATGACCACTCTACTATAGATCTATGGTAGGTGGTCTATAATTTTTCATAGTGGTTTTATTCTTTATTGAACCAGTTTCCATAGTGCAGAATTCCAAAATTTCTGCATCCACTATAAAATGAATTGAATGCTTGAATTAATGTAACTGAAACTATTAATAATGAACACTAGTTATTTGATACTTTTTGGAGTTTGTTTCCACAACAAAGGTCACCCATGTGGTGTGAATTTTATATTTCCTTTTTGTTGACCCACCCAAGGGGTGTGTGTTTGATCTTTACATGATAGAGGAAGACCATTTATAATTTTAATAAATTTAGTTGATTTATTTGTAAATAAATTTCTCCCCTTCCATGTGATACATGTGGTTAACTATTTAATTGTTTGAATTTGAATTGTTATATGAGTTGGAAAACTCATGGGAATTTTATTCTTGTAATTTTTTTAATGGAAAAAAATATGAATGATGGCATATAATGCAATGGGTGTGATACAACATGGGTCATGATAGCAGAAGTAGACACCTTGGATGAGATTTCTCATTTGGTATTGATTTTGTGCGTAGCCTTGGGACTTTCTACCCCTTAGATTCGACTTGTTTTGGGATTATAGTGTACATGGTCTATGACATGTTCTTTGACCCCAATTCAAGTCTAACTGAGTTAAAATTGAGATTATCATAAGACTCGATGAGGTTTTTTTGGTTCACTATACCATGGATTCATCTCGTTGGGGTATCACACGTCTATTTATACTTCTCATATGTGAAAATGTGACACTTCTATTTATACAGATTGACCGTGGTAAATGTGGCGAGCATGATTATATATCCCAACTATGGTAAATGTAAAACTTATGAATATATGGATTAACCATTGATGATACATAATTCAAGGTAATATAGATTTGTCATGGATGATAAGAGATATTATGTATAAGACATGGTTTTGGTGTTTACTTCCTTTTTTATTTACGGCTACCTTGTAATTGGAGCTTTGAACTTGTTTTCGAGGAGCCTTATATGGACGTAGAGTATCAATTTTTTGGTTACTTTTCCCTTGAAATATTTAATTCAAGTACTTATATACCTATTATAATGTACAATTTACTTTATCTTATATTTTATACACATGAATTGTTATAGACACATTGCATGGAGACTTATTGGTATTGTATATCACACCCTTTACATGCCACTATTGGGTACTCGAACAGACTATATTGATGCATGTAGGGACAGGGGAAAGCACCCACAGTTCGATACATTACTTGTTGCTACCTTATAAAAAGAGAGAAGAAGACCGAGATGAGCCTCATGATGCTATCAGAAGATAGTAGTTTTTGGAATTATTGTATATTTTTCTATATTTATTGTACACATGGAATGGATACATGTTTTGGATTCATTGTAGAGACCTGACATGAACATAATTTTGTATATGATTCAGTTGCTACTTTTGATTATATTTATTATATTCCCATTATTCCACTATGGTGGGTTACTGGTTAGTGTATGCTTATTTATTTTATTCTCTTAGATGCATATCATTTTTTTGATTGATTTACCATTTCCTCTATTGATATGTTGAATTTATACTAGTGTATTACACTATATCAATGGGGGCATAGTCTCCCCATGAAAAATCCTTAGGCCCAAACTATTAGTCAATAGCCCCTCGTATTGAGGTAGATGTGCTGAAGGCCTTATGGTCAACCGGGATCATGGCATCCTATAGTGGCATCCATGTTCGGGATGTTATAAGGTGGTATCATATGATGTTTTCTTTTATTTAATTATTTTCATTAGATGATAGAAAGGGGATTAGGAAGAATTGATATTTTTTAATGATAAATTCTTTGGAGTAGCTAACCCAAGAATAGGGAAAAGAAAAATTTCCTCAAATTGAAATTACTATTTTATTGATTTTGATTATTATAGTAGATTTGATTCCACCATTTGGTGATGTAGTGGAATTATGAAGTTATCATTGATATGATCTTTGGTTTAATATTTTTGAAACCCAATGATATGAAGGTATACCATCTCATGAATCATTTCAGACACCATACATGAATCAAATTCCATGCATTTTTCAATTCCATATAAGATTCATTGCTCATTTTTATGATGTTGTTATAGTTTCCATGATAGATATTCTTTCAGATATGATAGATGTTTTGTGTAGTGATTTGGGAAACATGGCTGGTACCTAAAGTGTCTTCCCTAACCTATGTAGTTTTTCCGGATTAGGTTACAGTAGACACCCTATATAGACAATTATAACATGTTGAGTCATGGACTGTGAGTCTAATGGACTGAAATGTGTTACGGTATGGATTAGGTGGACACCATATTTCGGTTCACTCGATGTCTGGGAACATATTGATTAAAAGTGGTGAACCATTTGGTTCAACAATAAAAAATGTAATTTGATATGAATTTGAATTCCAATGGAATGGAACATGAGAAATAGAGAACATGACCCTGACCTAGATTTTGAGTGGGTAGTAGGCAGTGTCTCTAGTGGATTTTAATGATGTTACTTTTTAATAGTCCAGAATTTATGAGAAAGCTATTTGTTATAAACTATTTATAAGAAGGTTTTGACCTATCCAATTCATTGAGTTGTGAACAGTTTATATAGAATTATTATGAAGAATGTGTTTTGAATTTTTGAGACATTCCACCATGATGAAATACATTCACACACCAGGAGGGTGGAGATAACCATGATTTGGAGGTTGTGGTCCATGGTCTACTAGTGGATCCTCCTATAGTTTCAGTTGTCTAGTATTTTTACTAGACTTAGATGAAGAGGAACAATTACAACAAGTGTTTTTAAACTTAATGAAAATTTTTAGTGAGCACCGTAGCCTAAATCTTCTAGGGCTAAGCCGACGCATGTGTTCTAGTAGTATCATCCTCAAATGTTTTTGGGGGATGGTTGTCTAAAATCTGATGAGATGTAGATTGATACCATTTTATTGATCGTCAAGAATATGAAGAGAGCTCATAAGAGGATAGTGAATCTCGAATCTTATATTCTTCAAGGAGCATCAAATCATAGGTGTGATGTTTTAAAATAGGATGATAGGATATGATATATGGTTTGTGATGATTTCAAAACTAGGTTCTTTGAATACCTTTAACCAGAGTCTCTAAGAGTAGAGTGGGATATTTAGTTCATGAGTTTGGAGTAGGGTCTTATGGTAGCTATTGAGAATTTAACATGCTTTATCGAGTTGTATAATGTTCTTCTGACATACCTTTTTGATGATATATAGAGGGAGAGAAACCTAGATAAAGGTATCTAATATGATGTCTTATCTCATGTAAAAATGTTAAATTTGATTATGATTACTGAAATGTTGAATCAGGTGCTGATTATAAAGTGGAACCTAAGGGAAGTTGGGGGCGCAGAGCCGAGAAGAGAAGTTTCTTGACCTAGTCGTTCAACATCCTTAGGCATGAATTGATGTTGTGATGATTCCCCTAAAATTAGTTCCATATAGGTTTTATTTTCTTTCAATGTAGTTTTATATCATCAGTACATCAGAAGGGGAAATGTGAGAAATTAGAGCAATCACAACAATTTTTTCTATCATTCTAGCGGTAGGATGGTCCATTTGTAATATTTCTGTAGGACTCGAGGAGTGAGTGGTATGATGAAAGCTCTAACACTAGGTTTGGGAGAGGGTTTCACATCTATAAATCATATAGGGAGACAGAAAAATACCGGTATTTTATGATAAGGTGGTGGTGGGGGTCATAGCTAAGGTTGCCCGACACCAGTTGTACACAGATAGTAGAGTCGGCGTACTCTGGGTATTGAGGTTATCTCATTGGGACACAGTATGAGCCATTTATATTCAATATAGCATACCCCCGAGGATTAGAGTTCCAAACCATATATGGTGAGAGGTATGATCTAGTTATCCTCTACAATCATATATGTACCTTTTGACACAGGTTCATCACATAGTTTGATATCTATACCTATAATGGATGACATTGGGCTCGTGGATCAGTATTTAAGGGTTTTATGGAACCTGAAACTCCATTGGGGATCATAATAGACAATTTATATCTATTTAGGGAGTCCCCCTTTATATTGGTGGGGTTCACTTTGTCAAGAATCAATTTTTCCTCAAGATGATTGTGTTGGATGTCATACTCGGGATGGACTGGCTTGTGGATTATTGAGACCATGTAGATTACTATTTTCAGAGGGTGAATTTTAAATAACCAAAGGGCACGGTTTATACTCACAAGGGGGAAGGGGAAGTCCATGTAATTTGAGCTTGACCACAACATCGTGGACTGGGATAGATGACGACCCAAATTTCTAGTTTATATCTAGATGATTAGAGATGGTGTTAAAAAAGATTTCCCTTAAGTGGTGGAATGTTTCAATGACATATTCTCAGATGAATTTTCTTTTTTACCACTTAATATATTGATGTACTTCTCTATCAAGATATTTTTCTAGAGTTACATCGGTACTCATTCCACCTTACATGATCTCTACAATAGAGTTTCGTGAACTCAAGAGGAAGCTATATGACATGGAGAAAAGTGTTTTAATTGACCATATACTTATTCGTGGGGTTCTTCAGTCCTTATTTGAAAAAGGTGTACAATACCCTTAGGCTATTAATGGATTAAAAAAATGAACTAGATGATGGTTAAGAACTGGAATCCCTTTCCATGGATAAACATACTTCTTAACCAACTTCGAAGATATTGGGTGTTCTAAAAAATTAATTTAATATTTAAATATCATTAGGTACATGTTTGACTTACAGACATACCTCATACATATTTTTTGTAGTTGGCATGGTCTATAAAAGTATCTAGTTATGTTGTTCAGTCTCACAAATGCACCAGCAGTATTCACGAAGCTGATGAACCAAGTCTTCCATCCTTATCTAGATTCATTTATGGTGGTTTTCATTGATGATATCTTGGTGTATTCTCAAAATCAACAAGAACATTCCAAACATATTTATATATTTTTGGATACACTGAGAGAGAATCATTTATATGATAAGCTCAGAAAGTGACACATCTAGATGGATATGATTCTCTTCCTAGGTCATATTATATCAATGATAGGATTATCGGTTGAATTAGAGATAGTGAGAGGAATTGTTTTGTGGGGGATGACCAAGAATATCTTTTAAATACAAAGTTTCCAGGGGATAGATATACATTACATGCATTTCATACTAGACTTCTCAGTTTTATCAGTGCTACAGATGTTCTTGACCATGAAGGGTGTGATGTTTTCATAGTAAGATACCCATGATGTATACTTTTAAGAGATAAAAAGAAGATTGAATTTAGTGATAGTCCCAATTATTCTAAATCCTGTTAGGAGACACAATGTCTATTTAGACACATTAGGTTTTGGGATTGGACCACTTTTGATACAGGGAGATAGAATCGTGGTGTATAGCTATCAGTAGTTGAGGACACATGACATGAAATAATTTACACATGATCTTGAGTTGGTTGTAGTTATTAAGGATTTGTTCTATTGGAGATAGTATTTACTTGGAAAATATTTACAGAAACCAAAAAATATCCTTATGTACATACTTACATGGTGTGATATAAATCTAAGGTAGTGAACATGGGTTTCTCACCTACAGTCTTTTCACTTCGAGATTGAGTATATTCCTGGAAAGGGAAATGGAGTGGCCAATGCACTGAGTATGAGTAATCAGATACATGCACTTTAAGAGAATAGTATCTAATGGAAACTCATGGATTTTTCTCTGAGATAAACATGGAGGTGTAGCATATTTAGTGACAAACCGTTATTTCATCCTTAGTGGTGAACTCTACACTACTATATAGAGTAAGTATAAGGTATCTATCATATTCAGAGGGCCTAGTCCAATGGGAGATTGTGATTGGTGATGAACTACCTCCTTTTTGAACCATAGGTGGGGATTAAATCCTTCATATCCATGATCTCATTTTTGTAACGGTGGAAGTTTGTGTGGTGTTGATATGGGACTTTCATGCCTAAATTTTGGTCGTATATCTCGGTGTTACTAAGTTGTATCATGATTCACATCGTTAGTGCTGTAGGACAAGGATGAAACACAAGGTAGATGGTTCTACTAAGAGGTGTTCCACCTTTCAAGAAGTGAAGACAGAACATCAGGGACTCCTTGAATTAGATAAACCATGTTCACTAACTATGAAACTGATTATGTTTAGGTGAAATGACAATTTTTCTATTAACATATCATAAAAAATAAATATTTATTTATTCTCCTCCCATAGACAGCATCAAACACATTGGAGAGATCCTCTTGATGAAAATTTATAGGCTTAACTACTATTTTTTCATCTGATATCAGAATCAAACAACACCGGTCTCTTATGATTCACACTGATAAGTAATAATATACTATTCATCTATTCTTCATTTTACATGGTATATCCAACAAAATTTAGGTGCAATATAATATTTCCTATTTATAGGTTCTTTTTCCATTATCCATTTTTCATTTAATCTCGATAAAATCAGATGCTGATACTAGATGATCACTATACCATGGACCTATGGTATGTGGTTTATAAATATCCAGAGTTTTTTGAATCATTATAGAGATAGTTTATTTAGTTTGACAAGACATAATTTTTGAAAAAACACATAAAATGAATTTAATACTTCATTAAAATTTAATAGAACCTATTAGAGATTTCCACTAGTTCCTTGAGGCATGTTGGAGGTTGTTTCCCCCACTAAAGACACTAATAGGGGTTCCATTTAGTTACCTTTTTTTTGAACCATCCTGGGGTGTTTGAGATTTCATAGATAGTGGAATCTGGGTTATCAATGAGATTAAAAGAATTAAATGATTTGGATATGGTTCTCTTCCCTTTCCATGTTATACATGAGGAGGACGATTTAATTATTTTAATGTGAATTGTTATATTGGTAGTTAAACTCACTGGAATTTGATGCTTGTAAGTTGTTAAATGGGATGAATGATGAATGCTTTCATAGAATTCCATGGGTGTGGTATACCATTAGTCATGATAGTTGTAGTGGAATCCTTGAATTATATTTCTTCTTGGGTATTGATTCTATGGGATACATTGTGCCCTACTAACCCTTGGATCCAGCTTGGTTGGGCTCATATTAAAAATTATTTGTAATGTGCTCCTTAGAAACCAATTCAAGTCAAATTGATTATCAATTGAGATGATCCTAGGACTAGATAAAGATTCCTCGGTTAACTATACCTTGGATCTGGCCCTATGGGTTCTGACACTTCAGTTTATAAAGCTCAACCATGGTAAATGTGACACAAATTTTTATATGACTCTTCTATAGTAAATGTGACATGCATGATTATATAGCTTGTCTATTTTAAATGTGACAGTTATTATTATATTTCTTTTCCATGGTTTACATGACATTATTAGTTTTATGGTGTGGCCATGGATGATATGATATATTATATATAAGTCATGGAAAATATGCTTACTTCCTTTTTATTTAACACTACCTTGTTATAAGAGATTAAAATTTGTTGGTTGGGAGAATTTTATGGTTGAACAATATCATTTGTTTGGTTTCTTTTTCCTTGGTCACTTTACTTCAAGTACTCCAATACCTATTATATCATGCACTCTACTTTAGATTATATTGAAAACATAAGAATTTTTATAGACACCTTGTACGGTGACCTATTGGGATTGTATCTCACACCTTGTTCACGCCATAGTTGAGTACTCAGACATGCTATATAGATGTTGGTAGGGACAAGGTAAATCATCCATAGTTAGATGCTTTACTTATTTTTGATTCGGATCAGGGGAGCATAAGAGTGAAATGAGGCGTGTGATCATATCTAGATATAGTAGTTTTTGACATTTTTGTACATGTTTATATATGTATTGTTCACATGCCATGTATACATATTTTGGATTCTTTGTAGAGACATGGAATGATCATAATTTTATATATGATTTACTTTATGCTTTTGATTATATTTCTTTTACTCTTATGCTTCCAATATAGAGGATTAGTGGTTAGTGTCTGCTAATTTATTTCAATATCTTCGATGCATATCTATTGTCTAACTGATTTAATACTTTATCTATTGATATGTTAGATTGATTCTGGTATTTTACAATCTGGTAATGAGGTAATAGTATCCCCATATAGACACCATATTCCCTCTATTATAATCGAAAGCCTTTGATATTTTGAGAGATGCGCTTGAGTCCATGTGGAAAACTAGGGTTCGGGAATCATTTAGTGGCATCCAGGACCAGGGTCTTATGAGTAAGAACCTAGAAACCTCTATGATATAATGGTTAACCTCTTCTCTAGTATGACATGGGAGTACTAACTCCATCAAATATGTGATATAATGGAGAACTCGTTCCCTAGTGTAATATGAAAGTGGTGACCCCAAAATCTATTACATGACCCCGCATGATCACTTCCATCATCTATCTTTTCCTAATTAAGCCTCATCCTCGAAAAATATCACATTATTCCTCAAATTCCATTATGATGGAAACCATCTCATTCTATATAAAAAAAATTATGATAGGCTACTTGTGGACCAAAATACGAGTCAAAATGAAGAAGATACAAGAGGTAGAAGATTTACATTGGAGTATATAATGTGTGGCCCTACTACACACTACCTGACTCTATTTTCTCTACAAATATATAATGAATACATGTCTATATAAATGGTGTGTCCTCTATGATACATGATGTGTATAACCACCTGAGTTCATGGATGTGTATCTCAACCCATGCTTGTGTAATATTCCTCATTCAGTGTACTTAGATTCATGTCATGTTTATCCACATAGATCCTTAGAAATGTACATCTATTACAATAATTATCCACCTTGATAGGGTAACAAGGCATATATGCCTACCAACACGGTTTGTGACATTTAACTTTTCTTGAAACAATAGCATCATCTCTTGGGGATACTTGCTATGTTTTCTTATGGGATACATGACGCATAGTTGGGATTTTTTGTAGAATAAACAATCTCCACATACAATTTCAATATCAATAAATTTTTCCATTAATTGTACAAAAAATTGGTGGAAAAATCTACCAAATATTTTTCTTGAGCCTCTGATGGATGTAAAACAGAATAAAGTGATCTGATCGAAGTCTGACATGCATCCCATCACCTATTGTAACTCACATCGCCGCCCATCACTACTTGATTAGCCACTGTAATAGGCTAATATTCATTGCTAATATATTTAGTTTTCATGTGCCTTGCTATTCATAAATACCATTTTAGTGCATGTTACATTTTGAACACCCATTCTCATTATTTGTGCACTTCATGCCTAATGTGCACCAATTTAGGCCCAATGTTTCATCTGATTTTAAAGAAT
This sequence comes from Viscum album, assembly GCA_963277665.1. NCBI lineage: Eukaryota > Viridiplantae > Streptophyta > Magnoliopsida > Santalales > Viscaceae > Viscum > Viscum album. The sequence goes on from OY728142.1 coordinate 110,467,933, forward strand.
GTAACTATCCATGTTTTAATTTGACATTTTTGTAAATGTATATTCACTTAATTATGAACAATTTTTATTCAGGAATCAATGGATTATTAATAAAGTATGATGGAGATATTTGACGATTAAAGGAAACAATTCTGAAGAAGGCAGATTGGATATCATCCCGCTGATCGGACTATGGGGCCCACAATACATGCCCAATGAAGCCCAAAATTTATTTAAGGATAGAAGAAATATAGGGGAACAAATAATTATTCTGGATACAGTGCTAATTCGTTCTCAATGGGGGTGATTAAGGCGGCCCAAGTTGAAGATTTAATTTTGGGCCAGAGTCTGCGGCCCAGAAAAACAGCCCACCATTTCAATAATATCTCCCGAACCAGATATTATTTTGGGCTGAAAGTTTACAGTATGTTAGGGCACATCCGGGGATTCATTTAAGTCTTCTAGGGCCCACTCCAATTCGGCCTTCTAGAAGGTCATTTAGGCGCGTCTTTCCGATGGATGCAAGCTGGCTGCAACTTCGGGGCAAGAAGTGGAAAAGTCTCTAATCATTAATGTTCCACCCACCTTTTCCCAACATAATTAATTCAAGGCCCATGGAATGTTGGGGGCTCGGCCAAGGCTTCATTTTTTCCTATTTAAGGCAGTAGTGGTGATGGATTTGGGGATCTTGGGTGCTTTGTTTCATTATAATGTTATGATGTCCATTTGATGTTGTAATCGTTCTTCATTCTCATGTAAGTTGTTTGAATCACATTAGTTCTTAATAAAAGTTCTTCATTTCCTCTTTTTCTTTTCTTCTCATTATCACCTTGATACCGTTGCCTCAAGGTGTGAATTTATTCACACCAAACCTTGTGATTTTGTTCACACAACGGTGGAGTGATTGTTATTTTTGTTGTTTTTACTTCTTCAATTCCCCCCTCATAAGTCTACTTTCCGCTTCCGTTGAGAACTTGTCATCAATGGAGGGCTAGCTCTTTTATGAGTTGATCCAAGGGAGTAGAAAGGGGCTGGATTGAATGTTATTTCTCATGCCTAAATGTTATTAATTTCTTTTAATTGAGTTTCTTTCATTCAATGATTTTTATTCTTCCTCTTCCTTATTGAATTTATTCACCCCACTTTCATGTGCTAATTACATCCTTTACCTTGGAGTGCTCATGAAAATGATCCTACAAGTGTATAGGTGATTATCATATGTTTTTAAGGTTTTTAATCAGTAAGTGATGAGGTTAGTTTGAATTCATTTCATGAATCTTTCTCGAGTTAATGAAATCAAAATCGTAAAAAAAGAGGAATTCATTCAATTCACCCCGAGCAATAACCTAGGATCAACTCATTTTCTCATAATTTGAATTCACATAGATCTTTTAGTGCTCTTTCAAAACAATATAAAATAAACCCAAGTTGGCCACTTCATAGCCAAAAATCCATCTCTTTTTATTGAGTGTCTAAAGGTTCTTCTTAGGTCTCTGAGGATTCGACAACCCAAGCTACACTACAAGCGACCGCTTGACCCTTAAAACATGGGTAAATTTGGGCGAGACCAAATTTTGGCGCCGTTTCCGGGGACCAAGTAAGTACCTTAGATCCAAAAAAAACCTTCTTTCCTCACCTCCATTCTTCTACTCTCACCCAAGATCTCTTATCTTGTCCCTTTCTCGCTTTTTTTTTGGCGCATGTCCACCTACACCCGCGATTTCTCAAACAGACTAGTTAGGGTGGATAGTCCTAGGATAAGGGAGTCAAGTGAACCTAGGGGATTGTTTAAATCAGATCCAAATATTCTTGAAACCCCAAAGTCAAAACTTGGAACAAGTCCAATGGAGGGTCATCCACAAAATCAAATTTTAAACCCTGGGGGGAATCAAATGGGAAACCAAAACCAAGAAGTTCCAAACTTAGGGAATGTAGTTGATCAAACCATGAACGACTACCTCACTCCTGCTTGGAACAATGCCCCCTCATGCATTAGACACAATTCTATAGGAGACACAAACTACATATTAAAACCCCATGTCCTAAACCACCTTCCAACCTTTCATGGGATGGAGTCAGAAATGCCATACCTTCATGTCAAAGAGTTCAATGACATTGTTGAAACCATGTGTCCCCCACATCAACTAGAATCTGCTAAGATGAAGCTCTTTCCTTTTTCATTAAAGGATCGAGCTAAAAATTGGCTAAACAACTTGAGACCTGCATCAATCCACTCTTGGGACCAACTTCAAAGAGAATTCTACAAAAAATACTTCCCTCATCACAAAACAATTGCACTTAAAAAGAGCATCCAAAACTTTTTTGAAAAAGAGGGAGAGTCATTTTATGAAACATGGGAGAGGTTCAAAGACACCCTAAACATGGTTCCACACCATGGTTTTTCTATTCCTGAACAAGTAAGAATTTTCTATGAAGGTTTGGGCCCGGGGAACAAACAATTCATTGACATGATGTGTAATGGGACCTTTAAAAACAAATCCCCAAATGATGCTTACGAGTATCTAGAAATCCTTGCTGAACAAAACCAAACATGGGGAACATCACCTTATTCTGAAAGGCCTCAAAGAACTACTGGAATGCATACACTTAGGGAAGAGGAAAGCCTTAGGGCGAAACTTGCAGCACTCTCTAGGAAGGTTGAAGAGATAGACCATAGGAAAATCAATGAAATCCAAACTGTAGACCTTGTTTGCACAATCTGTGACAAACATGACCACAAAACGGACAACTGCCCAACCATTCCATCCATCAAGGATGTTCTTTTAGGAGGACCACCTGCTGAAGTCAATGCCCTAAACTTTCAAAAGCCTCAATACCCAAACACATTCAACCCAAGGTATAATGACCACCCAGGCTTCCGATGGAAAGATAACCAACAACCTAGCCAACCACAAGGACCAAACCCCTACCCTACACAAAATTTTCAAAACCATAACCAATTCCAACCACAACCAATCCAATACCAACATCCTCCAGTCCAATACCAACAACCCATCCAACAACCAAAGTATCCCCCTGGGATAACCCAACCAACACAAACCCCTTCCCAATCTGTCCATCTCCCAATCCTTGAACAACTGTGCAAACAAATGGAAAGGATGAACTCAGAAGTCTCGTCCGTTAAACAAGAACTTCAAACCATAAAAACTGGAAAGGCACCCATGCCCACACAGGCCATTCCACAACAAACATCAAGGGGGGAGACAAGTTGCACTCAAACATCTCATGAACAACTAAAGGCTGTGACAGTTTTGAGAAGTGGAAAATCAATTGAGAAACTTGAACAAATAGTCCAAAACCCGCCTGAAGATTCAAACACTAATGAAAATTCAAATGAAACACATGAAAAAACTGATGATATTAATAAAAATGTGAAGGAAACAACTCTTCAAAAAACAACCCCACAACCTGCCCTATTTCCTCAACGCATGAGGGGGAAAACCAAGCCTGAATTGAGTGAAACATTGAGGGAAATATTCTCACAAGTCAAGTTGAACATTCCACTCCTCGATGCCATTCAAACCATTCCTGCATACTCAAAATACCTTAAGGACCTCTGCACATTTAAACGGAAATTCTCACATAAGAACCAAGTCCTTCTGGCAGAAAATGTTAGCACAACAATCCAAGGCACCCTTCCTCCAAAGATGAAAGACCCGGGATGCCCTTACATAAATGTTGAACTAGGAGAGAAAAAAGTTGTCAAAGCCTTGTGTGATCTTGGAGCCAGTGTGAACCTCATTCCTTATGCTATGTATTGTCAGTTAGGGCTCGAAGAACTCCAACCCACATCTGTCACTCTTCAACTTGCTGATCGTAGTATTCGAGTTCCAAAGGGGATCTTAAAGGATGTTTTGGTGAAAGTTGAAAATTTCATTTACCCAGCTGACTTCATTGTTCTTGACAATCACCCAAGCTTAGGTCCTACGGAGGAAACCCCAATCATCCTTGGTCGTCCCTTCCTTGCAACAATCAACTCTATTATCCGAGTCCGAAATGGGAACATGACCATCACCTTTGGAAACATGAGTCTAGACTTGAACATCTACAATGCAAACTCTCAAATTGGGGATGATGAAGAGATCCATGAGGTTAATTGGATTGGTAGTGTTGATAGTGAACTCAAAGAACATCAAGGAATTACCGAAGGATGTTTAAGTCAAGAAGAGATTGATTTTCTTTGTTCACATGGGGGAAATTTGTCTCCTTGGCTTGAATCTCTTTCAGATTGCTCTATTGATGATTTTCTAGAATCACCAATCAATGATACCATGAGTGAAATCAATAACATCGAGTCCATATCCCTTCATGAAACTACTCTAGCTAATTTAGTGGATGAAAATTCTCTTCACAAGGAACCAATTTTGTTAAGAAATGTGAACAAAGAAACTGAGTTCAATGAAAAGTCTCATCCTTTCTTGGAAAGTGATAACCACTCTGATCTTGAATTTAAGGTTTTACCTTCATCACTCAAGTATGCGTTCTTAGGGGACAATCAATCCTTTCCTGTTGTCATTTCTTCCTCTCTTGAATCCAATCATGAGAGGATGCTTCTAGATGTCCTTAGGAGGCACAAGAAAGCCATTGGATGGACCCTATCAGATATTACTGGGATTAGCCCACTTATCGGGAGTCATAGAATTGTTCTAGAATCCGATTCAAAGCCATGTCGTCAACCTCAGCGATGACTCAATCCTAATCTCATGGAAGTAGTGAGAAAAGAACTTTTGAAATTGTTAAAAGCTGGTATCATCTATCCTATAGCTGAGAGTGAGTGGGTTAGCCCAATCCATGTTGTTCCAAAGAAGGCTGGAATCACAATAATAACCAATAATGATGGAGAGATGCTTCCAACAAGGGTTAGTAGTGGATGGAGAGTCTGTATTGACTATAGGAAGCTCAACTCTTGTACCAAGAAAGACCATTTCCCCTTGCCCTTTATTGATCAAGTCCTCGAGCGAGTGGCGGGTCATCAATTCTACTGCTTCCTAGATGGATTCTCAGGGTATAATCAAATCGAAGTCTCTTTAGAGGATCAAGGAAAAACGACCTTCACTTGTCCATTCGGCACTTTTGCCTTCAAGCGCATGCCCTTTGGGTTATGTAATGCCCCTGGTACCTTCCAGCGGTGCATGATGGGAATCTTCTCGGACATGGTGGGGGATTGTTTAGAGGTCTTCATGGATGATTTCTCCATCTTTGGGGATACTTTTGAGGGATGCCTTCTAAATGTTGAAAAGGTTTTGTCAAGGTGTGAGGATAAGAATCTCATATTAAATTGGGAGAAATTCCATTTCATGGTAAGGGAAGGACATGTTCTAGGTCATCTAGTATCTGGTAGAGGGATTGAAGTTGATAAAGCTAAGGTTGACATCATTCGTCACCTTCCCTCTCCTAAAACTGTTAAGGAGGTGAGGTCCTTCTTAGGACATGCTGGTTTTTATAGAAGGTTCATTAGGAATTTCAGCTCTATTTCTCGACCACTTTGTGCTCTATTGGTAAAAGATGCTCCATTTTTATGGACAGAAAGCTGTGAGGAATCATTCTCTACACTCAAGTCAACTCTTATATCTCCACCTATCATGCAATCTCCAAATTGGAAACTTCCTTTCGAGCTCATGTGTGATGCAAGTGACTTCGCTGTAGGAGCAGTCTTAGGACAACGGTGTGAGAAAACTCCATGTGTCATTGCTTATGCAAGAAAATATTTAAATGATGCAAAAATAAACTACACCACTACTGAGAAAGAGCTGCTTGCTGTTGTCTTTGCCTTAGAGAAATTCAGGTCTTATCTCTTAGGATCACCCATCATTGTCTTCACTGACCATTCAGCCCTAAAATACCTTTTCCAAAAACAAGATGCCAAGGCCAGATTGATTAGGTGGGTCCTTCTTCTTCAAGAGTTCGATTTAACCATTAAGGATAAAAAGGGTGTTGAAAATGTTGTAGCTGATCACCTCTCTAGGATGGAATTCAAAGACAACTCACACCACCTCTCTGTGTCTGATTCATTTCCCGATGAGCACCTCTATTCAGTGAGTGATTGCCCTTGGTATGCTGACATAGCAAACCATTTGGTGACGGGTGACATTCCAAAATTCTTGGGGACCCATGCTAAGAGTAAATTCCTTTCTGATGTCAAACAATATGTGTTTGATGATCCTTACCTCTTCACGTTCTGTCCTGATCAAATCATCAGGAGATGTGTTCCCGAGTCTGAGCAAGAGTCCATTCTAAAATTTTGTCATGGAGAGGCATGTGGAGGGCACTTTTCTACAAAGAAAACCACTGCAAAGGTCCTCCAAAGTGGTTTATACTGGCCGAACCTCACTAAGGATTCCTTCCAATACTGCAAAAGTTGTCCTCAGTGTCAGCAATTAGGATCCATTTCAAAAAGAAATCAAATGCCCCTCACTCCCATTCTAGTCGTTGAAATCTTTGATTGTTGGGGAATTGATTTCATGGGACCCTTTCCAAACTCTAAGGGATACCTCTACATCCTCTTAGCTGTTGATTACGTCTCAAAATGGGTTGAGGCCATTCCCACCAAGACTAATGATCATCAAGTTGTGATCCGATTCCTAAAAGATGATATCTTTTCTAGATTTGGAATTCCGAGGGCTATAATCAGTGATCGTGGAACCCATTTCTGTAATCGCCCATTCTCTTCACTCATGTCTAAGTATGGAATTTCTCATAAAGTTTCCACTGCCTACCATCCTCAAACCAATGGTCAAGCTGAGTTAGCAAATAGGGAGATTAAACAAATTCTTGAAAAAACTGTCAACCCCTCTAAGAAAGATTGGTCTGAGAAACTCTTGGATGCTCTTTGGGCATATCGTACAGTGTTCAAAACCATCCTAGGAATGTCCCCATATAGGTTGGTTTATGGAAAAGCATGCCATTTACCTGTTGAAATTGAGCATAAGGCATTTTGGGCAATCAAGAAAATGAATTTCGACAATTCTTTAGCTGAAGAAAAAAGGAAGTTGGATCTTAATGAACTTGAGGAACTTAGGATGGAGGCGTATGAAAATTCAAGGATAAATAAAGCTAGAGTTCAAGCCTACCAATCTAGGAATATCAAAGTCAAACAATTTGAACTGGGAAAACCTATGCTCTTGTATAGTTCAAAACTTCATTTACACCCGGGAAAGTTAAGGTCTAGATGGTCAGGTCCATTCATAGTGCATCATGTGTAACCCCATGGGGCAGTAGAGATTGAGGATCCCACAAGTGGTAACATTTTTAAGGTCAATGGTCATAGGTTAAAACCTTTCTTTGAATCGTTCAATAAACATGAAATAGAGGTAGAGTTAACAGAGCCAACCTATGAACCAGGAAAAAATTGATAGATTTAGGATCCATGTCGGGCTAACGACATTAAACAAAAGCGCTGCACGGGAGGCAACCCGTGGTCTTCATCTTTCTAATCTTTGTGACTCGTTTTTTCCTTCTTTCTGCATTTTGTTATTAAAAAAAACATAGACTGTTGACCTGTTCTTCTTTTATGAGTAAGGATGGGTATGAAAGGGGAGCACCGTATTCATCCGTGTCACGCGGTGTGATCCCTGAGTAATACCTTACCTAGAAAATATAAAGAAGACAATGTATCATCAGTTTATTTTATTTTATTTTATTTTATTTTATATTTTTGTTGATATTTAAAAAAAATAGATTGTTGACCTGTTCTTCTTTTATGAGTAAGGATGGGTACGAAAGGGGAGCACCGTATTCATCCGTGTCACGCGGTGTGATCCCTGAGTAATACCTTACCCTGAAAATATAAAGAAGACAATGTATCATCAGTTTATGTTATTTATACCTTTTTTTTAGGTTTAAAATAATAATAAAATATATATATATATTAAAAAAAAAATTTAAGGCATGTCATAGATCATTGGGAAAAGCTGTTCACAACCGTCCAAGCCATTGGGAGACAAACCAGAATTGAAGGGATACATGGGAATGCATTTTCAACGTCAACCACCAGGTGACTTCATTCCATAATTTTCATTTTCAATGTCTTCATTGAACTTCTATCCTACCCCTTCTATATTTCAATTCTTTAAACACTGGGGAAAGTGTTATTCTAAGTTGGGGGGGGGGGAGATGAAAATGTGTGGAAGGAAAAATTTCATTAACCTTGAACATGATAACACACATTCCAAACTCTGAAATTGGATATCAAATAATTTTGCATGCCTTGATTCTGATTTTAATGCAAGTTTATGTTCATGTGCATAGTTATTGGAAAGTGCGGTTGTCCGATGTGATTTTTCACTGTTATGTTTTCATCAATTTAATAAAAAAACCACAATGCACGTCCTCTAGATTGTGGGGTCTTAGTTTGAGTTTTTGGGGACCCATAATAAATAGCATAGGATTGGCGATCATTTTAATTTTAACATGAGTATTCAAAAAAAAAAAAAAAAATTCGCGTAGAGCAATGAATTGACCTAATGTGTGGCTTTCGGCACTTGGGGATCGTGACTCCATAGTTATCTGGCCCAGAGTAGGGCATTTTATCTCTATTTGTGGTAATTTGAATTTGTTTTTGATTGATTTAACTCGAGATGATGCCTGAGTATGTGAGCTTCACTTGGTGCCCTAAGGTCTTTGAGGCTGGGAGTCATCGGCAAAGTCTTGCTACATGGGTTGACTCGATTGAGTTCAATTTCAATTACCATGGCAAAATTGCAAAAAAAAAAACAAAAAAAAAACAAAAAAAAAAGAGAATAAAAAATGAGTACTCATCTTATTATTAAAATTTGATTGCTCCTAGCGCTTCCATCTTTTCTCCCTCGAATGAAAATGAACCCCCATGTCTATTGTGACACACAACACTTCATCATGCTTAATTGAATTTGGATGAAACATGGCAATGAATTTGAAAAAAGGAATGGGCTTGGGCTTGGGATATGCTTATGGACATAGCTTGTTTTAAATGATTTTTATGAGTTTCATAATTGTTTGGTATGTGATCTTTGGGTGAGAAATGTGTATTAAAATGTTTTTGGAAAAGGTCATTTGAATTTCATTTTTGTGAGATATATTTTGCTCGGGACTAGCAAAACTCAAGTTGGGGGGTGTGATTAGCCACTGTAATAGGCTAATATTCATTGCTAATATATGTAGTTTTCATGTGCCTGGCTATTCATAAATACCATTTTAGTGCATGTTACATTTTGAACACCCATTCTCATTATTTGTGCACTTCATGCCTAATGTGCACCAATTTAGGCCCAATGTTTCATCTGATTTTAAAGAATGTAACTATCCATGTTTTAATTTGACATTTTTGGAAATGTATATTCACTTAATTATGAACAATTTTTATTCAGGAATCAATGGATTATTAATAAAGTATGATGGAGATATTTGACGATTAAAGGAAACAATTCTGAAGAAGGCAGATTGGATATCATCCCACTGATTGGACTATGGGGCCCACAATACAGGCCCAATGAAGCCCAAAATTTATTTAAGGATATAAGACATATAGGGGAACAAATAATTCTTCTGGATCCAGTGCTAATTCGTTCTCAATGGGGGTGATTAAGGCGGCCCAAGTTGAAGATTTAATTTTGGGCCAGAGTCTGCGGCCCAGAAAAACAGCCCACCATTTCAATAATATCTCCCGAACCAGAAATTATTTTGGGCTGAAATTTTACAGGCTGTTAGGGGACATCCGGGGCTTCATTTAAGTATTCTAGGGCCCACTCCAATTCGGCCTTCTAGAAGGTCATTTAGGCGCGTCTTTCCGATGGATGCAAGCTGGCTGCAACTTCGGGGCAAGAAGTGGAAAAGTCTCTAATCATTAATGTTCCAACCACCTTTTCCCAACATAATTAATTCAAGGCACATGGGATGTTGGGGACTCGGCCAAGGCTTAATTTTTTCCTATTTAAGGCAGTAGTGGTGATGTATTTGGGGATCTTGGGTGCTTTGTTTCATTATAATGTTATGCTGTCCATTTGATGTTGTAATCGTTCTTCATTCTCATGTAAGTTGTTTGAATCACATTAGTTCTTAATAAAAGTTCTTCATTTCCTCTTTTTATTTTCTTATCCTTATCACCTTGATACCGTTGCCTCAAGGTGTGAATTTATTCACACCAAACCTTGTGATTTTGTTCACACAACGGTGGAGTGATTGTTATTTTTGTTGTTTTTACTTCTTCAATTCCATCCTCATAAGTCTACTTTCCGCTTCCGTTGAGAACTTGTCATCAATGGAGGGCTCGCTCTTTTATGGGTTGATCCAAGGGAGTAGCAAGGGGCTGGATTGAATGTTATTTCTCATGCCTAAATGTTATTAATTTCTTTTAATTGAGTTTCTTTCATTCAATGATTTTTATTCTTCCTCTTCCTTATTGAATTTATTCACCCCACTTTCATGTGCTAATTACATCCTTTACCTTGGAGTGCTCATGAAAATGATCCTACAAGTGTATAGGTGATTATCATATGTTTTTAAGGTGTTTAATCAGTAAGTTATGAGGTTAGTTTGAATTCATTGCATGAATCTTTCTCGAGTTAATGAAATCAAAATCGTAAAAAAAGAGGAATTCATTCAATTCACCCCGAGCAATAACCTAGGATCAACTCATTTTCTCATAATTTGAATTCACATATATCTTTTAGTGCTCTTTCAAAACAATATAAAATCAACCCAAGTTGGCCACTTCATAGCCAAAAATCCATCTCTTTTTATTGAGTGTCTAAAGGTTCTTCTTAGGTCTCTGAGGATTCGACAACCCAAGCTACACTACAAGCGACCGCTTGACCCTTAAAACTTTGGTAAATTTGGGCGAGACCACTACTATAGATCCAATATACATAAGTAATATCCCTAAATAATTCCTGAAATACCTAAAAATTACAGATATATTCATCTTCCTCCAAACCACCAATAATCTAGGGTTTTAATCGTGCTTGAACCCACCTTGACAAAATCAAACAGGGGCCCCGTAGGCCAATGAAAAAGAATAGGTGGAGGAAAGACACAAGAAGAAAGGTGAAAATGTTGTTGTCCAATAATTATTGAAAAAAATAATAAATCTTGGAGATAATATGATTTCCTGAAATAATCATCAACTAAATGAATAAATAATTTAATTCATTAGATGAGCTCATGTGAAAGGTGAATAATACAGATCAAGAATATCAAATACGAATAAAATCTCAATATTTTAATCAAAAGTGTAAAAATCCCCAATTTATAATACATAAATATATAAGGGATCAATTTTTGGTGAAGAATTCATTCATCAACAAAGTAGGAGACCCCCTGCATTCATTACATGCCAATCCACCTTGATTTGATCAATTGGCTTCCTCTGACCTTGATTCGCCAATGATGGATCCCAGCTCTTCCCTAAATTCTCTCATGTTTTTAGAAGATATAACTTGAGAATTGTTATTAAATGTTATAAGAATTGAATTATAAATTTTTAGGGTTAAAAATTAAATAAATAAATCTAATTATTTATTTTAATTAAACACACTACTAATGACTACCTCAATTGAACATATTGAACCGACTAACCTTAGGCCATGCTTATTATAAAACCCACCTTCAATACTCAGTCTTGGTCTCAGATTTCTGATATTAATCTTTTTTAAGAGTTATTTTATTCTTTCAAGAAAACTATATATACATGTTATTAATATACTTAACAATTTTATAATATCAATTTTGTGATCATCGGGCCTTAGAATCTTGCATAATCTCAGTTCCTGGCTCAAAAAGATATTCCATAAAATATTTCAAAGTCTTAAAGGGTAAAAATAATGTCACTAAACTACACTATAGGATTTTTTTTCAAAATAATACTATAATAGAATGTTTCAAGGTTTTTAGATGTCCTTTTTATATTAAAATAAAAGGGAATAATTTATGAATGTTTCAGGAAAACGATGATAATGACATATATATATTGGGTATATATCCATAATCAAAGGATACATACACTGGAATAAATGTTTTCATAAAATTTTAGAGCATTAAGAAGGAAATATTCAGAAAAATAAATGAAAATATAATAAATAAATTCAAGCATATTTTGAGAATTCTTCTAAAAACAATGGGAAGATTTCCGGGGAAATAGATGAGAAAGTTGATTAAATAAAACAAGAATGAGTTAATGAAAACTAAGAATTATATAGTGATGTTGAATAAGGTTATAGTGGTAATGAAAATTAGTTATAAATATTAATGAATCATTTTGATCTCTAGAATATCATTAAGAATTATTATAAAACAATTCAATCTAGAAGAAGTTTGAGATTAAAAAATCAATCAACTTAATATCATAGGTTTTTCCGAGAACATTGGAAGTGCCTTTTGAGAATTTTGAATGTGTGAAATCCATGAATGAAGAAGTAATTAAAATAAAGAATAATTGTACATGGGAACTTGTTCCCAAACTAAAAAAAATTATAAAGTAATTGGAAAAAGTTGGGTTTCAAGAAAAAAATAAATAAGAAAAGAAAATTTATATGGAACATGTCCATAATTATTATCACATGATATTCTAAAATGGAAGCCATATAATTTAAAGGGACCCTACCTATGGTTTCATTAATTTAGACATTACATTTGTTTTTAGAAGTGGAATATCATAAGCTTTAAAATTAGTATCAAATGAATTTTATGTATACATTTTTAAATAGTTATATTGAAGAATAAGTGTCTATTGAACAAAAAAAAGGGTTTACTTTTGGTTATTTCGTAATAATGGTTTTTATATGGAAGAATCCATTGTAAAATTTAAATTAGGATCCAAGAGTTTTGTATTCTAATCATGATGATTTCAGGATAAAATTGGTTTTTAAAAAATTAACGGTTGAAAAATAATTGTACTTGAAAAAGGATTGTTCATATTATCTGTATTTGATAACTTTTGTGGTTGACATAATTTTTTCTAGTAATGAAAGATTTTTATGTGGGGATTTTTTTGGAAATGATGAATCAGTTGGAAATGTCCAAGGTTATGGAATTAAGAAACATTCTAGGATTAAAAATTTAATATAATTCAAAATATGGATTTATTTTTCATAAACAAATATGAAAAATAATTTAGGAAATTAATGGAAGATTCAAAAGAGGTTTCTACAACCATATTTGTTAGATTGAAGATGGATAACGATGAACATGGAAACATGGCTAATCAAAATTCTCCCAGAATCATAATAAGCTGTCTATTGTTTCTAAAAACTTCATAACTCGAAATAATCTATATGATGACTCTATGCTCAAGGTATCACAGTTAACCAATGGAGTCACATATGCTTAAAATTAAAATAATTATGAGATATGTAAAAGGAATAGTAAATTATGATATATTATATAGCTTCAGTTAATATCAATATTTTCCTTCATTAATAGATGAAGATTGGGGATGGCATTGTACAGATTATAAATTCACATCTGGTGTTTTTTTGGAAATTGCATTTTCAGATGGTATATAAGAACCGGATTTCAGTGACCCTAATAATTTCTAAATCATAGTTTGAGGTTGAAAAAAATGTAGTTATATTGGCCCTATGGATGAAAGTTCAGCAATCCAATTAGAGGATTGATATCCAAAGACGGTTGCAAATTATTTGTATCAACAAAAGTTTTATTCATTTGTTATGAAATATTATTAAAATATAATAGTATAAAAACATTAACATCTATTATCATATCATCAAAGATAAAGTGTCTTTAGGTGAAATCAAAATATTTATATTTTTACCAAAGAGCATCATTTAGATATCTTTACAAATTCTATTTCACATGTGATATTTTATGGAATTGAGGTTGAAACTTCATCTCCATCCTTACCCATGCACTTGAATTTCAATTTTTTTGAGTTACCCCATGGAACTTTGGTTTATGTTTTCCTAAGGTGGAGAAAATTCCATGGTGGTGAAAGAGAGTTTATACATTAGATGTTGATAATGATGTTTTCTCAGTGATAAAAAATCATAGAGAAATGGGGCTTAGGATAATGGAAACAAGTGATGATGGTACCAAGAAAGGTATGGTATTCATAGACTATAATTAATATGTGAATGTGATCTTCCACCATTTATTCAAAATATCTATGTTGAATATTTCAAAAAGATCTTCCACTGATATTATTATCAGGTTTACCCATTTATTTTGATCACGAATAAGGCCCTGAACATCACAGTGAAGATGAATATAATTAAGTTGTGCGATGTATTAAATTTGTTTGTTATGTTAAGGAATTTATAAATGATTTTCAAAAAATCTAGGGGGTTTAATAACCCCATGGTTTTGTGGCATGGTTTGAAGATTCATGAAAATTCCATGGTTCATGGAAAGTTCGGGTTGTTGTATCTACTAAGAAACACGTATTAAGAATTATTAACCTTGAATGTACTTGATATGGTATGTATTTCTTTTAAATACCATGTAAGGTAGTATCATTATGATTTCAGGTGTTTCAAGAAAGGATGACCAATGGCTAATGAGGTACTTATTGTGTTTGAGTGTTTTCTAAATCCATGTAGTCGAATCAAAAAAGGGATAGATCAAATATCTATTTGAGAAACATAGTCGTTTTCCTACGTAATGGATACACAAGACCATTTTAGTAAATAAGGGATTCACATACCCATTTTAACTATGTAAGGGAATCACATAATCATTTCATCCATGTGTCCATTTTTATATGCAATCAATGTAGCTGTTTTATAACATATCCAGTTCACATATATAATTGATCCATATAATTGAAAAATTTCACATATCTATTTATGAAATATATGTATTTTTATGTAGTTGATTTCTATCTATGTATTTTGAGAAGGTTATACATAGATCATTCTAAATGTGCATTGTAATAAGATGATTTTCCAATAAGGGTTCATATTTTAATATATTGTAAGGAATTTATTTTACAGGAATATATTTTCATGCCTCCATGATAATTGGTGTCAGTTTTGTGGAATAATGGTGATGAAATAATGTATTCTAGTTTTGATGATTTTATGGATTTAATGTCCATGTATTCTTCTATAGAAAAATTGTGGAATTTTTTGTCACACAGTAGAGTGATGGTTGTGGAAAAACCATAAAGGAGAAACATAGAATAGTAAAGAGAGAGAAAAGGGTGAGACCCTAATTAGTGCATGATAGATATTTGATAGTAAAATACCATCTACACACAATGTGGAGTTAATAAGAAATTGAGAACATAATTGAGAGTATTTTTCTAAGGCTGATGCATCTTCTTTTTCAACAATAAACATATGATGGATACCATATATTCAGGGTATATGTTCTTGATTTGGGAATATTTTTACAATAATTTTATGCCTACACTATGTGATGTACTTCATAGAATATTCTAGAGTCTTTAAAATGATATCTATATTATTCATTGCCGAGGAAACCCAATTTCCTAGAGATCTTATTTTTAATTTCTAATCAACTTTATTATTAAACTATGAAGCTATGTTGTTGGGTGTGACTCCTGAAATTTGTGTTGAGATTCCACATGGTTTTTTGAAAGTAAATTTTACATGGGGTTATAGTGGAAAGAATATGTGGTTGGGGGAGTAACTAGCCACTACAAGAAGTAGGATTCCACATTGGATCCGAACATTGAAAAAAATTTCTTTGTCTCTTTCCCCTTATTTTTTTGAAAAATCATATGATTATATTATTTTTATGTGCTAAGTGGATCATAATATAAAAATTACGAGTGTTTTTAACAGAACATTTTAAAAACTACGCTCCACTAATTCAAACCCCTATTATTTGTAGAGGTAAATAATCCATAAAGGAACTTTAATAAGGATAATTATTTTAAAATTATAATTATCATATTTATAATTTTTTTTCATAAAATAAATATTATTTTTTAAATAATCATGTTGAAATTATTTAATGGATATTTTTTAGAATTCTCTTTTGGAGATGAATTTTTGTGTATAAAGAATATACTATTAAAATATATCGTTAATATTATGACTTTATAATGAACCAAAAGTGATGTAATATATTAAAAAAAAGTTAAAAATGAAAAATATATAATTATCCTTTAAAATAATATATATTTGATGTTATTATATTTATTTTATAAACCCATTACAAATCTATCTAAGCCTATACTATATTTAATGGTTTCAAAATCTATATTTTATGAACATGACCCAATTCGACATCACCAATGGTATTATTTTTACATGATCATATATTGGACATAATTTTTTTTAAAACCAATCTTATTTAGTTTAAATCATTGGAAAAAACCATGGTATGATTTATGGTTTTTATTATTTTACTGTTTGTAGTCTAATACCAAGATTATGAATTAATAAACAATTTCCCCTCCCTTTTTATATAAATACCCAGCAAAACTCTCACTCTTCTTAACTCAAAACCCATTGGGAATGAAGATACTCTCCCCTACCTCAATAAATACCTCCAAGGTGTTATCATTATCTTATGAATCTTCTTCCATGCTTTTAGAAGCAGCATCTCAATGTAAGGTGTTATCTCATCCTCTTATTCATTCATATTCTTTCTTTGTATTGTTTTATTTTATTTATATTTTATCATGTTGGAATATATTTTATAAAATGACCCTTAATAAACTTATGATTTCTAAGTAATGATATACCAGATTTCACTATCATTAAACCATTATATGAATCATTATGAACACATTTTTTGATGCTTAAATTATTACTTAATTTTTTCATGCCAATAATTTGTGTACTGAATAACTAACCCCATTTCCACTCAATTGTATTCACCTAGAAATACATATCATTTATTTATTATCGAATTAAAATTATTTAACCAACACTATGTCAACCGTCTATTTTTATACTTTAACATTACATAACATTTACGAAATACTTAAAACATTATACAAATAAACGACCAAAGGCCATACTAGTCTAGTGCATTTGGAAACATAGAAACATAAAAATTGGTATATAAATGAGCTACATCATCTCCCACTAGGTTCTTATTTACTGTCTCCCTTATCAGAAATTTCAAACATAATATATATTTATAAAAGGGGGAAATAAATATAAAAAGCGGGAGAGATTTGATGCTTAGTATTGGTAAAAAAGGGAGATAAATAAGCATAATCACAAGAATAAGGGGTACATGTGCCTTAACCATATTGGTGGGGACTCTTAAGTGCATCTCGGTGACCCGAGAACAAATCCATGTGGATGCACGATTTTCAGGTTACTGTAGTAGCCACTAGAGCAGGTACTGTAGCAGGCACTATTTGGCACTGTAGCAGCTGGGAATTTGCCCCCATTTGGGCCTTCGGGCCACTGATTTGGTCCTAGAGTCCTTTAAGGCCTTCAGGCCACCCAAGCCTCCAGGCAAGTAAGGCCTTCAGGCCACCTCAAGACCTTCGGGCCACCTTAAGTGTAGATGAAAAATTTAAAACCTACAAGGAAAAAGCTCTATAGGAGGATGAGAAATGATCTTTCACCACATCAGAAGCTACACAGATTGCAAGAATTAAAGGGTACGACACTTGCCATCAGGAAAAGCCTGTACATGGACGAGATAGCCTAACTGAACCACCGTGTGAAAGTGGAGAGCTTATTTCACGATGAAGATGTTGGGGAGGAGTAGTTCCAAGTAGTTAGTCTGGGTTGTATCTAATGTTTGAAGCCTATGAGCAATGAATTATTCTAAGGCCTATAAGCCATGTAATTCTTTTTCCTACTGGACTTGTAATGGTTCCACCTCACCCCTTGAAAGGTGGATTATCATAATCAATAAAAAATGAAGGCCTTCGGGCCATTGGATGGACACAAGATTAAGGGCATGAAAACATGATCATGAAAATATATGATCATACCCTTCATATTAAATAAAATAAAAATGAATCATGGAATAAATATTGGCAGTTTATAAAAAATGAATCATAAGGAAATAAAGAACATAATCCCTGAAATCATAGCATAGTTATAAAAAATAAAATTACAGAAAAATCATAAGAATATATAATGATTTCCATATTTTTCATGACATTTCTTCCAAGGCTATATTATTGAAAAATTCCTTTACTACTCTTGGATCACACCCCGTGCTATCCTTTTATTACTAAACTGAGTTAACTTCTCGTTTCATCCCTATAATGCTGAACCAAGTGAATTTCTCATTCTAGACTTATTATACTAAGCCATGTTCATTTCTGATTCTAAGAATGTGTATATCATGAGATATAAATCTTTACCCAATGCATTGGAGTGATATATTAGTCCCACTCATATCATAACCCAATAATACATACATGTTTCATAATATCATAAATAATATTATCATAACCCATGAAATGAAATGGGTGTCATAAAAATGAAATCATATCACAACCTGTGAAGGAGGAAAATATTCATAACCATTTAAACATAAAAATAACCTATCCAAATGAAAGAGTTTCAAAATTATATAACCCATGAAGGAGAAATGAGTTAATAAACCACATGCCATCCAAATAATAATCCATTTTGAGAAAGAATATGAATGAAAATATTGAATAATTTCCCTAGAAAGGCATGAGTAACACCACATAAAGTTATCTTAGATGGGAAATAATTTTGAAAGATCTTTTAAAAACATTTCTTGAGGTAAATATCCTTTTTTCATAGAAATTTTTTTTTAAAAACCGAAATTCTTTGGAAAACATTTTTAAAAAAATTTCTTTGAAAACATATAAAGTAATATATGAAAATAATAAAACATTTTCAAAATCATTTTCCATGAAAATTATCTTCACGGATCATTTAGAAACATTTTTTAAAACATGTGTTTTTAAACAAAATAGATTTCCGACCGAAGAGAGAAATACGATTAGGTTTCCTTAAAAATATTTTCATAATTATATTAAGTACAAAAGATTGAAAAAATGGTACTAATACACAGTTATATCTTCAATACACATAGGATAAGGAAAATTATGAGTGTTCTGGTGATATGTATCATATTATTTCATCAATTAAGCACAATCATTAACAATCTCAAAAAAGTGAAGAGATTGTTTCAATAAACTATAACCACTTGGTTACTTGAGATCATCCTATCCATGAAAGAAAAATAAATTAATTTAAGATTAAAATATAATTAAAGTAAGTATATAGATTATATAACATGTAAAATTTAAGTATATACCCCTTCAAAAAGAATTTAAGTGTAAAGAAAAACATGAGTCTCAAAGAAGGCAAATTGAGACAAAACTATTTCCCTGATTTTGTAAATTTTAAACATAATCCCTAAGAAAGAAATATCATAAAATTTATATGTAAATACCCCTAAATTTAATAATAATAATAATAATATAATATATTCATGGGTAGTATATACACCTATCAAAAGGAAATATTGGTGAACATGACATGCATCTCATGGACATAAAAAGTGAGATAAAATCCCCTTTCCTTCTGGTTTTAATATATTCATACTCATACAATATTATAATATAATAAATGTAAATTTTTTATAAATAATTTAAAAAATAATATTTTTATATCTAATACCATATATGGTTTTATTATGACCTTATATTAGCCTCTTGTTAACAATCCTATGTTAAGGATTAACTTCGAGTAATATTCTCTTTGATTTTTGCATTGTCTTTATTTGTCATATCATTTGTCCATATACTTTTATAATGACTTCAGGAATGTAAATAAGGAAATATATATCATATTTTCAGTATATTTTTATAATAATAATCAATATAATATATAATTATGAAATGGAATACACCGTTTATAGAGATGGAAAGTTGTACGTACGCATGAACACTATTTCCGTTTTTATTGTTGTGTTTACTGAAATAAACAAAATGAAATATATGTATATATATATTATAATTACAGTAGTATTATTAGTTTATATACATCATATAAGTTTACTAAATTCATCAATAATACATTCCGTGTAGTGTGTGGAAGAATCACATTTCTTTGAGTGTGCAGTAGTCCACACTTTCTCAAACAAAATTATTGTATTTACACCCAATAGAATGTGTAATGATGTGTATTTCAAAATAATTAAATAAGATTAAAGAAAAAATATATATCATATATAACATATATAAAAATATTTTCCATCATAATTTCCACCATAAGAGTTAGTAAAGTAGAAAAATAACAATCATTATTTTGTGAGGAAATAGTTCACCGTACATGTAAATATTATGTTCGTTAACCATTATATTGAAGTGTGTGTATGTCTAGGAAGAAAAATTAGAATAATAAAAATCCAATTATACTTATTAAACATATGTTTTTATATAATTATTCAATAAAGAAAATGGATGGGGTGGAGAAAAAAATAAAACAGAGGATCTTGAGAGAAGTCATTGGCTCTTAACCAGGTAACTCATTTTTGTTTGTGAAAAAAGTATTCCTTGGATGGATTTACAATAAAGGGAATGCTTTATAGAGGATATTATGGATTTTCTATGTTTATTGGGCAGATATTTGTCAATCCTAAGTGGTTTTCAAGGTGTAAAAAAGTATAGGAGAGGAGGGCATTTTATATTGGAGGAAGAGTGGAATTATTGTAATATTTTTAAAAAGGAATTCCTTACACATTATTCACAAGTAATGTGGATAAAATAATTGAATAAATATATAAATTAGAGGATATTATATAAATATTGATTTATAATGTCTCTTGGATAAGTTTATTATTCATTTTGGGTCTTAAATTTAAGGTTTAGTCTTTAGTTATGATTAATTTTACCATAGTAGATGTAATTAATTTTAATTACATTTACATGAAGTGAAATACTCTAACCAAGATAATATGGGATCGTTTCTTATAACTTCCCTTCATTTCCACAATCCTTCAATCATGAAAATGATCAAAAATATAGTTGGTCATTTTTTCTGTTCAGATAGCAAGACTAACTCATTTTATAACCCAATATCCTCTAATGCTTGTGTGTAAGTTAGTGATTTAATGATTATAGTGGAATTTTTGTGTATTTCGGTGGGATAAGAGTTATGCTATAAGAAAAATATTGTATTCCAGAACTTGGTGGATTTATATTCTTCTTGTAAGGGATTCAATAAGGTCCCAACCTTAAATAGTACATAATATTTAATTAAGTTAATAATTCACATTAGGGATATATTCAGTTTTAGAGAGTTTTATAATTATGTCATAATATATAAAAAAACTTCTAGAATATTACATGTAGACACTTTTACTCAGTATCCATTTTTTTATAAAATAAAAACTATCATATGAGAACAAACATGTTTAGTTCCTTGTTTTAAAAATCATAACTTTTCCATGAACCCTTCCTTGACCCTATTCCACCTTAGGTCATGTGAAAAAATTTTCCAAAACATTGAATGAGCATAAAAACATCAATAAGGTATACACAAAAAAGGAAATCTATAAGTTTTTAAAACAACATTTAAACCATGAATAAATAATCCTAAAGTAATAATTTTCACATTAAAGTAGTAGAAACAAAAATTCACTGACTATATTCTCATTGATTACCCTTTTTGTAACCAATATATTACCATAAATACCATAGAAAAAAATTTATAACATATAAAGGTAATGTGGTACCTAATCATACTTAAATAGAATAACCATATGATCAACTTCCACAAATCATTCATACAAATGGAATATCTATTCGGCCAACTTCCTTACCCAATGAATTGGAGGTTATAACCTAACCACTCATCCTTGGTATATCAAAGAACCACCTGTCATTTGTTTTATCATGTATCCACCCATCAAATGTCCAAGTACCATTATATAATAATAACACAATAAAGATTTCAAATATCAACATTTCAATCATAAAATTTAATTTTCAATCACAAATAATAAATTTCAAGATATTTAAATATTAAATCCACTTTCAAAAAAAATTTCAATACCAAAATATGTAAAAGGGTATATGGTATTTGTTTTCAATTTAAAAACATCAAGGCTAGTTAAGGAATCCAAATATCAAATATTTCTCATGGCGGCGGAAAGGTCATTGTCACCATGTACATTAAAAGGATACATTCCATTTGTCATATAGTAAAATGCTACGTAGAAAAATGATTCCATTTGAATGAAATTGAATGTAAAAGGGGTATATACAGTGTATAAAATCAAGTCCTATATAAATCAAAATACACTTCAAAGAAAGTAGATTGAGATAAAGTCCCTTACCTAGTGTCCGACTTGACTCGTTCATTATTTAATTTCCTTAATAATAAACTTAAGTTAATTTATACTTGTTTAATAACCTTTTTCATGTTAATTATTCCTTTTATATCACTAATTACCTTTCTATAATAATTTGTTAATTTTTTGTGTTTATATCGGACATTTTGTCGACGTTTAGAACTTGAATAAAAATGAATTATAATTATAAATTGTCCATGTGGTCAAAATTACCTTATATATAGAAATATATTCATTATTTATGTATCATATATATCATATATATCATGTATATATGTATTTAGAATAGTCCATAGCATTTGGATATAAGAAATGAAATGCACCGTTCATAGAGACGGTTAGCCCTACGTACGCATGAACACTACTTTCATCTCTTTTTCATATTTAAAGGAATGAAAACTAAATGGTACATAGGTATATTATTATTTAAGTATATAATCTTTGTTATATATGTTACATAAGTTCATTAATTCAATCATTTATATGTTCTATTTATATCATGAATGAGTCATATCACTTTGTGGGGGCGGTAGTCCGCTGTTCCTCAAATGAAATTATCATATTTATACAACATGAAATGCATAAAGGTATTTTATAAATAATGAATTACATAATCATAGACATAAAATAACAATCATAGATATCATATATAATTATAGGGACATCATAATGGCCTCCATCCGAGGTGGTAGAGGAAAATCAAACAATCATTGTTTCATGCAGGAGTAGTTCACCGTACACAAAAACATTGAGTTTGTATCTATTAGATAGAGGTGTGTGCAATTTGAGTTCAAATAATTACCATAAAAACAACCAAATATATTGAGGATATAGGTGTTTTCATATAAGCAAAAACTAATAAGAGCATAGGGACTAGAGAAGGTGAATTAATGGAAAGGAACTTTGGATACGACTTTACCTCAAATCGTGTAACTTATTTTAATTTGAGCCAAAGGGCTCTCTGGAATTGCCATCCACCAAGGGGAAGGATTTTAAGAATAAGGGAGGCATTTGTGAATCTTATTTGGGCAGAGGTTAGATGATCCGAGGGGCTTGAGGGGTGTGAGTAATGGGATAGTGGTGGTGTCATTATATTAGAGGGAGGAAGGGCACTTAAGGAATATCTAGAATTATTATTATATTATAAATTATATTTCGAGTATAAATCTGTCTGAATTTATCTAGTTCTAGGATAAAATGAATATAAGTCGAACTAAAATAATCCAATAATAATTGGACATGTTTTGGATAATTTTTAATCCCTATCTTTTTTATTTAACCCTTTTTACTCTTACCATTTTATCAAGCATTTAACACTTTGAGAATATAAATATTGACCAAAACATGAAAAATATCCATTTAAAGAGTAAATAATAAAATTTTAGACTTATTATAACCATTTGGACGAATCTTATATTTTTTAGAATTATATAATATTTAAAGAAAAATTTTATATTTTAAAATATGAATTATGTCAATTTTGAAACTATTAATATTATGACTATTTTAAAAATCTATAACAACTTGATTTATTTGAAAAAACTTCATTAAAAAAATATAACATGTAAATATCATCCCTAAAGTTCATTTAAGACATCAAAATATCCAAATTGCATTTATTTTAAAAATTATAATATCATTTATTTAAATTCTTTATTTATAAAGCAATTACTGCATCATCATTATGTCATAATTGGTTTTATTTATGTAATCAATAAAAATTATAAATAAAATAAAATCATTTAGAAAATATTGTTTATCTTTATAATTACAATTTATTGTTGAAATGATAACTTATATAACCCTATATAAAAATTGTTTTACCAAAAGACACATGTTCAAGATATATTTTCCTTAACATTAAATTAAAAGAAATTAAATGTCATTTACACACACAAGTGGATCCATGGGGTCCTAAAATCGACACATGGATTAAAATAATCAGATATATCTCATACAATATTATTAAGACACCTTTTAGGGTAATTTAATATTACTATAATATTATTTTTTACCCTTATTTACCATTTTTACCCTTTAACCATGGTAAATAAAATATTTAATGAAGTTACTATTAATAATGTCTAAAAAATAAGGATACCTATTTGCAAATTTTGGAACTCATGATTAAAAATATAGAATCTATTTTTCCAAATTCAAAACATAAAATATGCATAAATTAATTTAAAATCAACTATCGTTGTCAAAACCAAAAGGGGTGTTTTTAATAAATAATAACTTTCAAAAGATTGACATGTGTTTAGGTATAATTAAAATGTAAAATTACTTCCAAATACCAAAATTGGATTAAATGGTAAACACATAATCTAATTAAACTTTAGAACCAATTAAAAAGATAATCTAACCATATAAATAAATCACATGAAAAGATAATTTTGACATAAAACGTAGTATTGTTCACTATTCATTAAAAAATGGACTTTATCAGAAAAAATAAAAAAAAATTACCCGAAGTAAATTTTGGTGTCCCTATTCAAAATAATAAGTACATTTTTTCAAATGGAATATTAAAAGTAACAAAAACTAGATTTAAAAGGGGTTCTCCATCAAAAGGCAGTAAAATTACCTTTTAAAAATATTAGAGTATTTATGCTTAAAATTAGATTCATTCTCAATTTAAGCATCTAAATTTTATTGGATAAATGTAAAAAGATATAAAAAACATGTTTAATCATAACATGGTTAGTTCTTTTCATTCAAACTAATAAAATGTCTAGGTGTTAACAACCATTTAAATTAATAATATTATGTTGTTATTTTTCAGTCTGACTCAGCCTTTTGTGCAACATGATATTTCAAAGAAACCCATTGTTGTGTGTCAGTAACACCATCGAACATAGCATACCATTTAAAGTAAAATAAATATCTTATTCATACGTATGAATATAATTCAAATTTATTATTCAATAAATATCAGGGTTGTTACTTCCTTCCCCTCTTTTGGGAATTGTGTTGCTGAAATTCTATTCACATATCAACTATGTGGGGGTATTTATCATTCATAGTCTTTTCAGATTCCAATGTTTCCTCTTCAACTATATGTCTATTACAAAAACATTTACTTGATGAATTACCTAATTTCGGAATACTTTCTCACTTTGGTTAAGAATCTTGACTGGTTGTTCCTCTGAAGAATGTTTCTCTTCCAACTAAAGTACCTCTGGACTCAAAATATGATATGGATTTGGCATATACATTCTCAACATTGCAACATGAAAAACATTGTGTACGTGGGATAATTTTTGAGGTAAAGACACTTTGTAGGAAACTGATTCAACTTTCTCCAAGATTTTATAGGGTCCAATGAACCTCAAACTCAGCATTCCATTCCTACCAAAATACATCAAACTATTTCATGGAGAAACATTGGGAAAGACGTGATCACCTACCTCAAACGAAAGATCCTTCCTCCGGTTATCTGCCTAACCTTTCGTCCTTCTCCGTGTTGTCCTCATAAGCTTCTGAATTAACTAATCATTTTTTACCATCTCTTATACCAACTCTATTCCCATCATCTTTCTTTCACCTACATCATCACAAAAAGATAGAGTTTGACACCACTTTTCTTATAATTACTCAAAAGGAGCCATCTATATATAAAATAAAAAATTTTATTATAAGAAAAATCAACAAAAGAATGATTTTGGTCCCAACATCCATGGTAATCCATTGAATAAGCACATAGATTATATTCTGAAGTCCGAATTGTTTTTTCTGACTTCCCATCTGATAGAGGATGAAATATTATACTGAAATTTAATTTAGTACCCAATGACTTTTGATGACCCTTCCAAAAGATAGAAGTGAATCTGGGATCACGATCAAATACAATGGATAGGGGAACTCCATGTTGCATGAATATCTCTTTAATATACAATATATAAAGATGATCTTGATACATAGTATCTTGAATATGAAGAAAATGAGCAGATGCACTCAATCGATCAACAATAACCGAGATTTCATTATTACCTCAAGATGTCTCAAAAAATCTCACAATGAAGTCCATGGATATATTTTCCAATTTCCACTCCAGAATTGGTAAAGGATTTAGCATCCATTTCTGTAACTGCTACTATTCTTAAACTTATTGAAAAGTCAACCACTTCACAGTAATGTCAGCAATATCTCATTTAATTCCATCCAAACAGTTTTACTCCTGAAGATCCTTGTACATCTCAGTACTGCCCAGATGAACTGAAAATGGAGCAATATGATCTTTATATAACAAATCTTTCTTTAAATGTGAATCACAAGGAACACATAATCTCTTTTCAATCCTCCAAACACAATCATTATCAATGTTAAATTCAGTCAACTCTCCCTTCTGAACCAGCTGTACCATTTTCTACAACTCACTCTTTTTTTCCGTGATTGCTTTATTCTGTCTTCTAAAGATGATTTCACTACCACCTAAAACAAAAAAGATGAATTTAATTCACCAAAAACATCTATTCAAAAGTATATCCAATCATTAATCAAAGTATCTTATTCCAAACATTGCATGGTTAATGTAGCATTACTCTTTCGGCTCAAAGTTTCAGCCACTTTATTTGCCTTTCCTAGACAGTAATGGATCCTTAAATCATAATACTTGATTAATTCTAACCATCACCTTTGTATCATGTTTAATTCTTTCTGAGTGAAAATATACTTCAAAATTTTATTACTAGTATATTTTTATCACATTATTCCATACAAATGATGCCACAAAATTTTTAACGAAAAAACAACAGAAGAAAATTAAAGATCATGTGTAGGGTAATTTAACTCATGAGGTTTCAACTGATGTAAAGAAAAAACAATTACTTGATCATTCTGCATTAGGATAGAACCTAGTCCTTTCAATAAAGCATCTTTGTAGATAACAAACTCACCATTTCTGGAAGGCAATTCCAATACTAGAACATTCCCCAATCTTCTTTTCAACTGCTGAAAACTATTATCACATTATTTTGTCCAGATAAAATTAACCCCTTTTTGAGTTAACTTAGATAGTGGGCTAGGTAATTGGAAACAATTGTAAAAAAACCTTCTATAATAGGATAAAAAATCAAGAAAACAATGAATCCCAGATATATTTTTAGGTCTTGGCCATTTTTCAAAATCTATTGTTTTAGTATGATCAATAGTTATGCCATTTTTTGAAACAATGTGACCAACGAATGAAATTTTTGGTAACCAAAACTCACACTTACTGAAATCTCCATACAATTTATTTTCTCTTAAATATTTCAAGGCAAACCTTAAATAACATTCATGTTACTATTTACTTTGGTAATATACCAAAATATCATCAATAAACACAACCATAATCTTATCCAATAACTCACGGAAAATTTGTTTAACAAGATCCAGGAATACATTAGGTTCATTTGTTAACCCCCAATTCACAACTTCAAATTAATAATGGAAATATCTAGTACAAAACATGGTCTTTGGAATTTCTGCATCCTTTACTTTCAACTGAGGGTACCTTGATCTTAGGACAATATGTTAAAAATACTGAGCTCCCTAGAGCTGATGAAACAAATCATCGATACGAGGAAAAGAATAATTTTTTCTTAATGGTGATATTATTCAAGTCTCTATAATCAATGAAAAGTCTTATTGAACCATCATTCTTTTTAACAAAAAATAACGGAGAACCCCACAGTGATGTACTAAGTCAAATGAATCCTTTAACAAATAACACCTATGATTGTATCTTTAACTCTAAAAGTTCAATTTGAACCATTCGATAAGGGGGGTTTTGAAATTGGATTAGTATCAGGAACTAAGTCATCAGTAAATTCAACTTCCCAATAAAGTATAATACCAAGAAACTCATCAGGAAATACATCAAGATACTCCATTTACTGTAGGTTTATCATTAATCAGAATAGTTCCTTTGTTTCCACCAATATGTGAATGGTAACATTCATTTCCATCTTTCTATAGTTTCTCAGCTTCCTGATAAGTTGTTAGAGATAAGGGTTCATTCTTGTGAAAAAACTAAAAGTATTTCTGAAAGGAAACCCATTTATCTCTACAGTCAATATTAGTGTGGTAAACAGAAAGCCAATCTATTACAAAAATAACATCAAACTATAGTAGAGAAAAAAAACCTAGTTTGCAGGTAAATTATTTCCACAAATAAGGATAGGAACATTCTTATAATCTCTTTTAACATCAATATTTTCCCTTTGTATTTTTACAACATGTTCAAGATTAATATTTTGAGATGGAGTTCCCAATTTACTAGAAAATTTCTCAGAAAGGAAGGAATATGTAGATCCTAAATCAAAAAATACATTGGAATAATCTAAAAAAAACAAAAAAGTACCGGATACCACTAAATTTATGGTCCCACATCAACTTTAGATGTAGCAAAAGATTTTACCCCACCCTTCTACATTTGATCTGTGTAGTTTCCACCATGGGTAATCTAATTTGGATAGAAATTGGCATAATGTCCCAACTCATTGAAACTAAAACATCTTATCACAGACTTTTCATTCCATAATTGATCATCATCCTTATAGTTACACGATTTATTACTTGTCTTACCACACCGTAAGAACTTTCCAGATTTTGATAGACATTATCCAGGAGGATTTTTACCACACTTCTCACAAGAAGGAAATATAATTTTCATACCTCCAGGATTCTTTGATGAATTCATTACCTTTTCCTGCCAAATGGACTTCTTCTTTTGCTTGCTATTTTAGGACACCTAATCATCAAAAAACTCCATTTCTACCTTATCAACAAATCTAAAAAGTTTCTCATAAAATTTGAATTCATGAGAGGATAATGCTATTCTATATCACAGCTTCAGTCTTGAGTAAAGTTGATTTCTCTTACTATCAAGATCTCAGATGAAATTTGGAGCATACTATTACAGTTGAGTATTCTTTTCTTCATAAGCAGCCACTGAGTCATCCTCCCACCTCAATTCAAAGAGTTGTTTTTCCAACCTAAGTCAAACTGCCTTAGGAAAATATTTCTCCCAAAACATACTTTTGAATTATTCCCAACAAAGAGAATAAATATCCTCATTGTCCCTGATATTTTTAACCATTGACCATCACAGATCTAATTCTCCTTCAAAAAGATAAACAACAACACTAACCTTTTGATTTTCAGTACAACCCATGACATAGAAAATATTTTTCAGTGCTTTGTTCCACCATTCAACTTGAACAGGGTCAGATGATCCTCTGAATAATGGGGGATGTTGCCACATGAAATTATACACTATTGAAATGTTCCTCTATGATTGGTATGAATGATCTCATGAATGGATACACCCACCATTTATAGCCAAAGACAAATGTTCCATCACTATAACAAACTGTTCAGTTCTGATTTCGACCATCTCAGGTTGCTGGCTTGGAAGGTTGTTTTCCTATTGATGCCATTCCATTATAGCTACCTGGTTTCCTCTACAGAAAACCATTCTAAACAAATAAAAATCTTAGGTGAATCAACATGGTAACCTTAAAATTCTACATCATTTAAATTTAACCACAATGTAAAAATTATGGATATTCTATTAACAAAATTTAAACTCCAACAGTTATCTAAACCAACCTATGATACAAACTATAAGGCCCCAACCTTAAACATTAAATAATCTTGAATTAAGTTAATAATTGACATTGAGTATATTTTCAGTTTTATAGATTTAGATATTTAGGGTACAATTTTTACAAAACAACTTGAATGTTACATTTAGTCATTTCTACTCATTATTGATTTTTTCATAAAAAAAACTAAAAAAAGAAACATGTTTTGTTAAATGTATTAAATATCATCAATTATCCTTGATCCCATCGTTGAACATATTCTACAATATGCCTTGTGAGTTTTTTTTTCAAAAACATGGGATGAGCATAAAAAATCTTAGTAAGTGATACACAAAGAAGGAAAACTGTTAGTTTTCAGAACAAAATGTAAATCATGAATACTTAATCCTAAAGTAATACTTTTCACCTTAAAGAAGTAGTAAAAACACTTCACTAAATATAATCTCATTTATTTCCCATTTTGTAACCAAAAGATTACCATGAATCCCATAGAAAACAATGTATATCATATAATGTTAACTTGGGACATAATCATAGTTAAATGTAATAACTATACGGTTGACTTCCACAAATCATTATTTTAAATAGAATTTCCATACGACCAACTTCCATACCCGATGCATTGGTGGAAATATTTAACCACTTGTCCATGGTTTATCACGTAACCCCCCATAATTTGGTTTATTATATAACTACCCATCAAATACCCATGTACCATTATATAATAATCACACATAATAGATTGAAAATTTCATCATTTCAATCATAAAATTTCATTTTCAATCACAAGAAATAATTTCAAGATATTGAACTAGTAAATACAGTTTAAAAACCATTTTAAATTCCAAAATTAGTAAAAAGGGCACATGATATTTGTTTCCATTTGAAAAAATCACATCTTGTTATGGAATCCAAATATCAGATAATGCTTACTGTGGCGGAAAGGTCATTGTCACAACATACGTGAAAAAGAAAAATTCCCTTTGTCATTTATTAAAATGCTATTTAGAAAAAAATACTCCCCTTGAATGAAATTTAAAGTAAAATGGGATTATACTCCATATAAAAGAAAGTTGTGTTAAAATCAAAATATGTCTCAAAGAAAGGAGATTGAGACAATGTCTCTTACGTCATGTCCGAAATTACTCATTCAATATTTATTTTACTAAACTATAAGCTTAAGTAAATTTATACTTTCCTCAGAAACTTTTCAAGTTTATTTTTCCTTTTACACCACTAATTAACATTCTATAAAAATTAGTTAATTATTTGAGTTCATATCAGTCATTTTGTCAATGTTCGGAACTCGAGTAAAAAATAATCTTGTTATAATTTTTAATTGTCCATGAGGTCAAAATTACATTATCTCCACAATGATATTAATTATGTAGATATAATATATATAACATATATCCAACATATATTTATTTAGAATATTTCATAGCATTTTTATATAAGAAATTAAATTCCCCATTCATGGAGACAATAATCTGTACGTATTCAAGAACGCTACTTTATGTTCTTATTAATATTTAAATGAATGGAAAATAAATGATTAATAGGTATATTATAATTACAGTAAAATATTTATGTTATGTATGTTACATAAGTTCATTAATTCTATCATTTATACATTTAATGTATAGCATGAACGTGTTATATCACTTTGATGGGGCGGTAGTATGCACTTCTTCAAATGAAATTATCGTATTTGTACAACATGAAAAACATAAAGGTATGTTATAAATGAGAATTTTAGAAGAATAGAGATAAAATAAATATCATAAATGTCATATATAATTACATTTCCATCATGATGGCCACCATGAGAGGAGGTAGGGGAAAATCGAACAATCATCGTTTCATGAGGTAGCAATTCACCGTACACCGAAACAATATGTTCGTATACATTAGATGGAGGTGTGTGTAAATGTAGTTTGAATCCATCTCATAAAAATAAATTAGAATATTTAGGATATTGGTGTTTTTATATAAACAAATAATAAGAATATCATAGGGAGTGGAGAAGAAAAAATAATATAATGGAACTTGAGAGAAGGTGTAACCTCAAATCGGGTAACTTCTTTTGATTTGAGCCAAGAGCTCTCTAGAATTGCCTTCGGTCAAGGGGAATGATTATATGAAAAATATAGGTATTTGTAAATATTATTTTGGTAGAGGTTGGATGAGACAATGGTATTGAAAGGTGTGAGTAATGGGTTTTAGGTGGTGTCCTTTTATAAGAGGGAGAAGTGGCATTTAAGGAATATCTTGAATTATTATTCTATTATAAATACAATTTAGAATATAAATGACTCAAAATTCATCTAGTTGAAATATAATATGAATATAAGTATAAATAAAATCATACCATAAGAATTAGAAAGGGTATGAATATTTTTTAATCCTTATCTTTTTATTTAACTTTCTTTTACTCTTACCATTTTATCAAGCATTTAACACATTGAGAATCAAAATAGTTACCAAAACATGAAAAATATCCAATTAAAGAGTCAATAATAAACTTTTAGATTTATTATAACTATTTGGATGAATAATATTTTTTTTAATATAATAATATTTCATAAAATATTTTATATTTTAAACTATAAATTATGTCAATTTTGACACTATACATATGATTTTTTTAAAAAAAATCCATAACAACATAATTTATTGAAAAAAACACCATTAATACAAATATTAACTGTAAATATCATCCCAAAAATTTGTGGATGACATAAAAGTTTCCAAATTACATTTATTATAACATTTATAATATCATTTATTTGAATCCTTTATTAATGAAGAAATCACCGCATCATCATTGTGTCATAATTAAATTTATTTATTTAATCTATAAAAATTATAAATAAAATACCATGATTTTGGAAATATTTTTATATTTAGAATGACTATTTATAATTGATGAGATAAGTTATATAACCCTATATAAAAAGCGTATCACCAAAAGATACATGTTTAGGTTATATTTTCCTTAACATAAAATTAAAAGTAAATAAATGTCATTTTTACACACAAGTTGCTCCATAGGGTCCTAAAATTAACCCAAGGATGTTGATATTCGGAAATATATCATTAAATAGGATTGTTAAATGTGTCAGGGTAACTTAATATTATTATAATATTATTATTACCCTTTTTTACCAGATTTACCCTTTAACCATTATAAATAAAATATTTACTGAAGATACCATTCATAATTTATAATTTTAAAATTTACCTATTTACACAATTTGGACCTCATAATTTCAAATATGGAACCCATTTTTCCAAATTCAAAATACAGAAGTTACCGAAATTAATTCAAAATTAATTCTCTTTGTCAAAACCAAAAAGTTTGTTATTATGAAATAATAACTATAAAATGATTAACATGTGTTTATGTATAATTAAAATGTTATATTACATTCAATGACCAAAAGTGGATTAAATAAAAATAATAATAATCTAATTACACTTTAAAACCAATTAAAAAGTTGGTCTAACTGTATAATTGATCACATGAAAAGATAGTTTTGACTTAAAATGATGTATTTTTTACTATTTATTAAAAAACGAACATTATCATAAAAATAAAAAAATACACCCAAAAGTAAATTTTGATATCCCTATTCAAAAGAATATGTTTATTTTGTCAAATTGAACATATAAAAGTGACAACAACTAGATTTAGAAGGGGTTCTCCATCAAATGATGTAAAACTACATTTTAAAAATATTTGAGTATTTATGCTTAAAATTGGATCCAGTATCATTTTATGCCTCTAAATTTTATTGGATAAATGTAAAAACATTTAACAATCATGATTAGTAATAATATTGTTAGTTATGTTTATTACAACCAATAAAATGGCTAGGTATTAACTACCATTTAAAATAATAATATTATGTTATTATTTTTCAATATGACTCATCCTTATGTGCAACACAAGATTTCAGAGAAACCCATTGTTGTGTGTTGGGTATGACATTGAACATAGAATCTTCTTTAAATTAAAATTAATATCTTATTCATAAGTATTAATATAAATCAAAATAATTATTCTATAAATACTTGGGTCGTTACAGATTGCGTCACTTGATGTTAGTTATTTGGTGAGGCCAAATGAAACAAAATGGGGTCTCAGATTCCCACATACCCTAAGGTAATGATAATGAAATTAGTAGTTGTGGTCTCAACAACATTGCCCTGTATCCCAATTCTGGTTTAGGAATGAAGAAAAAAACCCCAAATGAGGATTTATCATCAGAATTAGAGAGTCATTAGGGGATGCCAAACCAAAGTGCTGTCATCTTAGAACCTTAATATATTGTGGAAAAGGTATGAAAGAGAAATGAATTTCAACATGAGGATATATTGTTGGTGATAAATGTGGAACCATATGAAATCATGAGGAAGGATAACCCAACTTACATGGGATAATAGGTGAAGGTGGTTAATAGGATGGGCCCCCAAGAGGATCACATATATTATAAAGTTGGGTAAGCATTTTTTATGACTGTAAGATATTGAATCGGTTAAATAACAGAGTGTTAATAGTATGTTTTCACAAGGGAATGATACAGAATGTATAGAGGATAACATAAGAACACACATTCTAGAGGAGAATAGTTTTGATGATCAATGTTCTTTTGAGGTAGTGTTTGGAGATGATATTTCCAATAGATCCTTAGTGGAACATGATAGTGGGTTTTAATCTATAGGACTCCACATACTAAGGAGACGGAATAGAAATAAGGTAATTCAAGACAAATGTAATTATGTAGCAAAAAAGGGATAAAACCGAAAGGATGCAATGACTATTCTCATTTACCAAAGCCTATGGAGAGAAGGTATTCTAAAACGAATAAGGATAGCAATGTAAAATATTAAAAATACAATTTTAATGACCATGGTGAAAATAAGGTTACCAGTTATCATTATGAAATACAAATGTTTGAGTATAAAAAAATAAAGAACAATGTCAAGTAGGTAATAATATTATCTTTATAGATTTGGTGTAGGAAGGCTTGGTGTTGGTCAATGAGCCTAAAAACATTGCTAAACATGAAATTCATAGAGTCACTAATTGGTGAGTTCCATAAAAATCAGATCATTCTAACAATTTAAATATGGTGGAAGGGAAGAAGGGATCATATAAAGATAATTACTTTAAGGACATCCAAAACTCAAATAATGAAAATATGGGGGATGTTTTATCAATCAACACTTCAAAATAGGTTGTTAATATAATGTATGAGAGATAGATCAATGTTGATACCAACGAGGATAAATTATCATAGATCAACAACCAAGAAATTTTTTTGACACAAGGTTTCAATGATAAGAAGATAAATCTGGAGGAGTAATTACTGACTTGGGACAAGATGTCCTACCACATATAAGAACTTATCAAGTATAACCTAGAAACTAGGGAATACTATGTACATTGGATCTTATATAGGTTGAATTATTTCATAAATTTAAAACTTTTTTTTGAATTTTATTATAATTTCTGATGTATTTTGTAATACCATTATCCTGAATCTTATAAGGGTTCCCAATTTTCTGTTCAAATTTCTAATTGAAATAAAAATTTAATTTTTTGTGGAATATTATAAGTAGAAAGGACCCTAAAACTCAATACATTAATGAGTTTAATTGGGATCCAATATTCAATAATGTATAAATAATGGAAATTGGAATAATAAAAGGATATTCATCATATCTTTCTCAAATAAATACTCAAAACATACCCTTCATATAATATATCATAAACATGATTCTTTCCATAAATCATGGATGTTTATAATACATGAATCATAAAGGAATCAAGGAACATGATACATGAGATCCCAAAAAAGGCATAAGACATAGAATTGTGACATACACAAAAGCAATGAAACTCATTTACTTAGTATTCATGTATTCACATCCAGGACGGTTATAGTGGATTGGGTTCAATCCATAAACCATCATTGTATTCATGGTTCACTCTCAAGACTATGATAGTGTATTGGGTTCACTCCCCAAACCATCTTAGTAGTCATGGTTCACATCAATGACTATAATAGTTAACATACCCCTTACTAAACTAGGATTACTCCCCATTACTCTCCTGTATATATCATGATATATCAATATTTAAACAATTCATTGAAAGAAGATATAGGTCCCAATCATTACATAATGATAATCATATATACGTGTTTCAAAAGATCATAAACCATTAATAATATCATAACCCATGTAAATAATTGGGTTTTATAGACATTTCATCACAATATAACCCATTGAAATGAAATGGGTTTCATAAAAACTTCATTAGTTTGTCATAACAGAAACCATGTAAAATAAATGTTTTTCATAAATATATCATCATCTAAACACAAACCATATAGAGAAAAAATAAAGATTGAATCACTAGATCAAATCCCTAGAAAAAATTAAGTTACATAAAAGGATTCTATCATAGTTGGAAAATGATTTTAGAAGATAACATGGAATATTTCTTGAGGAAAATATCCTCTTCATTTTGAAATTACATCCTAAAAACCAAAAAAAATCACTAATATTAAAAAAACATTTATTTAAAATATAAACTTGGAGACTTGTAAAGTAATCTTTAAATCATTGAGCTCTCATAATATAAGGAAATAAAATTCATGCCATACATGTTGAAAACATATATTCATTTTCACATTTTAGGTAAAAATAAAATTAAGTATTATTTGTAAAATCATATGAATATATTTTTAATATTTTTTAAATTATTTACACCATGGGTTGTAAATTGTTGGTAGTGATCTCGTGGTTAATTTTTTTACCTACGAGTTCAAGTGTTTTCTGGGTCAAAATTTGTAGTTTTTGAGGATTTTACAGGGGTGTTAGTTTAATGTGCATGGTTTTTAAACCATGTGGGTTCCCTAGTAGTTTCCATGCTTTCTATTCAGTGGGCCCATTTAGAGATATTTGTTGGAGACCATGGTTACATAACCATGCAACCCAAGTGTGTAGACTATGAACCTCTTAATAGAGGTTATCCACATGGTTTCTGGAATGTTTTGAAAACTGTGAGGGGTAACTACGTGGCCTTCCCATAATGGGGGTATTTTTTTCTTTTTTTTTCTTTTAATTTGGGCTTCTACCCTAATCCAACTCCATTTGAATCCAATGACCCAAATTCCTCCCTTGGGGTTTCTTCCTCCCTCTTAACAAATCCTTAATGGTTCCAAGGTGTTTTATTTGTGGTTATTTTTCTAGATCAAGAGTTATGAGATCTTCTATTCTCTTTGTCCTAATTTATTGTCACGACCTTCCTTCACCAAGATGAGGGAAGGGACATCAAATTGCTAGACCCTTCCTTCTTCAATTTGAAGGAGAGATAATGACCCCTGAGTCCCACGCCCAGTAGGCCTTGGAGTGGCGACTAGCACCAAGGGTATGAGTTTTCACAATTATGGGAGGAATTACCCTTTTTATTGATTAAGATCGAGAAATAGGATGAGTCAAACACCAAACTAAAATGGAACAACTAAATGAAGATAAACCCAAAACCAATCCCATATGGATGTTTTATACAATACTAAAACAAAAGTAAAAGTACAAGAAAATCCCCAAAGCATGATACTAAGAAAGAAAAGAAAAAACTACAACCAACAAAGCTCCAACGCCCAACTAGCAAGGTCCCGCACGGTCCCTAAAGTCCTCCTGAAAACCTGAGAGTAAACATAGGGTGATCATACAAGTATACTCAGTAGGGAAACCTAAATATCTCATGTACAGGTGGGGATACATACTAATGCCCCATGAGAAAACAGAAGGAACCAAACCTAGAAAGGAATCTATCCACACAACCTTACAAGTCACACTCACCAAATATCACAAGTAAATAGGGTATTATAGCAATATTATCAAAGTATGGGTACGCCGAACCACCTTCCCACTGAATACTGCTCAATCCATCATGCCCAACGCTATGATGCTTCCCCCTCTTCTTGAGCTAGTGCCGTAACCTGGCCATATAAAGCTCGAGCTAGTGCCACAACCTGGCCATACGAAGCTCATAGTATCCTGCCGACACACAATCCTAGGCCATAACCACATCTCATCTGCATTCCACCGACACTCAATCCTCGGACATAACCACGTCTCATCCCGAATACACCTGGGAACACATCACATCCTCATCCAGAAGACTCTTGGGAAACATATGTCGTAACCTGCCCGAAGGATCTTGGGCTATAGAACCTGGAAGAGGGAGCACAGGGAAGAACAGTAACCAGCCATCCTTTGGATGTTTGGGAATCTCACCCCCCCATCCCATGGGTGTTCGACACGTAGTGCTCAACATGGGTGGGGTGCGTAAAGAAACATAAATCATATAGATTTATATAATTATATCAACCACTCAACCCATCCTAAGGCTTCTACACAAAATATCTGAGCACATGCCTCGGCACTACTACCTCAAGAATTTGCACACAATAAACAGCCCCAACCCGCATTAAGATTTTCATGTTTCAACAGTTTTAGTTTATCAGTCCCTTAACTATAGAGCAACTAACAACAACCAAACTAGATCAATCATTTGTAAAACATATCCCTCCCAACCACAAATAATGTTAGGGAAACATAAGAAACAAAATACCACTTTCTTTTATCATCCAATCAATTCCATTGATTTTCCGTATTTAATCGACTACCATGCCCCACAATTCATTAGTTAACTCTTAAACATTTATTTATATGCACAACCAATATTAGCAGCCCTACTGCCAACCACCATAACCACAACACTTCAGAAACAATTCCCATACCACTTCATCATCCCTTTGACACCTTTTACTACAGCTCTACTTCCCATCACAACCATATCATACACTCCAACCCACAACCAATCCAACCATTGCCATGCTTCTCACCCGTTCCAC
Source organism: Viscum album (assembly GCA_963277665.1). Lineage (NCBI taxonomy): Eukaryota > Viridiplantae > Streptophyta > Magnoliopsida > Santalales > Viscaceae > Viscum > Viscum album. Next base: position 110,506,673 of record OY728142.1, read on the forward strand.
AAAAACCCATGAAACACCCCTTCAAATAATTAAACCCCAACTAGCACCCAAAAATTCATTATTTCATTTAGTTAAACTGGGGTGATCATACAAGGGTTCCATGTATTCATTTAATCATGAAACCATACATGATTAACCAATTTCCACATCCTATGAAACCATAAAACAATCCAGAAAAACAAGGAAACATATAATGGCGCAAGAAAAGGCCCCCAACGACCGTTATTTTTAGTAGGCACACGCCCATTCAATTCACAACATAATCCGAGGAGAATCATTGATGGAAATAAAACAAAAATAGCAACAAAATCTCCCCAAACTCGTTCGTTAACTAGTTATTATCTTTATTAACTGGTTCAACTATATCTCATAAAATAATAGGATACCCACCCCACATGATTCACCAGGTGAGAGAGAGATGAAGGTAAGATCCCTACCTCAATGGTTTTTGACGAAACCACGATGGTCAAAGAATGCTAAAAAAACCGAGTCAATTCTCTAAGAATCCTCCTTAGATTTCCTCTCCTAACACAACCAAGGCCAAAGATCATCATATTCAAAATCACACTCTTATATCTACCCATAACGGGCATAGATCTAAGAAATCGAGAGAAGAGGAGGTGTAGATTTAAGAAATGAAGCAAGAACGATCACATACTTCATGAAGCCGACTTTGATTCACCATGAAAAGCCTCCGGATTTCCTCCAAAACACCTAGGAGACGTTCTTCTACCTCCAAGGAAGGGAAATCATGAGTTATGGCTGCTTAGGGGCGTAAAAGAACCATTTAGAGGAAAAATAGTTTAGATCCAAAATTTTATGATCTAAATTTAAGTGCCTTCATGGTTTGTCCGCACGGTTTAACATACCGTGTTCTAACCGTGTGTTAGCTTCTACCTCGCCAAAAAATACTTGCACGGTTAGTCCGCAGGGTTAGCCAAACCATGCGCTAACCTTGCATTAGCAACTGCCTCCAACACCAATATTTCATGGTTTGGATGCACGGTTTAGCCAAACCGTGCGCCAACCGTGCGAAAGCTATTGCCCATTAGCCTTCCTTAAAAGTCCACCCAAATGCACCCCCAAGTCACCTTGACCTCCCGTCACACCTCCAACACCACATTTCACAAAGGAATGGTCCAGAGAGGTCTGAGCCATTACATCAAATACCTCTCAAAACATTATCATCCTCGAGAATCCAAAAAACTCCCCCTCAAAAGATACATCTCAGGGGAAAACCTCCTTGTTACCAAGGAGCGCCCCCTTCTCCATCCATCTCCTTAACAATGAAAAACATACCGCTCCTCTCCCCAATGAAACCAAGCAAAAAAAAAGACTAAACTGTCTGGTCATGTGGGTGAGCGGTTTCCCTTCCTCCATGTTAATATACTATCCACTTTGGGTGACATTGACTCGCCCACAAGGGTTTAGGCACATCCACATTAATGCATCTTAACTAGGGATCGGGTCCTCCCCTCCCCACATCTCGGGACACTTCACACACATCCAGTGAAAAGGAAAACCGTACATTCCATAATTATCAAGGTAAAGCATTATATCGACTAACTATAAACAAAACAGAACAAAACATAAAACAACTCTGGGTACTGGGCGTACATCTGTGTCTCTCATTCCCATGTACTTTCCTCAAGCCCACCGTGTGTCCGCAACACATGAACCAAAAGAATGGTTCCTCCACGAAGCACCTTATCTTCATGACCTTCGATCATCACTGGTCGCCCAACAAACGTTGCATTGTTCCCAATATCTAGCTCTCCCCAGTCAAGGACGTGTGAATATTCATGCAGATACTGATGGAGATGGGACACATAGAAGACATCGTGAACCCTTTGTAGCTGTAGTGGTAATGCCTGCTGATAAGCCACCTCGCCGACACGCTGTAGCACTTCGAATGGTCCTAAAAACCTAGGGGAAATCTTAATACCTCTACAGAACCTCTGCTTCCCACACTGGGGGAGACTATCAAGAATACGTGGTCCCCAACCTCTAACTCCAAGGGTCTCCTCCTATTATCGGTGTATGACTTCTGCCGGTCCTGAACTACCTTCATCCTCTATCGTATAAGCTGAACATTCTCCGTCGTGCTTTGCACCACCTCTGAGCCAAGAACATCTACTTCTGCAACCTCTATCCATCATACAGGTGAGCAACGCAACCTCCCGTACAAAGCTCCGAAAGGAGCCATGCCAATGGTAGAGTGATAGCTGTTGTTGTAATAGAACTCTACCAGAGGAAAGTGTTGTACCCATGGTCCTCCAAGGTCCAAAACACAAGCTCGTAGCATAACTTCCAATGTCTGGATGGTGCGCTCTGTCTGCCCATCTGTCTGGGGGTGGAAAGCAGTGCTAAGGTGTAGATGGGTGCCAAAAGCATGATGCAATCCTCTCCAGACTCGTGAGGTAAACCGTGCATCCCTATCCGAGACTATGGACTTTAGAACTCCATGAAACCGCACCATCTCATCCACATACCTCCGTGATAAGGCATCCACTGCACCCGACTCCTTGATTGCCAGGAAGTGAGCCGATTTCATCAACTGGTCCACCACCACCCAGAGGGCATCGCAGCCTCCTTGTACATTGGGTAGCCCTATGATGAAATCCATCAAGATGTCGTCCCACTTCTACTTGGGGACATATAAAGGTTGCAACAAACTACCTAGAACACGATGTTCAGCATTCACCTACTGACACACTAAGAACTTGGCCACGAACTCTACCACCGCCCACTTTACCCTGGGCCAACAAAACTATCTCCTCAGACCCTGGTACATCTTGGAAACTCCCGGGTGTACCGCTAGGGGTGAGTTGTGGAACTCACCAAGAAACCTCTCGCACATCATCTCAGGAACAAACATCTTACCTCAAAAAAGTATCTGATTCTGACCATCCTTCGTCCACCATTCCGGGGAATCGTCTTGGGAAACCTAGTCATGCATCACTTCACTTTCTGAGTCTCCCCACTGGGAATCATCCACCTACCATTCTAGAGAAGACTGCACTATCATCTGATACAAGCAACCTCTACCACCATCCATCCTTGCATCCAGGTGCAGGGCAGCCAACTCCTCCATTGCCTTCCAAGAATCTACTGAATCTCTAACCACATCCTTCTGTGACTTATTACTCAAGGCATCGGCCAACACATTCCCTTTTCCTGAGGTGTAGCAAATTTTGAAGTCGTATTCCTGAAAGAACTTGATCCACCTTTGTTTCCATAAGTTCAGGTCCCGCTGGGAGAAGATATACTTCAAGATTTTGTGATCTGTGAAGACCACAAAGCGCTCCCCGATGAGGTAATTCCGCCACAACTTTAGTGTGAAAAAGACTGATGCAAGCTCCAGATCATGGGTCGCATAATTATGCTCATGATGGCGTAACTTCCTAGACCCATAAGAGATCACCCATTGCCGCTGCATCAATACACATCTGAGGCCTTGACCAGAAGCATCACAGAACACCTCATACTCCGCCCTTTCTTCTGGAAATCTCAGTACTGGGGCACTAACCAACTTCTTATTCAGGTAACTAAAGGATGCCTCACACTGCTCATCCCACACGAAAGCTCGACCCTTCTTCATAAAGGCTATCAAAGGTGCTGAAACTCGGGAGAAATTGGTTACGAACCTCCAGAAGTACCCTACCTGCCCAAGGAAACTACGAACCTCTGCCACGTTCTTGGGTACTACCCAAGAAACAACCGTCTCGACCTTCAATAGGTCCACCGCTATTCCCTGCTCGGACACCACTTTCCCAAGTAAGTGCACTTCTCGCGTCCAGAACTTGCACTTGGACAATTTCCCATAGAGCTGGTGCTGTCGAAGGACCTCTAAAACCATTCTTTGGTGCTCAGCGTGATCCTCCTATGATCTTGAGTAGATCAGAATGTCGTCAATAAACATGACCATGAACCGATCCAAGTATTCCCGGAAGATGGTGTTCATGAGTCCCATGAACAATGTTGGTGCATTTGTAACACCGAAGGACATGAATACAAACTCAAAGTTCCCATACCTACATCTGAATGTAGTCTTTGAGATGTGACTGTCCTTCACCCTCAACTGGTGATATCCAGACTACAAATTGATCTTAGAGAACCAACCTGCTCCCTTCATCTGGTCAAAGAGACTGTCTATCCTCGGGTTGGGGTAACAGTTCTTGATTGTTACCTGATTCATTCTCTGGTAGTCTATGAACATCCTAAGACCTCCATATTTCTTCTTTGCGAACAAGATAGGAGCACCCCAAGGTGATGCACTTGGTCGAACAAAACCCTTCTTCATCAGATCTTCAATCTGAATCCGCAACTCATAAGGTGCCATCCGGTAGGGAGTCATCGAAATCAGATGGGCACCGGGTAGCAAGTCTATCCCGAACTCAACATCATGTCGAGGGGGTAGGGTCGCCACCTCTTCAGGGAAGACGTCCATAAACTCATTGATGATCCCTGGAACTTCCAACATCTTCGAATACACTGACTCTACTGATAGCTCAGCTAATAAGGAGAGGAGGGGTTCCTCTCACCTGATGCCTTTCTGGCAACACCGTTCGCCGATGAAGGTCACATGTCGGCCACCCAAGTCTGAAAACATGACCCTTTTTAGGAGAAATCAATGACGACACATACAGAGAACAGCCAGTCCATGCCTAGGATGACATCATATGGTTGTATCTACAATAGTAGAAGATCCCTGACTGACTGATGACCTTTTGTCCCTATCATCAGTCTGCATCCTCGACAAACATACAACAAGTCAGTCTGACCTCTGACTGGTGTGCTCAGCACCAGGGGCACTAGAAGTCTCTCAGTGTCTAAACCCAGAGAACGGGCCAGACTAGGTGCAACAAAGGAGTGCAAAGCTTCGGTATCAAACAAGGAATGAGCAAGGGTACTAAACAAGCTGATCGTACCTCGAACGACCTCCGATCCCGCTGGAACTGCTGCCTCCGCAGCGTGCAACTATCCATGTCTAGATCCTCTGTCTCTAGGCTGTCAGCTGCCTCCCCGACCACGCCCTGGTCAAGATCCCTGTGGAGTTCCCTGAGGCCGGCCTCCTCCTGGAACGTCTTCCCTCGGAGGAGCGAGAGCTCGCTGACCCTGCTGCTGCTTCTGAGGTGGGCGTGGAACCTTACCACCACCGCCATAATGCACTCTATAGGGCACTGGTTCTGAAGGTACCCACAGCTGCCATAGATGAAACACCTCGGTCCAGGGATCGAAGGAAAAGGGAGAGGACCGGGAGAATGGAACTGAAACTGCTGAGGCCTGCTCCCTACTAATCGGAACCTAGAGGGCCCTGATGCTAGAGGCCTTCTCCCTACTAATCGGAACCTAGAGGGCCCTAATGCTAGAGGCCTTCTGCTGATGGATTTCCCCTTTGATGAGCCCAACTGGATTCCCTCTCGCGATACACCTCCCAGCGTGTGCATCCTCTCCACCACTTCAACCTTCTTCTTGACCTCCAAGTAATTCAGTCGGGTGGAGGGATTAACAACATACTCGAGGGACGGCCGAAGTGCCTCCTCCTAACATCTTGCCCGAGACTCATCATCTGGAAAGAGGTCAGGAGAAAAGCGAAGGAGATCCTTGAACTTGATCCCCAAATCTCTCACAGACATACTTCCATGCTGGAGGGAGAGTAGCTCTAGCCTCTTCTCAGCCTTCATTGTGGAGGAGAGGAATTCCACCCAGAATTCCTTCTCAAAGTCAGTCCACGTAACCTCAGCCTCCTTATTTTCCCTTAGATAAAGCTTCCACCACTGACGTGCTGCTCCCCACATCTGGCAGACAGCCAGAGGAATCCAGTAGTCTGTCGGAGCCTGGATCAAGCTGAAAGTTATCACCAGCTCCTCTAGCCATCTCTCTATCTACATGTCTGAGATGCTGCCCTCGTACTTCCTGAGGGTCTACCGCTGAAAGGATCGAAGTTTATCCTTCCATTGATCATCCTTCTATTCTCAGTTAGCCCTTTTTCAATCATCCAAGTCATCCTCTCGGGCCTCGATTGCCCGCACTACTCGTGGTCATCTCCCAGGTTCTATAGCTGCAAGGTAAACAAGAAATGCCTAAGCCCGAGTAGTGTAGAATATTGTTCTTAAATTTTCATACATATTATTCATTTTAAATCCCGAAAATTCCCCATAAACACAAGAACAAAAGTCATTATGATACATGTACCTTTCCTAGGGTCTCTACCCTACAATCTGTGTGGCCTCACTTGGTCATTCTGTAGGTCCAGAGTCCTTGAATTGGATCACGGGGGGCCCTAAAATCCAGTGTCCTAGCTGGTCTTCCCTGGCCTATTTCATGCTCCATGATCACCCGACACTGTTACCCTACCGTCACATGAAATCCTCACTACGCCTAACTCGAGACTCCATCATATCTCTCAACCTCCTTTGATACCATTTTGTCACGACCTGCCTTCACCAAGATGAGGGAAGGGACAAAAAATTGCCAGACCCTTCCTTCTTCTAGTTGAAGGAGAGATAATGACCCCCGAGTCCTGCCCCCAGTAGGCCCTGAAGTGGCAACTTTCACCAAAGGTAGGAGTTTTCTTAATTTTGAGAGGCATTACCCTTTTTATTAATTAAGATCGGGAAATAGGATGAGTGAAACACAAAAAGAAAAAGGAACTAGTAAATGAAAATAAACCCAAATCCAAGCCCATATGCATGTTTTATACAATAATGAAACAAATATAAAAGTACAAGAGAAGCCCCAATGCATGATAATAAGAAAGGAAAGTGAAAAAATATAACTAAAAAAGCTCCAACTCCTAACTAGAAGGGCCCCGCGCGGTCCCTGATGTCCTCCTGAAAACCTGAGAGTAAATGTAGGGTGATCATACAAGTATACTTAGTAGGGAAACCAAAAGCTCTTATTCAGAGGTGGGGATACATCCTAATGACCCGTGAGAAAATAGAAGGAACCAAATCCTAGTAAGGAATATATCCACCCAACCTTATAAGTCACCGTCACCAAATATCACAAGTCAATAGAGTAGTATAGTAATATTATCAAAGTATGGGTACCCCGCACCACCTTTCCACTGAATACTACTCAAGAACTCACACCCAATGCTCTGATGCTTCCCCCTATTCCTGAGCTAGTGCCGCAACCTGGACATATGAAGCTCGAGATAGTTCCACAACCTGGCCATACGAAGCTCATAGTATCTCACCGGCACACAATCCTCGGACATAACCACATCTCATCCACATTCTGCTGGCACTCAATCCTCGGTCATAACCATATCTCATCCCAAAGACACGTGGGAACACATCACACCCTCATCCCGAAGACTCTTGGGAAACATCTGTCATAACCTTCCTGAAGGATCTTGGGTTATAGAACCTGGAAGAGGGAGCACAAGGAATAATAGTAACCATCCATCCTTTGGATGTTTGGGAATCTCACCCCTGTCCCATGGGTGTTCAGCACATAGTGCTCAACATGGGTGGGGTGCGTAAAGAAACATAAAACATACAGATTTATATAATTATATCAACCACTCAGCCCATCCTAAGGGTTCTACACAAAAGATCTGAGCACATGCCTCGACACTTCTGCCTCGAGAATATGCACATAATAAACAGCCCCAAACCCCATTATGTTTTTCATGTTTCAAAAGTTTTAGTTTATCAGTTCCTTAACTACCGAGAAACTAACCACAACCAAACCAGGTTAGTCATTCGTAAAACATATCCTTGCCAACCATAAATAAATATAAGGAAACACAAGCAACACAATACCACTTTCTTTTATCATCCAATCAGTTCCATTGATTTTCTGTATTTAGTCAACTACCATGCCCCACAATTCATTAGTTAACTCTTGCACTATTATTCATATGCACAACCCATCCCTGTAGCCCTAATGAAAACCACCAGAACCACAACACATGGGAAACAATACCTGTACCACATCATCATCGCTTTGATACCTTTTACCATAGCAACGCTTCCCATCACAACTATATCATACACGCCAACCCAAAACCAAGCCAACCCCAGCCCCGCTACTCACCCGTTCTACAACAACCCATGACACAACCCTTTACATAATTAAACCCCAACCAGCACCCAACAATTCATTCTTTCATTTAGTTTAACTTGGGTGATCATACAGGGGTTCCAGGTATTCATTTAATCAGCCAACTTTACATGATTAACCAATTTCCACATTCTATGAAATTCCATCCACAAAACAATCCATAAAAACAAGGAAACATATAATGGCACAAGCAAAGCCCCCCAACAACCGTGATTTTCAGTAGGCATAATCCCATTAAATTCACAACATAATCAGAGGAGAATCATTGATGGAAACAAAACAACAATACCAACAAAATCTCCCCAAACCCTTTCTTTAACTAGTTATTAACTTTATTCACCAGTTCAACCGTATCTCATAAAACAAGAGGATATCCACCCCGCATAATGAAAAAGGTGATAGAGCAACGAATTTTGAGCTCCCTACCTCAAAGGTTTTTGAAGAAACCATGACAGTCGAAGAATTCTAAAAATACCCGGGTCGATTTACCACGAATCCTCCTTATATATCCTCTCCTAACACAACCAATGCCAAAGCTCATCATATTTGATATCAACACGCATAGATCTACCCATAATGGGTATAGATCTAAGAAACTGAGATAAGTGGAGGAGTAGATCTACGAAATAAAGCAAGAACGATCACATACCTAAAGAAACTGGCTTTGATTCGCCAAGAAAAGCCTCCATATCCCCTCCAAAACACTTAGCAGAGGTTCTTCTACCTCTAAGGAAGGGTAACACCGAGTTATGGCCGCATAGGGGCATAGACGAACCATTTAGAGGCAACTGAGTTCAGATCCACAATTTTAGAATCTAACTTTAATGGCTTGCACGGTTAGTCCACACGGTTTAACATACCGTGCTTTAATTATGCGTTAGCCACTGCCTCCAACACCATCCTTGCATGGTTTTTCCACACAGTTTATCCATACCGTGCGCAAACTGTGCGAAAGCTATTTCCCTTTAGCATTCCTTAAAAGTCCACCCAAATGCACCCCCAAGTCACCTTGACCTCCCGACACACTTCCAGCACCACATTTCGCAATGGAATGGACCGGAGAGGTCCATGCCATTACATTTATCTCCTTTTATCCAATACCTCTAACCCTAATAGTCATTCTTGGATGATTTTCTTGGCTAGGGATCCTATGATTTGGGGATTTTGGTTTGTAATCTATGTAATCCAAATTATTAGACCCTTTATAGTGGGTTTCATCAAAGGAAACATGGTTAGACCACTTGAGGTAGATGCTTCCATTTCATTTGGTTTAATTTAAGAGATCTATTATTTCTTGAGTTTTCTAAACTCTTGTTTGGGATAGATAATCATGGTTTGGAGTATATAGGTTTTTTTATTAAACCTCCTTCAAATTTGATTGATTTTTAGTTGTCAAAAGGGTGTAATTTTATCCTTGAAATTTTACTTGATGAGAAATGATGTTTATGAATTCCACATGTTTTATAAAATGTCAGTGTTGTTTTTATTAAATAAAATCAATTTTTATGAAATTTTGAGGGAAAAAATGTTTATAAAGTTAGTTTCATTTTGTGTTTAGAGATGGATTTTTTGTTTTATGTGGATGTTTTATGTTTAAAAGCGAAATGAAGTTTCCCTTGAATTGTTTATTTATAATTATTGAGGATTATGATTTTCTATTAGAATTATGGTTTCATCCCATGTTGTTTTAGAAAAAATTATTCTCAAATTAATATGTTATACATAGAAAATTTAAGGTTTGGTTAGAGATGGTGATTTGTAGGTTTTTGATTATACCATTTTGATCCCCATTTTTATTGTCTATGTTGTTATAATATTTGTGATGGATACTTTGTTTTTTGATTAATGTTGTTCTTGTATATTGGGGCTCACTTTTATAGTAGTGTGGGAGGTGGGAATGAAGTTATTATGGTGTTATCCCTAGGGTAATTTTGTTATCATGTGACGAGGTTATTATTCATATCCCAGATCCATTATTATTCTCTGAGGAGATTGAGGTTGATAAGTGAAAATTAGTGAGAAATTTCTTGGATAGTTGTGTTTTTTCAACACCTTGACCCCCTTTATTTGTGCATAACACATTGATTTTGGATTCATCACCAAGAATAATTCTTAGAGAGATTCAGTTGGTGGATGTGTGACTGGTAACCTACCATAATTTAGGTCCATGTTTGCATGTCTTGAGTGGTCCCATTAGTACTTATGGTTTTACCTCATGATATATATATATGTTATACCTCTTTTAGATATTTTTTTATATGTGTAGTTTATTTCATGGATAGAATTATTTCAAATGTTATCCTTTATGGTTTAGTAATGTATTTGGATTGTTTTATATCATATGTTTAATGTATTTATTTATAACTGGTTTTATTCAAGTTGATATCTATAATTCCCTTATTTCCATATGTGAATTGATTTGTGTAATTATCTGTTTTTAAAGGAATTGGAAAATTGGTTTCAAATGGAATGATTGGTTTAAAAATAGGTTTTATAAATATTTTAAATAGTGTGTGGGACTATTTTCAAAAGTGTTGTGATTGAGATAATGTTTTGGTTTCCCTTTGAATTGGATTGGTTTGGAAATTCCAAAAATTCTAGGAAATTGTTTTACCAAGTGAAACTTGTAGAAGTTCAAATTTAATATTTATTTTCTGCAATTATTTTGAATTGAAAATGAAATATTATTTTTTGACACCTTGTTTATTAATTAGCATAATTGTTTTTTAAATAATATAATTTAAATGGAATCATAGTGGTATCCTACTGGCTTTATATCACACCATACACAATCATGTTGGTGATTATATAGTCCAAATGTCTTGTGCAGGTCTTTTTAGGTTGGATCTGGTTCCTTCATCTTTGGAAGCAAATGGTTTTCTGGATCATGGTGATGAATTGAGTGTCATGAGGAGATGGTGATCATAAATTTAATTTTCACAACTAATTGGATGATGATTTTTGGACTATTTGTAATTATATTTTGATTCTTTTATCTTCTAGTATAGTTTTGTAAATATTTTTTAATTGGTTACATAGCTGAGATTCCATTTTTTATGTTCTTATTTATTTATATTATGAACTCTTTAAATGTTGTGTTTATTTGGATTATTGAGGGAGAAACAATCCCCAATAGTTATTTCAAACCACCTCGATGCATTTTGTCAGCTCGAGGGGTTTATAGATTCCACTTAGGTATGTTACTGGCTGATTCAGGCACTAGTTAAGATGGTGACCAATGTCAGTTCATTGAAAAAAGATATCATAGGATCTAGTTTCTAAAAAGGACCTTGTTTATTGAGATTCAAAGTATTGATATTGGTGCATTAGTGGTATAAAGGAAATAAGGTAATAGGGACATGGGTTGTGGGTCCAAAAAAGTGGTTTCCTAGCTCACCCATTAGTTGGATATTGAGTTTCCATGGTAGTCTGAGAGTCTTATTTTAATTGTTGAAGTTATAGTGTGTTTTATTAAGATGTTATGGTGTGAAGTGATATGAATTTGAGTTTTTAGAAGTTTATATGAGACATCATGAGAAATTAAAAATTTCAAAGTGAAAATTGTAAGGATTTTTGGGGGTTCATGATTATGGTCTATTGTTTGTCAAACTGTGTACAAGCCTTGCGGACCATCCATGAAAAACTTCTTGTGGAACTATCATTGTTGGAATAAAATATTAAAAATCATGTAGCCAAACCATGAATAGTGTATAAATTTTAGAATTTTATTTTTTCGATCCACTACTAGTTTGATCTCTTGTTTTTTATAGGGATTGTTTTGGGAGGTTTATGTGATGTTTTTTGGTTTTAAAAGTTGTTGAAAAGAAATTTTATATTCTTTTCTCTCTAGGTTATTTTGAAAATATTATTTTGGTTATATCTATGTCGTTTCATATTGTGGTATGAATATTTTTCTAGTGATTTTTGGTTTTCAAGATGCTTGGTGATTTAGTGACCCGACATGCAATGATTTAGGATGTTCAAAGCACATGTCATATTCTTCATCTCAGTTTAGTTATCCTTAGTCGGTGGAGATTTGCAGTTCCCATTGAATATTTTAGAAATGTTGTTTCTCTATTCCACCCTAATGTTATAAAATAATATGTTTTTTTGCTCCATCATTTTAGATTAATTTTAAATGGAGGGGATTCCCATGAAAGGTTTTCATGTATTTGTTTTAGTTGGTGAATAATATACCTCTTTGGAAACCTAGTGATTTTTTTTGGTGAATATTAATCACTTGGTTCATGAATTTTCTCCTTGGTTTTGAGGTTGGAATGTTTTGTGGAAAATGATTCATTTCTAGGGTAGAGTCTATCTTCGAATTCCCATTTATATGAAGTTTTAAGTACTTTATGGGGGTAAAAAAAGGATGGTGGGGAGTTTGTTACACCTATATGTGTCACTTTTTTAATAGTTAACTTTTTTCTATTGATTTCTATTTTGGGTGTGTTTTGGGTTAGAATTTAGAGTTTTTGATTCTTTTATAGTGGTTCAAATTTAAGGTGAATTGATAGTAAACCATGTGGGTTCCCTAAGGGATTATATAAACACTATTCAATGGTTACACTAGGAGAGAATAGTTAAGGAGAAGAGTTACATAACCATACAACCCATGTTTCAAGATCGTGCACCTATTAATAGATATTTTATGCATGGTTGTCGCATGGTTTAGAAAACCATGAAGGGTAACCATGAGGTCTACTCAAAATCAGGGAATATTTATTTTATATATTTTTTTTTCTTATTGAGGATTCCTCCCCAAGACACCCCCATTAGACACCCATGTAACAAAGACCTCCCATGGGGATTCTTACTCCCTCCATGATCCACCATTAATGGTTTCTAGGTGTTCTATTTTTGGTTCTTCATCCAAATTAATAGGTATGAGCTCATATCTTCTCTTTCTCTAAGTTTCTCTCTTTTTCTTCAATCCCTATACCTGAAAAAGTAATGTTTGGATGATTTTATTTTACATGGTTTCTGGTATTTGAGGATTTTGGTTTTTAATTCTTGTTATCCATAGAAATAGTTCCTTTATATTGGTTTTCATTGAATATGATGTGGTTCTTCCACTTTAGGTATGTGTTTCTGTTTCATTTTCTTTTATTCAAGGGTAATGTTGTTTCTTTCAATTCTAAATTCTTGTTTTTCTATGATAATCATGGTGTGAACCATCTAGAGTTTTCTCTAAAACATCAATTCAATTTTATTGAATTTCATGTGGTAAATGGGCTTTATTTCCTTCTTGAAATGGTCTCTTTGATTCAAAATGGAGTTATATTCACTTCGTATGTTTGATAAAATTCCAAGGTTGGTTTTCCTAATGAAATGCACTTGATTTTAGTGTAATGAGAAAAAAATATTCATAAAGCTTGTTCACCTTTTTATTTAATGAGGGATATATTATTTTACTTGGAGGTTTTATATTAAAAAATGAAATGAAGTTTCCCTTGAATATTGTATTTTTACTTGTTGAGGATTATGTTTTTATTTTAGAATTATTTTGGAATCACAACTAGTTTCGAAAAAAGTAATTCCAAAATGTATATTTTATATGGATAAAAGTGAAGTTATTGTTTGGACATTATGGAATGTTAGTTTTTGATTATTACCTTGTTGATCAACTATGATTTTTTTATGTTGTGGTTATCAATGTGTTGGATGCTTGGTTATGTGATTCATGTTGTTTTTTATGTTGGGAATCATATTTAAGGTTGTACGGGAGGTGGGAAGGACGTGATTGTGATTTTATCTATAGGGGAATACTATTTTCATGTGATGACATTATTGTTTATGACCCACCTCCGTTATTATTCCATGAGCAGAACGAGGTTGAGAAGTGGGAAGTATTGGAGAATTTATTGTCAAGTTGAGGTTTTATAGAAGTTAAAACCTCATTATTTGTACTTAAAACCAAGATATAGGGTTCATCAATGAGGATACTTAGTATAGATATTTATCTTATAGATGATCATTACCCTACCAACAGTTAGGTCTATGTTTTTTTGTCTTGTATGATGTCGTTATTCCTCAAGGATTCACCTCATTCTATGTATCTATGTCATGAATCTTTCAATTATACATTTATTGTGTATAGTTTATTTCTTATATTGTCTTATTTAATATGTGATACTATATGGTATAATCATTTCACAGACTATTTTTTTTCAATCTACTTAGTAGCTTTATTTATGACGATTTTAGGTCATTTTGGTATCATTGTTTCCCTTGTTTCCTTGAGTGTTTTGAGTTGGGTATTTTTATGATTTAAAAGGAAAGGGAATAATGGTATTCATTTAGAATGATTATTTTAAAATATGGGTATTAAATATTTTAAAAAATGTGTGAATTTAAAATTAAAAAATTTAGTGCATGAGATAAAGGTTTGATTTCCCATGGAATTGGATTTGTTTTGAACTAGTAAAAATTTTATGATATTGTTTTACCAAGGAGATCATTGGGGAATGATATATTTTGAATAAATTTTTATTTCATTATTTTAAAGAGAAAATGAAAAAATATTTTTCCATATTTTTTTTCAATATAGTATAATTGTTTTCTTAAATAAAAGGAGTGAAATGGACTCATTGTGTTGTCCTAATAGCTTTATCCCACACCCTACATACTCAAATTAGTGGTTATTATATATTCATTTATTTTATAAGTCTTTACATGTCTTGTATTTTTTGGGATATAGTTAAATATTCCTTGTAAGTGTATGGTTGTTAGGATCATGGTGGAGACATGAGTCTCTTGATCAGATGTTGATCAGACCTTCAATTTGTACAATTAGTTAGATCAAGTTTTTCTACCGCTTTGGTCTTCCGTTTTATTCATTTAGACTCTTTTATTGTATTCTAACTTTGAATTAATTTTTTACTTATCTAAGATTCACTTGTTGGTATGTTTCTACATATTTATTCTTTATCCAATTTGGATGTTGTGTTTTTTTCCTCTTTAGGGTGAAACCGTCCCGAAATTTTATGTCAAATACCCTTGACACTTTTTGTCAGCTCGAGGGGATTATTAATGCTCCTCTAGTATGTGGCTGGATAATTAAGATGAGGACCAAGGTCAGGTTGTTATAAAGTCCAAATGGGTATGAAATTAATTAGAAAATCATAAATGAACATTAACAAATTTTTAAAACAATTTTATAAAATATGGATATGGAATAAAAAGGGGTTTCGACCAAAGAGTGAAATAAAGTTGGGTTTCACTAAAAAAATTATTTTTGAATATAAAGTACATAAAGAGAGTAAAATTAATGGTAAAAATTTATTCACCATAGATAACTATAAGGGAATAAAATACATGAATTTATTGAGAAATATATCACCATTTTCATCATCAAAATCATTATCATAAACAATCCCAATAAAAAATGAGATTGGAAAATCAAACACATATCACTTTTTTAAGTTTTGAATCATAAGACCTATGAAATATAGAAACTTATATGGATATTTATATTGCATAAATTTTATGATAATAATCATACAATAAATTCATGTAAAGAATATAAACCGCACAAAAGAAACAAGTGATGAATATAGAATATGTCTCTCAAAAATAAAATAGAGATTAGAAATCTCCCACCATAAGTATTGAATTCTTTCAAACACGTTCAAAACTACAGTATAATAAACATCGGTTTATTATAAATATTTTATTTTACCAGAATTATATATATCATATGATATATGATTTAATTATGAACTTTATTAATAATTTTTAATCAATTCCTTCATAAAGTTGAGTTTCAGGTACTAAGAAATTTATTTTTCATTTATGTTTTGATTTGGTGTTTTCAATATTTTTAAATTTATCTTGGTTTTATTATATCCATATTTTTAAAAATTATATAAAAATCCTATATATTCATTATAATTTTTTTAGTTAATTCTATAGAATTTTGAGATAAAAAATGAAAAACAATGCTCATGGAGATAATAGGTCGTGTGTATACAGGAACACAATTTTCATTTCCTTGAAGGATGGAATGAAAGAACAAATCACAATGCTTTGGGAGGAGGAAGTACACTGTACACATGAGCGATGCTATTATATTCCCACAAAATATAATGTCAGAAGGTATATTTGATATTATAATTCAAATAGTATATTTATATAAAAAAATATAATATATAAACATTAAATTCATCATTATATCCACTCGTGAGAGGCATTGATGGAAAACAAATAAATCGATTCGTGAGGCGGTAGTGCATAGTGTACCCAATCCACAATTTTGTTTTCTATTTTATGGAAGTCGAGATAGAGGTAGGTTATGAAAAAAAAATTATAACAACTAAATATATGTTATAAAATAGTTTTATTATATGATAATTATTATGACATGAATATAGGTAGTAAGATAAGAATTGAAATTTAAGAGCATAGTGATTATAATTTCCTTTTGTTATAACAACCTTCATTGGATCTCTTATTAAGGACCCCATGGTTGCTATTTTGGGAAGAAAATAAGAAATATATAATTTAATATTATATTGGGAATTATTTTTGTAGGTTTTTGGGGATCCAATGTGATTAATAGGTGTGAATAATTGAAGGGAGGGAGTTCCCTTCAATAAATGGGGAGGATTGAGATTTTTTTGTAAATGCCCAAAACAATTCAATAATTTTATGTCAATATAACCCAAAGTGCCTAAAAAATTATATAATAATTGTATTTAATGGAATATATAGTCTATTAAAACCTAAAATAGAATGAAAAATAATGTTTTAAACATGCTATTACCTATCTTTTGTGTTTACTTAATTTTACCAATTTAGTTTTGACAATGGTACCTTGTATATTTTTGTTTTCCTAAGTAAATTATCCTTTACGAATAAATTTAAAATTAACCATAGTAGATAATTTGTTAAATATTATTCTAAGTATGATATAAGTTTAAAAAAACATTTATATGGAAAATTAACCTTAACACAAGGGCTTGTAACGTACAAAACCCCGTTTTAACCTTAATTGCGGTAATTAATTTTTATTACATTTATTATATTAATGACCAAAAATTAATTTGATATTATTATATAATATAATTTATTATGATTTCAAATATTGGATCAATTTTATAAAATTAAAATCATACAGGTAACAAAATTTAATTTATGAATAACCCCACAGATGCAGCAAAAAAAGATTTTCCATAGAGAGAATTTTTGAATGTATAGAATGTTTTAATATAAATGTTCTATGAGAATTTGATTTTAATGACATAAATTGGATTAATAAATATATTATTGAAAAAATATTACATTTAAAACCATATTAAAATTAAATAAACCTTGACAATTATTTAAATGAAATAGTATTTTCAATAAAAAAAATTATTTTTTTATTATAAAATGAAAAATAAATATTTTAAGAAAATTAAACTAATTAACTAAAAGATATTTTTGATATGTATATTTAAAAAATTAATAAAATTTGTTGAAAGAAATTTTTTAATAGTGAAAAATTTTGTATATTATTTTTTCACAGAATGAAATAAAAACATTGTTTTGAGAAAAAACATATTTTAAAAGCATATAAATACATTACTAGAAATTAAGTATTTTTTTTATCAATATGTGTTATTTATATAAAACCATTATAATTAATATTTAAAATTTGTTTATTCCTTTTCATTAGTCTAGTTTTAATGTATTGATTATAAAGGTCATGTATGAAAAACAATATTTATAGTATATTGTGCTTCATTATAACTCTATAATGTATGTAACATAAGCTATTGAATAGATTAAATTTATTTAAAAAAATATTTCATAAAATATAAGGTTGTTACAAAGTAACCATGTATTTTTTTTGTAGGACTACATATGGTATATAAATGTAAGAACTCAATCTTGGTGGTCGGCAATCACCTTATAAGAACAACACATTTCATTGCTATCAGGAATGCTTTCTCTATTGAACAACATGATAAGTTATACATAAGGTAAGTGATAAGACTATATAAATTTACACTCTCCACTATATCTGACCAAGATATGAGGATTACATTATGGATATGGAGAATCCTTCAACAAGCAGTAAATATAGTGTTTAGGTTCTGTACTACTTATCACCCTCTGATGGATGGTCAGTCTGAGAGAACCATCCAAAAGTCTAGAGTACATGGTGAGATCTTTCCCATATAAATATAAATATATATATATATATATATATATATCACATTAAAAAACATTCCAAGTATGTTCATATTGACACTATCCCTAATTAGAGTTCTCATATAAAAAATTTCATTCTTGTTTTCAAATAACACCTTTTTAGGCTATATATCTGAAGAGGCATAAAACTACAAAATAAAAGGATAATGTTGGTTATTAGAAGCTTACAAGACTTAATATTATCAAGGTGATGAAATAGAAGGTTCATGAAATTCAACATCATATGACATCTATACAAAGTTTATAGAAAATCAATTTAAGAAATTTTCAATGAGATCTATAGTTTTTTTCCAGAGATTAGGCGTTTTTTCATATATATCCATGGAATAATGTCATGAGGTTTGGGAAGGAGGGGAAAAATAATATAAGATACACCATCCCCTTTTAGATACTTGATAACATTAGAGGTTTGACCTGTATACCTGATCAACCAACTAACACTTCCCTTGTACATGATGTGTTCCATGTATCTCTCTTGAGGAAGTAAATACGAGAACCATATTAGGCACTGAATCCATATGTAGTACTATTAGGGATTGATCTATTATATGAGTATATTCCATTAAAGATTTTATATTATAATGAAAAGTTTCAATGAAACAAAAAAATCACCTAGTAAAAGTGTTTTGGTGAGACACATGTTTGAGGAAGCAAAATGGGAACTGGAAGAGGTTATCAAACTTAATGACCCTAATCTATTCTAGTGTAAAAAATGAAATTTTGACGGAAAAATTCCTGAAGGGGTGAATAATTTCATGTCCCAAAATTATATAAATGAAGTTCCATTTTGATTGAGTAAATTATTTATAGTTGTAAAGAAAATACTTGGATTATTTTGGACTGATATAGAATGTTGTATTTAAAATACCATTAATAATATTTTTTTATAATATAGCTATTGTACAGTGACCATTCATATTAGTTTATACTAATGATTATGATATAGTCCAATTGATATATATTGAATAGTATATTGCCTCAACCAGTTGGATATTACCCTATGAAGCCCATATGTTGGAACATCTGAGTGAGGTAACATCACTGGAATTTACCCTTGACCAATCCAAATCCATGATTCATCAAGAAAATACATGAAAAAAACCATTTATGGGAGAATTTCAAGCATATAGAGATCATGAACCCAACTATGTCCATCAAACCACCTTAATAAAGTGCCACCATCACACACTTTACCCTTATGGTGTACCCTAGAATAATAAGTGGATATATTTGTATACCCTTCTAATATGAACATATATATATTTTCTTTTTAATTAAATAATGATTATTTTTATCTATTTTTATTATTACTTTATGAATGATTTTATATTGTGTTTGTTAAAAATTATATTTTGAAATTATCAAATCAAAATTTTATGTTTGGGAAATATATAGTTTACATTATGACAATATTTTGATAAATTCACCAATTTTTGAAATAAAAGAAATTTTAATAAAATATTCCTATTAGGTAATATTTATGTAAATATAAATTATAATATAATTCAATGAAAAAAATGTTATTTTTATAAGGGTCATCAAGTTGTTAATATCATACAAAATAGTATTTTGTAGTGAATATATATTTTTATTTAAAATTGAAAATCATTATATTTAGAAAATTATTTTATAAAATAAATATTATTTTTAAATCATCAAAAAAAATTAATAGATGGTGAATTTTTCATAATTTTCATAAATAATTGAATTTTCGAGTAAAAATAAAAAATGGTATAAATATAAAGTTTGTATAACGACATCATAATGGACCAACCGTGATGTAATTAATGACATAACTTACATCCATGTCAATATATATATATATATATATAATTTAAAATAATTTAATTTTTTATTTTACATACTTAATTTTATAGACACATAATCCTACAATCCATTTTTAATTTAATAAGAAGCCACTTTTTGTGAAAGTGGGAACCATACAAGGACATCCACATATCACCAGCCTATACGCCAAAATTAAAAATTCAAAAAACACTGCTAGAAAACTGTACTTCTACTTCTGCCTTCTAATAATCCACAAAAATAAAATTTCAAAAAATAAGACATCATCACCCATCAATAAATGAGTCATCACGATCCTGTCACCTTGCGTCTCACAGCCTACCTCGAGTCACACACCTAACACAACAAACTATCCACAACAAACTAGAACACTGAAGAGCTACACCTACATCCATCATCACCATTGAAGGAATCACCATCACCTTCTTCACATCATCAAATCACCAAGGTCTTCATCCTCTATGCCTCATCATCACTAACCACTCTGAGCCAAACACATTCAATTATGAAATAATCGCCATCACCTGTATTTTATTTTACGGGTTTGAAATCGATTATTTAGGAACATGGCCCACTCCCACATTCCCAATGGTGTTATTTTAACGTCACTGGTTTGTGGCCTTATAAAATATTGAAAAAAATATATTTTGAAGACACCATGAGAATAAATTTCAATTGTATTGTGGTTTTGATTATTTTATTATATTGAGTCCAAATCCCAAGTTTATAAATTAATAAAGAATTACCCCCTCTATTTCTATAAATATTCATCCAAAATCCCACTACACATCACTAAAAACTAATTTATCATGATCTTCCTACACCTATACATATTTAAATCCCAATTTTTTTTTCTCAATATCTTAAGATTCTCCTCCCAAGCTTTTAGAAGTGCTCTCCCAAGGTAAGAGATTCTCTCCTCCTCATTCGAGCACTTTCTTTGCATTATTTCATTTTATTTCGAATTTTTCATGTTGGAATTTATTTTTAGACATCCATTTTACCATAAATATAATTTAAAATTAAATATTGACCATATTTCACTCTCATTAAACCATTTTATGAATCTATATGTACAGTAGTTATACTACCGAAATTATCCTGTGAATTTTCCCACACCAAGCATTTGGGTAATGAATACCCATCCCCATTTCCACTTAAGGGTATTCATGAAGATGTACCAATATTTATTTTATTGTGGAATTCTTAGGATGTAACCCATAATTTTTAATCATTGCATTAAAATTGATGAAATTAATTCTTATATATTGTGATCTATGAGGAACACTAATTCATGTACATGATATGAATGTGATGGGTTGACCTAGAATTATATTTCCCTAAAAGGAATTGGTAAATTTTTTTATCATGTGAAATACCATTTACAATCAATGGTAGGTTTCACTATTAAAACTAGGTTATGATTTCTTAGTGTTTATCCTTGAATTTTGCTTATGATGAAATGTTCTATGTTGTTTCCACATTCATTTATTTCCTTGATGTTATCATGTTATATCACGATTCAATGTTCATATTTAAGATTATCACTGTTTATGTCACCTTGATATACCACTTTAATAACATGTATTATGTTTACATTTTTATGATTTGATTATTCCAATACTATCCTTTATATATGCCCACTTTTTAATATATGTCCCCAAGTTATCTTGTGAAATTTTAGAAGAATGAAGTATTTTTAAGAGCATGTAAATGAGTTTTAAAAAATGTTTTATCATACTTCTTTCATGTTATTAAGTTATGTATCCAATTACCCAAATAATATAAAACTTTAAATCTTTTTGGAATTTAATAAGTGTTTTTTTAAATAATAAATCACAAATTATGGTTTATAAAAGACTTGAGTTATCATAATAAGATACTGCTGATGGAAACAGGTATGGAGACTCATGTGTTTAATAGATATCATGGATGATTATTTTATAGAGGAAACAATTTTTTTACAATTAGGGGCTGTGGAATTTATGATTTTTGTTAATTTAGAAAGGCATATAGGGTCAAAATTTGTGACAATACATATAAGGATCAAGTTAATGAAACATTTAGAGAAACTCTAAAAGAATTTTGAAGGATATATAGAAGAATTTGTCAATGAATTTTTAATTTTTTTATAGTTGATGTTACATGGGGTGAAAATGAATGATATTTTTTTAAAAAAAATGTGTTTTAGAATATATCATGTCATGATTACGCTCCACTGGTATCCCCTAAGTTGGTAGTAAAGACAAGTATAACCTTAGAAGTTGGTGACTATCATCAAGGGTATAAAATGCATACAAATGGGAGAAATTACCCCCTTTATATAAATTTTATAAATACTATATAATGAGTAATACACCAATAATCATAATCACATTGGAAAAAAACCAATCAAAATGAAATAATGAAATTTTATACATACCATCAAATAATAGGAATACCAATAAAAAATCCTAGGTAGTAACCACAAACTCCAAAAACATTTAAACGAACACTTTGAGCTAGTAAAACTCAACTTGATCACCTACTAAATCATATTGTATTGAATATTTGGGGAGAAAACAAGTATACTCAATATAATCCTTCCCAAAACCTTAGATGGAAGCATAAAAGTCTCCTTAAACCCATATAAAATAGAACCTACTTATTACCTTAAAAGGAAAATATATATCCCATCCTCAATATGGATAAATAAAAGAGTAACAAATATAAGTATATATATCCATATCAAATAATATACATAACATAAGAACATTATACTCAGTTTCCCACTGTTTTTTCACTCCCATTCAACTAAACCAAATGTAAAGTGCTATAACACCTTCAAAAAATGGTGTTACACCTTGTGCACACATATTACATTTCATACTACTCCCCATTAACACATATCAAATATCCTCCCATCCATAACCAAGAGTATGACCTAAATCCACTAAAATCTATGTATCACATATTATACTTCAATTCATCACAACCCATGTATGTACACTGATAGTAACTATACTCACTACAACTAGAATACATGTATATACTATAAAATCAAGAAACTATAGCCTTCATACAAATTTATACTAAAATAGTTATCCATCACAGTATTTATATACATGTACCATATACCTTAATCCATTAAAATTCTAAATATTACTATAAATCATGCATTATATAATGGGAGAATGGAGATGAGAGTGAAGTCAACCATCTGTTCCCTCATTAACTATAATGTTTGAGAAAATACACATAACCCCAAAAACTATGGTACTGGATTCACACTCTAATCAGTAGGTGGAGCGTATGAAATTATAAAATATAATGAATAGTATATCACACCAAAAACTAAGGGAATCTACCCAGCCTTAAATTCAACTACACCTATATTCCCAAATGACACATGACTGCCACTACTAATGTAATGGAAAAAAGATCACATAGAAGCACACATGAGTTAATAATTTATCATAATTAATCTTATCTATTTAGTAATAACAAATTTCCAACTATTCATTAAAATCCATTATACATTTTGGTTTAATCATTTCATTTCATTACAAGCCAACACGATTTATAATTTTCATTGCAATTTCCAAATTTTTATCCCATGATCAATGGGAATTAATCAAACCATCCCATAATATATGTATTCTAAGACTAAACCTGAAATACCTCAATTAGGAATGCACCACTGATGAAAAATAAGACTATAGGAGGATGATAGAAAAAACAACAAACAACCATCAGAAAAACCAACCATCAAAATAAAAAATAAAAAAACGACATACAAGCTCATCTCTAAACCCATACCAATCAACCTTATAAATTATTAACACTAATAATCAGTAAGAATAAATCACAACATTGAACCAATTCCATTTAATTAGACATCAAACTCCCATTAATGAATAATCAATAATGAAGATCCTTCCTCAACATGTTATATCCACTCTTAGAATAATATACCAACCAAATCAGTTTCACAATAATTCATATAAAGGGATCAAGAAAGATAAATCACATAAATAAAAATAATATTTTTCCAATATAAAAAAATCATGGGGAAACAATGACTATTTCCTCAAGAACACATTCCAATAAAACAAGAATGAAATCTCATAGCCACAAACATTTTTCCCTTATAAATAAAATTTTTATTACATTTTTGAATAAAAAATTCATTGTGCATAGTTTTCCATAAGAAATAATTTAACACTAGTAGATAATAATATATAATAATTAACCATAAATATTCTTCAATAAATAATTTAATATTAAATATGTTTCAAGGAAATATGGTAATTAAATTCACATGAATCATTCATTATTCACTCCATCTTTACCATCATTAAATTATTTTAAAAAGTTCAATTTTAGCAACTATGATAAAAACTAGAATAATTAAAGAAAAATAGATAAAATACTATCAAGAAAATGTAATGAGGAATAATCAAAATAGAACCACCATAGGAAATAAAGATACACTTTAAATTATTTCTTGATTCTAGTTATTATAATTATTATGGTTAACTCCAGTTTTATCTATAGAAACTGAAGCATGATATTCCCACACATGCACACAAGAAAGAAAATACCATAATTCCAATACCATGATATGGAACATTAAACATTATATGAGATAAACAAAGAACAATTACAAATAATCAACCAATTATCATGTAAGGGGTATTTAATTTTTAAAGACATATTCCTATAAATAAATCATTCATTAATGAAAAAAAGAATCCATACCAAAACTGAGGAAACACACATCCATAAAATTTAAAGAGAGAATGATTGAGAGA
This sequence comes from Viscum album, assembly GCA_963277665.1. Lineage (NCBI taxonomy): Eukaryota > Viridiplantae > Streptophyta > Magnoliopsida > Santalales > Viscaceae > Viscum > Viscum album. Next base: position 110,531,545 of record OY728142.1, read on the forward strand.
AGAACCTATACAGTGGAGGGAAAAAACACCTCATATCGCCAATATACTGATCTTTATAATTTAGGTTCTATATCCTAACAAATTGGACATATAGACTTTTAAATAAGACCACAAGTATCAAAGGGTTTGAAAGAGAAAGGATAAATTAAGGCTATTTTTAGGCACATAAGAATTGAAATATGATATATTATAATAACACTACAACACTATCCCATTAACCACACCATAACCCCAAGGGTTTTCACCAAAACAATGATGTGAAAAGGGTGTATAGGTCCTAAATGTTTCAATATCATCTCACCCTCCAAAATCCATGCAACAATACTCTGATATCTCCTCCCAATTCTATAGAAACACAATGGTGTAGCCCCTATACCATACCACAACTATGCCTTAGAAGGTATATAAGAAGCCATATCACATGATTTCTATGTCAAAACCTTGAACAGCACCCCACAACTATCTATACTGGGGTAGAAACACCAAAACACTGCACCCAAAGCATCCATAACACAGTGGTAATGACTACTCCACAAATATCACCTCCATAATTATACTATGATTTAATCCAAAGGAAAATTTCCTAATCCTTGTTCTTGGATGAAAGATATTATTAAACATCACTTTCAATCTTCCATCCCATACTAGACACCTCCAATCATAAAGATCTTAATGGAAGGGATTTAGAAAACTAATCCCTTACACAAGACACTTCTTAAACAATTATCATCAGTGAAAATTTATAACAAAACCTATAAAGTGAAGAAATGGGAATGAAACAACGACCCTGAGAGATGTACACCTCCCAAGGTTCACTTTATAAGAAGATAAACACACACAAATCAGTGGAAAATGGTGTTTAACCATAAAACACAATCCATAATCATATAAATCATCAAGGGTAAAATATAACATCTCAAAAAAGATCATACATAACAAAAATATGGATATTAAACATTCATCTTTGAATCCCACTCCCATGTAGTCTAATATGAGACAACAATCTTCCACATGAAATGAATGAAAGGAATATTATAGTCATGCAACACCTTACCCTTATGGTCTTGGTTCTCAGAAAAATACTCTTCAATGATTTCACCGTCTTTAAATCCTTGTATTCCATAGTCAATGAAATTTGAATCATAATGAAGATACCATAAGAGTTTTGGCACATGAAGGATCCCATGAATCCACATCTTCAATAGGGGAAGTACTAACTGATATGTAATAGCTCCAAGACATGTAAACACCTCCAAATTTACAATAAATCTAGGATAAATCTTTCTCCCATGATCAATCCTTTAATTATATTAATGATGAGATAACATTAACGACATATGATCTACAATATTGAACTCTAAAGGCCTACTTCTATGATGAAAGGAAGAATCTTATCAATCCTATACTGCATTCATCCACCTATGAATCATTGTTACCTTTTTAATGAAACAAATCCATTTTCCACTAAAACTAGCAGCCAAACCGATCTTATATAGTGTCTTAAGGGACATCCGTATCCCCATGAGTGGGAAACTAGTGTTTTGGTGTCATGAAAATATACATTGGGAATAATTCCACACACTAAATTATAATGGACATATCCAAGATCCCACATATAAATCTAGCATAACCCATACTAACAGTGAACATCCATCCCAATAATGTCATTCAATAAAATATAAATTAAATAATAAATTAGAGTAACTAAAAACAATCATAAGTAATAAATTCCATACACACATGACATAAAAAATAAATTGAATATAAATTAGGAATGCACATATTCAAAATAAACCATAAGAATGGATGTAACTTTCATTGTTGATACATTAAGTCTCAAGATAAAAACAAAACATCCCCAACTAGCCAAAACCATTTTACAAAACCCTTGATCACTAACCATCAATGGATAAATCCAAACATTAATATTATAAAAACTTAACCAAGGCACCTAAATAAAAACATTGAAGATACCTATTTTATATTTGTGTATATAAGGTCTAAGAAAAACATTCCTAACAGGATTTCACTAAAGTGTTTGTACCATTTACATTAATAATAAAATATTATTAATTTTTGTTTTAAAAATGAACATAAAAATATTGTTTTCAAATTTATCTAGGATAAAACCAAATATAATTTAACAATTCCTTTTATAAAATCCCCCCTTCATTAAAATTAAAAAAAAGAAGGTTGGGAGTTTTTCTCCCAGAGCATGGTAAAAAATTTAGAAACAAATAAGGATCATCTAGGGAAAACCATAGTTTTTTTCATCCAAACCATTTAATAATGGAATTTCATTAATCAAATGTTTTAGTCCACGAATAGAGGATATTTAAATATAAACCCAAAATATAAAATTTATTTCCCTATTTATAATTTTTTTAAATTACCTTTTTATAAAACAAAATCACTTTTCTTTTTTAAAACCTCATTTTCCAAATCATTTAAAAAATAAATTTGAACAGTATGCCTAATTCACAAAAAAAAACAATCACAATATTCTCCCACATATCAATAGAGCATATAAAAATTGATATCCAAGGAAGTGGTGCCATTAGAAACAATCAAGGAAAGGGGATACAAAAAAGGAATATGAAACAGAATCCCCTAAGTAATCCTAAAAGGATCTAAACATCATCTAAAACCTCTGAAGGACTCACGTAATATGGTAAAAATTGGTGAAAAAGAATTAGTCTAACCTACCAAAACATACCCATGTGCTAGAAAGCCTTGTTGAAATATTTAATAATAAAACTACTAGAGAGTACGTTGCTACCATGATCCATAATAAAACTAACTACCCCATTGTATATAACTAATTTGGTATAGTTAGTAAACACTAACTAGATAGTACAAAATCTATAATATGTTTTCACCTATCCCTACCCTTAAAAAATAACTTATGATATTATATGACATATATCAATAAATTATAAGGAATAAATAATCACATATAATAAATATTAAGCATTTGAAATTACTCACACAACACATCCTACACCCCTTCAAAAAAATCACCTTTTCCACAATAATTCCTTAACATAAGTATGTATATATCTATAATAACTTCCCCTAATGGGTCTCAAGTCATTAAAAAACAATTAAACTAAATGATATCAATTGAGGGGCTCACCCACTTTGGAAAACTTCTTAACATGCCAAACAAACCATAAAAATGATCATAATTTAAAGACACTTGTACGAAATTGATAAATCATTTGAAACCAAATTTAAATTTTCCCTTTCTAAATTAAAACCACATAAAATCATTTTTGAGAATCAATTTGATAAAATTACCCAATTTAATCTCATTTATTTATTAAATGATGTTAAACACCCTAGAACATTTTATTCAATTTTTAATAACCTATTAGTAACAATTTTAAAAACTTTTAGCATTCAAAACACAAGTTAGTAACTGCGAAAAACCATTTTAAACCATTATGAAAAGTCTACCTCCATTTAAAATAATTATAAAATAATAAAAAATTATATATAATCACAGTTAATAAAATATCATCTAAATCAGTAAGCATTCAATGCCATGGAATTTAAAATATAGACAAAAAATCACCAACCTCAAAAGGTGAAACCTTCCAAGGACCCTTCCAAAATTTATCAACTATAGTGAATAATGATAAAAAAAATCAATAACACGTCCAATATAATCATTAAAAAATAAATCCTATAATTGTAGTCCACTATGATCTCTATATGTGGATGAACAACCCAAGGATTCATGGGAGACATCCAATTCAATAGAAAATGTAGGGGAAAGACGAAGAAGATGAAATAATTATAAAAAATGGATTATCAGAGATAAAAAACCTTGAAATCATGTAATAAGCCCCAAAAAATATGAATAAGAAAGGGTGGGAGAGGATCTCTATCGGTGCGCTTGGTCTATCTAATAAATGAAGGGGGAAAAGGGCCATAATCCCTAAAAATCCGGCTTGTAAAAAAGGGACTTTTATAATTTTAATGAAATGTGGGTATCACGCATTATAAAGATTTATAGTTTAGTAAACATTACACTAACTATGATACTTTCAAAGCCTAAGGATAATTTTATCACATAGTTTCCCTAAGAAACTTTTCACATGTAGACTTACTATGCACTAATATTTCCAAATAGAACTATCAATAACCACAACACCTTGCCCGATTTCTCTTAGAGCTAACATGATTTGATCCAAACTGTGTGATAACTATTCAATACAAACTATTCATGTTTAAAATGATCTAGAAAGGTTACTTTTCCATGGAAATTTCATGTTTTCTACTAGTTTATGCTAAAAACCTCACAAAAGAAGTAAATTTCTTGAATTTAAAAGAATTTTAAAAAAAATTCTTTAAAAATTTAAATTAGAACAAAAAATAATATAATATTAATAAATATCAATTGAAAAAAACTTTATGGTGTCCAGATTCTACCCACCATGAAACTTTCTACCACCATAAATTATTTGATTACATTGTATGGAAGGGTAAAACCTCAAAATATTCCAATGAAAAGGGAAACTCTTCACATTCTCAATTCCTCAAGGTAAGAAAAATTAATTCACGAAATTCCTAAACATCACCGAGAACAAGCAGACACATCACCATCAAGAAAAATTCTTAAGATAATAAATACCTAGTATAGGTTTCCCCACTATTTTGAATTCTTCAAAAGTGGTGGAAATAATGGATAACTGATCGAGGAAAACACAAGAGATTTCAGCATCCAACCTACCATGATTCCTAAAACAAGGAAAAAATTATCAACAATCACCAAAAAACGAAACTAATAATCGAAAATACCATCACTCAAGAAATTTGAGACCAACTTTAGGCATCCCAACTAATTAAAATTTATATAAAATTGTGGAAAAATTGATAATTCCCCATGAAAAATGAGTGTATTACCCAAATGATTAAAATTCCTTGAATTTCTATCGATGGAAAAAATGAATGGTATCAAACATAATCACTTAATAATAAACCATATCACAACCATCATATAGCCAAACCCAAGGATCATCCAAATAATGAAAAAAGGCCATCCATGAACTACTATGGCCCATATCACCAAACTGAGAAAGATAACTAAAAAACCATGCTTCAAATAGGTAAATGGCATGGATTTTAACCATTATTATAAAAAATAAATTAATGGGGTGATGTAGGATCTTATATATTGGTCATTATATCATGGATAAACCAATAATATCCTCACCAAAACTAGGTAGTGAATAATCTCAACCAGATCCACATCAATACCAGTCAACCAAACCACACAACCATGACTCACCCATATTCTAACCATGGTACATACAACTATAGAAATAATGACATGTTATAACCAAGTATCAAAACTACACACTGAGGAATAAGAACAACTACCATAAAAAACACCTTACTAATTAGAACCAATAATAATGAAACATAAACCAATTTATGAATATCTAATAATATTATATTCAAAAAACTTTAATCCTTGAAGATTTTATCACCACAAAAACCCAAATTTACTCTATGCCACATGAGCATATATACCCTAATAAAAAATCTACTAAAACTACTCCAGAAACCTCCTCCTACAAAATCATTTAATAAAACCTTTCGAATAACACCCTAAAGAACCTTAAGAACTATGAAGAGGATGGTGACTCAAGAAGTGATATGACAATACGATCCTGACTCCACCACTCTATTCCGAGTCTAGATGATGAAAAAACTATATGACTATAGATTTTTCTAGTATATCATAATTCAAGATGGGTTTTTCCATTTTATAAAGTAATTTATGTGTTTCATTTACCATTAATGTGGATTAATTCATTTTCCATGACCCGACATCCATGGGTAATGATTATTTTCATCTGACCCCAAAAGTCTCCTATAAAAGCATGGATTCCTTCCCAACACACCACATGCTATTACTGACCATGGACACTTATCATACTAATGACTATCCTTACAGAAAAACACATGTTATTTCAATTTTCAATATCATCACTCACATATTCTCTAGGAAACATCCAAGAAGGTCACCATCCAAAAAATTCTCTTAGACAATCTTTCTTAACTAAGAAGTTCAATTAACGTAGGATACTACAAGTAAAGGGATTACTTGTTGAGATGAGTAGTAAAATTTAGTCTTTTAAGTACCAATTTTCATGGGGTGTTACTCTCCCACCTATTAAAGTATAATTCATCTCTGTTGACCCCACACCTCAATCCTTATCAGGGCCACTGCACTTCAAGCTAGTTTTTGACTTTGACCCCATTTTGCAATGAACCATCCTAGGATACCACTGAAACTAGTATATGAATTGATCCATAAATGAAACAAGAACACAAAAAACATTTTAAAAACATTATTCCCTAAAAATAGTTCCCTTTAGAAGGGAGTTTTAAATAATTTTATAGAGACAAAAATGTATTTGAAAACAAACCATCATCATTTGAACCCATTTTAGGCTATTTATAGTGTCCATAAAATCCCTTTTAAAAAATCACCAAATTTGAAATTTGTTTCAGAAAATCCCCATATCCTTTTAAATAATACATTTTGTTGAAAATAGAGAATCAATTTTTCGTTCAAATGGATTTTTCCAAAATCCATAATGAATCCAACCACTTCAAAAATGTTTCAAATAATATAAGATTATTTTTCTATAGAAATCCTCCACTGCTATTTTCAATAAACCAAAAAATTTACTAAAATAATATTTTAATTTTAAAATCAATATTCTCAAATATAAATTAAATGTGAAGATATGAAATATTGAAAACACTCCCTAATCAAGTTGGTTTTAAATTAATTCATTCCATAATATATTACTTTCTTTAAAAAACCAATTTTTAAAAATAATAAAACCAACCTTTCATAACAAAATACTATATAGAAATTCATAACAAATCAATAATTCCTTATCCAAAATATAAAACCACTATGAATACTCTATATTAATCTTCACATGAATGGAATAAACCAGTTGAGATAATTTAGAAAGTAGGGTAATAAAAACAACAATTCAAGTTTGAAAGTAGGGATATAAAAGGTTAACCATATTGGTTAGGTAACCACGATCCAACCATGTAAAACTATACTATCATAGTTACAGACCCATACACATATGCTTTTCATTATTTTATATACTATATGAACCAACTACGTGGATATTTATCTATTCCCCTTTTCATCGCAAAATCCTAATGTGGTCCCCAAAATCACCGATATGATAAATGAGGATCCAAATATCACTAAATAATATAAAAAATAGATAATAATAAAAAATGAACATGAATTTAATATTGAAACATAAAATACCCATGGAAACTCAAGACTCTGGGTGAGAAATAAATCATGAAACTATCCCCATACATACATATTGAGTTTTAAAAGTCTTATCTCTACACAACATGGAATAAAAAAAATACTAGTATGGGTATCAGGAACCTATAACATAAAAAAATATTAGTTCTAATAGCATTTTTAATGAATTTTCCTAATATGCCACTGAAACTATCACCTAATGAAATATTCTAGGGGGGTCGAGTGGAATTCCCTAACCCTAGGGCTAGAGACCAATGATTTAGTAATAAGAGAACATAAATTGGAATAATTTTACCACATAAATCCAAATAACCACATCCATGATCCCATTTATAAATTTGACATGACCCAACCCTATATTAGAAGTCCATAAAAATTAAAAAAAACAAATTTAATATAAATGAAATAATAAATCTATGTAACTGACAAAAAACAATAATAATAACCAAAATAGAACATGAAAAATAATCTAAAAAAGAGTCATATATATATATAATAATCTAAAATAAATAATTTATCTTGTAAAAATGATTCATAAAGGTTAAAGATAAAAACCAAACATCCCTACCCAACTCTATTATCTCAGTGTGTCCTAAAATCACTGACCATATCACATAGCTAACCATAAAAAATATATGACAAGGACAACTACAATAAATAACTATTCAATAATCTTTTAAAAAAATATAGGTGCTACATATATCAAATGGTGTATGCAGGGTTTGAGAAAAATAAACCCAGTTGGATTCCACTAAAGAGTTTGTGTCTTTTCCATTGGCAGGATCATTTCGTCAATTCCAGTTTTAAGCATATATATAAAAAAATAGGGGTTTCAAAATAGTTTTTGAGAAATAAAATATCATGAAATAATTCCTTTTATAAAACCCACCTTCTTTAAAAGGATAAAAAATAAGGGGAAACGTTTCCTAAACTAGGGTAAAATCTTAGTCGAATGTGTGGCTCATCTGACCTAATACCATGGTTTTTCATCCCAAAAAATAAATAATGGTTATTATTTTATATATATTTTGAACCATGAAATGACGAATTTTAAATTTTTACTGAAAACATACAATTTCATCAACTTTTCCAAAAACACTTTTCAAATTACCATTTTATAAAACAACATGACTTTTAATTTTTAAAAGAAAATACCCCAATTAATTTAAAAAATAAATTTCGAAAGTAATCCCAAGCTATAACCAGAACAAGAGAAGAACAATAGGTACCCAAATATTAATAGAGATTATAATGGTAGACAGCCAATCAAGGGGTGTTGTGAAAAAAAATTAATGGTAGGGGATACAAAAATGGCATATTCAATGAAATCCTTTATGTCTACATAAAAAGGATATAAACATCATGGGACCTCATAGTAATTAAGAACAATAGTTCTAACTGGAGAAAAAGAGTCAAGTTTGACCTATAAGAACCTTCTCATGTTTCTGAAAGCTGCATTGGACTATTTGAGAATAAAATATCCAGTGAGAACACTCCTACCAAAGGACACAATAAATCCCACTACCCCTTTTAGTATGGATAACATAGTTTATTTATGTTACATTCACTAGCTAAAAAATAATATATAATAGGGATTGCACTTATTCCAACATCTACATAATAAACTAGGAATCCACATGACATATATATATGGGAAGATATAAATCAACTATTACATATAACAAATACAAATAATTTGAAATTAACTCATGCTAAAATCCCACACCATCACCAAAAACCCCATTTCCAAAATCATGAATATGAATAAATAAGAACAAATAAATATAATGATCATCCCAAGGGGATCAACCCATCACAGTAAATGATAATCTATGAGATCATTTACTGGAATCAACTACTTTAGAAAAAATTTTAAGCTGTCAAATGGTCCATTAAGAAAAAAATACCTAAAATGATTAACAATTTCACTAACATTTATAAATAATTTTAAATCCCATTTAAATCTTACCTTTTTTACATTCAAATCATATAAAACCACTTTTGAAAACAAAGTTTAGAAATCCTACTAATTTATCCCATTTATGACCTAAACAAGATGAAACAACTGAGAACATTTCATTCAATTTAAACAATCCTTTTAGGAATCATTTTAAAAACACTTGGAACTCAAAAAAATATTTAAAAAACAAATAAAAACATTTTAAACCCATATTCGAAGCAATACTACCTTTAAAAAATTACTCAAATTACCAAAACTATTAAATTTTAGAATACATAATAAAAAACATTTAAATCACCAAGAATTAAATGATTTGGAAATTAAAGGAAATATAAAAAAATAATTCCTCAAATAGAGAACTCATTTTGAAACCATTTAATAATGTGTAACTTATGGTGGATAATTATTACCAAAGAAAGATAATTTTCTATATAATTCCATGAAACCAAAAATAGAATAGGAATCCAAATCGAATCCTTGGTGGGGCCTAACAACTCTATTTGGATTCATGGGAGACATCCAATCTAAGAGAAAAGTGATAGGGAAAGAAGAATAATAATGAAATAAGAATAAATGAGGATTCACTAGAGATAATACCCTAAAAATCAATGGATAAAACTATGGAATTAAAGGAGGGTGAGAGACGATCACTATTAGCATGCGTGGTCCGTTCGATCAAGGAGGTTGGAAAGAGGGCCAAAATTTATAACAACTATGTCAGGGAAACATGTCTTCTGAACCTTAAATTAAATTTGGGAATCACACATCCTTTTGTCAAATTGATTTTTAAACAGTATTTAAACATTATAGTTTTTTTTGATTATGAAAAAAATTTGCATAGTTTCCCTTGTAGGATCTACATGGTTAGACTAAATGTGTGTAAACTATGTCAAATGGCACTGTCAAGAACTAAAAAATCACAAAACAAATTCCAGGGCCTATTACGGTTTAATTCATACCATATACTAGATAACAAATAGAAACCATGTACAATAAAAATAAAAGAAAATGGTCTCTTACCCCCAAGCCTTACATGGTTTCTATTATCCTGTTTTTACAAACCACACAAAAAAAAGAAATTTCAAAAATTTAAAAAATTTCAAATGTAATTTTCAAATAAAATTAAATTATATAAAAATATATTGTAATAATATTAAATATTAAAAATGTGACTTGTAGGTGTCAAACCTCATCTTATTTTCATGGAAATAATTTTAGGCTAAGAATCACTAAATCTTGGACTCTTTCCAATATAAAAAATATCAGTAAGGTTCGATGTATAACTCTTAGAATGGGGCCATACCAATGATAGAATTATAACCCTATAACTCCAAAAAACCAATGTTGAGGGTTATTTTATCACATTTGTATAGATAAAAAGGTCACACATCGAAAATATTTATTAGTCCAGGGAAAATATACACATAATTGAACATTATATTGTATTTAAATCTATAGACATATCATATGAAAAGTTGATGACTTTATTATTTCACCTTGAAAAATATATACATCACACATATAAATCCTCATGGTTTTATATGGAATATGGTAAATAATACAATGGGGTAAGCTCATATGCTTAGTAAGGGGTGAAATATAGTGGAATTCATCACACATAAGCATGGAATAAATAATATTCTAGATATGAATTAAATCCCTAATAATTAATATATCCATGGATTACATAAAAGTAAAAAAATCATGGACAAGAATAACTGATCTCATAAGGATGGAATGTATATTGTTGAACAACATGATCATACCAGAGAGTACTAATTACAAGATACCTTATATAAAACTTTTATTCATATTATAAATACCTAAATAGTTTGTCTCATAAGACATAGAAATGCATCAAGGGGCTATATAATTTTGGGCCTCACACATAACAAAATAAGCCTAATGGATCTATCATTTTAACGGAATGACTAAACAATATAAAAGATAATGGTTCCTATATAAACTCATTCATAACCATGGTGATGTAATCAATATTTTTTCATATAGGGATATTGGTTATAATGATTATTAATATTTCACATTTAATGGAAGAATATGCCTATATAGGTGAATATCCCCACATAAAATTAAAAAAGGAGTGAATTAACAGGATAATGGAACATAACCTTATCAATGGAATGAAAAAAGGTATATATATAGAATATTTTCATTATGTAGGGATATCAATAAAAAATAATTCTTAATTTTGGTTCATATAAAGATCATTAATTATCCACGTCGTATCCCCCAAGAGTATCAAACTAGTTATAATGTTAGACTCACTTGTTGATTACTGAGCAACGACCATGCTAAAACCAAATAAATTTTTTTAGGGTTATTACAACCAGTTGTGTTATATCTAGATCCTTCATCCACTGGATTGATTCTAGATAGGGATATTATTGCTTGGAAACCACACACCTTTTCTTTTATCCAAATTTGGGATGTGTTAGGGCTATGGTGGTATTTGAGATTTATAACCACTTTTAAAGGTATTATAAATACATGTAATTTTTTTCTATAATTTATAAAAAAATAAATAATTTATGAAAATGAAACATAATAAAATTTGTCATTGAAAGAAAAAGGAAATAGAATTATTGAAATAGATAATGGAGGGAAAAGTTTAACAACACTTAACATGAAGTGTAGCTTCTTAGAGCTTGATAAGAACACCATATGACCATAGAAAACCCTTATATATACTCTTTAGAGGATAAGTGGGAGGAAATTAATGATGAATAAGTTTTGAGTTGATAGGTAATAGAGAATGGTTGGGTATTTATACCTTAGCAGGGGGTGTTTTAGAGTATATTTTTTGATTATTTTGTAATTTTGGGAAACTAATTTTTGGTTGAATTTATTCCAAGGATTTGTTTTGATAATTAATGAATAAATATTATCCATGTTAATGATATCTATAAAATACCTACTTATATGTGACATTTTTACAATTTTAGGTCTTTACATTAAATATTAACCCTTTACCTTATTTTATATTTTCTATGGTAATTCATTTTTGAACATCAATATATTATTTTTGTATTAAATTAAAAAAATTAATCTCATTACCTAATTTTTAAATATTGATTAAAAATATAAAATCTAAATTATTTTATCGAATTTAAAAAACTTGTAAAATTAATTTATAAAAAATGAAATATAAAACACATAAAAACATTTTTTTAGGATAGTTATAAATTATGATCTAAAATGTCAAACATATCTTTTTAAATTTCAAATAATATATTTAAATTTATTATATTAATAAATAAAATAAATTATTAATAAAAAATACTACACAAATATTTATATTATTATCATAAAATTATTTATTTTATAAATTTCATGTTATTTAATAAAATTATTCTCACTATTCACCAAAAGATTAGATTTTCAGAAAAATTCCAAAAAATAACCCTAAGATAATTTTGATGGTTAGATTATATAAAAGATGTAATGTTTTCTAAAAATAATTCTCTTAGTAAGTGTAATTTAATATTTAAATAGAAAAACATTTGTATTTCAAAATTACGCATTCAATGCTAGAAATTGGGAAACTCATCTTCCATTAAACCTAATTATTTTCCAAGGAATATGTGTTTATTTAAAATCCATTTATTAATATATATTTTTGGTAATTAATAATTATATTGCTGTAAAAATTCATTACATTTGTGAAAAAATACCGAATAAAAAACCTTGAAAAAGCTAAAAAATTAAACATTGTATTTTGACATGGGAAAACTAAATTGTGAAAAAATGGGTAAAGGTATTTTTGAATTGTGCTATGAGAAAAAGATTATTCAATATTACCTGTAGGAATAAAGAACAACATGTAAATAGTATAAATGTTTCCCCATATAGATAGAAATATTTTACCGAAACTAATAGAGGATTTATTATTATTTGTAAAGACCCGGAATTTCCGTGGAAATTTGTTTTCTCAAATACATGGGAATTTTACGAGTCTGTGAAAATTTACGGCCTGAGATTCCAAGGCCCGGTGTGACCAGAATCAAGTTATGAAGTTTTGTATGGGTGTGTTTAGTAAATATACGAGTGGGTTTTTTTAACTTTTGAACCAGTGCTCAGAAATGAAATCTGAGGGCACCGTTGAACTCACAGTGCCAAAATTCGCTTTAGAAGACTTTCACCTCGATGAAAGTTGGTCAAGATTAAAAGATAGTTTTTGGGTGTTTAGTGAATGAACTTAATAAAAATAATGTTGTGTAACTTTATTTTTATTTGTTGGTTAAATCCTCTATGTGGAAGTTAGAGGTGGGGAACACCACATCTTAACCTCCTATGACAGGTTATGGTTATGGGGCCCACCCAAACATAACCTCCTCTTCATGTTAATTGTGGTGGGGACCACCCAGGTTTTAAACACCCTTGAAACTTCCCATTAATGGGGAGAAACCCTCAAATTTTCCATTAAGTGTAGGGGAGCCTCTTTAACTCCCCTAACACATAATGTGCATAATCCTCCTAATTAATTCATTGATCCAACACTTTCAATTAATTAATTAACCCATTTTAATTTTTGTGCCAACAAATAAATAATAAAAAACATAATCTATTATTTTGGTTGGCATTTATCTTTTGGTGGAACTTCGGAGGAGAGAGAGAGGTTAGGGAGAAAACCTCCCCCCAACTATGAACGAATAACACGTTCTTCCAACGAAGAATTCTGGAGAGGAGTGTCTTCGACTTTTTTCTTCAGAACCTCCTTTGATGTAGGACATCTTTGACTACGACAAGCCGACACACAAACCGATGATCAAGGAAAACACTGACATCCATCTTTTCCAAAGATCCGTCTTCTTTCCCATGACTCCATCGACGAACAATGAACAAAGGTAGGGGTTTTATTGTAATATGATATTATTACTATTTTTTTCCTTCTAAAACAAAGTATAATTGTGGTTTTTACCTTGCGGGTTGGGAAACTTTATTTGTGGGAAGATGTGGGGTGTTATTCTCCTCTCTTCTATTCTAGAAAATTCATTGAAAAAATAAGAAGGTTTTGAACCAATTTCTATCACTGTGAAAGCGGAGGGTGTGGGCCAAACTAACATGGCCCGACTCCCCCCGTTGATCTATTTTGTGATGTTCTTCATCATGGAGATGAAACAATGATGAGACATAGGTGACATGAAACGACCGAACTACCCATGGACTCTATAACCCGTGCCACCCTCACAGCACTTCAGCTGAACTCGCTCTCGGCCGCCCGCTGGCCTCCTGGCCACCCAGCCACCAGCCAGCCTCCCGTGCGCCCCATCCAAACCACACCGGCCCATGACTCTCAACTTTAGGCCGCCTGCTAGCTACCCGGCCTCCCGGGATGAGCCGCCCTAACCGTGTGCCACGATGCTTCGGACGCATCCGACTCTGCACCACCAGGCCGAGCTGGCTACGCGGTGCCCTCTGGGCCGAACTTCCCCCGTGCTGACATGCGGACGATCCCCACCCTCATGACCGATCTGCGCTCTCACAGCCCTCCGCGACCCCTCACGACCTGCTCGGCTAGGCCCAGTAGGCTGGGCCAAATCTAACGGGCTGACCTGCCTAACGGGCCAGGCCATACCCAACGGGTCAGGCCGGGTTGATCCAGACCAGTTCAGCCCAGAGATTGTATGGGCTACCACATAGAAGGTTAAGATCATCCAAATGTAGATTAAGACTACACAGAGTAGACAGAAGTTGTATGCCAATAGGTGATGGAGACCTCTAGAGTTCGAGGATGGCGCCAACCTTTTTCTATGGGTCTCACCTCGACGAGGATTACATGGATTTGTCCAAGGTGGAAATTTATCAATGATATTCATCAGACCTTTCCAGGTCTATAACAGAGTTGGAGAGGTGGTATACCACTTAGATCTTCCACCTCTGTTGCACCAGGTGCACAACATATTCTACATATCTCAACTGAGGAGATACATGCATGACCCTTATTACATCATCAACCATGGAGAGCGGAATTTTGACGATGGGGTGACGTTATGAAGGTTCCAGTAGAGATTGATGATCGACAGGAGCGAGTCCTAAGTGGACGTTCGATACATATAGTGCACATTTTTTAGAATCACGGGAACCTCCAGAAGAGCACATGGGAGTGGGGGCTCAGATGCGTGCTCTATACCCCCAATTGTTCACTTAGTTCGAGTTATGCTTATGGGGATGTAAAGCCATGAGGTGGGGAGAATGTAAAGACCCAGAATTTCCATGTATTTTTTTCATAAATACTTGAGAATTTTACGAGTCTGTGAAAATTTGTGGCGCATGATTTGGAGGCCCGGTGCGCTCAAAATCAATTTCCGAAGTTTTGTTTGGGTACGTCCAGTAAACGTACGAGTGTGTTTTTATAACATTTGAACCGGTGATCATAATTGAAATCAGAGGGCACACCGTTGAACATGCAGTACTGGTATTCACTTAATACGACTTTCACCTCGATAGCAGTTGGTCGAGATTGAAAGATAGTTTTTGGGTTTTTAGTGAATGAACTAAATAAAAATAAAGTTGTGTAACTTTATTTTCATTTGTTGGTTAAAACCTCCATGTGGAAGTTCGAGGTGAGGACCACCACACCTTAACCCCCCATGAAAGGATATTGAGGTGGGGCCCACCCAAACCTAACCTCCTCTTCATGTTAATTGTGGTGGTGACCACTCGGGTTTTAAACTTCCTTGAAACTACTCTTTAATGGGGAGAAACCCTAAAATTTTCCTTTAAGTGTAGGGTGCCTCTTCAACTCCCCTAACACATAATGCGCCTAATCCTCCTCATTAATTGATTGAGCCAACACATTCAAATAATTAATTAACCCATTTGAATTTTTGTGCCAACAAATAAATAATAGAAAACACACTATATTATTTTGGTTGGCATTTGTCACTTTGTGGAACTTGGGAGAAGAGGGGGAGCTTAGGGAGAAAGGCTCTCAAAAACGAAAAATAAAGAATGTGTTATTCCAATGAAGAACGCTGGTGAGGATTGTCTTCGACTTTCTTCCTTAGAACCTCCTCCGACATAGGATGTATTCGACTACGACGAGCCGATGCACAAACTGACAATTGAGGAAAACACCAACCTCTATCTTTTCTAATGATTTGACTTCTTTCCCGCGACTCCGTCACCAACCAACAAAAAAATTTAGGGGTTTTATTTGAATATGATATTATTCCTATGTTTCATTTATTCTAAAACAAAATATCTTTTTGGTTGTTTACCTTGCAGGTTGGGAACCATTATTTGTGGGAAGATATGGGGTGTTATTCTCCTCTCTTCTTTTCTTGAAAATTATTTGAAAAATCATGATTTTTTAACCGATTTCTATCACAATGAACATGGAGGGTACATGCCAAAATAACATTGCCCAACTCCCTCCACCGATCTCTTTTGGGATGATCTTTTGCATGACGATGAAACAAAGAGGTGATAGAGGTGATAGGCAACGACCACACTACCCACATACTCTGAAATCCATGCCACCCTCATGTCGCTTCAACCGAATTGGCTCCCGGCCGCCCACCGGCCTCTCAGATGCCCGGACGCCTGCCAGCCTCTCAGCTGCCCGATCACGCACCGGCCTCCCATGCGCGCCGACCAAACCGCGGCGGGCCGCGCCTCCCGGCTCCCAGCCACTGCTGGCCTCCCGTGCGACCTGGCCCAACCGCGCTAACCTTTGCCTCCCAGCTCCCTGCCGCTCGCTGGCCACCCTTCCTTATAGAAAGAGTCACCCGAACCGCACCTCACACAGTGCTCTAGGCCAAACATGCCCCGACCTCCTGTGTTGAGCCACCCAAACCGCGCCCCCACGGTGCTCCGGACCGAACCGGCTCGACGGCTCCAGGCCGAGCCACCTACGCAGAGCCCTTTGGGGTGAACCACCTTCGTGCTAACCCATGGACGGTCCGCGCCATTGCGACCGGTCCTCATTCTCGCGGCTGGATGGGTTGGGCCAAGTGGGCCGGGAAAAATCTAATGGGCTGACCCGCATAACGGGCTGGGCCAGAACCAACGGGTCAAGCCCGGTCAACCCAGACTGGGTCGAACTGATCCCTGGCCCACTAACGACCCTTTACTATCTTTTGGCCGTATCTTTGGCACAAGAGGTCTGTTTGACGAACCGTTACTGGGGATGGTAATCATAAAGCGTGGAGGTCCCTTAGAGTATACCCCAATAGAGTTTGGGGTATAGTTGAGATACGACCAGGTTGGGTCATGCAAGAATCCAACTGCGCCCATGACTAAAAGGATAATAACTCACAGACCAGACATCCAATTGAAGCACCGTCTATTGCATTGAGACCTATACGATGTGGTGGACCGTTGAGATACACTTATGTGGGTTCAACAGCTCTGACCACTATTACAGGATCCTACGTGGGTTAGATAGCTCTGACTACTGTTCCAGGATCCTACGTGGGTTCGACAGCTCTGACTACTATTCGAGGGTCCTACGTGGGTTCGACAACTCTGACTACTATTCTAGGATCCTACGTGGGTTCGACAGATCTGTTTTCTATTCCATGATCCTACATGGGTTCGATAGAGTAGATGATTCAGTGGCTACATCTAATCATCTCTATCTCTCTATATAAGTTGTATACATATGTGAGCCGAGTCAGTAACTTTTGTGTTCACCTAATGATTGAGATGGATTACTTGATAACTTAGGTATATGTATGGTCATATACAGAAGTGTGGTTAACTATTGTTTTCATACCTTGTGGTTTATCCCTTCTGGATATTGGGAGACATTGAGGGTGTGAGGGTCCCTACTGAGTATCGTTATACTCACCCCTGCATGGGCTATGCCCGCACCTCGTTGTGTTGGATGCAGACGATGGACAACGCTGACCAAGGTTGAGAGTACCAGGACTGGATAGTACCCAGAGGTGGAATTTACGGTGTGCTGATACACATAAGAGACAGATGAATGTGGAGTGTTGAGGAGGCGATCTGTACCTACCCTATAGGTAGGAATCTCGGAGGACGACCCAGTGGATGTTTTTCTTACTTCCTCAGTTGTAATAGTACTTTTAGTTTCTTGTACTTTCCAGTTGGGATTGTATTCTGGCCCCTTTTTACTTACTGTACTCACTTGTTGGTTATTCAGTTTACTCATGATCATATCTGATGTGTGTGTTTACAGGTTATAAAGGCAATGCCTTCCCAGTTTAAGGGAAGTATGCCTTTTGTGCTAGTCGCCCGCTCCTGGCCTATGGAAGGTGGGCTTAGGGTAGTCATGGCACATGCCCTGGGGGACGGGGTGTGACATTAGCATTAATGAACATAATAAAGGGGAGTTGACCACATTTATGGTAGCATGTGAGAACCACATAAAAGGATTCAGGTCCTGACATAAATTCCTATATCATGAAATGAATCCTCTCTATAATTCAACAAACATTCAATCTATAGAATAAAAAACTCCACCTCTTCCATTGAAGGTCCTTCTAGAAAAAATCATCATGAGAGTCAAAATTGGAAATTAGAAAAGATTTGGTCATCATATATGAATGATTATCATGCGTAATAAACCTGATAATATATATATATATGATAAAAACAATATCTCACAAAAGGATATCATACATCAATATGATTTTTACACCCATGAAACATCAAATCATTTGGGATAAATATTGAACATTGAATATCATAATAAAGAAAAGAAATATATTTATCTCTTCTGAGTTCACCAATAATTACACTATATAAAATTACTTCTTTAATGGCCACCATAATATCTATATAATCAACCTTATAAATTTGTATAACATCAATATTCTATAATATTTCTTTCCAACTAATATTACACATTCAAATGGTTATATCCTAACCTATCAAAAAACTTATCCTTTCAAGATCTATTATAAAATCATGTTTTACATATCCAGTAACACCATGATGTAATATTCTATAATTCAACCATACATATTAATTCCAACTTAGATATATGAATATCCAATGTAATACTTTCAAACATTCCTAACCAAGATTATCATTCTATATTCAAACAGAATGGACTACATGATCTAAACCTAGAAAGGAGAATAATGTAAAATACATCAATGAACCCACTATAGTAGAATACGAAACTTGAAATATATATTCGACCATGCCATATGATTGGGTATATAAATAAGATGAACTTAAAAACTGTGTAACTGAAAGAGTACTTACAGGATTTACATTCATCATATTGAACATGTTATAAAATTTCTTAATGTATCATTTATGACTCAAAGACAAGATTACCAAATCTTTATCCATCTTTATATCCATGCCTAGAATTTTCTCTATAGCTCCCAAATCATGCATTTCAAATTATATATTCCATGTATCTTTAACTTTTTTTATCCCTATAATACTTTTAGTTATAGTCAACGTGTCATCGGTATAGAGTTGCAGAGCAACAAAAGATTCATAGAAATATTTATAAAGATTAACTAAACTATTGTAACTACACCTTCTAAAAAACATCACTGCTCTTAAAGTATTCAAACCTCTTATACCACTAAATGAGTGATTAGTTTATTCCATAAAGATATTTCTTTAATAAAGATACAATGTATTCCTCACCTAAATGTATAAAATACTTTTGATGCTATATATTGGTATGCCCCTGAAGACATACATGAAGAAAAATAGTCTTTAAATCCAACCACACTAACTAAAAATTATGTTAATACACATTACACAAAAGAATATGAAAATAGATATGATTTAAAACTTTAGATAAGGAATCTGTGAATTCAACAACATGAACTTGACTATAACCATCAGTATCTAACCATGATTTATATATTTCTCTTTCACATTATGGGATTACATATTTGTTATTGAACACACATTTATAATAGAAAATATTCTTTACATTAGGTAATTTCACTACTTCACACATTGAATTTGTATGAAGCCACTCTATCTCTTCTTGCACAACTATCATCGACATACATTAATTATTAAAACCAGACACATCTAAATAATTCATATGCTCTTGATTCAAATCAATACCTTCAAGTGTATTTAGTGTATAATAATCCAATTAAACCACAACATACCAATATGTATTTCTAATTATTCTTCTGGGATATCTAATTTTTTAATATTATGATGATGGTGGAGAAGGAAAAATTCCACATTAGATCTTAGAGTTATCACGAGATGAGGAATTCAATGTAAAATCCTACTGAATATCAACATCAAAATGAGATGTATATTTATTCTATAAAAAATAATTACAAGGAGAGGGACATAGAATGGAATTATCATCACATATTAAATTTATACTAACAATAACTTCGATACCATTAAGAAATGAAAACATGTATCAATCACACCTAATTTATAATTTATAAATCTACACATCCTGGATTGGGGTTTTAATTTTCCATTATTTAAATGATTAGAACCATGGTATGAAAATATTTTCAAATTATAGTAAGATCAATGTGTATAAGAAAATACCTATTTTAATGTATTGTTTCGAATAGTATTGGAGGTACACCTATTAACTAGAGAATATTTAGTTTTAGTTTCTTCAACAAAAAATTATTTGGGCAAATGAGAGTTAGAGAGCATACATATAACATAATCAATAAATGTAATATTCATAAATTCAACCATTATTTTTCTATGGAGTACTATGAACATTCATATGCCTCAAAATTCCATCTAATATTTATAATGAATTAAATTCATGAGATAAAAATTCAAGGCCATTTTCTGTGAAAATATTCTTCAAGTTTTTCCACATTTGTTTTTCCACCATAATATTCCAATCCTTATGGGTTTCAAGGAATCATTTTTTTATGTCAAGAAGAAAACCCACTATTTATTATAAAAATCATCCATTATGGTTAACATATATCTTTCATAACCTTTTTATAGAACTCTAGCTAGACCCCAATGATTAGAATGA
Organism: Viscum album; assembly: GCA_963277665.1. NCBI lineage: Eukaryota > Viridiplantae > Streptophyta > Magnoliopsida > Santalales > Viscaceae > Viscum > Viscum album. Next base: position 110,552,776 of record OY728142.1, read on the forward strand.
ATATAGAAAAGTGTCCACTTTGAATTCTGAGTACTATTTTTTAAGTTATATCAATTTTACTTTCTAAATTGACAATGATTATGAATTTACAACTTGTTGAAAACATTATAACCATGAAGTCCTATATTTAAAAATTAAATCATTATTTTTCAACTGATATTCTGAAGATCCATATGCTCTTATTTAAAAATGTATTCATTAGATAATGGAGTAGAAACACCTACATCATGAAGGATAGCTGAACCATGAAGAACATAATTACTAACGTTAAAAAATACACCTTGAAAATTCAACTTGCACTCATTTTTATCAAGATTAATCAAAGAAAATAAATTTCATTTTAGTTAATGTATAGTCTTAACATCTTTAATATTTCTCACAATTCTATCAAACATTATAATTATAATTGATCCAGTATTAATAATCCTATAATATGTATTATTTCCATTTAACCCCAAACCTCTTATCATAATTTCACATTTTTAGCTAGTCATTATTGTAACACACACGAGTATTAAATGGTATATAAATAATAACTTCATAACAAAATCTTTATTAATTATTAAAAATTACTAGAAGTTCACCATCACTATTATTATCCTCTAATACAATAGTTGTAGTGGACTATTTTTCTTTATTTCCATTATGATTAATATGTCCCATATTCTAGTTCTAATTTTTTAACATCAAACATTCAGATTTAGTATTTCCGTTTTATTACATTAACAATAGGTTCCAAATTTTCATCTATATTTTGATATGTTTTTTTTGTAAAAACATTACTTCACTTTTTCTTTTTCAGAAAACCATACACTATGTTTTGGATATAGAACTAACCAGAAGTTTTTTATTTACTAATTCAAAACTAAATCCTTATAAATGAAATTGAGAGTAATTGTATCATTATTTTAAAAAAATTTATCTTCAAAGGTCTCATATTATGGAGGGAAAAAAGTAAATTAAATCCAAATCCACTTCATCATATTTCTCCTCCAAATTTTCTAGACCAGAATCAATTTCATGAAAAACCTGCTAAATGTTTTTCTATATATCTACCTTTTAACATGAAAAATGAGTAAGTAATTTTATTTATATAGAAATTTATTATAATAATACTCATCATAAAACTCTTGTAACATTTTATCCATATCATAGAATCATTTTTTAATTTCAAAACATATGGAAAAGGATTACCAAACAGATGTAGTGGGATTTATAATAGATCCTTAAGATACTTGAACTTATTTTTCTCTACATCAAATGAAATATAAATCATTTTGATTCCACGAAATTCATTATTTATATCCACTTGTTTGGGAACAACTTGAATATTAACCTACAATAAAAAAAATATTTTGTATGATCTAAAATTATGAGATTACACTTCATGATTTCTATAGTGAATAAGATAAAAAAGGCCATGAAAGTAGTTTGGATCATTATCTATATTTTAATTATTAAATGAATCCATTTATACCAATTTTTTTGTGGAAAAAAATCCAATTAGAAACCATCGAAAAGTGAAAAAATTGTATAACATAAATTTACAAAAAAAGAAAAATAGAGAAAAACAAAGGGAAGTGGTAGTTCTATATTTATCTATGAGATAGAGCTTGCATAAGATGTCTTGTAGGGTTAAAAAATGACATATAAATAGTAGAATTGTTTTTAATATTAATTGAGATATTTTACCCACATTAATAATTGACATGTTATTATAATTAATGACCATAATAAAGGAGTGTTGATTGAATTTATAACAAATTTGGATAAATGATAAAAAGGATTATGTTCAAAATGATAATAAGATTTCCTAAATTTTATTTGAAACTTTAAATTTTTTTTATTTCATTACCTTACTTGAATATCAAAATTTACATCCCCCTCTCAAATAATTTCATCCTTTGAATTTTTGGTACACATAAAAACATAAGTTGACTAGGGTAAATCTTCCATATTTTTTCCATAGGTGCCCATGTTTCTTTACCTTAAAACAATGTTTTCTCCATAAAATGTTCTTAAATTAGGTTATTTGATTCTGTAATAAATTCTATCTAGATTCAATAATAATGAACTAAAATTAATTAGAGGATAAGTCTAGTTCAATATGCATTTTATCAATGGTGAGTACATGAGTTATCCCTGTCATGTATATTTTATTGAGAATGAGAAATAGAAGACATCATGAACCTAAAGTGGTTCTATGAAACATCCGAATGATAAAGAAAACTTCTAATTATCTACAAAATCTTAAAAGTACCAATATACCCTAAAATTGTCTTACCCTTTTCACGAAACATCTTAAATCCCTTATATTGTGATTTTTAAAATAAAAAATATTCTGTTTTTATGAATTAAAACAAATTTATTTTATTATATGTAAATGTTTTCTATCTTTTACGAGCTATCTTGATATGATTCTAAACATATCACACCTTTTAACATGTTTCCTTAAAGGGTTATATACCAACTAGCCTCCTTTGACTAACATCATATCAGAAGGATGGTGTATGGAATATTTTTTCATAAAATTATTTATATGATGTCATTTGAATACTCAAATAGAAGTTATTATTGAATGAAAATACCATAAGAGGAAGGTACTAATCCCATATACATTAAATTCATGTGATCAAAAACAGAAAATGTCCATGGATTTTTAAATTTTACTTAAAGAGTTATCATTTTTTTGGGGGTATTAATAAGTACACAAGTGTATCTTACTGTTCTAGGGAATTTAAAGAGTCAGCCAAAATTTCAACATGAACCAACATTTAAGATAATATATAATTTATAGAGGTGAACCATGATGTATCATCACTTAATCACTATAGATTAATCCATGGAATTAAATGGGTAAATACTCCCTTATTGTTGTGAAATGTGTTGACATAGTGAGGTGGTACACAATTACCTATATTTAATAATTCCTCATAATAGTCTTTGAAATTCCAATGATAATGTTTATTATAACATTTTAAAACATCTACATTGGTATGGGGACAAGCTTCTTGACTACATTAATATGTTGTGTTTAAGCCTTTACCTATTGGAAAATGAAGCGTCTAGATATGAAGTATACAATATTCCACATTATTACATCCTTCAACAATTGTTCTCTTAAATCCATGTACCTATTTTCACTATGGGGCTTTATAAAGAATTTTATATATGAGTTTCATCTGATAATTTTCTCTTCAAGTTAGGTGCTAATGGTATATATATTATATTTTCAAACATTAACAAATCAAATTTACGGATGAATTATGTTAATCTCTAATATTATATGACTTTAATCATATTTTCTAAATCCTTTCAATAGTTTTTAGGCTTCTTTATATTCTCTATTGAATATGGTGATAATATTACAGGGAAAAGGAATGATATTTCCCCTTTCTGAATAATTTCCATATTCAACTTTACTAAATCCCTAGATATTTGATCTTTTTCCATCCCCATCCTAGATAGTACTCCAAAATATTTCTTACTCAATGAATCCACCACCCTGATAACCATTAGAATGAGGTAGTGTATTGAATAATCAAAGTTTCTAAGTTTCTTATCCATATCTATTGTCTCATGTTGACCAATTTTTTTCATGAATATATACTCTCAACTTTTTTATGGATATATATGTAAATCCATTCCTTGTATAGATAATGTCTCCATGTTTTCAATGAAAATATTATATCATCTATCTATATATATTCTGTTAGATAGTTTTCTTCATGAGTATTAAATTACCTAAATACTTATGAATCAACTCAATTAATTTTCACAAGGACAACCCTATTCATTTATTTGATGCATCACTAAATATAAAAATAATTCCTTTCTGTATATTATGCTCACTTTCAGTACATTAATCAACCACTTCTTTAGTTTCTCAAAAATTTATTCACCTTACATTGACCTTGTTAATTTGACCCCATTATGTCTTAAGTTTCATAGAATATTAGAGAATTAGGAAAAAATTTCAACAAATCACCGATACTAACTATCTATTCCAATGAATCTACAAATATTAGTTATATTCAATAACATGGTACATTCTTTAACATAATTTTTATTTGTGGGGACAATAAATCTTCCATCCATGGAGATAATATTCAGAATAAAATACACTTATTAAATCCCAAATTCACACTTAATTAATTTCACATATTACTCTCTCTCCCTTAGAGTACCAAATATGACTAAAATTGGTCTTCACGATCATAATAGAACAAAAATTATATCAGGATATTATTCATAAAAATCTCAAAAAAATCTGTAGATATAATTCTTCAATTCACAATTCATCAAATTCATAAACATAGATGGTTCATTTTTTTAACCAAAAGTTTATAATTGTGGACTCATAATGATTGTAACTTATATGGAAAATATATCATGGTCTATAATTCTTCTTCAATTTTAATTGAGGATAATTAGAATATTGATCTATATTTGAGAAGTATTTATCCCATTGAATTTGATCAAAAAAGTAATCAATGTGAGGTATATGATACTTATTCTTAATAGTAATGATATTAATTTCCATATAGTCAATTCATAACCCTATAAACCCATCCTTAGTGACAAATAAGATAGGTTCTCCCCAAGGTGGAACACTAGGGCTTATGAATCTGTTTTATAAAATTCTTATAATTTAATCATTAATTCCACTAATTCTAAAGATTCCATTTTATTAGGAGGCATAAATATGTGATTCATATTATTTATAAGTTAAATAGGAAATTTCAAATCATATTCAGGTGGATATCTATGTATTCTTTTAGAAAATACATCAATATAGTCTATAATATATATATATATATATATATATCCTTTATTATCAGGATATTTTCCCATTCATTGATTCATCATATCCTAGGATTTCATAAATATGATCCACTAGAGGAGGTTTTGTATAAGGCAAAGACAATAAAGTATATACTATAAGGTAAGATCTTCTATTCTAGACTTAGAGATTATAACCTCATTCTTACAAAATTTGATTCATGTATTATACTATAAAGTCCAATCCATTATAAGGATTAGATTAAACTAAACCATTTATATCACATCCAGGATTGAAATTGAAGAACCCTCAGTTGTATTTATAGAGAGATAAATATAATTTTTTTGATATAATATTTCCATAAGATGTTTTAACTAAACCTCATTCCTTGTTTCATTAGAGGCTGGTTCAACGTTGTTTGAAAAATTGTATGATAAAAAATATTGTGTAGATATAGAATCAAATAATGTATTAGATAAAAGTGATTTTATGATCAGGTTAACCACTATAATCTCATTTAGAACCTCAACTTCTACTATTTTTATAGCATAGGCTGAATCTTTCTCCTTTTTCCCCTTCTGGGGTTGTTTTCTTTGAAACTTGTTGCATTGATTTGAGTGGTTCCCATCTCTTTGATATTGAATAATTAGACATTTGAGGATTTCTTATTTTCTGTACACTGATAAGATTTATAGACTTTATATCCAAACATGTTGTAAACTTCAATTCACTTTAATAAATCAATAATTTATTTCGTTCCGTTGATATTGTTTGATGTGAATTTTACACTTTCTTTATTCTCCCTTGACAAACTATTTTTAGATCGGCACTCAACTACCCTCTTCTTCTCTAGCTTCCCTTTGAAATAAATTGACTTAGATATATCAATCACATTTTAAATGGAATTAGTAACTCCAACCGAATATTAGGAAAATGTTTTCCATAATAATTAACTTAGAAGCTTTATATCCAACCCATTAAATAAGTGATTGAAATTAACCTTAGAGATATATATTTATTTTCAATAACATATATTTCTAATATTGTAATATTAGCCTCAAACTTAGTAAAAACATTCCCTTGGTTTTTCCTCAAATTCATGAATTTCATTGATATATTATCTTGTTTCTCATAAGGAAATTACTTTTCAATGAGTATCTCTTTAAAATAATTCAATGTCATATTATATATCTCCACTTCCTTCCTAGTGTTTTGAATTAGAGAAAACCATTGATATGAATCTTCATTCAGATTATAAAAAACCATGATAACCTTTTCCATTCTACTACATCCCAAAGAAATAAATACCTTCACCAGGTAATTATTCTATTGTTTGGAAACTAATGAATTTTTGGTTCCATTGAAGGAAGAAGGTTGTTTCCTCAAGAATAAATCCAACATTATTACACCGTTACTTAGGGAAATAAGATGTTCGATATGGGAAGGATTATTAGTTATAACCTGAATCAATAATCCTAACATAGGTACAATTTAATCTATAGTAATACTAGACTCATTGAAAATACTTGGAGATAAATCCATACATATATTATGGGCATTAACACAATTATAATTCTTTATATTAGTCCATGTTTTTAAAAAATTGAATATTATAAATTAGTTATTGAGTAAAAAATGAATTATGATTCAATGTATATAATTCCAATTAATTTATTATGAAATATTTTAATATAATATAGAAATATTTCTATAATTTATTATTGTTTTTTCATAGGGTTATTTTTTGTAGATATGTTTTTCTAAATATATTTCCTAAAAATATAATTAAACATTTATTAATAAAAACTATAACACCTAACCCTATTAAGAGAATGGTGAAGTTTATTTTATTAAATTGGTATAAATAAATAGATCATAGATGAAATTGTTTAGTAGTCTTGGTAAAAAATATACCAAATTTAACATTATAATAAATTATAATATGGAGATACATCATATAAAAATAAAATGAATTTATTATTTCCCCTTGAAAAATCCACATGTCACACATAGTAATCATCTTGTTTTCCAACGGAAAATTGTAAAAATTACAGTGTGGAGAATTAAGATGCTCAGTAAAGAATATCTTAAAATGGAACCTATCATAAATAATTATGAAATATGAAATATATTAGGAATAAATAAATTTCATAAAAATTAATATATCCATGGATTATATTATAGTAAATAATTACATATATAAGAATAATTGACCTCATGGTAATTAAATTCATAATTCATGACATCTTATTATGATCATCAGGGCCTCATAGCAATACATAATGCATAAAAGGCATGGAATACACAAAATAAGCAACTACATTTTCTCTTGAATCCTACCAATACATTAGAGGGCTATAAAATTCTAGGAACCACCCATCCCATAATAATTCCAATGTATCTATAATATTAAGTAATGAACAAAAAATATAAAACAAAATGTTCCCTAAAGAGCCTAATATATAAAAATGACTATGAAATCAATAGTCTTCTATGTATGATTAATATATATAAGGAATATTAAAATTTACCTATTTAGTAGAATAATATGATTATCTTGGTGTATATAACCATAACAACTTAAAAAAATAGGTTATTTACATGGTAATGGAATGTACCCTTACTAATGGAATGATGAAAAAAGAGTATTGAATAATTTTTCATGCTGTAGGGATATCAATAGAATATGATCTTTCATTTGTTTCACAATGAGTTCAGGATTTATTTAAAGCATATCCCCTGGGAGTGTCAAATTAGTTGTGTAGTTATGATTTCTTATTTTACGCTAAGAAATGGTCGAGTTAATACCCAAAAAACTATTTTTATGGTAAATAAACATTTTGGAATAAAATACAGATCATGAATCCAATAATTTTTATCCAGACAGGGATTCCATTTCTTTGAATGCAGACACTATTTTACTTTACCAAAATTTCAATTATTTTATACCTATGAGGGTGTCTCAGAATTATAATAGCATATTAAGGTAGTATAAAGAGAGGTAATTTTGAGAACTCATTTCTTATATAAAAATAAATTCTTAAATAATAATAATAATATTTATCATAGAAATAGAAATGAAGTTGAATGATTGAAAAAAAATATGTAAGAGGTTAAAACCCCATACCTTACAAAGAACATTCATCAAGATTGAGAGGAACACCTCTGAACCATAAAAAGTACATAGAGGGACTCTTTAATGGGAGGTTGGGAGGGAATTCATGCTCAATGTATTTAGAGTGTATAGGTAGGGGAGAATTTGTGGGTATTTATACTTGAATATGTGGTTTATTTTAGGCCTAAAATGTTGATTATTTTATTATTTATTGCAATGAATATTTGGGGGCATTGATTCCAAAAAAATGATTGATAATTAACGATTAAAATATTATTTATGTTCATGAAAAAGCTCAACCACCAATTTATTGGTGACATTTTTAGGTATTTCCCACTCATATACTTTAATTCTAACTCTTCAAATTATTTTATCTTTACCGTGGTAACTTTTTTTTATATCAGATACTTATTTTTGTGGATATAAATGAAATTGAACTTTTTAACTTATTTTTAATTTTTAATTCCAAATATGAAATATTTATCAATTGGTTTGATCTCTTAATGTGGTCAAAAAAACACAAATATAATTAATGTATAACACATACAAATATTTTTAGAAATTATATAACATAGGTTCTAAAATTTCAAACATAGGATTCTAAATGCATCATAATATTATGAAATGCATTATGTTAATCCATAAAACATTTTTTCTCAATTAATGTTTTTCATAAATTATTATGGTATGATCATTTAATGATTATTCCACAAATGGTATAGTGTTATAAAAAATGGTATTTTAAATATTCACATAAAAGTCAATATTGCATTAAAATTACAAAATATTAGTCAACTAATTTTGATGAATTGATTCCAAAAATTTACTTTCATTATTCTCTATCAATGTGGTATTTAATTATTGAATAATAAACAGTTTTTCCTTTAAAAATTATATTTTTGGTTTCTATAATTCAAATAAATTTATTTTAGTAGAACTAATTATTATTCCAGAACATACATGTTTATTTAAAATTTATTTATTAAAATAATTTTTTAACAATTAGTAATAATATTACTATAATTTGTTTTCATTTTACGGGATACTTGAATAAATAACTGTTACATTACCTTTGTTTAATCTTCAGTCTTACAAGAGTGATAACTATTATTATAATTGAACTCTTTCAAGGGTTGGTGCCTCACCCATGGACCTTGAAAATCAAGAATGTTGAGACACAACATGTCCCCAATAATTTGAAGATTCTTCTATATCGTATCATCTATTTATGGAAGAAATGTAGTGCTAAGGCGTAATTAAGGACTAGAAGAACACTCGTGACCTCTTCGGACCATGGGTGTGAAATGATGATCAATATCAAAGATGATCATCCTTGAAATCCATGATGCTTCACAATCTAATCCATATACTACCTTGAATAAACTTATACCGAGGTTAAGTCATTAATATATACGAATTGATATAGTTTTTTCATGTGGTCTATGGTCACACATATAATATTGAATCCTCCCCAATCTCTGAGTAAATTGGTGATGATGTCAACTGATATGTCCTCCAAATTTCATGGGGGAATATCAAGTATCTAAAAAACCCATCAGGATCACGATGCTCATTTTTCATTATTCGTGATACTTAACATTGAGAGAAAAACTCCACAATATAATCTTTTATTTCAGGAAAACCAAATTAAACTCTTAAGATATAATACATATTATCCACACCGGTATGTACCACCAAGGGTAAACTAGGAAACTCATAGAGAAAAATGTTATGAATCATTAAAGGAATGAAGATCCTTCCCTGAAACAATACTTGACTTTAGTCATCCTTTGATAATCCCTTAGGGGAATAAAAAAAATTAGTCTCTCTAAAATGCATCTTAAAATCCTTTAGTTTGGAATCCTCTACCTATTTCTATATAGAAAACTGCAAAATATTTTGAATAAGACACCATATACCATCAACATTACTAATATAACGGTTTATTACGAAAATATCCTAAAAATCTCCCCAAGAATCATCAAACACATTCATGATATATTTACATGAATTCCTAGTCAAAGCAGTATCAATAATATTATATTTTCATAGTTTATAAGAAATATAAATTTAATAATCATACACACATTCCATAAACTATCACTACCACAACCCCATGTGACATTCTGACAAGACATACCTCAAACATTTTTGATATGTGAAGACCAAAAAATGATCCCTAATGACATAATTCCACCATAACATAGGGAAAAAACCACCATATCAATCTCAAAATCATGGTTTAGTGTTTTTATGTTCATGAGGTTTTAACTTCTAAGATTCATAAGAGATAAATTCACTATGAATTATTAGAACACAACTTTGGGATAGACGTTAAGTTCTATAGTAAGTCTCAATTGAAACATTGTCTTATGACAAATAGATAACCAGAGTAACGAAGAACTACTTTTATAAATACAAAAATGTAACCCAAAACTGGTCAGTATACAAAAATACATAATTATTCTAGGACATAGATATAATTTTAGTCAAAATACGATATAGGTCAAGCACGAACATCATGTATTTTCTTAAAAAACATAGGAAACTCCTTACCTATGTAATTTTCATTGGACATGTACAAGAAAAAACCACCAATATATTTGATGTTTTCCAGATACACTACATTGATATGCAATATGTTCTGAGAAATAAACCATAGTTGTCTTGAAATAACACTATGAAATCTTTCGAAATAGATGATAACACTAAATTACTCCAAAAATTGCATATAAATGATCTTCTTGCTCTTCCCCTAATACTGAAAACATAATGATATAATCGATAAACAACACCATAAATCGAATCATAAATTCATAGATAATATAATTCCTCAATATTATAAACATGGTTATAGGATTTTTAATATCAAATAGTATTATAATGGGCTCATAATTCCAATAATGATATCTATTAATAGTCTTTGAAATATCATCATCCTTCACCCGTATATGTTGATATCATGTCTATGACTCTATCTTTAAGTACTAACTAGTTTTATTTATCATATGGAATACATCTAAATCAATGAGAGTGGTTAGTGGTTCTTCATAATAAAATCTCATCACAAACCATTAGATTGGAAAAAAGTAAATTCCACTAACATTAGGTGATATCACCAAGGAACCAATGGTTGAAACTTAATGTCCTAGGCTTTACTAAAAGATGGGCGGAAAGTTTCATATAAATGAAAAACCTAAAAATAAACCAATATGATACATGATAAAAAACTAGATTAAATCCAATTATATAACCAAACAATAATCATTGTAATAATAGAAGTGAAAAAAATATAATTCTATAATTTTAATACAATAAGACTCATGGTAACCTGGACCAATGATAAAAAAGACACAACATAGGAAAGTGGCACCACTCAAAATGCCAAGACATGATATCCACCCCAAGCTCCAACTATATAAATCCATGATCATGACATCACATAACATAATTGGTAATATAAAAAACCTCCCCCTTACCAATATCACGATAAACATTGGTTGCACAAGCATCACGATGCATATATCAGGGGTTAGTATACAACGAAATAGGAACACCCCCATACTTCCCCCAAATAACACTAAAATATGAAATATTTTATATCATAATTATTTAAAATAGAATACAAAAATCACAAAAACATGTTCACAACACAAAAATATATTAAAATGTAATGAAATAACTCACACCCAAACACACACAAGGAATGAACCCACATACCCATTAAAAAACTCCAACCAATGCTACCACTTCCAACAATCCACTCATGAATAGTTTAAATAATGAGAAACATACATCCCTCTAGACCCCATTTTTCACTCAAATACATAATAAAATGTTATATAATATTATAACTATGACTATGTATAACCAAAATGGTCTTACCCATATGAATTTGAACCCAAAACCATCAAATTCATGTTATGTTCTCACATTCAAATACATTATTTTGAAAAAAATTAATGTAATAATTTTATAAAAAAACATTGTTAAAATCACCCAAAATTACAAATTAAAAAAATTAAAAAAAATAGTTCCAATAAATATTTCACAAGAGTTTTTAATTGAAATCATATATAATTTATTTATAAAACTATGAGACTATAAGTTCTTGGAGAAAGAGGAAAAAGTATAGAAGCCACCAACCTCTAATAATTTCAATATGAAAAATTCTATCATGATCTAAAATATTTATGATTGATATTTCAATCCTTTATGGAATCCCCAATATGATTAATCAATAAACTATTTAATAAATATGTATTGGAAATGTCAGCCTAATCTATAGTTCCTATCAAGAGAAAATTGGAGGATAAATGAGAGAGACGTAGAACAATAGTCTTACCTTCAATTTCGTAGATCCAATGCTCTCTAATCCATTGGAATCAATTACTAGAAAGGATAATATTAGTGAAATATCCTAAGGGAGTTTTATAATTTGAGATCCTAGTATAAATGAGGATGAATTCCTGTTTTCAGGGAGGTTTTTGGTCTTTAATTGAAAAATGAAATCCAATTATTATCATCGCAAGGTTATTTTGTAAGGTTTGGAAAAATTTATTCTAACCAGGAAAATAATATATATCCCAAAAAATTAAAATTCGAATAGATTTATCACAATTTGGCCAAACCATGTGCCAAATTTGCACCTGACTAGAAGTCCATAACATTTCAAACATGTTTACCTGGATAAAACTGTGTGTTTTCCCTTAACCATGATCAAATACTGTACCTCTTAAAACATTCCCAAAACCTCCCAAAACAAATTAAAATATTCCAAAACTCAACAGGACATTATTTTAATTGATGATAAATAACAAAATATGGAAATAGCTCAATGTAGTGGTGTTAAACTCTCCCACCATGGGACTCTCCCTCCATGGGACGTTGTAGGTTGGTGGTTCCATTAATGAGTTATAAATAATACTACAACATAATTATCAATCATTACCTTTTATCATTTTGAATCCATCCATGTTTTAATGACACATATACCAAATAGATATGTCTCCCATAAAAGATCATCTATTTTCTATCCTAAATATGAATCAGGGTGTGGATAAACATTGCATCCAATTCAAGAGTGTCATGGTCCTAAAATATTACACGGATAGGGTTAGGTTGTAACTTCATTAACCCGGAAACATAGAAAAAGTTATGGAAATCACTGAATCTCATTGTTAAGGTTAACCAATGTGTAACTCTACATAGAAATTCCAAAGTCTATAATGTCCTGAAATATAGAAAATCTAATTTTCATTACTTATCTATCCGGTGGTGATCGAGTCTTGGTAAATTTTTTAGTAATATATAGTAACTATAACGAATTATAATAGTGATCATTGATTAAAAACACATCATTTCTAAAGGATTTTGGATGTTTCCATCAATTTCTTAATCATTTATTTTTTGGTAGTAGTTTTATAGACTAAACATGGCCTGACCAATGATGTTTACCCTGTAACGATCCAACAAAGTGGATACTATAATGTAAAAATATATAATTCTCCAAAAGGATACATATTTATCAATTCTTGAAAAATAATTTTATATAAAAAATCTATAAAAGTTAAATAATATTTTCATAACCCACTAAAATCCAAAACCCATACATTGAGAATATCCTCTAATTTTTGTATCATATATTTTTAAGGGCCATCCATATATGGTTGATATTTTTGTTCTAGATTAATTGAGTGTTAAGGGATTTCTATAAGGATTTCCAAAAGCATGAAGTGAATAGAGGGTCTTATTCTAAGATAATCGATATTAGTACTCCATGAAATTTCACCAAATCCTTCATATAATGTTTTCCTAAATCCTCCATCTTATTAGACTCTCTATTTAGAATGAAATCCATTTAAATGGTGATTCATTAAAAAATAAACCAAATAGAATCATTATTGAAATGTTCTCATGGTATATAAGTGAAACATTATATTGAAATATATTCCCATTACTATATGGGTATATGAATTGACTACAATATTTCAATTGGTCATTGATGTTCAACCTTTAACAACTTATAGGTGAGACATGTCACAAAAACATAAATTTTCTTATGTCATACCTAACCAAAAAAATAGATCTTCATTACCATATATATTTTTTTAATTCCCAAGTAAAATTACCAATTTGAATTGTGATAAATAGAAATAAGTAATTCTCATCACATTAAACAAATTTTTATTTAATATAGAAAGTGAAACTTGTAGTTTACATCCACTATTAAAACACCAATAGTGTCTCCAATATCAAGTCTTCAACTCATGGTGAGGTAATCTGTTTGTGATTAGTTTCCATCATATACCAGACTCACAAAATTAGGAATAATAATAATGGAAAAGGAAAAAATGTTATGATTCTATTCACAACAATGCAAATGCATGTCAGTTATTACTCCCCAAAATTTTCATTGGCGACAAGAATCTCTACCTACATCATTATATAATTTTCACCTCAAATAAAAATAATGGAATTTACATTTCTATGTGTAATAACCATGTCAAAGGAAAACATATGGAGATATTCCATCCAAAATCACTATATTACCTTAAAAAACCTATATAAATGACGTGTTTCAATATTTTTTAGATTATAAACACAATTTAATTTTAAGTAATGAGGTAGTGAGACCATGATTATAATGTATGGATCGCCATATCTAAAGCCACCTCATTAATTGGATAATTATTTTCACGAATTTTTAACTGTATTGAGCCATAAATGATGATGTAGTATTTTTTTCATGATAGAAAACTCATTCTAGATTCATACACATCACAATATACAATAAAGAAATGTCCTCATTCTAGAAAGAGGATGATAAGTTCCAAATTGTGCCAAGTGTTAAAATCATTAAATGATTTATTATAATACTCATTCCATTTGAATGGAAAAATGTTATTATTAATATATTCATAGGATGAGTGATCCTTGAGAAGTCCAAGACAAAGTGATAATAATAGTGTGATAATCTTGGAAAGATTCATATCTTGGAGTCATTCTCAGGCATTTTACACTAAATCAATTAATCAATGTTTTCACGATCAAATGATATGTATATTTCAAAGATTATATGCCCATAGTGTCAAACCACTTATATACAGAAGTCACACTAAGATAAGTTATCATAAAGTTGGTGCTCTCCCAACGTACTTAATGTAAACACTATGTTCTTCTCATGGCTATTTCTAGTTCAAGTGTACACAAAATTATTATCAACAAATACCATGAAAAATGAGTCGAGATACTTTTTGATGATATTGATCATTAAATACATGAAAACTACTAGTTAATTTATATGTCCAAATGGAATTAATATATATTCATAGTGAACCTAATGACATTGTAATGTTGTATTTAGAATATCAACTTTCCTTGTTTAAATTTGGTGATATTAAGATCATAAATATTTTTTTTTTGAAATATTAAAATCCATTTAATTAACAAAAATACCATCAATTTGAAGAAGAAGGTACCTATTCTTAATCTTTACTTGGTTTAGTTTATGATATTTAATTCATATAAGAACAAATCATTTTCCTTCTTAATAAATTTGACTGGAGCACAAGAATGTGACGTGATTGACCTAATAAATCCCATAATATCCAATTATTCATACAAGAAATTTAATTAAAAATGTTTAGTTGGTTTCATTCTTTATTATATAAGGAAATATGAAACATTCCAAGAAATATATTGATTGAAAATTCAATTTCTCTTTCAGGTGGTAAACTAGAAATGTTTTGTAGAAATGCATTGAGGGTATCCATCAACTATAAGTGGAAGACTCGAAGTCCAATTTTCTTCAATGAAAACCAAATTCATCATTCATAACTGAGATTATATGCTTCCTTATACGATTACAAAAGGACTCTCTCTACCGACATTAATATCCTAATCACATTTGAATAATTGAACAATGCTATCCAAGGATGTAAAAATTACATGTATAGAATAAAAGTTAATATAACCATAAAATTTCACCATCATATCCCTTCCAAATATCAAATCAAAGATATCCATTTATAGGAATATAACATATATAGAAAAATTTAACCTCATAATTAGTAATGGGAAATGATGTATATTTTAATACTCTGTATTACCACTACCCAAGAGGTGTTTTTATGGTCAATATATAAGTCATCATTTCTATATGAGACACTAAATTATTTACCTCATGTGAAGAAATAAATAAGTGGAATGAGAATATATGAAACTATACTTTTATTAGATAATATTTTTGAATAATTGTACCTTTAATCATCAAGGGAACCTGTTTTTGAGCTACGATTTATTGCTCATCCCCACATCGTTTTTAATCCACTCCTCTAGGAATTCCATAATTCTTAATTGAGGTATTGTGGGATGGATGATCTAGATTTTCATAGAATTAGAATAATATGATTTAATATGAGAGAGATAACTCATCTAAATATATCACCCTATTTGAGCATGGGAGATCAGAGATTGATTCGATCCATCTACACATGTTGTGTTCATGGGTATCATACAATAATTGTTGAGGTGTCCATTTCAACAATAGTAGTGACAATATTAATGTGGGGATTTAAAATCCATTTTAATATACATTAATGAGCCACATTTTAGATAAATTGTTTTCATACTATGATATGGTGGATTAGAGTCTTGGTTAGTGTTGTAATTCTTTTATGATATACATGGGTTTGAGATTGTTTTCCTCCTCTTATTTATAGCATTGTATTTTATACTCGTGTATTTATAGAAAAATGTGTTATCACCAATACCATTACCATATATGTATGTTTCTACCAAAATCACAATGTTGGGAATTTTTGAAAATCATTGATCCATAACATGACCACCTTAGAAAAATATCATTCATATCCTTGCATTGAAGATACATTCTTTCAGTAGTTTTCTAGTCATTACAAATTGATAAAAAAGAAATATGTTAATAATCATAGCCACAATTTTAATCAATATTATATTTCTTTAATTTAAGATAAACAAATCCACTCTTTTAGTTTCATTTACGGTATATAGATAAAATCATTTATCGACCCATTCTTCAAATCCAACCCAACTAAATCCTTGGTTAAGTAAAGTTTGACCAACTAATTTTGATAATTAATGTGTGATATCCTCTAGAATATATATTTATTGATTCAAAATTCCTTCTAAATACATTCTAATGAAATATAAAATTCATTTTATCTTATTATGAAATGTTTCCCCATGTTAAAATATCTAATCCCCTTGAATAATGGGTTGTTTTTTTTAAATTTAAAGTATGATAAATATGGCTTGGTTCCATAGCTTGATTCCTTTTTGCACAATCTGAAAAGTGTTCAAAGTACTTTGTGCATGTTCCTAGTTAACCTATGGTTAATTTAAAACCACAATTTTCACCGATGCCACTTTTTAACTTTTTAGTCTTTTATTTTGTTCCCTTATACTAAAAATTTAATAATCTATAGTCTATTACCATAAATTTATTTAATTATATATTTATAGATTTTATTATAGATCAACCTGAAAGGTCATAGTAACATAATTTCAAAATCAATAATATGAAATAACATATTAATGAGGTAATACTTGTGTGAATTCTCTTTACTAGTACATTATTCCAAATTCTTATTCGATAATCCTTGATGTTGAGGTGAAAATAATCATAGAATAGTTTGTCAACACTTTTTGTACCATAAAAATCCTAGTAAATTAAAGTTCAAGGTATATATGTTAGATATATGTTTTTATAATATACATTTCATGTGTCCAAAATTTTTATATCCTTGATAACATCCCAATAATAAGACCATAGCAAACTGATACCATTTGTAAGATCCTAACCCAACCCATTGGCTTATGAAGGAATAAAATTCTAATAATCTTAGATAACATCCCCAAATAATGAAAGGCAAATAATTATTGTCACAGGGTTTACCAAGACATGGGGGATAATTTTCTTATAAATGAAAAACCTACCAATTGGGCAATATAATGCAAGATAAAAAACCAGATTAACTCTAAGAATATAAAAAAACTAATCATAGTAACAATAGAATTTGAAAAAAAAAATTAAGTTCTATAATCTCAATATAATAAGTCTTAAAATAAACAGGACTACAATAAATTGATTGATGGAAGAAAATTAATACCACTCTAAATTTCAAAACATGAATGACACCATAATATAAAACTCCAAACATCTAAGTCCATGACATCATGAAACTATGCAGGTAACATATGAAAACATCCCCTTACATGTTTTATGAAAAACAGTTGTTTGATATGAGCCACGGTTTATATGAAAGGGATGAGTATAAAACCCAGTTAAAAACCCCAAGACTTCCCAAAATGACACTAAAATAAGAATAATGTTATCCCAAATTTTATTTAAAATAATATATAGTATTTATAAGGGAAACCAGTTCACAAAATACATATATATACAATGGTAGTGAAATATCTCAAACAAAAAATACACACATGGAATGAAAACGTGCACCCAAAAAAACAAAATCCAATGGTACCACTACATGAAGGAAAAACTAAACAGGAAAACTCATGTGTATTCACTTCTACAAAATGGGGATATCCCAATCAATTTATATCCATGGTTTAGTGAAATCAATGGTATAAATTTCCTAGAAAAATCTAGACCCACGATTTTAAAAAACCAGTTGTATAGGTTGAATTGGACCAACAATTTCTCATTAACCATGGGTATAAATCCTTCACATATATGAATCCCCCACCCATACTAATCAATGATCCCTAACTCACCCTCCCCTCATATGAGCCTTAGCCTCCACCTCCCCTCCTCAGGTGACTCTTCCCTAGAGAAACTCTTCTTCTTTTATTTCGGGAATTATTTGATGCAATATTTGAGAGGAATGATTTCGATACCTCCATTTTTTTCATCTCCACTCACCTGAGAAATGACTGATTTTTTTCACTAGTATTATCCCCTAATTCAAGGATTATTTTATTTTTATATTATTGTACATCAGATTAGTGGGTTCTAAATCCTTCTTCAGTAATGTGAGTTATTATTTTTATTTTTATCTATGCATGTGATTCTACTAGTTCATGTTGGCCTCAATTCTATCATTGTCTTTTAGAATTTATAGTTCAATAGAGATAAATCATATTCTATTATGTTCTTATATGTACTATTTTAGTTATAATTTATTCATTTTGAAAACTTTTATAAGGATTATTAATAATTTTACTTATATTTGGGATTCTTTTGGTGGAAAATTTTAGGTATTTAGATATTTTTAGTGATGGAAATACTATTTAAGTTAACTATAGGGGTAAATTTTGGTTTTTATTATCCTTGAGTTATGAGATATAACTATTTAAAATTATTATTTTTTTTATGAACCATGGTTAAACAATTAATTTAATTGTTTTAACAACAAATGAAATAGTTGTATACATGATTATAATATAATAAGTAAATCTCAAATATTGATTTATCTATAAAGGTTGGTTATTAAAGATTTAACTATTGTATTTATATTACTTGTAAATAATATTTATTAGAAATCATTATTATGATTTAAGGAAAAATAAATAATAAAATAATCTTTCAAATAAAAAAATATTTATATATTAAATGATTAATAATTTTAAAAGATTTATTATATGAAAATATTTATATAATACTTTAGTAAATGTCATGAAATAATTATATATGTTATAATTAGAATCTTGTTGAATCATATTAATTTTTTGAAACATGGTTTCCATTGATAATTATTTATATAATGATTTATTTCTTTAAGAAAACATTAATGGTATAAACCTTATTTTCACTTATATTGAAAAACCATTAAGTATAACCTCGTTCTTTTTTAGGAATGTTTAATTAGTTCATTTATCGTGTATTTATTTATTAGTGATTTGTTTACACTACACATTAAATGAATTAAAAACCATCTAATCAAAATTTACATCAATTAAGAGGTTTCTTATGAAGTGAAGTAATAGATGAGTTTGAAAAAGTGGGATGGAATGGATTATTTATTTAGTATTGATCGATATTACCCAAATAAAATACTTCATAAATTGAAATAGGAAAACATCTAAAATTTATTTTCCGAGGGTATGAATAATATAAATAATGTTAACCTTAAATAAAACCCTCTTATAAATAAAATTTCCCACTATGAGAATCGACGTTGAACCTAAAGTAGTTGTGGGTAATATATAGAAGTAATCACAAATGTTCGTAGTTCATTCATTTTAGCTTGAATTGGGTTTCTTAGGTTAGAACAACTTTAATAACATTAATTTAGTTTTTGTTTTGGAATGATAATTTTTTTATTAAAGTTATTTTTTCATTGAATTTAATTAGAATTTTTCAAATTATAAAATAGTGTTTAAAATTGGTTTTAAAAAATGTATAACTAGGTTTTCAATTATAGTTTCAAAAATATTCCATGACATTTCTTATGAATTTCATGATCTCTAAGTTAAATGAATAATATTTTTAATTTTTTTTAAAAACTTCATTTTTATCCCTATAAAGATTATGAAATATATTGAAGGAGTAAAAAGGAGGTGGTTATTTGATAATGATCGATGAATGCGCACTCTAGAGTTTCCTCCTATGTTTCTTTGAGTGAGTATAATAATTGTAATATTTTTATTTCTATTGATATTTATTGTCATCTTCTAATAATTTATCAAAAACTTTTAGGGACATATTATTGAAGAAGATTCTACTTCTTCTCAGCCTACTAGTATTGGTCTGAGCAAGGGATATCCTAGAGATATATGGATAAACCATCATACCCTTTCACGCTATAACCCACCAGTGGACACCCCATCTACCACTCCTTATCATCATCCACTTGAGCCTATAGGTATTTTCCCACACATTCCTCCATCACCAACATCTTATTTAGCTTCTTATTCTCATTCCATGTCTACACCACCTCCAGGGATGTTACCAACTATTCTATATCCATATCCTATGATGTTTCCCCAACTCTTCTATCATTATACTACCATGTATACTCCAACACCATTTTCAACTATCCATCTAGGATCCAGTCATTATGTTCCTTTAGCTTCCACTCTGGTGCATGAAGATGACACGATACATGCATTGGAATAGTCACATCTTTTTGAGGCTACCAATATAGGAAAACCCATAGATCCATCAGTTCTTAATAAGCATCATGTATCATGTTTTTTTATTATATTTTAAAAAATATATAACATATTTTTTCCCTATTTTTGTGTGAATTATTTTTTTCTTTGATCTTATTCAATGGTATATTCTAATAAGTGAAGTGGGAGAACAATTAAGAATGAAGCCCAGAATCACTAAACACAAAAAATGGTGGATTAAAATCATGAAAATTCGATGATAGGTAAAAATGGTAGGAAATTTATAAGTTTTCTGGGAACTTTATCCTTGTACAAAGATATCATTCTAGTGAAACCAGTCTCATGGAGGAATATTGATAATGAAATCAAAGTCAAATCATCGGCAAAGATATGGGCCAGAAATTGGTTAAATTGATTTCTATATTATTATTGTATATATATTAATTATAATTTTTAATTTTAGTTTTTATTTAACTTTCTTGATGGTGAAGTTGTTGAGGTCGAATGGTTGATGGATCATGGGGAGTTATGGCGATCATATATGCACAAGATATAAATTGGTTTAAAGAGAAGAGTCAGTTTTGATTTAAAGGGTGTATCAATATTCCCACATAGTCCAAAAAAATAATAAATGATCACATATTATAAGTGTAATGTGTTTAAGTTATTTTAAATCTTTAATGGTTTTCATTGAAAATTCAATTCTTATTAATTATATAGATTTAATTCAGGATGCATCATAAAAAAATGATTCTAGGACGTATTTTCACTCTTTGGGGAACACTAAAATGCCATATAATGATCGGATATAGGTAATTTAATATAAAAAAAATAATATCTATATTTATAGGGATATAAATTCCCCTTTAATAGAAAAATTTTCAAATTGTCAAAATTCCCAAATGGATAAAATGGCCAAATGTCCAAATTTCCAAAATAAAAAACATTCTAATTGGTAAAATAGAAAATGGATAAGTGGAAGACTGTGGAAGTGGAAAAATTACCAAGTGGCCAAATTTTCATGTGGCCAACTGGTCAACTAGCCATGTGGCCATATGGCCAAGTGGCCAAGTGTCGAAGTGGCCATGTGGAAAATTGGACACATTTCAAAATGGACAAAAGGAAAAATTACCAAACATTCAAAATTACCAAGTGACAAAATAACCAATTTACATAAAAAATATAAATGTAATGAAATTAAAAAATAATAGAAATCAATATCATACAAATTTTTATCATGATAATTAGTATGTATTTATTATGTTATTCCACAACTAATAAATTTTTAATTAAATTTATATTTACATGATTCTTCATTTTATGTATTTCTTCAATAGCCAAAATATTAATTCATTCCTAGTTTATCAATTTTGTATTATTTAATAATGTACTATTATAGTAATAAATTTCATTTTCACCAAGAAGAATTGGGCATTGATGGAAATGTTCCTCAAGAAAATTTCTTTTGATTGAGAAGGAAGAAAAATTATGGAAGTACTATAAATGAATAAACAAAAGAAATGATTATAAATGATTATATTTTTATTTAAATTTTTTTATATCTAATTAATAATTGAATATCCTATTTAAATTTTCAATAGTATGACCTAGGGTCCTCGATGCGAATGAAAATGACAACATTGAGCCCAATGATCATTTAAGGTAGGTATTGGTTGAGAAGTACTAGGTGAGAGTTTGATGTCGACCTAGGAAACCATCATACCCACTAGTAAATGACACTCATAAAACACCTCTCTAATCTCTCACACCAATAAGATATAAAACACTCAACTAGAAGTAGTTGAACAAAATCTATTTAGAATCAGGAAATAGGAAAAATGGCCATCGAATAGTTCCAATGAGCTATGCTAGCTGTATGTTCATCAATTCCATCAGTGGTTTCTCCTATTTTTGATTCATGTAAGAAATCAATACTCTATTTATATGATTACCCTGGTTATGTAAATGGGGTTCTTAGTGGTGGTCAAGATGATGATACTAGTAGGGGTGGTGGTGGTGATGATGGTGCTACAGATGATGATGATACTAATATCGGTGCTCCATGCATGGATTCTATTGATTATTATTATGGAACTGATGATAATGAGAGAGATATTAAACCCCCATATTGTTGATTTTATGTAGATACATGTGTGGTTCCATAAAACTAATGTATTATGTTTATTATATATGCATGTTGCATTATTTTCAATGTTTTTAAAACTATTTTTAAATTGATTGTTGAATGCTAAATATATAGTATGTTTATAACATTTAATGTGTACCACGGTTTGTAATTTTTTTGAAGGTTATATGAGAGGTGATGGATGGTGTTGTTGCTTCCCAATGGGGGTATGTCTCTATACCCATGGTTCCCAAAAGCGTGGGTATACATGATTTTCATACAAATACCTATACCCACAGTTTCAAGTGAACTGTGGGTATTTATAATTTAACATAGGATATAATCCTAGTTTCAATAGAAACTGTGGGTCTATGTTTATCTTGATGTCTTAATCACCCACAATTTATAGAATCTTGGGTATAGCCTAACCCCACAGTTTTATGCCATGGATTCAAGTTAAGATTCCATTAGTGAGTATTCGTCCCTCCATCCCCAATTCGTCACTCAATGATATATTATAATGTTCCCCATGATAGGAACAATGGCCATGTATAACCCACATAGTCCTTCGCATATGAATATGTCTACAAAACCACAAAGTTCATACCAAGTCCTCACATTCAAAAAATTTATTTTGAAATTCAATTTCATTTAATCATTTAAATGAATACCTTGTAGGCATAAATCACATTACAATATTTGTAGACCTAGTAAAACAAAAAATGTTCTAAAATATATTTAAAAAGGATTTCAACTAAAATCATAGGAAATTAATTTTTAAAATAATCAGCCTTCATTTTTTAAGTGAAAGTGAAAAAAGAAGAGAAACCACCTACCTATGATGCATTCGATGCATATAATTCTCTCATCACCTTAAAGATAGGGGCTTCCAAATCCATTACTTTTTTGAATAACATTGAATATTAATTAATATATGATTAAACCAGTATATCTTGGATTGGAAGTTCTAATATAATGTTCCTCTTTAGAGAAAACAAAAGGATCAAGGATTGAGAAGAAGAACAAGGCTCTTAACATCAATTTTTGGGATACAACACACTCAGATCCACTGAAATTGATCCTAAAAAAGAATAATATTATAGGAATTTGTTAACAGAGTGTTATAATTCCATATAATTGGTTATAGTTTGAAGAATGAGGGGTCTTAGGGAAGTTATGGGTGTATAATTGTCTTTTAATATTAAATTATTGTAGTCTCATTATTAGTTTGCATTGTTTGGAAAACCGTGAGATAACCATGAAGAATAAATATATTTTAAAAATTATTAATGTTGAAATTTTTATTTATGGTTTGAAAAAACCATGATCCAACCATGCAACTTTCTAGAAGACTCATCTTTCTCTCACATGGTTACTTGGAGAAAACTACTTTGTTTCCCTTAACCGTTTTTAAATTCTGAACCACCCAAAACATTTTTAAAACAATCCAAATCAAACAAGAAGTTTCAAATACTCAACCCAAAAATTTTGTAGATTTAAAATAAATAATAAAATAATAAAATACCCTAAAATAGGAGAGCTATATCAAATTTCAAAAAATACATGTTACAACAATCAGTACAAAATAAAAGAATATTTTTATCTTCTTTCTTTTCAAATAGAACCAGAAAAACCATGGGTGATAGTATACTGAATGAGACCTTACTATAAAAGTTCCCCAATATAAATACATATATATCAAAATATATGAGGAACCATTATACTAGGGGAAATTTATATCGTAGTGACAGTCGATTGAAATTCTGTCCCAAAATTGGCCTCATGTCAATTGGAAGTGCATCAATATTTTCTAGAAAGACATCAAGGTACTATTATACAACAATAAGAAAAATCACTATATAATCCTAGATATAACTCAATATTAGACTAACCATGAAATGATATATGGACTCATTAGACTTCTGACACATTCGAAGGTGTCAGTCACTAACAAACATGCCCTGATCTATAGCAGCATTATAGAATATAACACTTATCTTGAATAAATCTACAATAACCTATATCAAATTCCACCAATAAATTATAAAAATGATTCCATATGGATTTATCTTCAACATATGAAATCTATATATGAATTATGCCCCTATATATTCAATTTAAAATCTCATTACACTTTATACATGATATCTTGACCACCAACTGGAATAGTCAATGCTAAGACCACTGGAAGTCTATCCACCTCACATCCCAAATCATGCAAAGGGTGGGTAAAATTATTCAGGGAATATATATTGAATCAAATAAAGGAAACAACAAAGTACAATGTATGAATAAAATACCGCAAATAATGTTTTCCTTTCTTGACTTTAAAAATTCTAATGCATGCATTTAGCCACATATAGCTCCATAAACATTCTAGACTTAAAAAAACATTTATGAAAATAATTCACCTATTAATCCTTATAATGATATGTATATTAGGCCTATAATTTTATTTCTAAATCCATTTTTTATTGATCCAATGTTGAAATTCCATACTATAGTAGTGTAAGACCCTTACCTTTCAAATGATGCCTCGTGCATGTTTTTCGGAATTCTTTTACCCCTTTTTGGATTATACATTGGGTGGGTTTTTATTTTGGGATAATATGGGTAAATTTGGTGACATTTTGAAGACTATAGATATTTTATTTATTTGATCATGGTTTGGGGAAATCATGAAATTTTTATTTCATAAAATATGTGCCTATTTTTGTAGCCACAAAAGTTGGTGCATAGTTTGAATAAACCAATAGACAACACTCCCCGAATCATATAACCCAAGGCATCAGGGGTTTTCATGAATGGTGCATAGTCTGTAAAATCATGTTTCATATAGTGGAAACCATCCATCCCATGAGTAGGGGAACATAATTAAGGTGCACGGTTTGGAAAACTGTGTTCCTACACACATGAAATTATGCTTATAGAAATTAAACCCCAAAAATTTTTATAAGAAATTTCCAAACCTCCATTTATTATTCCCATTCATCCCCACTCAAACTAATAAATTTTCACAAATTTGGTGGCTCCATAGAGGATTCTAAATCTCTTTGAACTCTTTTATTAGTGAATCATTGATTAAGTAGAAGTAATTAGCACCTCATGAGTTTGTGAACTCTTTATCATTTGGGTTCCTCACTTTACTGTATTTATGTCCCTTTGGAAAGGAATGTTTTGCAACATTTTTGATGGTTTAAATATAGGTTTTTATTAACCTAGATTCATTAGACAATATTCCTCGGATTTTATCGTTGATCTCCTCCACCATTGTGATTTTAATTGATTTAAACCAAATTTAGGGTTACAATTTGGTGAGCGGTTATCAACAGTCTTGATGTATGTGGTTAAATTTTTTATTTCCCATTATCTTAATTATTATTTTACTAGTATAGTTTTCCATTTACTTATAACATTAGGATATTTCAATTAAAATAAAATTAACAATTTTTTTTCATGTTGAGACCCTTCATTGGTCATTTTGGACTTTTTTGAGTTTTGAGACTGGATGGAAGGAAACCCATGGGGTGTGAAAATATAATTAAAATGAAAAATTATGAATTAAAAAAGGTCAATTAATGGGTTATTAATTCCATACAATGGTATGTGATATTTTTTAATGATGTGAACAATGAGTTTAGGGTCATCGACTACTGCTCTGAATAATAATGGGGTTCTAGAATATTTCTCCAACTACCCAAGATATATATATTTATATATATATATTTTCATATGATCACTGAGTTTCATGATAGGTAACTCTTCTCTAAATACTCATGGGGTTCCATAAAACTACTCTAGGATCTATATATATATATACTTATTTTTATGTGATCATTATATTTTGGGATAAGGACTACTCTTCTAAATACCCACGGGGTGACAAACTGTTACACTAGGTCCCCAATGTATTAAGGTGAACTTTTAATTAAATGAATTATGATATCAAATTTAAGAATGATTAGAGAAATTTATATGGTGTATGGTTCAGTCTCTTACATGTTATGAAGAATGTATGATTGGTTCGGGTGTCACCGTGAACCTAGGGGCCTATATAGTTAATTAAATAATATTAATGTGAAATATTTTTACTTTATCATTCGTATTTTATTTTTGAACAATTTCATTAAATTTTATAGAATGGATATTACATTTGAAACCATTGGTGTTGGCGTATTTATTTTTACTGAAAACCATACTTCGGCTTCATGATTTGTATCCGAATAGACATCATGTTTGTAGGAAATTCTACAAGAAAGATCGCTATGTTTGATGGAAGAGTTTGTATTCAGGATGGAGCATGGATGAGAGAACTAGTCATGATATTCAATCCCGTTTCTGATTATTTATAGTGTCTTTATTTATGGATTGAATTTGAGACATATTACTAATATGGAATGACATATCTATAGATTTGATTTATGGTCATCTTTCTAGTTCAGTATCTATCATGTTATATTGGTTGATTTTTGGTTATGGTATTATCTTTGTTTTTGTTTATTATCATTTAGATATTTTTTATTGAGTTCCACTCTTATGGTTCTTTGATTAAGATGGTATATTCTTGTTGAATTAAATATTAGGACCTCACTACTAGTCAGAAGCCTATAGTGTACTGGAAGGTGCACTTGAGGTCACATAATAGACTGGCTTGGGGAACGATAATGTGGTACCCAGGTTAGGATGTCACAATGTTGTATCAAAGGAGTTTTGTTTTCATTTTATTTTTCTAACTATTTTGGAAATGTAGATAAGAGACTAGGATGATTGAGGTATTGGTCAAGAGATCACGCATGGGAGTAGCCAACCTAGGTAAAGGGGGAAACCTAAATACCCATGGTGGGATTATAGTTATTGATGTTTTATATTATATATGAATGTTATATTACCTGGGATGACTCAACTATTTTGTGATATTATCATTTCTGAAGATTTCAATCACGCAATGATATCAAATGATATTTTAGTATACATGGGGATGTTTGTTGATAATATGATAGGATGACATGGCTAGGAATGTGCCTCCAATAGTGGAAGCAGAGGATCTGATTATTTTAGGTGAAGAAAATAGAGAACAGTTCTATGATAACTTTTCTTGCTTTATACAGTACTTGGATTGAGACCCTGGGTGGGTCTTTTGAAATATATCTAACCTAAAAGGGATGTTCTTGTCTCATCATGCTCTGACCTTCAGCATAGAGGGTAGACCAAAAGGAAGATGAGTTCTGGTATGAGTCTATCCATAAAATCCTTAACCATTTAGAGACCCCTATTGGGAGGATAGTCAAATTGAAAGCCTATATATTGCATAATTCATCCATTCATTAGTGGGATATTCAGATTTGGTATGAGAAGTTAGAGAACATAGAGTTGAAATGATATTATGAGATGTTCATGGAACACTTTTTTCTATAGATGCTCAGACAATAGAGATAACTAGTGTTTATGTGGTTGACCCAGGGGAGTTAGTCCATGATGAAATATGGTGTTCAGTTCAATGATTTTGAACAATTTGTCTGATAATTTAAAGGAGATGAGAATAACATGATGAAACATTTTCATGAAAGGCATAAATGTGAGATTAAGACCAATGTTAATATATTTCGATTAAATATTTTTGATGAGGTGGAAAATCATACTCTCATTTCTAAGGGGAACCTAAAAGTGTATTCTTGTGAAATTATGGTAGTTTCTTCAAGATGATCAAGAGGAACATCATCTCAGAGTCAGAAGCAACATTAAGAGAATTTAAACCATGTAAATATCAAACACAGTTGTTAGGATGAAGGAACAGTTACTCAGAACTGAAACCAATTATACTTCCACCATTGTGGTAGGTTAGTTCACATTTATATCTAGTGTATATGACCATCAGTGGAGTTTTGAGCCTATAATAGAATAGGTAACATGTTGAGGTATTGAAAAAATCCTCGAATAAAGGGTAATGAAAGAGGAGCTATGCTGAATCAGAGTACTGAAAGGGGGTCCAATACCCCATATCAGTCGGGCTATTGGAGTCATTTTGTCTCATGGTGGTTGAGGATGTGGATGTGGTATATCAGTGAGTGACTGTATTGGTAGAGTAGTGCAGCTTAAGGTCACATAGACTACATCTTAGTGAAGGGGGATAAGAAAATTTCATATATTCCATCCTATACTTGTGAATAGAGAGGTTGGACCATCAATAATCCGAGGTAATAATCATGAAACTTCTATTATTTATATTTATTTATTTGATATATGAGCCTCACATTATTTTATATATTCTCAAATTGTGGATAGTTTGAGTCTGATGGTGGATTTTTTGATAGGGTTTATGATGATTGAAAAATAATTGGGATTATAGTTGAGGGACTTCTATTTAGGTAAAGGATGTTCTCTCATGGTTGGGGAGTATTTTTTCTTGTTGGAATTTTTACATATTTTACACGTTAGGTTCTAACATGGTTTTTGGTATGGGATGGTTGGTATCATACTGATCCCACATATATTGTTTCCATAAGTGGGTTACCTTTAAAACTCCTTAGGGGGATAGTTATGTTCATCACAGGGAATGAGATATCTAGGCAGGCTTTATAGGGATAGCTCATCATCAACTAGGGAGCTCACCACCTAGGTTTCAAGACTTTTTTTGAGATGATGGTGGTTTGAAGAATGATGTATTTCTACCCATAGTGGACCAGTTCCATGATATGTTTCTAGAAGACTTCTTAGGGGTGCCTATTAAGGGAGATGTTGAGTTCACAATTGATCTAATTCCTTGATATGAACATGTTTCAAATAAAACTTGTAGAATAGTTCCAACAGATTGTTAGGTGATTCATAATTAGGTGTATGAATGGATGGATAAAGTAATAATCCATCTACATATGTATCCTTGGGGTTATACAGTTTTATTCTCAAATAAAGATTACGAGACATTGTGTTTATGTGTTTATTATTGGATGTTGGACTAGATGATAGTGATGAACTAGTATACAATTTTTCA
Organism: Viscum album; assembly: GCA_963277665.1. Classification (NCBI taxonomy): domain Eukaryota; kingdom Viridiplantae; phylum Streptophyta; class Magnoliopsida; order Santalales; family Viscaceae; genus Viscum; species Viscum album. Next base: position 110,582,906 of record OY728142.1, read on the forward strand.
TATTGATTATATCTTTGAATAGTATAGAGTAGATTTTGTTTTCTCCAATATTGAATTGAGGTCAAGTTATCATAAGCAAAGAGGTAGACCATCTAATATACCATGGAATTATTTCAAAATATGGCATGTCCTTTATGTGTTCATTGTGATGTTGTTTAGGATGATATAAACACCAGTAAAATTTATGGTCTTCATGAAATGAATCCTCAACCTATATATGAATTAGTTTGTTGTTGTTTTTGTGGAAGGAAACATGGTGTAATCCATGAACTGTGAAGATTATTCCTATCATCTTGATAATGTCCTGATTAAACTAAAAAAGTACAATCTGTACACCAAGATAACTATGTTTCAATTCTAGATCAACATGGTATATTTCATGGGCCACATCATATCCAAAGAAGGTGTTTCAATATAACCAAATAAGAAAAAATTAGTGGTCTCCTACGAGCTCCCTAATTAATTTTGATATCCAAATTTTTAAGGGGTAGGAAGGTTATTATCAAAGGTTTATCCTGATTTTTTTCATATTTAGTTACAACATTTTTATGCTCGATCAAAATGGCAATAAATATTTAATGGAATGTAGAATGAGAAAATGATTTCTATAAATTGAAGAAGTATTTAACTATAGCACACTGATCAGGATCTTACTCAAGTTGGGTGAGTTGGATACCTTGTTTTGTGATGTGTCATGGATCAGACTTCGATAAGTGTTGATGATGAGAGATAGTGGTTTGGAATATGTGTTACGATAGATGGTCATGTGAATGAAATTACCCTATGTATGATCTCGAGTTAGATGCCATTGATTATGACTTAATGTGTCACTGGAATTACCTATTGGGATAAAATTTTACTATATATACATCCAAATGAATCATAAATTATTTATTTTCACATTGATATTTGAACCTTTGGCAGTGGAGTTACATGATTATTTGTAGTCGTTCGATTTTGAGCTATTCTATACACTGGGGAAGTGAAATAGTGTTTCTCAATCTTAGAATGGGGACACATAGAATCATGTAAATCATGAATTCTGTTCAAAGGGGAAGATTATAACCTTGCTGGTTGAGAAGAAAAATGTAATTTAGAAGGTCCTGGTGTAGATGATCCTTGTAACCAAATAAGTTGAGTCATCACTTTTGATCATGCTTAGGGAGAGGTAATATGAGGATCTGGATTGTTTGGTCTTGAGGGAAAGACTTGATGGTGATGACTCACCTTCTGATAAGACATTAGATGAGTATAAGATCATCGAGGTAAAAAATATTTTTTTGTGCCTACATGTATGTGTAAGGTGTTGATGCATGAGGTTCATCCCTCAACATGGGTAGTGCATCTTGGTTTGATGCAAATTTACCATGAACTACATTGAAATTTGTAACACCTTGATATTTTTATGAAATATTTTTTTTAAACCATTAGATTTCATTGATGTTTGTTATTAAATGGAACTCCGACTTAGCTTGTTTTACACAAAACACTAAGTTTCTACGTTTTTTTATTTAAATAAGATAATTACATAGCCATTAAAAGGGAAATTATAAATATTATTAACAAAATTTTGAAAATATACGGTTTATAAGATGAATTTATTTTTTACCAATTACTTATAAATAAAAAATTATATTAATTGAAAATAAAAGATATATTTTAAATTTTATGCTCCCAAAGTCCTTTTTAACCATAAATTAATTTAATTAAAATATAAGAATGATAATAATGAAATATATATTTTATACATTCAATAATATATTTCGTAAATTCATCTAATATATTTTATAGGCATACAACAGTAACAAATAAAATTTAAGGAATTAAAAGATGAATTTTTCAAAATGGTAATTTTTTCAACATATAATGGAGAACCCATTTGAAATATAATTTTTGACACTTTTTTTAAATTAAATTTGACAGAATAAACTTATTCATTTAAATCCAGATATAAAAATTTACTCTGGACTAATTTTTTTGTATATTACTTTTACGTTACATGTTTTGATGAATAGTGGAAAATATTTCATTTTAATTTTTTTAATAAAAACAGTTTGCATTGTCAAATTAAAATTTTCATAGGTTTTAATCTATAATTTGATAAATCATATTTTTATTCCGATTTAGGTCCTTTGAACCAATTTTTCTTTGAATTTGAATATTAAAACGTGTCAATCTTTTGGACTTTTTTATTTTAAAACCCCATTTTCTGACCCATTAAAGAGAATAATTTTAAATTAATTATTACAACTTATGGGTTTTGAATTAAAAAAAATGGATTCCATAATTTTAACAAGTGGGTCAAAATTTATTAAATTGGTCATTTTTTATAATATGAATAGTAACTTTTGTAATTTTTATTTCCATGGTTAAGGGTAAATAAGGTGATTAATGGTGAAACTAATATTATAAGTATTAATAAATTACACTCAAACTTGTCCAAATATTATTGGATGAGTTAGTTTTGAGAAAGAATCATCCTTCAGCTGCAATTATAACCTTTTCAATCAACATGGGTGAGAGTATGAAATTTTTCATATTGTAGTTAAAGATAAGCTAAAGATCTCATACTCGCAATTCAAATAACTATGCCATTGTTAATATAGGACTACCAATAAGATAAATTAAAATATAAATAATATTTTTAAAACTAAAATATATTTCTCTATCATGGTAATTTACTTTTAATTACATGTAAATATATAATTATATTAATGTCTTAGACAATGATGATGCAATAATTTATTAATTAATGAAAATATCTAATAAATGATATAAAAATATTTAAATAAATATAATTTTTTATTATTAATATTTTAAATCAATTTTATGGATGAATTAGACATGTTATGGATGATTTAATTTTTTATTTAATATATCATGTTGTTATTATATTTTAAAAAAAATGAAAAGTGTCAAAATTGACACTAATGGTATTTTAGGAATGTAATATTTTATTAAATTATTTAAAAATCCTAAAAATATTAATCAAAGAGAAGGGGATGAGATATAGTCCAAAATATCATCATGTTACCATTTATGGTCAAATTTACACTTTATATGTAAAAATTAAATCCTCTTAATACAAAAAACATTGTTACCATAGTTATTATTTAATTAAGTTAACTAAGAGTTATTAAAAAAGATAATATTTAAAATTACAGAAAAAAATATCTTAAATATATTGTGTAATGAACTTAAAATATTATATAATATTATATTTTAGTACATGGAAATTTTAATATGTTTGGAATGATATTGAATTTATTATAAATTAGTAGTTTTTGAAATTCCAAAATCACCACTCACATTCACTATAAAAGGAAACCTCCTCCATCATAAAAGTTCACCAATTGGAGCCTTCTATATCAATCAATATCTTACACATTAATTTCTCCATTTACCTAGAAAAATTTTATGGGTTATGGGCTTCCAAAAACAACAACTCTAGAGTCCTTTATAGAAGATCTAAATTATCCATTTCAAAGAATATGTAATCACTCTAACAGATCACACTCATTTTTTACTCTTCCATGTCACCTCTAAATATTTTATTAATATCATAAAATATTAAATTAATCATAGTAAACATTATAAAATTTCATTTTGATTATGCACACACCATTATAAACCCCATTTCTCGTCGAACCAAAAGTGAATGTATCGCTCGTGCGTACATACGACTTACCATCTCCAAGTATCGATACAACGCATATTATATAACCATATTTTAGGAGTGGAAATTATGAGGGGTTTAATATATATACATATATTATACTTATGACATTATTATACTTATTTAATGATACTATCATATATAATTTTTTACCACTTAATCTTTTGGGAAATGATAATGTCTCTCGTGCGTACGTATGTCTTACTATATACATGCTGCAATGTTATTAATTTTTCACCCATATTTTACATGGGTGGCAAGATGGATGAATTATATGAGTATATATGTTGTATGCAATAAAATATTATTTTATAATTATAATATAATATTTAATTTTCTTTGTTTTAATATGAAAGGAAAATTAAAGTAATGTTCAAACGTATATATGACATACCATCAATATGAACGGTGTATTTCATTTTATATTTACTTATTTTATAGATAGCTGTAAAAACATATATAAGGAAGTTATATGATATTTTTATCATGTTTATATTTTTTTAGATAAATAAGCAATGTTTTAATTAATATGACTAATAAAAACAACTCAAAATATATATGAGAAACAAAGAGTTATTACCCAAAAACTAACTTAATCATGGAATTGTAAATAATAGAGTAATATAAAGTCATAATTTATATGTGATATTATATATATGAACATGGTTAGTTAATAAATTTATAATAATCATAAATTTATTATACATGTGGTTTTCATGATTATGTTGAGAGTCAGGACATATGGTAAGAGTATTTCATCTAACTTTTTATTTTTGTGAGATATATGTTATATTCATCACTCACTTATTTTGTGTGATTTATATATTGACCTCTGAAATGTTATATAATAAATTATTTTATTTAATGATATTAAAAGATTTAATTTTTATTATTATTTCCTGGGGTTCATGATTCTAAAGTTACTCTAGTAGTATGCGAATTTTTTTGACGTTTATTTCTGTAGGACACATGCATTATACACTACTTTTTTCCAATACATGGTTTATATACTGCCGATGAATTTATTTTATGAGTTTTTTCTAGAATATTATGGTATTGTCATATCCATATAATTTTACATCTTTTATGTGGCATATAATAAAAATTATTATAAATTTATGTGTATTTTTTTCACAATGTCATCAAATATTTTGGATTGTTTCGTTTTAAGACTCCATTTGAGAATATTTATCATCCATGTCCATGTTTTCTAAAAATGTTTCCAAAATATAATTTTAATATAAATATATGGGTTTTTAAAGTCATTTTTACCAATTTTTTACATTTTAAAAAAAATTGTATCAATGGAATATTTAATCATTTTACAAAAGAGGATCTTTTGAATTGTCTAGAAAAAGTATGAGAATAATATTTTATATTAAGTTATATTAAATAAATTTATTTTTTTGTTTTCATGATAGCATATTTCCTTGATGCTTCCCTTATAATATTACATTTTTATTTTCAATTTTTTTTTTAAATTTTTATTGCATTTTTAAAAAATGTTTTCAAAGAAAAAAAGATATTTTCCTTAAGAATTATTTCCATGTGATCTATAAAAATTATTTTTTATCTATGATAACATTATTTTAGGTTACTTATGTTTTACTGGGGAAATGATTTACTGATACCATTATTTTGTATTGTAATAATGGTTTATGTTTATTAGGGAATTAAATTTATGAATTCCATTTCATTTTATTGGTTATATTATGGATGAATGATGTTTATGAAACCCATTTCTTTATGTGGGTTCTGATGTGATAAAGGATTTATGTTGTTGTGGCACACATATGTATGGTTTTAATTATGTGTGATGTGGTACCTATATCTCCCTCTAATTCATTTGTTAATGATAAATGTTCTATGAGATCAACAGGGTACACATGAGGTCACCATAAGCCCGAAACAGGTGGGTACATGGGAGGTCATCCTATGTCTATAACAAGAAGGTAAAAAGGTGGTCATACTAAGACCATAATAAGAGGGTACACATGAGGACATCTTAAGCTTGAAACTATAAGGTACATGGGATTCTATCCCAAGACTGAAGTTGGCACATAGGCAATTAAATCAATCATAACATACTATGAATATCATGGTAGGAATCATTGACATAATATATTCTATGTTTACGTTTTAGGATAAATTTACATGTATTATTCCATTGTTACTTCCTCATGGATCATGTTCTTTGATTTTATTATGATTCATGTCTTATGATCTGCCAATATTTATGTGATGACTCATTTATATGATCATTGATACATAGTGTATGATATTCACATGTTGTGCTCATGTTTTCATATTATTATGATCATGTTTGGATTTTTTATCTTCCATTTTTACCTTTACTGATCATTCTGGGTCATCCTTTCTTATGTTTCCATTCCTTGGGATATAAATAAAGCATTTAAGTAGGAGAACTAAAGGGGAAGATCTTTATGGGTGATGCTTAAGATCTATCACCAAGTTCGAAAAACGTGTTATGAGTTTCTAAAGGTAGTAAACCATTATGTATCTAGATGAATTTCTAAGGATATGTCTATAGATATATATAAGGATAATACTAAGTATAGGTTACAATCCTAGATTTTTAATAATGATCATGAATATCCCTGGATTAAAACTAAGGTGTCAACGATTGAATTATTATAAGTAATTTCCATTGATTATGTGTTTTCTAGCTTTGATAAGTGTTGCTCAGACTATTCTTTCTTATCTTATTCATTTGTTAAAACTGTAAAAAATGTTGTTAAAATAGAATGTTTTAGATATAGAAACAATGGAAATTATGAAAATCTATGTCCTATGTGCAAGTATCATGATGAGAACTATGAAGTTCACATAAGTATTTTATATATTGTTTAAAATAAAGAGATCATGAATGGAGTGTGAATGTTAAAGGATGATCTAACTATATTGTTTACATTAAACATAAAAATCATGATTATAATGAGGTTAAGGAACTTTAATTCCGGATTCACATTTCATATACTATGAATGAATAAAATGGTGATTCCTAAGTAATGGTTTATGAATAAAGTTGGATTATTGACAGGTATTCTGTTTTGGAATTTTAGGATTATGTAATACAAATCATGTAATATAAACGTATTCTTAGTATATGTTTTTCATTATGGATTGAAAAGGATATGTTGAATGATAATGAAGACCTTTAAAAGTTATTTATGGTGAAGTTTATATATTTTTAAGGTAAGGTAACCCATAAAATATTCCAGATGTTTAGAAAATTGTGTTTTTATTGGATAACAATATGATTAATAAGGATAAATTAAATTCTGTAGTATTTATTACTATGGGAATTATTATATATTTGTTAAAAAATTAGTCTATGTTATCATAGTGTAAGTTTAAAACTTATTTAATTTATATAATATATCCAATAATTTTAAGAATAAGGAAGAATGCATGGTTTCTAAAAGGATTTATTGCAATTCATATTATTTCCATGTTTCAAGAGAATACATGATGAAGGTATTCACATTTTTATAATGTGAACACCAAGAGATAAATTATAATATATTTGAGATACATATTAAGAGGATTTAGTGAACTTATTTATAATGTTTTTGTTTTTTAGATTTGAGAAGGATTTTATAGTTATTTATTATTGGAAAGTTTAAGTTAAACATCAGATGATGTTTATTTAGATTAAAGTATTATCTCACCATAAATAGATTTATGAATATTATATAAATTGTGATATCCTTTTTGTGATTAATATAGATGGAATGAACTATCATTCTATTTATAGATCTCTTTGATTTTTCAGTACTTATGGAATGAAAAATTTACCTTCATTTCTTGGAATAAGAGATGAAGTGGACATTATTCAAGGCATGACCAAGGGTGAAATGTCACTGAAATCATGTAAGTATATCCCATATTAAAAACTATTCAACATTAGGAAAATGATCCCAAAATAAAATGTTTTCCTTTTATTATTGATGATATCAATGACCTCTTTCATCCTTATTTAGATTATAATTTTTCACTTTGTCTAGATCACCAACTTTCTTGTGATCAGTTATATTTATTAATATCTATGATTATTTACGTTTTTCCTCCATGCCCAAATATTCATCCATGTTCTCATATGTCGAAACCTATAAATGAGTTATTTTGGTTAGCCGTTTTATTTCTAACTTTTGATTTTAAAAGGATTTTTTATTATTTATTTTTTCAATGCAAGTTTATATGAATGAAACATTATAATATTAATCCTTTGATAACCTAAATGAATATTGAGGGGGAAATACATTAAATGGGGGTTGAATGAAACATTGTGAGGTTTTTATGAATTAGTTTTTAAAAACCATTTTATTTCTTTGATGTCTTTCATTGTATGAAACAACTTAGCTTGTTTTACACAGAACACCAAGTTTCTATGAAACATCATTTTATTATTATTTAAATAACACTTTCACCTAGTCATTAAATAAGTGATTATGATAATTCTTAAATAACTTATTAAAATATATGTTTTATAAGATCTATTTATTTTTACCCATTACTTATAAATAATAATATTTACCAATTTAGTATAACTTATTGTTTTTTATTTTTAAGCTCCAAAAGTAATTTTTCCTATATAAATTAAATTATTTTCAATTAGTGAATGATTATAATAAAATTTATATTATATATTTTCAATAAAATATTTTTCTTCATTCATCTAATATATTTTGTTGGCATCTGAAAAAAATAAATCCAATTTTACGAATAAAAATATATATTTTTAAAAACAGTAATTTTATACCATTTTAATAAAGAAACCATTTTAAAAAACAATATTTTACACATTAATAATTTCAATTTGAAAAAATGAAAATATTTATTAAAATCAGGATAAAAAACTTACTTTTGGTTGATTTTTTTGTATTTTTCTATTATCTTTCGTGTTTCTATGAATATTTAAAAATATTTCGTTTCAATTGAAAATAATTTATTATCCAAATAATTTATCATGAATGACTGGAAATTATATTTTTTAATTGATTTTTTAAAACCGCTTTATGGGTGAGCAGGAACCGAGCCATACACGAAATTTCCAAAACATCAAATTCAAAAAAACCATACACAAAAACCACTATGATTCAAAATTCCAAATCCACGCCAGCCAGGATGCCTTGGGAAATAGATTATAAACCCACGAACCTTCTCGTTCCCCACCCCTGACATCGAACACCCTGTCATCACCCATAACACCTTCGTTAGACATAGCCGGCAAGAAACCATCCACCATCATCACCATAGCTTCAAAAAACATTATAGAAAAAACCTCCACCCGCTTCATCAAACACCATCACAAAAAAAACAACCTTATCAAAACATGACCATCATCAACTCAGCATCGTAACCAGATCATATAGACTGAGAGCCAAACACATATCTGAATTCAACGTCACACCATAAAACTAGATAACCATCACAGAGGATCTAGACTGATAAAATGCCACCAGCATCCTTCTATCCACATCTAGACCACCGATGACCTCCACCATAGTCCGCAACAAACATCACCCAAACCAGACACCAAAACGACCTCCCACAGAACCAAAAACAAACAAAAAAAACATGTAGAAGAAACCAAAGAACCTTTATGAAGGAAAAATGGAGAAGAATCAGACTAGTCAGTGAGCCAATAACATCATTTAAAATTGCCAATGCCATATCAGAGCATCACCGATGTCGAAGTTCTGATGCGTGAAACATCATCCACCTAAACACACATCCCAAAATGTCAATGTTAGAGCAATCCCAGATCCGCATTGGATAGGAATAGAGGAATGATAATCCAGAGTAGTGAATAAGTACGCCAATGCCTCTAGAATAATACAACGTCGACGAAGTTGAAAAAAGATGCCAACAAAACAAAAGCAACTGATCTCTAGTAGCCCCATGAAGTCCATTGTCTGTTGAACCATAGATCCCAAAACATCGTTGTAACAACTATACCAGATCTGACTAAGAGGGGCGCATAAGAACTTTATGTCAGAGCAGATTGATCAGAAAAGGGGTTCACCAGCAAATAACCTTCTTCAGGCCTCAGAATCGTCCTTAAAATAATGCGATGTCGAAACCAAGGGAACCAGAACACCATCACCTTAGCATATGAAAAAATAAACATGGAAGTCAAACAAGCCACCGACTAAGCGGAAAAGGGTTCCCAGAGTAAACCCTAGGTAGAACCAGAGGGGTAGATCTGGGAGAGATGAATCCAGAGAGAAGGAAGAGAAAGGGTGGGCATCTCTGGGGGGGGGGAACGAAACCGTAAGAGGGAGAGGAGAAGCCCGGAGTCCGATGGCAGACACTAGGTGAGTGTGGCCCCTAATTTATAGTGTTAAATTATATATTTTATTTATTTTGAATAATAACTAGAAATTTTTTTTCATCGAATACAATGAAGGTCATTTTAATCAATTTAAAATTTAATTTGGATATATAAACATGTCAATATTTTGGACATTTTTACTATAAAAACCATTTTTCTCACCCCGTCAATGATATTAATTTTAAATTAACTACTGAAAATATTATGTGTTGAATTTTTAAAAATGGATTAAATATTGTTTAATTATTATGATTAAATTTATTAAATAGGCTTCTTCTATTTAAAAAAAATAAAAACTGTATCTTCAGTAATTTCTACCCACGGTTACAAATAAATCAGGTAATTAAGGGTGAAAATAATATTATAATTTTTTAAAACATTACGTTAAAACTTGACCCGATTTCATGTGATGAGTTTTTTTCAACCAAAATTAACCTTGGTATGATGTTATAACCTTTTTAATCATCGTGATTGAGGGAATGACATTTATTATATTTTATTTAAGGAAAATTTAAATCTAAGGACCCCGGTTCCCGGGTGCCTATGGGGCATGATGTACTAAAAATTTATTACAATTTTTTACAATAATACATCATGTCCCATACTACAGAAGATCACAAGGCTTAGGATTCTGGGAAACCAGCTGGTTCTGAAAAAATTCTTTAGTAGAAAACCATGCCTGAAAATTTTAAAACAAAAATATAGGGTGAGAAAAATATACCCAGTAAGGGGTTTTAAAATGATTAAAGAAAGTTCTTTATCAAAGAAGTCATTTTGAAGATGATAAAACACTTCATTAAAAACAAGGCATTATCTTTTTCATAAAACATGTCAATCTTACATTCTTGAAACCACTAATACAGATAAGAGGTACTTTCTTAAAATAAATATCAAAGAAGACATAAATCAGAGAGCGCAAGCATGGGAAGAATAGATGATGCATAATTTACAACAATCATTCTTTAGTTCTAAAAGTCTGTGTGTAAGAAGGGATAACATTTATATCTTGATTCATTGGAAACAAAATTCGTATAACAACATACCACATGTGTTAAAGTTCATATCTCATAATCTCATTCTCATAGTCAAAGGAAGTTTACTACTAGGGGATGTTCTGTTAGTTGAACTATCCCCTGTTTGACAATTTATCATCACATGCGGAGGGAATGTATAATGCTAGACATTTTCAAGACCTTGTGTCAAGACCATAAAACATAACTTAATACGGGTCAAGGCTAACCACCAATCCCGTTTCCCATACTAGCACAAGAGAAGGCTAACCGCCAAGACCGTCGCACATAACGTCTCATGAGACTCATCCTTTACCAAATGCATTAGAGCACTGTATAATTCTGGGTGCACTCGTCCATAATAATTTAAGTCCAATACATTCCTCACGTGTTATAGCATGATCTTATATTCATAACTTGCATTCTTTGTCTATAATCCCCTTTGAACATGTTCATATTGATTATGAAAAATGGTTAGAGTTATTGGTTCCACCTCATATGGTGGCATAAAAAAAGAATATTATTGAGAACAAGTAATAAAAAGAAACATGCTTTCATAAAAAAATGACAGATTAGAAAACGAGATAACAATTCCTGTATCTAAACCCATAAGAAGGTGGCCTTGTTCAGACCATGTTGAAACCCTATTTAACTCCATGGTATCGACTTAATTTTTATGCATTGATTATTTATAAAACACTAAATCACCAACCCGAAGGACCAAAGTTAGTGATTGTGAAGCATCTATAACATAAAACATGGTTTATGGCCTAAGATGTGTTTAAGCATAAAAGAATTATTTACACCCATGAAATCATGCATTGGAGTACATTTATATTTAAACATAAAACAACCATCACACTCTACTTGAAACTAAATGAATTTGAGATACATACGAATTCAGGTAAAGTGAAAATTATAATAAAAGACTTTATGCACATTTAAGGTGCGTGTTTGGGATCTGCACACCACAAAACTAGGTTTTTTTAAACTCTCTCAATCGTAGCATGACTTAAAATTTTAAAGAAACAATTTAGTGAAACCCCACTTATATCATATTTATATATAACAAAACATACGTGAGTTACGAATAAGGTACACAAAAAAAACTTGAGGGACTAGATCCCCCCGTTGCATGCAATTCCTATTCTGAAAACAATACCAAAAAACTAAAGGTCATTCTTCAATGATCATAACCCGAAATGAACATAAACATGTTTTTAATTTTAAAGCCTAAACGGATTCAAGACGAAATTATAAACATTTATACATATGTTCATATTCGTGAGGTAAGGGAATTAGTGGGGAAGGATTCGCATGCTACATCGAAGGCGCGATGCCCCTTGCATGTTCTGTGTACTCAAAACATTTTTGGAAAACTTTAACATTCTTTTTTTTCGTTTAAAGAATGAGAACCCGTATATTCATATATATAAAATACATATACTTGCATAATCTTATAAGTTCATAAACATTTTCCCGAAACCTCCATTTTCATGAACCAGAGTACAAAAAATATTATATACATGTAAAGAAAAAAGTGCATACATTGTCTTACACAAATGTATATACATACTTACATATACATGGAGTGTATATAGGTATGGAAACCCGAAACCGAAGAAAAACAAGACTCAAATGTTTTCCCATACCTCTGTTTAATCCTCCATGCAGGAAGAGGAAAAGGAATACAGCGGTTCTCATGGCCTTACATAGGTGTATATAAAAAGTATATATATATATATATAAACTGAAGAAACAGAAGGTAAACTTGATCCCTTTCCTTGGCCTGGAGGAGAGGAGGGGAAGAAGCAGGTGGCGACGCCGGATTGGTGGTCGAAGATCTAAGAGGACTCGGTGCAAAACCCTCCTTGCCTTCGGTGGAAACCGAGACTTACAGACAGGGCCTCTCCTTGCATGGAGATATCGATGGGGTAACCAAGGCTGAGGCAGTTCCAACCTTGTGGAAAGGAGGGGCAACATCGGGTCCACATCCGGTCTCAGTGAAGAAAAATGCATGCTAACCTGCTGGTTGGCGTGCACGACGAAGAAGAAGAAGACCCGGGATGGAGATACATAAACAAACCGATGGCTGGGATTGAATGTGGTTTATCGGATGGCCCGATGCGGAAGTGGTGTTAAAAACTTTGGATGACCACGATGGAAAGGGGGAGGATCGGTCGGCCTAGAATCGATGCGATGAATTTAAAAAAACGCTGGTCTCACCCCCTGCATTTTCTTATTTTTTTTAATCATCAATACTTTTAATTTTTTTATTACACTTATTATATGAACTTTATTATTATTAACCTAAAATTATTAACCACTTTTATTATTTTATGAAAGGTCAATATTCATTAAAACTTTTTTATTTACCCCTATCTATAACATAATAATATTTTTCCTTTATTGACTTGTATCAACCTATTTATCTTAATCTATAATTAAAATTAAAGATCCACATACATTAATGTTGTTAATAGACATAATAACATTAATAATTATTTTCAAATTCTACAATTAAGAGTTCATAGATATTAACATTGTGAATCAAAATTTGTAAAACAAATGAAACCATAATTTGACATAATTTCAAAACTGTTAATTATAAAAAGATCAAATTATGAACATTTTCATTATTATTACTACTTATATTTAATTTAGAGGTATGTATAATACTTTTAACATAAAGATTGATGAAAAATATATATATATATAAACCAAGAGTTTGCACACATATTTTCATAGACTAAAAAAAGGTAAAAAGATATTGGATCATGGGGGTGCCAACAAATATAATTATATCCGCTGGTGTCTAATGGTCGGATATGTGTTCTATAAAAAAATAGTCTCGGGGTAACCCAAATTCAAGGTGACTGAAGAAGAAAGAGGAGGAGATGGTTCAAGATATTCTATTGGTGCTTAGTACAGCTGCTGTGGCTTCATCCATCCTTATGTTTGTCTTAATGGATGCCAAAGACCCTTATCGCCTTCTCGAGGTTCTTGTGGTTTTAAGAAGACTTCCTGTAATTTTAATCGGGTTTTTAGTTGGAATATTTGGTTAGCTAAGCTTCTTGTTTGATCACTGTGAGTTGTAGTTACCAATGTGTTCCTCATTTCAATAAACAAGCCTTTCGTTCATTTTGGTGCATTTACTTTATTTTATTGTGATATAATTTTTTTATAAGGGGAAATATTGTTCGATTAAAGGAAGACTTAGTAATATAAAACATATAGTTACAACATGTTGTTTCTTGGGATGTTACATTATTTCCCCCTTCAATGAATTGTGTCCTCGTAATTCTATTCATAAAAAGATTAATAGAAACCCCAGTCGTAGAACATAACTGAAACATGAGATCCGGCTCAGTTAACGGAATACCAATGTTGGTACATAGTTCCTCAATTTATATTGCCCAGATGCACCTTGAGCAGTAGGTTTTGAATCCCTTCTCATGTATACTACACACAGGCTCCCATAGGGAGGCTCGGGCAGTGAAACGCTCGGAAATGTCCGAGTGGACAAATTCCCTGATAACCCTCTGAACTACATCACTCTTGAGGTATTCGAGAGGGATGATGCGATTGGGGAGACTGAGATTTAATACCTAGAACATATAGGCTACCTTGACGTGGCCTTCTTGAGCAGCTATGAGGAAGCACGCATTGGCAGAAAAGTTTTGTGACAGAGTAAAACACTGGAAGAGGCCTTTGTAGTATCTCCTCCTTCGCCTATGGTTGGGGTGTTGGGTAGTGGAAATGAGATGAAAGACACATTCATCCCCCAGACACGAACGGAGAATCTCAGGAAAGTTTGATAAGTCAAGCAAGCGTTGGAAAGACCCTCGCAGGTGGAGAAAAGATGGATAATCCACCGTGCAAGTTCTGATCAAGATAACCTCTACTAACTCATCAGGAAGTGATGAGATGTTCGTTTGATCAACTATCTGAAAAAAACATTCAAGAGGGCTCACATAACAATACTGATAAGGTAAAGACATAAAAGAAAACATGAAACTTTCAATTACACAATAGTTTACCTAACAAATCCTCAGTTTACTAAATGAACACCACAAAGAGAGGAAAAACTCCAGAACTCTTCAAACCACACACAGGTTGAACAGATGGGACTAAACTCATGGGAACACCTATGATGCCTCCTGAGTTTAGCATGAGGGGTATGGAGTTTGGAAAAATCATTATACACCTGTTTCCTAAGAGAAAATCGGGTGGACTCTTATTCCAACACCCCAATGTCCATCAACTGGCCCTAGAAGCCATAGTGCAAAATATGACATAGATAGGCCACTCGGAGGTCTCCGACAGCAGAAGCTTCTTGAAAGGGGTTATCGAGCATCGTGCAAAATTCTTTTCCAGTCGTGAACCCTCGGAAGAGTCCCTCGTTGTACCTTTCCTGACGTGCATAAAAGGGGAATTGGGTCATCATCATTAGGAGATAATCCATTCCCAAACCCTGGTGAAGACTAAGCACCCTAGGTGAGGTTGACACATCATACAGGTGCTTGCATGACATGTGAATATGGGCGTAATTAAGAAAGTTCTCCCAAATAGCCAGAGACACAATGGTCTCTAGGTCCTCAGTGGGAAGTGAAAATAGATTGGTAGATACATTTCCATAAGCAATCTAAAATTTATAACATATTTACTTAGTCAATCATAGTAATATATTCATACCACCTGGTTTTCTAGAGTTCCTTGAACCCATCCTCTGATACCAACTGTAAGGACCCCGGTTCCCGGGTGCCAATGGGGTATGATGTACTAAAAATTTATTACAAATAGTTACAATAATACATCATGTCCCATACTACAGAAGATCGTGAGGCTTAGGATTTTGGGAAACCAGCTGCTTCTGAAAAACTTCTTTAGTACAAATCCATGACTGAAAATTTTAAAACAAAAACGTACTGTGAGAAAAATATTCCCAGTAAGGGGTTTTAAAATGTTTAAAGAAAGTTCTTTCTCAAAGCAGTCATTTTGAAGATGGTAAAACACTTCATTAAAAACAAGGAATTATCTTTTTCTAAAAACATGTCGATCTTACATTCTTGAAACCACTTATAAAGATAAGAGGTACTTTCTTAAAATAAAAATCTAAGAAGACATAAATCAGAGAGCACAAGCATGGGAAGAATAGATGATGCATAATTTACAACAAAACTTCTTTTGTTCTAAAAGACTATGTATAAGCAGGGATAACATTCATATCATGATTAATTGGCAGAAAAAGTTCTTATAACAACATACCACATGTGAAAAAGTTCATATCTCATAATAACATTCTCACAGTCAAAGGATGTTTACAACTAGGGGATGTCCTGTTAGTTGAACTATCCCCTGGTTGACCATTTATCATCACATTCAGAGGGAATGTATAATGTCAGACTTTGTTAAGACCTTGCGTCAAGACCATAAAACATAACTTAATACGGGACAAGGCTAACTGCCAATCTCGTTTCCCATAGTAGCACAAGCCAAGGCTAACCGCCAAAACCATCACACATAACGTATCATGAGACTCATCCTTTACCCAATGCATTGGAGCGCTGTATAATTCTGGGTGCACCCATCCATAATCATTTAAGTCCAATACATCCCTCACATGTTATTGCATTATCTTATATTCATAACTTGCATTCTTAGTCCATAACCCCCTTTGAACATGTTCATATTGATTATGAAAAATGGTTAGACATATTGGTTTTACCTCATATGGTGGCATAAAAAAAGAATATTCTTGAGCACAAGTAATAAAAAAAACATGCATATATAAAAAAATGACAGATTAGCACACGAGAAAACAATTATTTCATCTAAACCCTTTGGAAGGTGGCCTTGTTCAGACCATGTTGACACCCTATTTAACTCCATGTTATCCACTTAATTTTTATGCACTAATTATTTATAATACACTAATGCACCAACCCGAAGGACCAAAGGCAGTGCTTGTGAAGCATCTGTAACATAAAACATGGTTTACGACCTAAGAGGTGTTTATGCATAAAAGAATTATTTACTCCCATGAACTCATGCATAGGAGTAAATTTATATTTAAACAAAAAACAACCATCACACTCTACTTGAAAATAAACTAATTTGAGATACATAAGAATTCAGGTAAAGTGACAATTATAATAAAACAATTTATGTACATTTAAGGTGCGTGTTTGGGATCTCCACACCACAAAACTAGGTTTTATTAAACTCTTTCAATCGTAGCATGACTTAAAATTTTAAAGCAAAAGTTTAGTGAAACCCCAATTATATCATATATATATATATATAACCAAACATATGTGAGTTACGAATAAAGTACACAAAAAAAACTTGAGGGACTAGATTGCCCCCTTGCATGCAGTTCAGGTTTTCAAAAGAATACCCAAAAACGAAAGGTCATTCTTCAAAAATCATAACATGAAATGAACATACACATATTTTGTTATTTGAATACCTAAACGTATTCAAGACAAAATTATAAACATTTATACATATGTACATATTCGTGAAGTAATGGAATTAGTGGGGAAAGATTCACATGCTACTTTGAAGGCGCGATGACCCTTGCATGTTCTGTGTACTCAATTTTTTTTTGGAAAACATTAACATACATTTTTTTTGATTAAAGAATGAGAACCTGTATATTCATATATATAAAATACGTATACATTCATAATATTATAAGTTCATAAAAATATTCTCGAAACCTCAATTTTCATGAAGTAGGGTACAACAAAGATTATAAACATATAAAGAAATAAAGTGCATAGATCATCTTACACAAATGTATATACATACTTACATATACATGGAGTGTATATAGGTATGCAAACCCAAAACCGAAGAAAAAAATACTCGAAAGTTTACCCTTACCCCGGTTTAATCCTCCATGCAGGAAGAGGAAAAGGAATATAGAGGTTCTCGTGGCCTTACATAGGTGTATATAAAAAGTATATATATATATATATACCAAAACTGAAGAAACAAAAGGAAAACTTGATCCCTTAGCTTTGCCTGGAGGGGAGGAGGGGAAGAAGCAAGTGGCGACGCCGGATCGGTGGTCGAAGATCTAAGAGGACTCGATACAAAACCCTCCTTTCCTTCGGTGCAAACTGGGACTTAAAGACAAGGCCTCTCCTTCCGTGGAGATATTAACGTGGTAACCAAGGCTGAGGAGGTGACAAACTTGTGGAAAGAAGGGGCGACATTGGGTCCACAGCTGACCTAGGTGAAGAAAAACGCAAGCTACCCTGCTATTTGGCCTGCACGACGAAGAAGAAGAAGACGCGAGGTGGAGATACATAAACAAACTGACGACTGGGATTGAACGTGGTTGATCGGACGACCCGATGCGGAAGTGGTGTTAAAAGATTTGGACGGTCGTGATGGAAGGGGGGAGGATCGGTCGGCCTAGACGCGACACGATGACTTTAAAAAAATGCATGTCTCATCCCCCTGTGTTATCTTATTTTTTTTTTAATTATCAATACTTTTAATTTTTTTAGTACACTTTTTATGTGATCGTTATTATTATTAACCTTCAATTATTAATCATTTTTTATTATTTTAATAAAGGTCAATATTCATTAATGCTTATTTATTTACCCATATCTATAACATATTATTATTTTTCTTTTATTGACTTGTATCAACCAATTTATATTAATCTCTAATTAAAATTAATGTTCCACATACATTAATATTGTTAATAGAAATAATTACATTAATAATTATTTTCAAATTCCACAATTAAGTGTGCATTGATATAAACATTGTGAAACAAAATTTGTAAAACAAATGAAACCATAATTTGACAAAATTTCAAAACTATTAATTATAAAAAGATCAAATTATAAACATTTGTATTATTATTATTACTTATATTTAATTTAGTGGTATGTATAATACTTTAAACTTAATGTTTGATGAAACATATATATATATATATATATATATATATAAACCAAGATTTTGCATGTACATTTTAATAGACTAAAAAAAGGTAAAATAATATTGGATCATGGGGGTGTCAACGACTATAATTATAGCCGTTGGTATCTAACGGTCGGATATGTGTTCTATAAAAACCTGGTCTCGGGGTATCCCAAACTCAAGGAGACTGAAGAAGAAAGAGGAGGAGATGGTTCATGTTATTCTCTTGGTGTTTAGTACTGCTGCGACGGCTTCGACCATCTTTATGTTTGATTTGATGGATCCCAAAGACCCTTATCGCCTTCTCGGGGTTCTTTTGATGTTAAGCGGTCTTCCTGTAATTTTAATCGGGTTTTTATTTGGAATATTTGGTTAGCTAATCTTCCTATTTGATCACTGTGATTTGTAGTTACCAAGGTGTTCCTCATTTGAATAAATGAGCCTTTTGTTCATTTTGGTGCATTTACTCTATTTTATTGTTATATAATTTTTTTATAAGAGGGAAACTTGTTCGATTAAAGGAAGACATAGTAATATAAAACAAATCGTCACATAACGCAGTTTCTTGGGACATTACAATATTTCCCCCCTTCAAAGAATTGCATCCTCGCAACTCTATTCATAAAAAGATAAATAGAAACCCCAGTCGTACAACATTACCAAAATAAGAGATCCAGCTCGGTTAATGGAATACCAAAGTTGGTACATAGTTCCTCCATTTATCTAGCCCAGATTCACCTTGAGTAGTAGGTTTTGAATCCATGCTCATGTATACTACACACAGGCTCCCATAGGGAGGCTCGTGCAGTGAAAAGCTCGGAAATGTACAAGTGGAAAAATTCCCTAATAACCCTCTGAACTACATCACGCCCGAGGTATTCGAAAGGGATGATGTGATTGAGGAGACTGAGATTTAAGACCTGGAACATATAGGTTGTCTTGAGGTTGAAATCTTGAGCAGCTATGAGGAAGCACGCTCTGGCAGAAAAGTTTTGTGCCAGAGTAAAACACTGGAAGAGGCCTTTGTAGTATCTCCCCCTTCGCCTATGGTAGGGGAGTTGGGTAGTGGAAATGATATGAAAGACATGGTCATCCCCCTGACATGAACGGAGAATATCTGGATGGTTTGATAGGTCAAGCAGGCATTGGTAAGACCCTCGCAGGTGGAGAAAAGATGGATAATCCACCATGAATGTTCTGATCAAGATAACTTCTACTATCTCATCAGGCAGTGATGAGATGTTTGTTTGATCAGCCATTTGAAAAAAAACATTCAAGAGGAATCACTTAACTGTTCTGATAAGGTAAAGATAGGAAAGGAAACATGATACTTTCAATTACACAAAAGTTAATATAACAAAGCCTGAGTTTACTAAATGAAAACCACAAAGAGTGGAAAAACTCCCTAACTCCTCAAACCACCCACAGGCTGAACTGACGAGACTAAACTCATGGGAACACCTATGATGCCTCCTGAGTTCAGCATGAGGGGTATGGAGTTTGGAAACATCATTATACACCTATTGTCTAAGAGACAATTGGGTGGATTCATCATCCAACACCCCAAAGTCCATCAACTGGCCCTAGAAGCCATAGTGCAAAATCTGACACAGGTAGGCCGCTCGAAGGTCTCCGACAGCAGCAACTTCTTGAAAGGGGTTATCAAGCATTGTGCCAAATTCTTCACCAGTCGTGAACACTCGGAAGATTCCCTCATGGTACCTTCCCCGACGTGCATAAGAGGGGAATTGGGTCATCATCATTAAGAGAAAATCCATTCTCAAACCCCGGTGAAGACAAAGCACCCTAGGAGAGTTTGACACATCATACATGTGCTTACATGACATGCGAATATGGGCGTAATTAATATAGTTCTCCCGAATAGCAAGTGACAAAATGGTCTCTAGGGCCTTAGTTGGAAGTGAAAGTAGATTGGTAGATACATTTCCATCAGCCATCTAAAATTTATACCATATTTACTTAGTCAATCATAGTAATATATTCATACCACCTGGTTTTCCAGAGTTTCCTGAACCCATCCTTTGATACAAACTCTAAGGACCCCGGTTCCCGAGTGCCTATGGGGTGTGATGCACTAAAAATTTATTACAATTAGTTACAATAATACATCATGTCCCATACTACAGAAGATCACGAGGCTCAGGATTCTGGGAAACCAGCTGCTTGAGAAAAACTTCATTAGTACAAATCCATTCCTGAAAATTTTAAAACAAAAACGTAGGGTGAGAAAAATAAGCCCAGTAAGGGGTTTCAAAACATTTAAAGAAAGTTCTTTCTCAAAGTAGTAAATTTGAAGATGATAAAACACTTCATTAAAAACAAGGTAATATATTTTTCTTAAAACATGTCAATCTTACATTCTTGAAACCACTTATCCAGATAAGAGGTACATTCTTAAAATAAACATCAAAGAAGACATAAATATGAGAGCGCAATCATGGAAAGAATAGATGATGCATAATTTACAACAAGATTTCTTTAGTTCTAAAAGACTGTGTGTTTGTAGGGATAACATTCGTATCATGATTCATTGTCACAAAAAGTTCTTATAACAGCAAACCACATGTGTTAATGTTCATATCTCATAATCTCATTCTCATAGTCAAAGGAATTTTACAACTAGGGGATGTTCTGTTAGTTGAACTATCCCCTGGTTGACCATTTATCATCACATTCAGAGAGAATGTATAATGTCAGACTTTGTGAAGACCTTGCATCAAGACCATAAAACATAACTTAATACGGGTCAAGGCTAACTGCTAATCTCGTTTCCCATAGTAGCACAAGCCAAGGCTAACCGCCAAGACCATCGCACATAACGTCTCATGAGACTCATCCTTTACTCAATTCATTGGAGCACTGTATAATTCTGGGCGCACCCGTCCATAATCATTTAAGTCCAATACATCCCTCACATGTTATAACATGATCTTATATTCATAACTTGAATTCTTAGTCCATAATCCCCTTTGAACATGTTATTATAGAGTATGAAAAAGGGTTAGACTTATTGGTTTTACCTCATATGGTGGCATAAAAAAATAATATTCTTGAGCACAAGTAATAAAAAGAAACTTTCTTACATAAAAAAATGACAGATTAGAACATGAGATAACAATTCTTGCATCTAAACCCTTTAGAAGGTGGCCTTGTTCAGAGCATGTTGAAACCCTATTTAACACCACAGTATTCACCTAATTTTTATGCACTGATTATTTATAATATACTAAAGCACCAACCCGAAGGACCAAAGGCAGTGCTTGTGAAGAATCTATAACATAAAACATGGTTTATGTCCTAAGAGGTGTTTAAGCATAAAAGAATTATTTACACCCATGAACTCATGCATAGGAGTAAATTTATATTTAAATATAAAACAACCATCACACTCTACTTGAAAATAAATGAATTTGAGATACATACGAATTCAGGTAAAGTGACAATTATAATAAAAGAATTTATGTACATTTAAGGTGTGTGTTTGGGATCTGCACACCATAAAACGTGGTTTTATTAAACTCTTTCAATCGTAGCATGACATAAAATTTTAAAGAAAAAGTTTAGAGAAACCCCAATTATATCATATTTATATATAACCAAACATACGTGAGTTACGAATAAGGTACACAAAAAAAACTTGAGGGATTAGATCCCCCCTTGCATGCAGTTCAGGTTTTGAAAACAATATCCAAAAACGAAAGGTCATTCTTCGAAGATCATATCCCAAAATGATCATACATATATTTTTAATTTGAAAGCCTAAATAGATTCAAGGAAAAATTATAAACATTTATACATATGTACATATTCGTGAGGTAAGGGAATTAGTGGGGAAGGATTCACATGCTACTTTGAAGGTGCGAGGCCCCTTGCATGTTCTGTGTACTAAAAACATTTTTGGAAAACATTAACATACATTTTTTTATTTTAATAATGAGAACCCATATATGAATATATATAAAATACATATACTTATATAATCTTATATGTTCATAAAAATTTTCCCAAAACCTCCATTTTCATGAAGCAGAGTACAAAAATGATTATATACATATAACGAAAAAAAGTGCATACATCGTCTTACACAAATGTATATATATAATTACATATACATGGAGTGTATATAGGTATGCAAACCCGAAACCGAAGAAAAACAAGACTTGAAAGTTTTCCCTTACCCCAGTTTAATCCTTCATCTAGGAAGAGGAAAAGGAATACAGTGGTTCTTGTGGCCTTACATGGGTGTATATACAATGTATATATATATATATACCGAAACTGAAGAAACACAAGGTAAACATGATCCCTTACCTTCACCTAGAGGAGAGGAGGAGATAAAGCAGGCGGTGACGCCAGATCGGTGGTCAAAGATCTAAGAGGACTCAGTGCAAAACCCTCCTTGCCTTCGGCGCAAGCCGAGAATTAAAGACAGGGCCTCTCCTTGCATGGAGATATCCACGGGGTAACCGAGGCTGAGGTGGTTCCAACCTTGTGCAAAGGAGGGGCGACGTCAGGTCTACAGTCGACCAAGGTGAAGAAAAATTCAGGATACCCTGTTGGTTGGCGTGCGCGATGAAGAAGAAGAAGACACAGGGTGGAGATACATAAACAAACTAACGGCTGGGATTGAATGTGGCTGATCGGACGGCCTGATGCAGAAGCGGTGTTAAAAACGTTGGGCGACCGCGATGGAAGGGGGGATGATTGGTTGTCCAAGATGCAACGTGGTGAATTTAAAAAAACGCGAATCTCACCCCCTATGTTTTCTTATTTTTTTTAATCATCAATACTTTTAATTTTTTTATTAAAGTTATTATATGAAATTTATTATTAATAACCTACAATTATTAATCACTTTTATTATTTTACGAAAGGTCAATATTCATTAATGCTTATTTATTTACCCCTATTTATAACATATTATTATTTTTGTCTATTATTGACTTGTATCAACCTTTTTATCTTAATATATAATTAAAATTAAAGATACGCATACATTAATGTTGTTATTAGACATAATATCATTAATAATTATTTTCAAATTCCACAATTAAGAGTGCATTGATATTAATATTTTGAAACAAAATTTGTAAAACAAATGAAACCATAATTTGACATAATTTCAAAACTGTTAATTATAAAAAGATCAAATTATGAAAATTTGCAATATTATTATTACTAATATTTAATTTATAGGTAAGTTTAATAATTTTAACTTAAATTTATACGCAATATATATATATATATATATATATAAACCAAGAGTTTTCACGCATATTTTCATAGACTAAAAAAAGGTAAAAAGATATTGGATCTTGCGGGTGCCAATAGCTATAATTATATCCATTGGTGTCTAACGGTCAGATAGGTGTTCTTTAAAAACCTGGTCTCGGGGTATCCAAAACTCAAGGCGACTGAATAAGAAAGATGAGGAGATGGTTCAAGTTATTCCTTTGGTTCTTAGTATGACTGTGGTGGCTTCGACCATCCTTATGTTTGTTTTGATGGCTGCTAAAGACCCTTATCGCCTTCTCGGGGTTCCTGTGGTTTTAAGTGGTCTTCCTATAATTTTAATCGGGGTTTTAGTTGGAATCTTTGGTTAGCTAAGATTCATATTTGATCACTGTGAATTGTAGTTACCAAGGTGTTCCTCATTTGAATAAACGGGCCTTTCATTCATTTTGGTGCATTTACTCTATTTTATTGTTATATAATTTTTTTTATAAGAGGACAGCTTGTTCGATTAAAGGAAGACATAGTAATATAAAACATATCTTTAAATAATACAGTTTCTTGGGACGTTACATTAAAGATGCCATAATGATATGTTTAACATCTATACCATTTTAAATATAGGGTTATACTGAAGATTAATGAGACTATGAATAATAATTTGAAATTTATTTTTTTTACCTTTCATGGTAATTTATTTTTTAATTTTTTATAAATAAATAATTACCATAAAGTCATACAAAATGATGAAATGATAACTGAATAATTAATGGAAGTATAAAATAATTGATATAAAATATATTAAAATAAATATAATCTGATATAATTAAGGTCATCCTAGAATTGTAGGGTTTATTTTGACATGTTATGGATGAGTTTATATAGTTGGTTCAAATATATCAGTTTTATGATATTTTAGAAAATACAAATAATTTATAATGTCAAAATTGACACTAAGGATATTTTATGCAAGTAATATTTCATTAAATTATTTAAAAATATTAAAAAAAATTAAGTAATAAAAAAATGGATGATATATGTTATAAAATATCATAAATTTAATATTTATTTTCCTATTTAAACTTTATATGAAAAAATTACATCCTCTTAACATTAAAAACTTTATCAACATTGTTAAAATTAAAATAGTTTAACAGAGCGCTAATAAAAAAATTATTTTTTAAAATTTCATCAGAACCTATCCAAAATATGTTGGTTTATGATATCATAACATTATACCATATTATATTGAAATAAATATATTTTTATGGTATTTATAATGATATTGAATTTATTATAAATTAATATTTTTTGAAATTATAAAAGTGACCCTCACCTTCATTATAAGTGGTCACCTTCTCCCTCAACCCATTTCACTTCATTTATCCTTATATATCAACCAATATTTTCAATGATTATTCTATATACACACCTTTACACATTACAGAGATGATTAAATTTCAAAAATACCATCTTTATAGTTCTTTAGTGGAGATCGAAAAGTACTATTTCAAAGAAGAGCTAATCTCTCTAACTGATCACTCTCTATTTATAAAATTATATAACTCCTCTAAATATATGATTAATATAATAAAATAAGTAATTTATAATGATAAATTTTCTGAAATGTTATTATGATTATGAAAACACCATTATAGAACCCTGTTCGCATCGAACGTGAATCGAAAGTACCACTCGCGCAAACGAACTATTTACTGTCTCCATGTGGCAATAAAATTGTCTTCTATAACTATATTTTATGAGTGGTAATTATGGTCAATTTAATTTATATATATTAATTTTTTACATTATTATAATTATTCAATGATAGTATCATATCTACAGTTTTCCACCAAATCTTTTGGGAAATGATAATGTTGCTCATGCGTACTTATGACCTACAAAATCTACGATGTGATGTGATTCGTTTTTCATATATATTTCAAATGGGTTGTAATAAATATGAATTTGATGAATAAATATGATTAATATTACATAAAAAGTAATATTTAATTATAATATATCATTTAATTATCTATCTTTTTATATGAAAAGAAAATGGAAGCAGTTTTCATGCGTACCTACGACCAACTGTCTGTATGAATAGATTATTTCATTTTATATTTATATCTTTAATAGATAACCATAAATACATATATAAGGAATATATATGATATTTTTATCATTTTTATAATTATGGAGAAAATAATATCATTATCAATGTAATTTGACCACGTATAAAAAGTCAGAGCATGTAGGAGAAACAATGTGATTATTTCCCAAAACATAACTTAAACATGGAATTATAAATATGTGGATAATATATGGTATTATATATATTAATATGCTTCTGTATTATATGTATAAAAAATGTATATTTTTTTTATAAATTATGTTTTTAATGATTGTTATGAGAGTTAAGAAAGAATTTATAGGAATCTCATCTCACTTTTTATTTCAATGAGATACAAGCCATATTCCGCACTTGCTTCATTTATGTGTTGCATATACAAATCAATGGAATGTTATTCCATTAAGTTATTTAATTAAATGATAT
Organism: Viscum album; assembly: GCA_963277665.1. Classification (NCBI taxonomy): domain Eukaryota; kingdom Viridiplantae; phylum Streptophyta; class Magnoliopsida; order Santalales; family Viscaceae; genus Viscum; species Viscum album. The sequence goes on from OY728142.1 coordinate 110,609,710, forward strand.
TAATGTCTTTAATTGATTCTATTATTTTAGAGCATTCATGATTCTATTCTTACTCAAGTATTAATGGATTTTTGTCTCACATTTATTTCCGGGGGACACATGCCATACACACTATTTGTTTCTTCTACATGGTGTTTATAATTCCCATGAATTTATATTAAGAGTATTATATATAATATTATGGTATTTTAATATCCGTATAATTTATTTCCTTCACGGGGAATATGATTATACTTATTATAATATGATATGTATTTATTTCATAATCTCATCAAATATTTGGGACAGTTTCGTTTTAAGTCTTCATTGTGGTTTATTTATATTATAGGTCCATTTTTCCAAAAATGTTTTCAAAAAATATATTCACTATTATTATATGGATTTTAATGTTATTTTGACCCATTTTGACTATTTAAGACATAGTTTTAATTGAATATTATATTGTTTTTCAAAAGAGTTACATTGTGTCTTTCAGAAAATTTATGAGAAATGGTTTTCTATTAACTTATATGGTACAAATGGATTGTTGTGATTATGTTTCCTTATATCCTTGAATATTTCTTTAATATATTAAGCTACCCCATGTAGTACTATATTTTTAATCAAAACCAAATACACTCTAGAAGCATAGATTTCACTGAAGTCAATCCCCAGATCCTCTAACCAAGCCTCACTCACCTAATTTAAAATAGAGACCTCAATCTTCTTGTATGACCTAGAATTTAAAGTCTTGCAGTATCCCAATACATGAATCATTATCACACTCATCCAATATATGATGATATATTATAACATCATACTAAACACTATTAGTATAGAGCTGTTGGGGGAATTGACCTAAGGTTATTCATGTGAAAGAAATAAAATAGGGAATCATAAATATAGATTATAAAATATTCAATATTAAATAATTAATATTCAACCTATTTTGTTGTTTGGACAAAATTCATAAAAAATAAGACAATCATGATGAATTATCCTTTCTTATGTCTCTACCTATCATGAAGAATCAGTCTATTGAATATTCAGTAAACATGAAAGTCCTTGCTTCAGATCACATGGGGCCCTAAAATCCCATGATCTAACCAGTCTCCTTTTTTATATCATGAAATGAGTCATGATGATACTTTTTACTTACCAACACATTCAATTCTCACCATTGAATATGTACAAACTATATCATATCTCTCAGATAAAACTTTTTTATGACCCCCACCACTAGTAGCCATCCTAGGATGGCAATGAAGATGTGGAGGATCCTCGAAGCCCACATAAAATATGACACATGTTGGATAGTAAAACTAAGGGAGGCATTTCCCTGATTATATGAATTTTAATTACATGACATACAATTAATGAAACCAATCAACCTAGTCAAAAATATAAAACCAATCCCAATACATTTATGAAATGTCAAATATAATGAAGACGACTGGAATTACAAGAATAAATTATATTAGGTGACCATAAACTCTAAAATATCTTAAATATTTACTCTCATATAGTAACCCTAATATTGATCACTATTTAATTACCACAGACCATAAAACAGTTGAAATATATATTGAGTTAGCCTATAGGTATACTTAGTAGGATCCTCCCCAGAAGCACTAATTCAAATGTGAAATAAGCATACTGAATCCTGGTGAAAATAAATTAAACCAAATCATTACCTAGATATGTAAAACTATATCCCATCCACACTAGGTAATTCTCACCAATTAATTAATATAAGTAAGATTATCCAAATAAAATAATATACATAAGAATGACGTGCAAAATCCACTTCCCCACTAGTTTTTCACTCTAACATGCTAATGCCAAATGTCCCATTCTAAAATCCCTTTTATAATTCATCCTACATGCCATGTACACATATCACATACTATACTTCACCCCATGAACACATATCACTTCTCATTACATCCCTAACCAATTGATATCCAAGAATCCAGTACAACCCAAGAATTATGTATTATACCTCAATCCATCAGAACCCATGAAAGTACACCTGTAGTGACTACAATGACTATGATGGGAAACATGTATATACTATAACCTAATGTCATTTCACCCTATAAACACCTGTATAGTGAAACTAGGATCTATCATATCTTGTGTAGATAAAAAACTTATACCTTAATCCGTGACAACATTGATACACTTACACAACATGTTATGTCAGTAAGGGTATTAGCAAAGATAGAGAGGTGATCCATCCATTCCCTCACTATCCTATATATTGTATAAGTCACATAAAACCCATATCATTTGCTCATGAATAACCCACCAAACATGGGTAGTAGAGATTTCAAAAACATACATTATAATGAATTATTTATAATTTACATCAAAATTATAAACATCCATCCTATGTTCATTGAATATTAATCCAACATTCCCATAATCCATGTATTCTAAGACTCTAATTATGATTCTACAAAGATAAATGAATTAGAGGTTCATAATCCAGCTATAGATTGTTTTTGGAAATCATAATAAACAACCATTAGGTAAACCATCCATGTAAAGTAAATATCATACCATACAGTTAATACAAGCTCGCAAATAATATCAATAAACCAAAAACCACCAAACACAACAAATCATCTATAGTAAATTCTATCTATCCAGCTTTTCCATCAAATTAAAGATCTACCTCACATCAATTAGTAGGAAACAAGTAATCCCCACTCTCAAATTCATCTATCCTCCCATAAATAAAAACCCCAAAAAATTTATTTAAAAAGTTAATATAATGGTTAATAATGAGATAATATTCATATTTAGAAACAATGTGATTTCATCATAGAAAACTCAAGGAGCCACAAATTTTATAACATGAGTCACACATGCTTATTAAAAAAGAACACGATCAAACATCCCCAAAAATATATCACCCATAAAATATCATTTTATTATCATCTTAAATTAACTAAATAATTATTCATTGGTTTTATGAACATGAATCCTAACATCAAAAACTAATAATAACTAAGAATCAATGATAAGCCTGATTGATGCAATGTTTTAATATTCAACAGTTTTCATAGAATAATGAGAATTAAATTCACATGGCCCATTAATTATTCACTTTAAAATTACCATATTTACATTGGTTAACAAATTTCAATAATATATTAAAAACTTGTAAACAACAACTATCAAAAAAAATATCACTCAATGTAGAAAATATTAAGAGGCATCAGTAACACGACCTCTCAACATGTGATCACAATACCCTTTTGATCCATTATTAACATTAGTTATTATATTAATTAAGGACAACTGCGCCTTTAAATAAAGAAACCAATGCATGAAAACACAACACTATCACATACAAAAATAATGGTCATGAATCCCCTACCTTGATATGGAACATTCAACTTCCTCTAATCATGAATGAAAGAGAAAGCACAAATCAATATGAACTTCTCCAACAATGAATATTTAATCCCTATTTATATCATGACATAAGGATTCATTCATTAGTCAATTAAGGAAGCCCGTATAAGTCCAAAGAAACAGACATACATAACATGAAAGGATAGAATGAAAGATAGATCCAACATAAATGAGGGGATAATTACACCATATCACCACATATTGATCTTCAAAATATAGGGGACAAATCCAATAAAAGTGGATGTAAATTCAAAAAAATAAACCCTTGATATTCCTTGGGTTTGAAAGAGAAAGGTGAAAAAAATTTCAATGGAAATCAAGAATTTTAACATGTTGTAATTTAAAAGGACCATGAAAAAACACTTCGTGACAACACCACAACCACCAGGTATTTCATGAAAACCATATTACGATGAGGGAGGATATGTTTTAAGTATATTAATTAGAGAACATCCTCTAGAATATATGTTAAAATACATTTTAATTTCTTCATGGCCCTACAAACATAGGGTAACACCATAGTACAACCCCCAAACCCACCCTGCAATGACCCTTTAGTAGGGAATGGGAAAACTAGATCCCTCAAACTCCATGACATAGCTTTAAACTCCACGAAAATACTAATTATATGAATTAAATGACACAAAAAACGTTCACTATAATTTCATAAACACAATGATTATTGTGGAAATAAAAATGTAACCACTGAAACTAAAACATTTCATAATCTAAGGGATCATACCAAAATCTTGGTTCCTAGAATAAATTTCTACTTAAGGATAACTTTCACTATCCCATCCCTTTTCTATCACCTCCAATTACCCCAAAATGAAAAGGAAGGCATAAAACAATTAGTCCCTTATATATTGTATATGATTTTTGGAATACACATATTTTTTTCAAAGTTACCCAACATATGTTTTAGAAGATATCTACAAGTAATTTTGCGATATATCAAAAATCAATTTGTATATGATATTCAAAGTTGTTACATATGATTTTTCTTAAGGTGAAACATTTATATTTCTCTATGATTTTTTTCTATGTTTCATATTGATGGAAATATTCACTAAAAGGATTTACCATGATAGTGTGGTTTTGACTATGTCATGGTCTATGCTAGTGTGAACCACAATATTACAAGAATAAATATTCTAAGGTGGTATTCAAGGAATAATCTTGTAATGTGAGCATGGGAAATATTATTCCCTCCCACATTCCAAATGTTATCACACATGGATGATCATTATTTTTTTAAAATATTGATGTGTTTGAACATTGAACATAACAATCAAAATATTAAAAAATTTAATAGAGACTGAACCAAAATTTTCCATGATTGGAAATGCATTGAACAATTTTAAAAATTACTATTTTATATTGGATGAATATTTGTCTTCATGAGGATTAAATAAATGTTGTTCTCTTATCATTGATATAGTATTAAGGATTATATTACACCTCCTCAATGATGAAATATTTATCTCTAATTTATCTTATATCTTTAAATAAGGTTCTATAAATCTTTGACAAGGAGGGAGATCATTCCTAATAATCAACAGATTCATAAAACTAATAGATACCCTAGTAGGAATGGATTTTTTCATTTTGTCACAATGATCAAAATTAAATAGTATTTTGAAACTCATGTCAATTGATGAAAGAAACACCATTATTTGTTTTATTCATTCTAAATTTATTAATAGATTCTAGGTCATTTGGGTGTTAATGCTTTTCTTCCACAATGTTTTAGATGATATTTATCCCTATGAAACCCTTCACATATAATAAAGTCATGAAATAGTGTACTAACTAAGAAACCATGATGCTAAACTCTACTCACTTCAACCAGTACAAATGATTCATAAAATATATACCATACTTGTAATATGGTGGTGATATGGTCTCCCAAATAGTATGATTATCATGATATTATTATCTAGATTGTGTGAGTAGTGTATCATAGAAGGATCCCCTAAAATAACACTTTGGGGTACATCACTTCACTACTACTCCTTAATCATCTAAAAATACTCGATAGGTGAATCCGAATCATGGGAGGAGTGTATGATGACCCACTCTCATTGGAAGAAATGCACCTTGAGGGTACCGTATGATTCACCCTCTAGTCCTTTATCAAATGAATTAACTATGGATCATCCAAAAAATAAGAACATTTGGCATCGACCTTGGTTCTTATCATGAGAGAACACATGGAAAGAATCCATACCCTGATTCCCCCAAACAACAGGTCTACATGTATTTGAGACTTTCATAGAGGGATCGTCAACACTCACAAGCATGTCGTATCACATCATAGACATGATAACATTTTCTAATACAATTAAAAGGCACAGATATCCCATTTCCAGACCTTATCTATTATCAACTACACTTATACCATTCCACTAGTAATGATATCATTTCATATTTTTTTATCCCGAATATTATTATATTAGGCTTAATCATGATTGATTATCCCTCGATACCCATCATATCCATATAATGACTATGAAACCCATAACATAGAAACATAATGTCACAATCTATATAGCAATTCAAACATGATGAACTGATAAATTATAACATCTATCTTAAGGAACACTAGGCCACATGTTCTCCCAAAACCAATTATAATTCACTATTTTTGTTTTTGGAAAAAACCAATAACCTATTTAGTGATTTCGTATCTCATGAATTGTATTACACACAACCAAACTCTAGGAACATGTAACCTAGAACCAACCTCATCCCCTGAAACCACTATGGTTTTACACTTCCATTTTCTTCTATTTGATACAAGGATTCCCTTTTAAAGATCTTACCTTACAACCCATCTTGTCACAATTTAATGAAAACCCAAATTTCATAGAACTGATTGTCCGACTTACCACTATTGAACCCCTATGGAGATTCCATCATAAAACTTTTATCTATTAAACACCATATGTAAAACCCTCATAATTTAGATTGTGACACCCACTAATTCATTTTGGTGTTTGTTTAATATTATTTTGATGTGTGCTAAAATTTTAAGAGTTTAGGTCTCTCAGTTGAAAATTATGAATTTTTTGGGGGTTTTATGATTATACCATGTAGCTCGATAAACTATGAAGTTCCAATATGATATCGATACAATTATTAGCAGTACCATTTGACTTGGTTAACACATTAATATTAAAACACTATGGAGTTTCTATGGAAAATATACCACATGGATTGTGTGTGGGGTTTACTCACGAGATTAGGAGAAACTGTGTGATTCTTTTATCCTATGAAGTATATCCCACATGAATTGTGTATGATTTAGAAAACTGTGTAGTCAAAAATTAAAGTCTTACCAAATAATTTATTTTTATAATTTTTATATTTACCATTATTTTTTAGTTGTCCTCTCCTCATCGCTCTCATCCTCTGATTCATACGGACCAAACATGTAGGAGGGGATCCCCTCTAACATCCCTGTAACATTAACAAGAATATCCACCAGGGTTTCATGTGAGGTTCTTGATTATATGTTCCTATAGACCCCTTCCTCTCCTTTATTTCATTTTCCTTCCTTCTATTAATTTTCTCCCACAAACCGTAGTGTTATTGTTGACTGTTTTTTGAACCTGGGATAAAACTAATCATGGGTGTATATTTGGGTTTGATTTGTAGAGAATGTTTCCATACTTTATTTTTCATCTTCTATTGAATGAAATAATTTTTAATTATATAAACTTTTATTAAGGTAGTTTATCTATATCACATTATATATCACTACATAGGGTTCTTGGGTGTTCTAATTTGTTTTTTATTTTACATTACACAAGTAAATGTGTCCCATGGGGGACTATAAATGGTCTTAAAATTGTTTTTAACCCATTGAATAAAATTGGATACCCTACAATGTGTTTATAAAAATGTATAAGTGTCTATTGAAATTATATAGTTTTAAATGGGGTTTTTGAATAAAATTTAAGGTTTTAAATGGAATTTTCTACAAAAACACTATATCTAATTAAATCCTTTTAATTTTTCCAAGTGTATTGTTTTAATAAGAAGGGTAAAATTTTCTTATGTGCATTCTATTAAGAAACTTATTAGGATATTTTGGAATTTAAAAGGTTGTTTTAAAGAATGAATGGATTTATAAATGAATTTAATGAAATGTAATTACAATTTGGTATCAAGAGTTGTTTTGAATAGGATTTAAAATGGTGAGAGTTGACTGATAATATAAATACTATTTTGAGATGGATTTTTTGGGACCTTAAGATAAATAGTTTTAATGAAATTTGAGAGATGATGCATATGAACATTTTTATTATCCTCCCCTTATTTATATGTTGAGCTTCATGTATTTGGAGAATGGGTGATGGATCTAAGATACTATTTAAACTGAGGGGATTAGACATGAGTTGAATGATTTTTTGAAAATATTCTTTTTATTGATTGATTATTTCTCTTGAATTTTAATGAATGATTGCATCCTTGATTTATATAATTGGACTCCTAAGAATTTAAAGGTGATATAGATGAGTTGATTACCATAGCTTCATAATTAAATGACTCTGGAATATTGTCCAACTAACCCTAGTTTTCAGACTAATATACGTAGAGTAACATATTTCTGCCAATGGCTTTTTTAATGATGGGTTTTTTATCTCCAGATAGTTCAGTTAGACTTCTAAGTATGTTGATAGGTTCTTTAGTTCAATACTAAAATCATAATCACTAGTTTAAGTGATTATTACTTGATTACCATGGAGTTACCTAAGATAGTTGGATCTCATTCCAGATCATTTAGTGGATTCCTTCCTTTAATTTTATTATATCCCTTTTATATGGAATTATTTATTAGAACCTATACATAAAATTTCAATTTACCCTTATCATGTGATATCAATATTGTGGTTCTTTCTTATGTATAATTTTCCCTCACATTGATGATTATTTGTAATATGTATTGAAATGATATTTTGAGGAATGTTTTAAAAATTGATAATATAGTTGTTTTGATTTAACTAAAAATTATTTAATAAATGTTTTTTGAATGATGTGTTCTTTTAAACAAGAAGTGGCATTTTTCCAAAGTGTGTTTCGAATGTTTGGATAATAAAGGAGGAATAATGATTATATTTTAATACTCTATACTCTTTCTTTTATCTTAGATGTGTTTTAAACTAATAGATTTAATGTTGTGTATGTGATTTTAAAGGTATGGTTTTCAACCTAAGAAATATAATTTACTTCAAAAGTTGGTTTCATGGTTTTATAAAGGAAAATGAATCATATTCATATTTTTTCATAATGGTTTCCCACAGAGATAACTATTTTTTAATTATATTAAAACTATAATTTTTGAAATATAATATGAAGGTAACAAATTAAACATAGATGATGGTTATCTACTAGGATATATAAACCATGCCTATATTTTTAGGATCACTGATTTAACTATATTTTTATTTTATATTTTATAAAATTATAGTTGTTTTGGAATGTGGTGTGAAATTGGATTTTACATGGAGTTAGCTTCGAGCTGGGTTAAATTGTGAAATTTTTGAGTAAAGTGACATATCATCCAAGGAAACTATCTCTATGTCTAGTTTAAATTATTTATAATTTCATATTAGGCCATTATATATTGTTTTATTCTTTGAATATGATTCATATTTTTATAGATGGGTGGAATAATTATCATTAGTTATGACTCATTTAGTTTGAATTGTTATTATTTGTTAGGATTACATAATGTGGATTGCACACCTAAAGTATGGGTTTCCAAAGATTTTTTTTGCAGATGGTTAGATATTTTTTCAATTATTATTTTAGAGTAAAATAAATCCCATGGTCCTTCCTATGATCCCCATGCACTAGTTTCTAGCCCATGGGGAATGGGATCTCACATCATGTCAGTGGTGGACTTGGTTGGGTGTCGGATTAGGTGTTAACCGTGGACGGTTTATTATATATAGTATAAAATCCAAGTCTCTCAGTAGGCCTTTGTTTTGTAATGGTATTTTATAACAACCCAACTATTATTTCACACTTAAACATAATTTATTCCATGAAATTTCACCTAATAAAACATATAAGATCAATATGAATAGTGTATTTGGGGCATAAGATCATTATATAACAACTTAAAAGCAGAAATAAAACATATTTATTAAAAACATCTTATACATGACCACAAAATTCCTTTGTACTTAACATTTCATGGGATAACCTAAGGACATGAATAAGAAAGGGGCGATATATAAATCCCCGAAAGGAAATAAACATGGAATAACATGAGGAATAAAATAAATGTTAGACAATAATAATATCAATCGAGCACATGAAAAACATGAACATACATGCATGATAAATCTTGATAATCAAAACATTGAGAACTGGCAACAACATTTAACAAGATATTAGAACGATCCAAGGCTCATTGCATAGGGAGAATTAATAAACACTCATTGCACATGAAGCATGAGTAAATATAAGGCCCCAGCCTTAAAACTTACTTAATCTTGAGTTATTACAAGATTACACATTGAGGATCTTTTCAGGTTTAGAGTTTTAGAGAATTAGATCATGAAACTTGCATTACATTCCACATTTAAACAAAGTGGTTACATAAAAGACAGTATTCATTTTTCCCATCAACGGAAACAAATTTAAAATGAAACATGGATTCTTTCTTGACACATCCTCGACACTATCATCACATCATGTACCTTTCCCTTGACCTGTGAAAAACATTTCAAAAACTTGGGATGAGCATAAAAAGCTCAGTAAGGGTTATAAAAAATATGTAAAGGAAACATGAGTTCATATATAGATAAGAATGAAATCATACTTTACCCATGAAATATAGGCATATCAAATCATGAATAAATCATAGAAAAAATAAGACATAAAGGTAACTTGAGGCATTCATAACATTCTTACGTAGGGAGTAACCCTCTTGGTTACGTTTGGAATACCCATCACAGTATATTCCCTAAATATCTTCGGAGAAACCTTTACGTTTCACTCCTTCGCGTTACCCAATGCATTGGAGAGCTATATCGGGCTCACCCGCCCTTAGTTTATCACGGTACCACCCGTTCTTCAAAACAATTCCCAAGAACCATAACATAATCGTATCACATAAAACATGAATAAAGGAAACATAACATTTCCACATTTCAATCACAATATAACATTTTAGGATAATAAAATAATGAATCCATTCAAAAAGAAACCATTTCCAAAAGCATTTAAAACATTTAATAAAGAGATTTTTGAATCAAAGTGTCCCATACCACCTTGAAGCTTTTAACATTTTAAACCATTAATATCCATATAAATAAATCCTTAATACCATTTTGAAAACATGGATATTAATAAGAACAAATAATTAAAACATTTAAAATGATATTTTGGTTAAAGGGGTTTTACCAAAATTAGAGACACTTGAATACAATAATCGAGGAATAACATTTAGTCAGAACTTTATAATATCATGAGAATAAAAGGATTCATGATATAATACTCCAAAGGACAGTATATACACCATATAAGAGTGAATTGGTGCATAACAACAATGAACCCTCAATAGAAATGTCAAATGTGATGAAATCCCTTATAAAGAAGGTATCCTTAAATTAAGGACAAATCAATCTCAAAATATGTGTGACAAATATAAATACACCCAATATAAGTGGATATTAAGTGTAAAACAATAAAAGGTCATTCACACATATTCAATGGATGACATATTCAATGACTACATGTTGAACCCAAAGAAATCGAAATTGGGTTAAAAAGTTCCCTTGACAGCCTAACGGCATCACATCAAAATGAGTTGATGAGAGATAAAAAGTGTATCTCATCACTTGGACATAAAATTTACATCAATAAGGATATATGAGAACATATCCCAACATAACAATATGTAAATTAAAAGACCCAACAAAGAAGTCTTTTAAAAAAAGATGAGGGTGAAAGGTTCCCTTACCGACTTGGGTATCTTTTAAAACATACACCCCATGAAAGAAAGACAATAGATCATTGATGTAAATACTCATAAATGAATGTATATTACACAAAGAGTATAATAATGGACAGTACATACACCACTCAATGGAATTTGTGGAAAATGTAGCATAAATCTCACGAGAATAAAAGTGAGATGAAAAATCCCTTACGAAAACTCGGCAGCCTAACGGTGCCACATAAAACTTCTGAATATGGATTGATGAGATCAAATAGGGTATCTCATCACATTACAATAAATTTACAGCAATATGAATATAAAAGAACATCCCCCAACATTACAAAGAGGAGCTTAAAAGAAGTGACATAAAGGAGAGTACTTAAAAAGAAAGAGAGAGGTTAGATCTTTTACGAAAGTTCGGCAGCCTAACGGTGCCACTCAAAACTTCCAAAATGGATTGATGAGAGAGAATAGGGTCCCTCATCACATGAACATAAAAATTACAGTAAGTATAATATAAAAGAACATCCCAATCACAAGAAATATGAGCTTAGAAGGAATGACATAAAAGATTGTACTTAAAAAGAGAGGAGTAGGATCCCTTACTTGGGGTCCGACTTGACTCGATCGTTCTTTAATCTCCTGAATAATAAACTTGAGTTAATTTCTACTTGATTAAGTACCTTTTTCAAGCTTATTATTTCTTTTATATCACTTATTTCCTTTTTATAAACACTATGTAATCATTAAGTTAATAATGATTGTTTTGTCGATATTTGGTTCTTAAGTCGAAAGTGGACTTCTTACAATTACATGTTGTTCGTGTGGCCAAATGTGTATTATATCCAGAATTGTATTCATGATGTAGATATAATATTTGTCATATATATCCAGTACATGCATACATTTATAACATTACATAATCATTTAGAGGTAAGAAATGAAATGCACCGTTCATGGAGACGGTAAGCCGTACGTACGCATGAACGCTACTTTCATTTCTATTTCGTATTTTATAGAATGGAATAACAATTATATAAAGGTATATTATAATTCCAGTATAATATAATATATAATATCATTAAATCCATCCTTTATACGTCCCACTTATGGCATTAATGAATCAAATCACTTGGAGGGGGCGGTAGTCCGCACTTCCTAAAATGAAGATATCGCGTATACCCATAATGGATGCCATAAAGGTAAGACATAAATGAAAAATACAGAAGCATAAGTAAAACATAAACATACTGTATATCATATATAAAAATAGTGACATCATAATGGCCACCTTTGAAGGTGTTAAATGAGTATTGAACAATCATCGTTTCGGGAGGCAGAATTTCACCGTCCACGGAAACCGTATGTTCTTTAACCATTTGATGTAGTTGTGTGAGAATGTAGCTTGAATAAATCTTATAACAACAACCTAGTATATTTAATATACTGGTGTTGTTACAAAAGAAGTAAATAAAAAGATTTTAGGGGGTTGGAGAAGCAATATAAAACAAATGATCATAAGAGAAAGAATTACCTTTAAAAGTGTAACTCCTTTTGATTTGAGCCTAAAGGATTCCTTTGAAAAGATTCTGCCCAAAGGGAATCCTCTAGGATGAGGACAGGGGTTTGGAGAGAGTAAATGGGTAGGGGTTGGCCGAGCCAAAGGCTTGAGGAGTGTGTGAAATGAGGTAGAGGTGGGGGCCTTTTATAAGAGGAGAGGAGGGGAACTTTTGGAAAGTAAGGAAATATTACATTATTTGAAAATGTGTTTCGGTTTTAAGAGGTCCCACATTGATATAATTCGTGGATAAGGTTATAAAGGTTCTAAATCCACCCATCCAATAAGTTTTGGACATGTGTAGTTCATAGATTTTACATTATCTCTCCATTTTATTTTAATCGTTAAATAATGATGTCATCACTGCATCATTATGTTGTCATAAATAATTTAATTTTTTTAATGTCTAAAAATTATAAAACAAATACTATGATGTATTAAATCTTTTTAGCTTTACAATGACTATTTATAATCAAAATTTGGATTTTGTTAACCCTATTTAAAACAGGTTTTAGTAAAACAACTCATGTTTGTGTCAATTTAATTTTAACATTAAATAAAAATATATTATTGTCATTTTCCAACTAAAGTGGCTCCATGGGGTCCCCAAGTTGGCCCATGGCTTGTATTGGTTGGCCATGACTCAACCAATAGGTGTAGGACAAGTGTCATGGTGTTTTCACATTCTTATAATATCATTTTTACCTTAAACTACAATAATTACCACTAATTGCGATTAAAAACTTAATAAGTTACTATTCACCAAAAAATTATTTTTATCCCATTGAACCACATTTTACTACTTAATGACAACCATGCATGTTGGATTTTTGAAATTCAAAACACAGAAGTGGTAAAATTTCATTTAAACGAAAAATCAGCTTTTATAAGTACCACTTAGTGGTTTCACTATTCATCAAAAATTGAAGTTTTTCAGAAAATTACCAAAAATTCACCCTAAGCTATATTTGATATTAAGAACTCAAAAATGAAGTCCATTTTACAAAATTCCAACATATAAGTTGCATTAATTAATTTAATAATTAATTCCCACTGTCATGACAAATAGCGTGTTTTTATGAAACCATAAGTATCAAAAGATTGGCACTAGTTTAAGTCCGATTTCAAAGTGAAATCAATTCCAACGACCACTATTGGATTTAATGGTAAAAATATTTTCAAATTTAAATTTAAAACCAATTCAAAATATTTTCTAATCATATAAATAAATTAGTTTAAAAAGAGGTTTTGAATTAGAACACAACATTTTACACTATACATTAAAAAATGAACTTTATCGGAAAAATACCAAAAAATTACACAAAGTAAAATTTGATGTCCCAATTCTTAATAAGAGTTTTATTTGGTCCAAAAGAATGTATAAGAGTGATCAAAACTATATTTAATGATGGTTCTCCATCAAAAGGCGACAAGTGAACCTTTAGTGAAAACTAGGGCATATACGCCTAAAATTGAATTCTTTCCACATTTTAAGCCTTTATCCTTTATTGGATTAATGTAAACATTTAAAAACATATATAATCATATTTTAGTTATTTCTATCCATTCCCTCCATTACAACGGCTACATGTTAACTAACATTTAAAATTTATTATTAGAGTGCAACGTAAGATTCCGAAGAAACTCGTTGTTGCGTGTTGGGTACGCCATCGAGCATAGAGTCCCCTTTAAAGTCATATCAATATTTTATTCACAAATATGGATAAATATGAAAATGTCATATTCTTTATTTACCTGGGGTGTTACATCCTTCCCCCCATTTGGGAATTGCTCCTCGCAATTTTAAAAAATTTTGAGCTCGGAAACATCCTTGAAAGTCCCACATCGGAACAAGAGTCGGTAAAACAATCACTTTAAAATAAAGAAAGATAAGCACAGAGGTCACCCGAGTTAACCCATACTAGGATTCCAAGTATGAAAACATGGACATGGAGGAGAAAACATAGGGTCATGTTCTGATGGAGAGTGATAGAAAACATGTTTAGGAGAAAGTTAACCATGAGAAAATCAAAAACTTGTGATGGGTTAAACGGTATTCGATTCCCCAGAACGAAAAGTTAATAGACAACATTTTTGTTTTAAGTTACTTTTTATTGAGTAATTTATTCATAAGGAAACATAATCACTTATCATGTTGACTTTCAACTTTTACACAAACTCGTATTTTCTCCAAAAGACGAGTATTTAGGAAGACTTGTTCACATTAAGAGTACTATAATCAACTTCTAGAGAATCACCTAATCCACAAAAGAGAACTATATACATCCCATGTCTTTAGACTTTAACCAAAACCAAAACCAAAAAGGCTAGAACAAGATCAGATAATCCAGAAAAGGATAACCCCTTATAAAAAGAAAATCTATTCTTAATCTCCAAAATTTGTCCAACAAAACCCAAAGTTCAAAGAGGACCATCCGATAAATAATTTGTCCATAAAATTCTTCAAAGTAAACCAATATAAGATTGAAACCCAAATATTTGAAGGATATAGTCACATAGTCTTCCAATTTAAATCGTAACATTTATCTCCAGACAACATCAGTTGCTCCTAAAGTCTCGTATTGAAATGTAATTAACCTAATCACATATCCTCCATGATAGGTTAATCATTTTCATAAATAACCCAAAATCAACTTTCTCTTAATTCATAAAATCATATAACCAAAAAGAATCAGTCAAACTAACCAGGTACTTCACGTAGTCTAGTGGTAGGCGATAAATACCAGTCACACATTGGTTGTGGGTTTGATTCCCGCAGCTTTTTCCGATGCGACGGGTAGTCACACGGTCTACGTGTTGTCCTTTTTCCAAAACTATATAATTCATAAAACATTCCCCAAAATGAGATAAAATCTTCAAAGATGATCATAACATATTTTAAGCTCAAGTTTATCTCATGCCTTTCATTTTCCATCATAACATATAGTAACCCATAATTACCTCAAAAGTTAGGATCATATAAACCCAATGGTTCTTTATAACTATGTCCACAAAAGAAAATATAACTATTACTTGAATAAAATTTGCCTATATTAAACATTAGGGTTACACATAATATAAAAAGTCTTCTAATGTAACCCCATCATCAAAAGAGACTTAATACTCTTATGAATTTCACCATAACTCTTGAAGCCCTTATATGTTGACATCTTACTCATTCAACATTCTTCATGATCCATTATCCATTCCTTTACAACTTATTGTGAAATACCTCTTTCCTACAAACAAAATCATGAATCATATCCTATGATTCCAAAATAGGAAAACAATAGTCGTGAAATAGTACATACCTTTGATTGGTCATTGTCAGTTTCTTCATCCTCAATTGGAATGGCATTAGGTATTGGTAAACGAATATTGGTACGCTCTTGGTGACCCCATTCACGAAATTTCTTCATAGGACATGTGTTTGCATAATGACCATGCACACCACATTTAAAACATTCAATTGACCCCTCAGAAAGAACTTCTTTCCCTTTCCTCGAGTCAACTGGATGCTTCCTTTTTCCATGGCAGGTTCTTGCTTTATGACCTTCATTTCCACATCTATAGCATATTTCTGTCCCTTTGAAACATTTTCCTAGTTGTTTCTTTCCACATCTTTGACACATAGGTTTTTGAACACACTTACCTTTATGATTATTACCTGTACTTCCGTAGGTATTTTTTTCTTGAATATATGATGTCTTAGAGAAATCCCCAAGGTTTAGGGGGTCAATCATGACTCCAGATAGTTGGTTCAGGATAATCACAAGAGTTCTCATTGCAGCTCCCATATCATTCAGTTGCTTGCTCAAAACACTGTCACAGTTTCCTTCACATCCACTGTTACTTTGGCGCCTGCTAGATCCCTCCATTTACTAAAACCAATAAGGTCAGTGTGAGTATATCAACAAAACCATCATGTACTAGTGAGTAAGATAAACAATAAGATATACTTGCTCATTCACTTTATCTAAAACTAAGACTCTTGTCTGAAATCCTAACCATTATGGTAATGTCAGTTATGCTTAAAGAATACCCTAACCTCTAAAGTTATCTAAACCGACCTTTGATACCAACTATAAGGCCCCAGCCTTAAACCTTACTTAATCTTGAGTTATTACAAGATTACACATTGAGGATCTTTTCAGGTTTAGAGTTTTAGAGAATTAGATCATGAAACTTGCATTACATTCCACATTTAAACAAAGTGGTTACATAAAAGGCAGTATTCATTCTTCCCATCAACAGAAACATATTTAAAATGAAACATGGATTCTTTCTTGACACATCCTCGACACTATCATCACATCATGTACCTTTCCCTTGACCTGTGAAAAACATTTCAAAAACTTGGGATGAGCATAAAAATCTCAGTAAGGGTTATAAAAAATATGGACAGGAAACATGAGTTCATATATACATAAGAATGAAATCATACTTTACCCATAAAATATAGGCATATCAAATCATGAATAAATCATAGAAAACATAAGACATAAAGGTAACTTGAGGCATTCATAACATTCTTACGTAGGGAGTAACCCTCTTGGTTACGTTTGGAATACCCATCACAGTATATTCCATAAATCTCTTCGGAGAAACCTTAACGTTTCACTCCTTCGCGTTACCCAATGCATTGGAGAGCTATATCGGGCTCACCCGCCCTTAGTTTATCACGGAACCACCCGTTCTTCATAACAATGCTCAAGAACCATAACATAATCGTATCACATAAAACATGAATAAAGGAAACATAACATTTCCACATTTCAATCACAATATAACATTTTAGTATATTGAAATAATGAATCCATTAAAAAAGAAACCATTTCCAAAACCATTTAAAACATTTAATAAAGAGATTTTTGAATCAAAGTGTCCCATACCACCTTGAAGATTTTAACATTTTAAACCATTAATATCCATATAAATAAATCCTTAAAACCATTTTGAAAACATGTATATTAATAAGAACAAATAATTAAAACATTTAAAATGATATTTTGGTTAAAGGGGTTTTACCAAAATTAGAGACACTTGAATACAATAATCAAGGAATAACATTTAGTTAGAACTTTATAATATCATGAGAATAAAAGGATTCATGATATAATACTCCAAATGACAGTATATACACCATATAAGAGTGAATTGGTGCATAACAACAATGAACCCTCAATAGAAATGTCAAATGTGATGAAATCCCTTATAAAGAAGGTATCCTTAAATTAAGGACAAATCAATCTCAAAATATGTGTGACAAATATAAATAAACCCAATATAAGTGGATATTAAGTGTAAAAAAATAAAAGGTCATTCACACATATTCAATGGATGACATATTCAATGACTACATGTTGAACCCAAAGAAATCGAAATTGGGTTAAAAAGTTCCCTTGACAGCCTAACAGCATCACATCAAAATGAGTTGATGAGAGATAAAAAGTGTATCTCATCACTTGGACATAAAATTTACATCAATAAGGATATATGATAACATATCCCAACATAACAATATGTAAATTAAAAGACCCAACAAAGAAGTCTTTTTAAAAAAAGAGGTGGGTGAAAGGTTCCCTTACCGACTTGGGTATCTTTCAAAACATACACCCCATGAATGAAGGACAATAGATTATTGATGTAAATACTCATAAATGAATGTATATTACACAAATATTATAATAATGGGCAGTACATACACCACTCAATGGAATTTGTGGCAAATGTAGCATAAATCTCACGAGAATAAAAGTGAGATGAAAAATCCATTACGAAAACTCGGCAGCCTAACGGCGCCACATAAAACTTCTGAATATGGATTGATGAGATCAAATAGGGTATCTCATCACATTAAAATAAAATTTACAGAAATAGGAATATAAAAGAACATCCCCCAACATTACAAAGAGGAGCTTAAAAGAAGTGACATAAAGGAGAGTACTTAAAAAGAAAGAGAGAGGTTAGATCTTTTACGAAATTTCGGCAGCCTAACGGCGCCACTCAAAACTTCCAAAATGGATTGATGGGAGAGAATAGGGTCCCTAATCACATGAACATATAAATTACAGTATTTATAATATAAAAGAACATCCCAATCACAAGAAAGATGAGCTTAGAAGGAATGACATAAAAGATTGTACTTAAAAAGAGAGGAGTAGGATCCCTTACCTCGGGTCCGACTTGACTCGATCGTTCTTTAATATCCTGAATAATAAACTTGAGTTAATTTCTACTTGATTAAGTACCTTTTTCAAGCTTATTATTCCTTTTATATCACTTATTTCCTTGTTATAAACGCTATGTAATCATTAAGTTAATAATGATTGTTTTGTCGATATTTGGTTCTTAAGTCGAAAGTGGACTTCTTACAATTACATGTTGTTCGTGTGGCCAAATGTTTATTATATCCAGAATTGTATTCATGATGTAGATATAATATATGTCATATATATCCAGTACATGCATGCATTTATAACATTACATAATCATTTAGAGGTAAGAAATGAAATGCACCGTTCATGGAGACGGTAAGCCGTACGTACGCATGAACGCTACTTTCATTTCTATTTCGTATTTTATAGAATGGAATAATAATGATATAAAGGTATATTATAATTCCAGTAAAATATAATATATAATATCATTAAATCCATCCTTTATACGTCCCACTTATGGCATTAACGAATCACATCACTTTGAGTGGGCGGTAGTCCGCACTTCCTAAAATGAAGATATCGCGTATACCCATAATGGATGCCATAAAGGTAAGACACAAATGAAAAATACAGAAGCATAAGTAAGACATAAACATAATGTATATCATATATAAAAATAGTGACATCATAATGGCCACATTTGAATGTGTTAAATGAGTATTGAACAATCATCGTTTCGGGAGGCAGAATTTCGCCATCCACGGAAACCGTATGTTCTTTAACCATTTGATGTAGTTGTGTGAGAGTGTAGCTTGAATAAATCTTATAACAACATCGTATTATATTGAAGATACTTGTGTTGTTACAAAAGATGAAAATAAAATGATTTTATGGGGTTGGAGAAGAAATATAAAACAAATGAACATAAGAGAAAGAATTACCTTTAAAAGTGTAATTCATTTTGATTTGAGCCTAAAGGCTTCGTTTGAAAGGATTCTTCCCAAAGGGAATCATCTAGGATGAGGATAGGGGTGTGGAGAGAGTAAATGGTCATGGGTTGGCCGAGCCAAAGGCTTGAGGAGTGTGTGAAATGAGGTAGAGGTGGGGGCCTTTTATAAGAGGAGAGGAGGGGAACTTTTGGAAAGTAAGGAAATATTACATTATATGAAAATGTGTTTCGGTTTTAAGAGGTCCCACATTGATATAATTCGTGGATAATGTTATAAAGGTTCTAAATCCACCCATCCAATAAGTTTTGGACATGTGTAGTTCATATATTTTACATTATCATTCCATTTTATTTTAATCGTTAAATAATGATGTCATCACTACATCATTATGATGTCATACATAATTTAATTTATTTAATGTCTAAAAATTAAAAAAAATACTATGATTTAGGAAAACTTATTAGCTTTCCAATGACTATTTATAATCAAAATTTGTACTTTTTTAACCCTACATAAAAACGGTTTTATTAAAACAACTCATGTTTGTGTAAATTTAATTTTAACATTAAATAAAAATATATTATTGTCATTTTCCAACTAAAGTGGCTCCATGGGGTCCCCAATTTGGCCCATGGCTTGTCTTGGTCGGCCATGACTCACCCAATAGGTGTAGTACAAGTGTCATGGTGTTTTCACATTCTTATAATATCATTTTTACCTTAAACTACACTAATTACCACTAATCGCGATTAAAAACTTAATAAGTTACTATTCACCAAAAAATTATTTTTATCCCATTGAACCACATTTTACTACTTAATGACAACCATGTATGACGGATTTTTGAAATTCAAAACACATAAGTGGTAAAATTTAATTTAAACGAAAAATCAGCTTTTATAAGTACCACTTAGTGGTTTCACTATTCATCAAAAATTGAAGTTTTTCAGAAAATTACCAAAAATTCACCCTAAGCTATATTTGATATTAAGAACTCAAAAATGAAGTCCATTTTACAAAATTCACAACATATAAGTTGCATTAATTAATTTAATAATTAATTCCCACTGTCATGACAAATAGCGTGTTTTTATGTAACCATAAATATCAAAAGAATGACACTAGTTTAAGTCCGATTTCAAAGTGAAATCAATTCCAACGACCACTATTGGATTTAATGGTAAAAATATTTTCTAATTTCAATTTAAAACCAATTCAAAATATTATCTAATCATATAAATAAATTAGTTTAAAAAGTGGTTTTGAATTAGAACACAACATTTTACACTATTCATTAAAAAATGAACTTTATCGGAAAAATACCAAAAAATTACACAAAGTAAAATTTGATGTCCCGATTCTTAATAAGAGTTTTATTTGGTCCAAAAGAATTTATAAGAGTGATCAAAACTATATTTAATGACGGTTCTCCATCAAAAGGCGACAAGTGAACCTTTAGTGAAAACTTGGGCATATACGCCTAAAATTGAATTCTTTCCGCATTTTAAGCCTTTATCCTTTATTGGATAAATGTATAAACATTTAAAAACATATATAATCATATCTTAGTTATTTATATCCATTCCCTCCATTACAACGGCTACATATTAACTAACATTTAAAATTTATTATTAGAGTGCAACGTAAGATTCTGAAGAAACTCGTTGTTGCGTGTTGGGTACGCCATCGAGCATAGCGTCCCCTTTAAAGTCATATCAATATTTTATTCAAAAATATGGATTAATATGAAAATGTCATATTCTTTATTTACCTGGGGTGTTACAGTAAACCCTATTTTCACATGAATTAGCATGAGTCATCCCTCGTTGCACATGAAATATCATGATACTATACTTTATTCAATGTATTAAAGTGATATTAGGGCCAACCCTTCATAATCATTTCATTTAATGCATAAGTGTGCCACATAAATCATACAACATGGATTCATTAACATCACAATTATTTAAAAGAATAAGAGATGTGGAATACATAAATGTAAGACCTCCATCAAAAATTACATGTTCCTAATGGTGAATACCCATGATAGAGGAGTGGGTATGATATTCACTATGCAATGATTTTGGCATGGAAATTTTGGTGTAATTTCAGCGGCATAACAACGTCAAATAAAATTTTTAAAATGGTTTGATGAGTGTGAAAGGGTTGTCTCATCATTTATAAATTAAATGGACTGAAAAGGGATCATATATATACATTTAATAAAAAATTTAATATAATTTAGATTCATAATACAAAATAATTTCTTGAATGTAAACGAGAAGCGAGAAATTATTTATAGAATTTGGCATGGTAACATGTGTACATGGGAGGCAGTAATGGAAGATAAAGTGGTATATCATCAATAAAAAATAAAGAGGGATGTTTGGTGTAGGTCTTAAATCATACCCCAACATTTAGAATTTAAAATAATAGTGCATAACAACTTAATGAAATTTAGACAAAAATGAGAAAAGAAAGAAATCCCTTACTTGGAAGTGTGATCCCAAAGGCTTGTGAGGGGATTGAGAGAGGATTCTTGGGAGCATGGGGAGAATTTGGAGGATTATAGGGAGATGATGGAAGAATTTGGACAAACTCCAAAGTCTTTTAGTGGATAGGAAGTGGGATCTTGTGTGGGGTTATTTAGGAAAGGAGGGGGAATTCCTTATTTTCGAGGATTGGGACACCACACATTAATCTAATCAAAACCAAAAACCAGCCCACGGTTTTCCCATGATTCTTTTAAAAGGGGTGTATAAAACAATATTATATAAGGCCAATGGAAGAACTTCTTAAAATAATAGGGTTACTTATGTGGAGGTGAGTCACACTCTCATGGAAATAAATTTAAAAAGATAAAATGTTTTATAAGTCTTGTAGGGTCCACTAATGATTTTTAAAATAAATAAAAAAAATTAAGAATCACATTATTTTAATGGTAATACCTATATTGGCCTAAAATAATGTTTATTGTATTTTATTACATCACTATTGGGTCTTTATGATGTCATAAAACACATTATATATTTAAAAAGTATTTAATTTTTACTGAAAAATCTAACTGTCTTAGAATTTTATGAAAAATTAACTATTGGATAATTCCAACATCGTGAATCCAAAAATAATATTCTTTTTATATAAATAATTATATAAATATGTTAATATTCACTTTTAAAATAAAAACAGACATTTATCATAAAATCATGATTTTTGACAAAAACAACTTTCAAACATTAATAAAAATTATAATTTCATTCATAAAATTACACAATAATTTATATATAATAAAAATTAATTTAATAATAATAATATTTTATTAAAATATTATTTAATTAAAAAATCTCTTAATTTTTCAAAATAGATCTCTATGTTTAATATTAACTAAAAATAATTTTTTGTTCTCTAAAAACTATTTTCAAAGTAACAATAATAATAAAATATATGTATATTAATTATTATGTACTAAATAAAATTCACACAATCATAGTGCTATGGTATTGGTAAATAACCCTTTATAGCATCTTCATAAGACCATAGAGTAAGGTGTGTGATGGTGACAGACTCTTGTGGTGGCTCAAATAACATCACTCGAGTGGTAATCTTAATCAACTTCCACTTCTCCCATATGTGGTTATATTGGAATGGTCAAGATCTAATCCCAATGACACCACATCCTTTTTGATCTCCATGAAATGGTCTTCATAGGGGTAAATTCTACTCGATGAGGCCATCACTTCTTTTTTCTCAGTAAATTGGATTTTTTAAATCCCTATATTTATAATAATCACCTGATCAATTTTCAATGACTATATTAGCAATGGTCACAATTCATAATGGTATTTTAAAATTAAAAATCATAAAACCAAATAAGCGAATATTTTATATAACCATTTTTCATAATAATGTATTTAATCAGATCAAGGAGAACATTCATTAATGAAAGTTTGAGTCGTTACAATCTTTTCCCAGTAAAACATTTCGCCCTTAGAATTTTTCACACACTAAAATTGATGTGGGTAAATTATTTTCATCACTTCCTCTAATTCCCACTTCGTTTCTCCAAACTTGTGGTTTCTCTATAACACCTTGACAAGGGGCATTCACTTATTTTGTAGAACTTTTTCTCTAAGATATATGATCTTTTCTGGTTTCTCCTCATAAGAAATAACATCCTCTAACTATAATACCTCTCAAGAGAGTACATGTGGTGGGTTTGGTATGTAATTCATTAAGAGGGAAACATTAAAGACATCATGTACTTTGGCCATAGTAGGTGGAAGTGCTAGTCAATCAGCTACATCCCCGACACGATCTAGAATCTTTATGGGGCCATTGTACCTAAGAAATAAATTCCCTTTCTTTCCAAACCTCATGACCTTCTTCCACATAGATATGTGTAGAAATACCATATCTCAAACTCTTAATTCAAGGTCTCGTTGATGGTTGTCTACATAACTCTTCTGTCGAATTTGGGCTGCCTTGATATGATATTGAATGGTTTTCACCTTCTCCTCCATTTCTTTGACCATTTAACTTCCTAGCAACTAATCCTCACTAACTTCATCGCAACACTTCAATGTTCTACAACTTTTCCAATAAAGGGATTCATATGGTACAATTCAGATACTCAAGTTGAAACTATTATTGTAGGAGAATTCAACCAGTAGAATATATTGGTCCCACCCTCCTTTTAAGTCTATAGAACATGATATTAAAAAACCTTCTAGTGTCTGAATACTTCACTCAGATTGGCCATCAATTTGAGGATGATAGGCCGGACAGAATTTCTGTTCAATGCTTAGATCATGTAGGAAACTTTTCCTGAACATTGAGGGAATATCAGATCACAATAGGATACAATTGATAATGGTACTCCATGCAGCATTACCACTTATTTGATGTAAATATGTGCATGTTGATCTAATCATAAGTCCTCTCAAATCATGATAAAGTGATATGTCTTCGTAAGATAATCCACAATGACCCATATCAAATTTTTTCCTATGAATTTCCTTAGATGTACAGTGAAAAGGTCCATGGTAATGTTCTCCCACTTCCATGTTGGTATGGGTAGTGATTGCATCGTCCCTTTAGACTTTTTCATCTCAGCCTTCACTTGCGGACATACTGGGCACTTTGATGTATATTCACCAATCCCCCTTTTCATATTGTCCCACCAAAGGTTTTCCTAGATATCTCGATACATCGTTGTGCTCCCCGAGAGAATAGAGAATGTTGAGCTATTTGCGTCATTTAGAATCTCATTATTTATATTTGGATCGGATGTCACACATAATTGTGAACTGAATCTCACAATTTCATCCTTTTCAACCATGAACTCTGATGATTTCCTATTTCTGATATATTCCACCCTTTCAAAATTTCCACATATTTTCTTTGAGCATCCTGTCACCATTCCAAAAGATTCGGTTGATCAATCATTTGTGAACGGATTGATGATTTTCCATTCCTTATGATTCTCAGGTCCATCTTTATTAAATCTATTGATATTGGATCCTTCTCAATTATCACCAATGAGAGAATCAAAAGATCATTTCTCCTTAGAGCATCTCCTACCTTGTTCTCTTTCTCGGGGTGGAAATGGATTGAGCAGTCATAATCTATGATCAGATCTAACCATCTTTGTTAGTGTATATTAAACTCTTTCTGTGTGAATATATACTTGATGCTTTTGTAATTAGTTTATATTTCCCACTTCTACCCAAAGAGGTATTGACACCAAATTTTTCAAGCAAAGATCACAGTAGCCAACTCCAGATCATGTGTTGGATAATTCTTCTCATGAACATTCAATTCACTTGAAGCATAGCCAATAACCTTGTCATTCTGCATCAACACACAACCTAGTACCTTCTATGAAGCATCACTGGATACCACAAAATGTTCTACAGTTGTGGGTAATGTGAGAATGGGTATAGTGATAAGCCTTTTCTCATCTCCTTGAATCTTTCTTCGCATTCATCACTCCATGAAAAACTTACTCTCTTTTGAGTTAGCTTGGTAAGAGGGTTGGACAATCATGAGAAATCTCTCAAAAATCATCGATAATATCCAGCTAACCCTAAGAAGCTACGGATATCTGTTACTGATGTTGGCCTTATCCACCCATCAATTTTAGTTGTCTTGGAGGGATCCACATATGTCCCATTTCTAATGATGATGTGACCCAATAATGATACCTACTTCAACCAAAAATCACGCTTTCAGTACTTTGCAAAGAGATTCTCCTTCTGCAGGGCCTCTAGTACAGTTCTTAAATGCTCCTCATGATCCTCCTTGGTTTTGGAGTATATTAGAATATCATCTATAAAGTCTACCAAATATTTGTCAAGGTAATCTCTAAAGACCTTGTTAATCAATTCCATGAAGATTTTTGGAGCATTAGTGAGTCCAAAAGGCATTACTATGAATTCATATTGCCCATATCTTTTACAAAAAATCAGTCTTGGGGATATATTCCTTCTTCAACTGTACTTGATAACATCCCGACCACAAATCTACCATGGAGAAGTATTCTGCTCCACGCATCAAATTGAACAAGTAATCAACTTGTGGAAGAGGATACTTGTTCTTTATCATGATTTTTTTGAGCTCACAATAATCAATGCACTGGTGTATTGACCCATCCTTCTTCTGGATGAAGAGGACTGGTGCACCCCATGGTAAAGCCCTTGGGCGTATAAACCCTATATCATAATTCTCTTGTAGATGTTTCTTTATCTCCTCAAGCTCTACAACATCCATTCTATATGTATTCTTGGATACCAGCAATGCCCCGGGTATAAGGTCAATTAGAAATTCAACATCTTTTATAGGAGGAACACCAGGAAATTCCTCAAGAAACAATTCATAAAATCCCTTCACAATAGGCATGTCTTCAAGGATAGTTACCTCCTTAGACTCAATCTTGAAAGCCCGATACTCATGCTCATAGGGAAGTAATATCCATGATTTAAATGATGGTGATAAAGTAGATTCATCTTCCTCTTTTCACTTTTATAGAATCGGGGGATGATTCTCTATATGGACAGAGATTTCCCTCTCATGGTAATTTATGTTGGATCAGTATAAGGAATGTGAATCCATGCCAGGAATAGTATCAAATTCCACCAGAGGGAGTATGAAGAGGTTCACTGAGAAGTTAAATCCACTTATTAAGACATGGGAGGAGATATATTCATGGGATGCAATGATTTCACCATTTTCCATACTCACTGACATCTTTACTTTCATGATTTGTGGTGGTGTTGGGATTGTTCTGCTAAACATTCAGGATACAAAAGAATGTGTTTAACTAGAATAAAAATGTATGTTTTATATTCTTGAATGAAGAACTAGAATAACTTTCACCACATAATTTTCAGGTTTCACATCGATGGTAGTGATGGAAAAAGATCACCCTTGCTGCCTTGGAGGTTGTTTGTTGCCTCAAAAATTTCTTGGATTAGGGAACTGATTTTCTAGATGCCATGGTTCTTTGTAGTTGAAGGAATGGACAACGTGTTGAGATTCAAACGAAGCGTTCCTCTCCTCATTCTTATCCATGGGGTTTTCTATCAACATTTCACAACTAGGGGTCCTTCTCTTCCACACCTAAATAATTTCCTTGTCCCCTAGAATAATTTTCTTGAGTGCTTCTTTCCATACCTTTGGGAAGTGGGGTGCTGGATCTTCCTAGAACCATTAGATTTATCCATCAAATTTACAGAATTGAACTCCACCTTATACTTTTTATCCCCATGATACCCCTGAGATCCTTCGATCTCCATTTCGACCTTGAGGGAAAATCAGACAATTTTCTCAAATCCGTCTAAGCCATGGATCACTAGTGCTTTCCGCATGTTATGTTTCAGCCCACCCAAGAAGTGTCCACCCTTTCATTCGAGGGTGATGACAAATACAAAGTGGTATCGTGCAAGCATTGTGATGTTTTTCCCATATATTTTCATGGATTAATCATCTTTTAGTTGAGGGAAAGGAAGTCCCTTCCCATATTAAGTTGGAGAGTGCGAGGAAATTAGTTATCAAGAAACAATTTCTGAAAATCCTTCCATTCCAATGCCTCGATATCCCCCTCAAGCTGTGTATTTTTTTATCAATGCCCACCATTAATCTACTTCACCCTCCATATGAAAATAATCCATAAGAACCTTCTCTTCTTTGGAACATTGAAGGATGAAGAAGATCTTTTCAATGGAGTTGATCCATTGTGTGATGATTGAGGGATTAGATGATCCATTAAAAGTAGGAGGCCTTTGTCTCAAGAAGCTTTTGATTGAAACTTGTTCTTTATTAGGGGGAGTTGAATGTTTCTATTGACCCATATTTCTATTCAAATAATGAGTTAACAAATAGACTATCATGGAAAAGTTTTTGATTCTTGCACTCATATGATTGGGATTCTCATATGAACAGTCATCACATTGATATTCGCATCGGTTGTTTGCTCAAGTCCTCATATTACTGGAAATTGGTTGGAATAAAAGGTAAGATAGGGTAACACATAATGGGTAATCCAAGGACAAAAACAATGACTTATAAATAACTTTTATTTCCTCAACGTACGAGTCTATAGGCTTCAATATATGTTATCCATAATTTACATTCTAGAATATAATCTTAGGGGAGTTTTTTACTAATTCCATTAATTATGGTTCATACTAAGATTGTGAATTTACCAAATAATATCCCTCGAGAGTGTCGTAACCATGAGTGTATAAAGGCTCATTGTCATGTACCAATATACTTGGGGTCAAGCCCAAAACTCCTTTTTGGGGATTTCACTCTTAGGTACATCTGTGCTAGAGCCACCTCTACCTATTCGTATCCAAACAGTGATGTATTTTCATGAAAAACAACTCAATCAGTGTTCACCCAAACTTACGGATGTTTTCATTATTGTTACTATTATCCTTAATGAATCCACTAGGGTTCAATAATCTTAATCCCAAAAATAACTAAACCAATCCTATAATACCAACAATTACATCTCTGCTTTTATATCACAGTTAAACATAATTTATTGCATGAAATATCACTTAATAAAACATAGAAGATCGAGAGGTGTAGTGTCTTTAGTGATTAATATCAATACATAAAAACTTAAAACATGAAATATAACATCATTATTGAAAAATTCCTTACATTACCACAATATTCCGTCATACTTAACATTGCTTGGGATAACCTGAGTACATACATTAGAAAGGGGTGAGCTATAAAGCCTAGAAATGGAATAAACATAGAATAACATAAGGAATACATTATATGTAAGACAATAGGTATATCAGTGGATCACAAAAGAAAAATGAACATAAACACATGATATAGCAGGATAATCATAACATGGAGATGTGGCACCAACATTTAACATGATATTAGCATGATCCAAGGCTCATTGCACATGGAGCATGAGTAAAACCTCATTGCCCATGAAGAATGAGTAAAAACTCATTGCACTAGAATTATCATTATTCAATAGTCATTTCACATGAAATATCATTATTCTATAATTTACCCAATGAATTGGAGTGCTATTAGGGCACACCCTTCCAAGTCATTTCACTTCATGTATAAGTGTTCTACATAGATCATACAACATGGATTCATTAACATCATATATTTTTCCAAAAATATAAGATGTCAAATAAATAAATGTAATTACTCAACCAACAAGTACATGTGCGTAATGGTTTACACCGTTGATAGAGGAGTGGGTGTGGTATTCACAACACAATGATTTTGGCATGGAAATTTGGGTGAAATTTCGGCAACTTAATGACGTCAAATAGAAATTTTTAAAATGGGTTAATGAGAGTGAAATGGGACTCTCATAATTTATGAATTAAATGGAATTAAATGGTATCATATAGATACATGTCGCCACTAATTAAATGTATTTTAGATTCATAATACAAAATAATTTCTTGAATGTAAATGAGAAGAGAGAAATTTATTACTGAATTTCGGCCTAGTAACAACTATACATGAGAGGCATTAATGAGATATAAAGGGGGGATGTCATCATTCAAACATAAATAGGGCAGTATAGGGTATTTGTGAAATATTACTCAAACATTTTTATTTGAAAATATAATGGCATAACAATATAATGAAATTTGGACAAAAATAAGAAAAGAAGAAATCCTTTACTTGGAAGTGTTATCCCAATGGCTTGGGAGGGGCTTGAGAGAGGCTTCATGGGATCTTGGGGAGACTTGGGAGGATTATAGAGAAATGAGGGAAGAATTTGGACATACTCAAAATTCTTTTTGTAAATAGGATGTGGGAGCTTGGGAGGGTTTATATAAGAAGGGATGGAGAATTCTTTATTATTTAGGTTTGGGACACCACACATTAAACTAATAAAAAACACAAACCATACCATGGTGTTTCTAATGGTTTTTTGCCAAAGGATATTTGAAAAAAATATTATATAAGTCCAATGTCTGAATGGCTAAAAATATTAAGGTTTCTTAGGTAGAGGTGAGTCACACTCTCAATTAAATAAATTAAAAAAGCTGAATTATTTTATATGCCTTGGAGGGTCAAAAAATGTGTCTTAAAATAAATCAAACAAACATAAAATCACATTATTTAAAAGTAAATACATATATTGGATGAAAATAATGTCTGTATTATTTCATTACATCACTATTGGGTCATTATGATGTCATAAAACAGATTATATATTTGAACGATATTTAATTTTTACCCAAAAATTCTACTGTCTCATAAAATTATAAAAAATTTAACATTAGATAATTTCGATGTTCTGATTCCAAAAATAATAATTATTTTATCTAAATAATTTTTTAAATATGGTTATTTAAACTTTTAAAATAAAAACTGTCATTTATAAAAAAATCATGGGGTTTGACCAAAACAGCTTTAAAACCTTAATAAATATTAAAATTAAATTCCTAAAACTATATAATAATTTAAACGTAATAAAAGGAAATTTAATAATAATAATATTTTATTAAAATATAATATAATTCAAAATCAATTAGTTTATCAAAATAGTTTTCTCAGTTGAATATTGACCAGTAATACTATTTGGGGTTTAAAGACTATTTACAAAGTAACAACAATAATAACATGAATGTATATTATTTGTTATATAAAAAAATAATTCTCATAATCATAATGTTGTGGTCTTGTTACATAACCACTTATAACACCCTCCTAATACTGTAGGGTAAGGTGTGTGATGGTGATAGACTCTTCAGGTGGCTCAGATTACATCACTCGGGTGGTAATCTCTATCAAATTCCACTTCTCCCGTTGATAGTTCTATTCTAGGTTAACATGTTGAAGCTCAGCTTGAACTTGGTCAAGAGGGAATCACAATTACACCACCTTCTTTCTGAACTCTGAAAAATGGGATTCATATGGGCAAGTATAGTGGATGAGGCCATCACATCCTTTTTCTGAGTAAATTGGATTTATTAAAGCCCAATATTTATACTAATCATGTTACCACTGTTCAATGGATATGTTAGAAATGGTCATAATTCTTAATGGTATTTTAAAATCCAAAAACTCGAAACCAAGGAAGTGCATATTTTATATAAATTTTTTACATAATAGTGAATTTAATCAGATCAAGAGGAATTTCCATTAATGAATGTTTGGGTCGTTACATAGTTCGTTATTTAGGGAGATGGTTTTTTGGAGATAAGGATGTTGGGCCAATAGTTGTAGGTATAGAGAGAATGTCCCTATCACTTTTCAATTAGGAGCTCTGATCTTCCCTAGGAAGACCTATTATCTGTATTCATTATGGTTTTCTATTTGATGTATCCATTGGATTAGTATTTTAATGTTATCGTGGTCATTATTTTATCGAAATTGGCATATCATGAGTTTCCTTGGGTGTTATACTTTATATTTTGGGTTTAAAATTAAAAAAAGGGATC
The DNA here is from genome assembly GCA_963277665.1 of Viscum album. Classification (NCBI taxonomy): domain Eukaryota; kingdom Viridiplantae; phylum Streptophyta; class Magnoliopsida; order Santalales; family Viscaceae; genus Viscum; species Viscum album. Next base: position 110,641,689 of record OY728142.1, read on the forward strand.
AGGGTGTTAGGTTGTCATGAATGACCTGATAATCTATTTAGCAATTAAGAACATGATTTGAAGAACATTTTAGGGGTCATTCCAAAATTGTAAAGTGGTTATCCACCTGGTGTCTAAGATGATCCTGGTTTCACATCCTAGTTTTTTTTTACTTTACCATTTTGAATATTGCATTGTCTTGTGCTATTAATGAAAAATTAATTAAGACAATTATGTTATGTGTTGGTTAGATTAGATTGGTTTTCTTTGGTTGAAGGATGTGATGTGATTTTTCTTATGCGATTATACTAGAATTGAATATTTGTATGTGTAATGATTGTATTTCATTTGGGGAGAATTGTTTGTTTTTATAGTGTCTATATGAATTGCATGTAAAATAATGTTGGATTCATGAAATGTTTAAAAATGTGGTTGATTTCATTTTTAATATTGTAAAAAATATCTTGAAATCTAAAATTTATTTTGGTTTTGAAATATAATGGGGTTTATTAAGAAAATAATTTAAACTCTCTTGGTTTGTATTTGAGGTGTTTTTGGTATTGATGAATAAAATTTTGAGGGTTGGTTCATTTTAAACTAGGTAATGTTTTTTTTGAATTTGAAATGGATTGTATAAGATGTTTTTGGTAATTTATTTTTATATTCAGGGGAACATAATGTTTTAAAACATCAAATGGGTAAGGTTTTTTGAAATGGATGGGAATCCTAGTCATCAAATTTGATTTTCAAAGAAGCTGGTGGTTTTAAAATCACGACTTTTTAAAGAGTAGTGAAACTGGATTTCCGTGATTTTAAAAATAAAAAATAAGCTATTTTTGAAAGAATGTTATAAAATTTTATGGGATGATGGTCATATAAAAAACATGATTTTGGGTTTTTTATATTTTTACCCTTGTAAATTGTTTCAAAATGTGAAGGGTTTTGGATTATATAAGTTGTTTGTTTTCTATGTATTTTTTAAAAATGTGTTTTTGTGGGGTTATCTTATACTTGGGATTTATCCATCATTTATATTTTGGTACACTTTTCCAATGAGCATGTGGATTTAAAATAGAAAAGTTTGGTATTTTTGTTTAATTTTTTTAGTGAAATATGTAATTTAAGAGAAATTAATAGATTGACTACATATCTAATTTTGTTTAGCATAATATATCTAAAATTTTCTTTAGAAAATATAGATAACTTATCTTTGGGGAATTTATATTCCTTCCTTTTTTTAACCACAATTTATACCCTAAATGATGTTTATAGTGTTTTCCTCTCTTCTAATTAGTGTGACATAGAATGATTCATGGTGGTCTGTCTATGGTGAATATATTTAGGCATCTTATGGGCTAAGTGGTTTAGAAGCATGAGCCTTATTTAGAAAATTAGATTGGTGAGGTATAGTTTTCTAGGAGACTAAAATATGGCCTCTATTTAAGTATTATTTTTTGTTTTAAGATTATGGTTTGATCAGGGTTGGAGAATTTTGAGATTTATTAGGTGGAATGTTTTGATATATCCATCATGTATTTTTTATCTATCAAAAGTACTGATTATTTGGGTGATGAACTATCTGTGGACTTATTCTTGTTGAGTTTGATACTATTGTGACATTGAGGAAAACCTATCAGGATGTTTTCCTTGGGTAATGTTTTGTTTCTCTATATGGGGGGTGATTAATTTGGTGAATTTTCCTGCCTCATTTAATAATGGTATATATTTTTTCTCTTTTTTTCATGGAGTCGTCTATGGACCATGTTTTGTGATTTGTTGAAGGGACATAGAGAATCCTAGTATATGTGTATTGATAACTAGGGGTGTGGGTTGATTCCAATTGGACCTTGGGTGCCACCATGCTAATTTCCCTATTGAGATCACTCTTGTATGGTATTTTTTAATATTAGAACAAGTTACCCTCTTATGTTTTTTTATAACCGTGAGGTTAGAACAATTTTTCTCATCTAATAGAATATATTAATTTTTGTGCTTATTTTCCTTGGGAGATGTTTTAAATTTGGTGATAAGGTTTTTGGGGTACCTTAGCGATGTTTCTGGGAGTGGTTCATCCTTGGTGGATTTTATCAAAATTTTTTAGTTTGGTGGATTCAACTTTTCCTAAAAAGGTGGTTTTTGGTTGTTCCACCATTTTTTATTACCTTTAAATAACGTGGATACCTATTCAAAGTCTCTATTTTATTATATTTTCTACTAATTAATTATTGATTGGAATTTTATTATGTATCTATTATGGTATTTTTGGATTCATCCTATTATTTGGGATTTTTTATTTTCTTAAAGGGTCCATTTTTAGATTGGTGGTTTTCCTCTCCTTGGGATTTTATTTCAGAAATTCTTTGAAATTTTTTTATAAAACTCTTCAAAATTTCTATAATGTAGTTGGATAATTTTTAGTGGTATATCATGGCATGGTGGGTAGATGTTTGATAGCCTCCATGTTACTATGGAGGTTATTTTTTATTATTTCACGGTTGTTGAAATTTTATAATTTTAGGATTTTAAATGTAAATATTGATAGTTATTAGGACCCACATAGTTAGATCACATAGTTAAGTAAATCATTTAGTTCCCATGTGATAGTGATTCAATTATAATAAGTACTGTTTTAATAAATTATTACATGGTTAGTCATAACAATTTGATTTTATTGGAAAACCAGGAAACATAGTTTGTGTGTGGGGGGGGGGACATGATTGGTTTTTGTTTGTTTATTAAAAATCATGTGTGTTAAAAAATGTGAACAATGTTTTACTATGAAGTTAATATCATACGGGTGGTTCAAATTTTATAAGACCATGTGGGAAAACTATGGGGTATTTCTAGGTTTTCAATTTTTAGAAGTTTTTGATCTATAACCACTAATTTTTAACCCTATTTCCTACCTCTTCCACCCTAATCTAGATATAAAAATAAAACATGTGGATATTCTATCCTCTCACCATATATCATTTTCAAGTTCATCCTATATTGGAAAAAATGTGATTTTATGGTGAAATCATTCCCAATGTTCTTCCGGTGATGCCCAAGTACTAGTTGACCGACAATGGAGACTTGGATCACCCTTCTAAATAGTGGTATACTTGTTATGGTGCCAGTTCAGGAAGATTCTTGTGATAATTCATTATAAATGGTATCCTCAAATATGTCTTTTTGTAAAAAAATATTAATGTTTGTGGAGTTGGAAGTTTAAAGTGAAATATTTTTCGATTCGAGAAGTAGGAATGGGGAGAGTTTCGTGAGATCTTTTCCATTTTGAGAGTTGAGTTTCCATGGGTAGTTGGGATTTTTTCATTGATTATGGTTCTCTGTTTAATGGATTTTTCTGATTGTGATTTTAAATTTATGATTGTGGTGATGTGAACCTCATTAGATTATATAGATTTTCCTTTGGGGTTATACTTTTTGTTTTAGTAAAAGGAGGAAAATGAGATCAAGGCATGTAGTTGAATTGTAGTGCCTGAAGAACAATGTGAAAACCAAACACTTGATTCTTGATATTTTTTGGACTTTTCCATGATTGGATGTTGGACATCAGACATGTGGATAAGATGATATTTCTTTTACATCCTATTTTAGTTTTACTATTTTAATATCTTTTTTCTTGGTTCCCCTTGTGTTAGAAATGGGAAAGGAGTTAATACGGTCGTATGATTTGTTCTTTTTTTTGGAATGGATTTTAGCTGATGTTATAGAGGTTTTCTTTAATGTGAATATGGATGAATTAATTTTGTTTTTGTTTTTGAGAATTATATTTCTAGGATAAATAATTTATGGTTTTCGAAAATGCATTATGAATTTATTATAAAATGATATTTTGATTCATCAAATGATATTTTAAGTGGTTTATTTCACTGTGATGTTTGGAAAGTGTTTGTTTTATTATGAAACATTGAAGGTATTTTGTCTTTGAAAGTAAATTGTTCCTTTAAAAAATGAATTTAAACTATGTTATTATTTCAATAGGTTTTCATTTTAAGGATTAACATTAGAATTTTACATTAGTTTTAAACCCATTGAAGGCGATTTGAAATGTAAATCGATGTTATAAGATTATTTTTTAGTAATTGATGTTTATAATCAATGGATCCTAATTTTTTTGAATGATTCTGATTGGTATGTTTTTTAAATTAATTTTAATCCTAAATGTTGTACTTAGTTTTGAATGAATTTGATGGTTTCAAAATAATGAGTTTTTCAAGATTAGTGAAATAATATTTCAAGGTTTTAAAATAAATGAGGTATTTTTAAAGGTTAGGTTTATTATTTTAATTGATCTTGGAGGATTTAAAAAATAAGATTCTGGGTGTTTTTATATCATGAAATTTTTTTATTGTTCCAAAATGTGATTTTTTGTGAATTTAAAACATGTTTTTTTAATCAGATTTAATATATATATTTTTATTTTATGTGATTCTGTGCTTGGTATTTTTCAAATGATTTATTTTGAGTCTCTTTACAAAAGAGATGGATATTTTAGATGAGTAATATTTATGGAAGTATTTTCTTGATCAAGTGAAAGGTGTAATTTTTTTAGGAATGAATAGATTGAGTTGAAGTGTCTTTTTTTTAGAATAAGACTGCAATAAATTTTATGAGTAATGATATTGTTCATATCCTTAGAGAGTTTCCCCTCCTTTTGGTTTTAACACTACCTAGACTTTGAATTATGTGGTTATTGTTTCATCACCTTTTAATAGTGTGACTTGAAATTACTCATGGTGGTTTTTCTCAAGTATCTCTATTTGGGAGCCTTTAGATTGAGTGGTTTAGGATTTTGAGGCTTGTTTGGATACTTATATTGATAACTTCTAGTTTTCTTGGGAGTTGAAGATGTGGGATGACTTTTAAGATGATTGTTTTTTTGGATTATAGTTTGATTAAGCTAGAAGAAATTTTAGATTTAGGAGGTGGATTTAATTAGATATATCCTTTGGGTATTCATCTGTTTATGAATTTTTCTATAGTAATTACATAGGTGAGAAATTGTTTACATATTTATAAATAATATGTTTAGAGAAGTTATTAATTTGAGGAAAATCATTCCTAGAAATTTTCTTTGGGTGAATTTTGGTTTCTCTTTATGAGAACTAGTTATTTTTTGGAATGTTCATGCTACATTTCTGAGTGATTATATTGTTTCTTATGCATGTTGTAGGATATAAAACAAGTTTTTGTCTTGTCTGTTTAGATATATGGAAACCTAGTGTACATGCATGGGTAATTAGTAGTGTGTTTTGAAATTAGTTATAAATTGAGTGCCTTTTTGTTGAGTTCCATATTAGAAGCACCATATGATAGTGTTCTGTAAGATTGTACCCAAGTTACCCTCATATGATGTTCATGAACATGTGGTTAAAATAATATTACACTTGTGGTGGAATGTTTTTAATTTTTTTGATCCTTGTTCTTATGATATGTCCAAAATCTGCTGACCATTTTTGGTGATCCTTAATGGATATATCATGTATTAGTTCTTCTTTCGGGGATTTGACAATGTTATTGATCTTGTTTTTTGGTGTGATAATTTAATTGAAAATTAGTTATTATTGTTCCAAAACAATATATATTATTTTAATTAGTCGTGTGAACTATTATAGGTGACTATTTTCCTATAATTGATTTATAATTTTAGTAGATTAGATCTTTCTTGAGGTTTCATTTTGATTTTAATGGATTAAACCCTTTGTTTATGGAATTATCATTTTATTAAAGGGTTTGTTTTTAGCATAGTATATAACCTGTAATTGGGAACTTAATTTGAATTTTTTTATAAATTCCTATTATTTGTGATCTATTGTCTAATACATTGATATGATACATTATAGGGGTATAAAGTGGAATTATAGGGTGAATTGTGACACCCATCATTTCAAAATGAAGTTTTTTATATTATTTTTATGGTTTAATAATTTACAAGAGTTTTGAATGTTGAATTGGAGATTTTTATTGGTTTTTTGTATTTCATGATTCACTTAAATAGTTAGGTAACCCTTTTGTTTACCATTTAAATTCTAAAAATGACTATTTTTATTGGTTAAAAAACAATTATTCCAACTATGAAGAGACTCTAGGAGAAACATGGAGATTAGTTGGCATGCAGGGGTGAATTTAATGGTTGGTTCAATGTTAAGATAAATTGTGTGACCTAAATAATGAAAAGTGTGTTATCTAAGGTTGTGGCTTCTCCATGATTAGCACATTGTATACAAAACCATGTGGCCCAAATATGTCATTTTCCTAGGTGTTTATTTTTTGAAATTTATTGATTCAACTTGATTGTTTTTAAATATATTTCATTAATATTCCCCCCCTTTCATTTATATTGATCATACATTAATGAGGGGAGTCCCTTATTCCTCCCTCCTTTTTTATTATTATACACCATTTTAAAAGAAGGTTTTCCCTTGGTATTTCAACATAAACCCCATACTCTCTTTTATTTCCTTTTATTCTCCTGAATTTAATTCACTTCACAACCCATAGAAGTCTTTTTGGCCAATGTTACTGCATGGGATAGAACTAATCATGGGTGTTTATATGTGTAAGAATTATAGAGGGTGTTTCTTTACTCTATTGTGAATCCTACATCAAAGGTGATGTGTTTCCTTTAATTTTAACTTAAATAATTGTATTTTATTCAATTATTACACAATATATTTTATTCTATAAGGTGATTGAGTGTTCGGAAAAGTTTTCTTTCAAATTATACCTTTATGCGGGTACCATGATGGATTAAAATTGATTTTAAACAAGGTTTCATACATTTAGGATAGTATTAAATTCCATAATAAGTATTTGTGAAAATTATTATGTTTATATTCATGTTATATGTTTTTAAAGGAGGTGTTTAATGCAGTATTGTGGTTTTCAATAGATCTTTTACACCGCATAGTTTCTGATGAAATCATTTTATATTTTCAAAATTGATAGTTTACATAAGAAGGGGAACATTGGCCTATTTAAATTAAATTTTAAAACTATTTTTGGATTTACTAATTTAAAATGTAGTTCCAATGAAATTTTCTATTTCCCAATGAATTTCAAGATATGTATTTATAATCTGCTTTCATTTTTCTAAATAGTTCTTAAAATGATTTTAGTTTTCTTGGTATCTTAATTGTTTTTGAGGTGGTCTATTCGACATAATAAGGTATTGAGTTTCAATGAAATTTTTGATGACCTCTTAATATACATTGTTCATGAATTTTCCTTTTTATAGTTTTTAATTCATTCATGTGGAGATGGGTGATGGTTCCATGTGGATATTTTATGCAAAGTCATTGGAGGTGAGATGCAAGATTTGTTAAATTTTTTCTAAAGATTGATTGGTTATCTATATTGAATTTGATATTTTTCTCACCTCTCTAGTTGATGTTATGGGAATATTAAGAATTATCCCATGAACTAGATGGGTTTTATTAGTAGTGTAGATTGTGAACTGAATAGAGAATATTTCATGACTAACGTGAGGCATTTGTGTTAAAGGTGATAACACAAAGTATAATATCCCATGTTGGTAGTAGGATCATAGGAGGTTTTAACTCTAGATTGTTTGATCATACTATAGGGTCCATAGAGATGTTATTTAGTGATATCAAAGAATCGTCATCACCTATTTGAGTATTTATTATTAAATTCATAGGGTGTTTCCCAACACACTAGATTCTTATTCAAGATCAATTTGGGGATTCCTTCATTTTCATTATTTTTATCATCTATCTATTTCATGATTTCTAGGATCCATTTCATTAGTTTTTTATTTACCCTTATCATGTGATGTTGATATTGTGGTTTCTTCTTAAGTATTTACCATCTTTATATTCTTGATTATTTTTCAAATGTCTTGTTACGATATTTTGAGGAAGGTTTTGAAAGATGGTTAACGACATGTTTTTTATTTACCTTTCAACTGTTTTATAAATTATTTTTGAAGGGTGTGTTCATTAAATTTTAAGTGATGTTTTCACAATGGGTTTTTTGAATTTTTTGGTAATAATGAGGATATAATGATATAATTTTTAATTCCTTGATATTTTTTTTATATTCATAGTGTTTGATAGGAAAATCGTTAAAGTTGTATGTACAGATTTAAATGTACGGTTTTTACCTAAGGTCACTAGATTATTAATATTGGTTTAACTTATTTCTTGAATTTAAGATAAATAAAATTAATATTTTTTTATTTATGGTTTCCCATAAAAAAACATATTCTATAATTATGTTCAAACAAACATTTTTTTAATATAAAATGAATGAGATATCATAGGCATGATTGGTGGAGAACTACTATATTGTATTTACAATGCCTATATTTTTTAGATTCTAGGATTCATCTAGATTATGGTTTTATCCCATGGGATAATGATAGGTTATTTAGGATGTTGTGTGAAATAAGATGTCACATTGAGTTGGTTTCATGATGATCTTTTTTTATTATTAGCTATAGTGACGTATCATCCAAGAGGGCCATACCTAATTGTACTTTCAATTTATTTTATTTTTTTATGTTATGACGCACTATATATAATTTTTCAAATTTGATATTTTATATTTTTGAAAATGGGTTAATTTATTATTATTTTTATGACTTTTTTGGTTTTTCCATTCATTATTTATTATTCTTACTTGACATTTCATGGAATCCCTATGAATGGGTGGTCAATGTTAAATTTTTTTTAGATAATGAAAATTTTTGTTTATTATAATTTAAAGGGGAAAAAATTCCCAAGGAAATTATTATGATTCCCATGGACTATTTTTTATCCCATAACGATCAGAAGAATGCTTTAGGATACAAGAGGGTTGGCCTATGTGATGATTTATGTGAAAGCCTAGGCTGGTTCACTATAGTATTCCTATCCGATTATAGATTTAAATAAATAATCCCATGTCCACACCCTTATGGAATCATTATAATTTTTTAGTGGTACCCAATACAATTTTCCCATTCCTCTTGTAAACAATAAGGTGGAATTTATAACAACACAACACAGAATCCTAAATCTCGAAATGTGATCAAGGATTACACATAGCCCCAAGATCACACCATGATGTCCTAAAATATCCAACAACTATTGAGATATGAAACATAAATACTATGGAATGTTTTACCATAAAAACAATAACTAAAAATATTAATGTGAAATAAAAATAACTTTTATCAAATATTATTATCAAAAAATATATTTAAAAATATATAATTTTCAATTCCAACACCTAAAGGAAATAATATAACACATGCTAAAACATAAATAAAAAACATTGAACCAATGGCCTCAAAATACCTCATTATATATCTAAATAGGATCTAAAAATCATAACTAGTGAAGAGTTTACCTATTTCTATAATCATATAAAATAATGTTAATGTGTCCCTAAAAATACACTTGTATGGGATTTATAGAATGAATTTAATTCTCTTAAACATCTGTAAAATCCTAATAATGTGATTCCAATATTAATATGACCAATTAAAAGAAGTATTTCTAACATCAAACGGATTTTTATCCTATAACATTGATTTATACAAACTATTTCTAACCATGTTATCAAAACGAGGAAAACTTGTTCATTTTAAAAAATAAAATTTTCCTAGAAAACAAAAATCAAAACCATGATTTAAAAAACTTCACAAACCATGTTTTAGTAAAAAATTCCTTTTTAAAAAATATATTTGTGTTACAAAATTACCTGAAAACTCACTATTTCCCAAAAACCAATGGAAATTCCACATTCCGTAGTATAAATGGAAACTCTTTATTTTCTTATATTGATTCATGTTATGGAATATCATTGTTAAATTAAATCTACCAATATTAGCTTGTTTTAATAAATTATTTGGCACCCACCTAGTAGGAATAAATTTTTTATTCTCTTAGTATGTGTCTTAATCAAGTTGTTACTATTTAAAAAATCCCCAAACCATCCACTTTTCCTTGATTAGGAAAAATATCCTTATGGACATTATCATCTCAAATATTTCTATATTTAACAAATGATCTCAAAAACTATGTTTTACCATGATTAATGTTTATATGTTTTATAGTAGTTCTCCTTGTTTTAATTTTCATCCATAAACACATCCATATACGATTAAAAAATCAAATATAGAAAAAAATTAAAAAAAATATTCCCCTTTCCTGGGTGTATTTTCTCAAAAATCTATTTTCAATAAAACCTTCATTTTTATCCAATTCATTATCACCCAATGGTTAAAAACTCAAAATTTTTAGAAAACCATTTTCTCATAAAATTTAATTTTGTCATAAAATAATGATTTCCGACAAATCCAAAATTTTAAATTAATTCTAATTCAAAATAAATAATCAAAGCATATTAGTTTAATCAGTCGTCAAAAAGGTATCTGAGGAATGTTATTTGATGAAGCCTTCTAAATAATTTCCCAAACCCAAGATCCAAGATCACACCAACATGACGAATCATCATACCCCTATCATTACTAATGATAAATCTCAATTCATATTCATAAAATTATATATATAACATCTTTCTATTCAGGAATGAGAGTGAATATGAAGGAAATCAATAGATAAACTAGATTTAAATCTTACTAAATATCTAATGTCAAATCATCCATCAACACACATAATCCATTTAATATGTAATTTTATACCTAAAAAATCATTCTAATATATATATATATATAGACATATAGTAAGATAATAATGAAGAAAAATGTGATTTGAAGGAGTTTTAACTATTTTAAAGAACATATGTGTATATTTTCCTTGACTGTGCAATTTTTTTGCACTATCCCTGAGATCATGTAGTAAACTATTTGTTCTATACTTTCCCAAACCATGAAATTCACATTCATCCTGAATTCTTTCAATTTTTTTTATTTTATCCTAAAAAAATACCACCTCAAAGTCCATGATTCATAATAGTTGTAAGAAAAAATGTGTGCCACAAAATTTTCCAAAATATCCGCGATGTGGTCCTCACTCTGATAACAGACGTTAATTTAGTTAAAAAAGTATATCCTTTTATGGATGATTAATCAGTTATCATGGGATACAGCTAAAAATAGTTTTTTTTAAAACTTATAATGTAGTATAGATCTAGAAAATATTATTTCCCAAGGAGTGTATGTGGTAGGTTCTTCACTATCACAATCACTTATGTAATTTTTTTTATCATAATTTTGAAAGATATAATGACATGATAGGTGTCGTTTTTTGAATTAAAAAATAAAATTAGTGTGAGAATATAGGATATAATGGATTTTGAAAATATAGACACCCTTAGATTTAACTTTTTCTCATTCCTTATCTCACAACCTTGATCCTTTTAATTATATTCTGTATATGTCCCAATTTTATACACACATACATACTAGTTAAATTATGTGAATATGTATCACAATAAATGATAACCCCTAAGTTATCATCACAATACTCTCTTAAATTGATCATAATCATGATTCTATCCTCTATGCAGATCACCAATCTCATCATACAAAAGGAATCTAGATAGTAGGAGAGGAAAATGTGTTGATTAGTACAGAAGAAAATTAGAAGGTAAGAGACATTATGTAAGATCATGCCCTCATCCTCTTGTAGCCCATATATCCTTATAAAAATATATAAGTAATAAATATAGGTGTGTAAAACCTATATTACATATTTTCATCTAACAGGAAGTCCATGGGTTATTATCTCCCAATCAATGAGAGTTTGATATATCATAATACATTACAGTGGGTGAAAACATAGAGGAATAATAACACCACAGATGATAATAATACAATTAATATTCATCCCTTGATGATTAAATTTAATATTCATCTTTTATGGGTATATTTTTATAAATATTCATCACAATCACTTCATCAATTTGTAATTTTCTTTTTTGTAATTTTAATAATATTTCAAAAACATGGATAGAATGCTTAATATAAATTAGTTCCAATTGAATTGAAAAATTATTTACCTTTTCAATACATTTTATAGGTAAAATTTAATTCAAAATTTTTAAATGCATCACAATTGTATTTTAAAAATATTGAATTTATTGATTTCATTAAATTAAATAATGAATTAAATAGTTGAAACTCACAACTCGATCCATTCAGTTATATTAGTCTAGGATTTAATCAAAAAATTAAACATTAAAATTTTAAATCAATGTATGTACCACCATTAACATCAATAATTAATAAATGAACAAACATCTATAATGAAATTCAATTTTTAATAATTTAAAATATTAAAAAATTTAGAAAAATGAATGATTCTTCTAATATTTTAATTAAGGGATTATAATAAATTAATTAAAGTGGAAAAAATGAATATTTGGGATCACATCAATGTAGAAGGTAAGAAAGGGGTATACATGTATTTATTTAATTCTCACTCATAGAGGGATATATATTTATAAAAATCATTACTTAGTCCAGTAATGTGGTGATGATAATATACCACTAAGAGTTGGTGAAGTATTTTATCAAACAAAGATAAAAAGGTTATTGAAATATTAAAATTAAATTTTTATGATATTCTTGAAATTTTTAGCTTTATATATCACCTATTATTTGTAAAATTGTTACTATAGTAATGATTAATTTCAAAACCACTGATCTGATATCCCGTGAAGCAATAAGAGACTCTCAAATAAAACATTATGCCCATTTTGAGTTGGGATTTTGTCTAGAATAAATGATGATTGTTGGAGTTGGTTCCCTAGAAACCAAATTGTTTAACTTTATGATAAAACTGTATCCATTGGATTAATATTTGTAAACTCTTTATTACATCATGACTATTCTCCTAGATGACATATTATTTGATAGTGTCCATAGAATAGTTTTCACACTAAAAGGCAAGAGTAGATCCTTACTATGATGAGAACCCAAGAGTTCCAAGATGCTATTCTTGAATATATTTACAATGGATATATGATATTATTTAAAGGGAAACAAATGATACATGCTATTAGGGGTGGGGACTCATGAAACATTGAGGAACCTTCTCATGGTGTGCCGCTTGATATTATCAAGGATGATATTATGAGAAAAAGACGCACTAGTAGGAAATAAACATTCACAAGTGACATTGGATGTTCATATATATGAACATGTGTATTGGCCATTAGATATGGTGATTATTATTAATATGTGTTATGAATTGGCACTTATATTTATTAACGAACACTGTGATAATAGATGTTCACAGAATGTAATGATATGTTAGGTGTATCACAAGTAATACTACATTATTGAATAATGTGAGAAAGGAATTTTCACTTATATGGAAATAGATATCTCAGGACCAATGATAGAAATAATATATCATGACTAAATCCATGTTCATAGTGTTATCTAGGAAAGATCAATTCCTGGATATCAATGAATGAAAAATCGATCACATGGGTTGATTGAAATTGCATGTGATCCGCTTGATTGAAGATACTAGGACAAAGAAAGTATATAGAATGATAAAAGTTCGTATGAGGTGAAATTTCTTTTTAACATAAACTTCTTTCTCTTGGGTTCCTTGACCTATTGCTAGACTATAATCTTGGACATTCAACAAGCCTATCTCATGCCAACGAGAAAGACGTCTAGAGGGTCACACACTAAGTGTAGCCAGTATCTCAGTTAAATAATTTATTATTTAACAATTTTATTAAATATTATTCTTTGTTGTAATATAATAATTATTCAAGTTTGTATAATCAAATTTTTTTCATCACTAGTAATTCTATTGAATATATTACAGATGTAATATATATTTATCTACGGATAGTGCAGTTATATTTAATTAATAAATAATTAGTCATTATTCAAGGCCTGATAAATATTTGGGAGGATTTGATGACCATGTTATGGATCTAATGAGAAATAATATTAAATAATATTTTTTTAAAATAATATTTAAATATAACATGAATGTTAATCACATTTCATGGAAATTATAGTATTACTGTTATTATTTGACATGGGTTTCACATGGAATAATAAAATAATTAATGACACTTGTGTTAATTATTTATTATTACCTGGTAAATTAAATTCTCCACGATGTTATCATTATTCAATTAGATAAGGGGTCACACCACCATCTAACCCATGGTTGTGTGCACAACATCCTTGGAGAAATTTTCTTGATCTTAGAGAATTATTCCCTCCCCAAGAACGCTGTGAAGAACAAGATTGATCCTCCTCCATCGTATCAAGGAGAAAACATTGTATGCGATTCTTAAGGAGATTGATGGTGGATATCACTAGTGCAAGTATCTTCCATCATAGTAGCTCGTGCCTCCTTCGATGATGTCCAGAGACTTGTGGAGTGCGTGAGGATCACCGCTAGTGGATTCATATCATTGGATTCTACATCCCAATAAATCCGCACTTCAAACCCATGGTTGAACGTATCAATGATGAAAGAATCACCTTATATGTAATTCATTAATGAAATTTAATTAATTATAAAAAAATGACAATCCTCTCTTCTCGGTTCTAGGTTCTCTCTTTTTTCCTTTTATGTTTGATTCAATTTCATGGATACATTCATTTATCATCGTATTGATCCCGGAACCTACAAGTGGTATTAAATTAGTCATATTTTCATTTATAATTATTTAAATTATGTATTGATTATTTAATCTATAATAATTTAATTTATCAATATTTTATTTAATCGTTTTTGTTACATGAATTTCTAGATCTATTCTTCCACTTTCTTTTCTCATAGATCTTATAGAAAAGAATAATTTTTGGATTGAAATTACTTTTAGGATCTCATCAAGAGGCTTCGATAATTCCATCCATGTAACACGATAGTACACACCATGTATTCAGAGTTACACACCGTGTTATCTTCCATACATTCCGTGTAATATGAATCCTACACCTTGTAGTTGTGTTCAGTGCATCAGGATTAATTCAAAAATTACTAAATACATGTGCATTAATGAAACATGGTGTAGTTAATTCTTACACCATGTGTTGATCGAGATAGACTAGTGCTTTGTCAATCGGACTACATGCCATGTGGTCCACATCACATGGTGTGTAGTCCATTCAGGTCATGGTCATGTCATGTATCACATGCATGGATTGCCTAGATGGGGACCATGTAACGCAGAGTCGACACGACTTTTGGCCCACTTGACTTGACATGTACTCCAATGATTTCCGAAGTAACCGCACACAACATTTCCCCATGTGTGCACTTCATATGGATAGTGAGGAGGGTACATGCTATGTAGTTGGATCTAAAATCCATGTAATATTTCTGGATTATATAGAATTTTTAAAAATTATTTTTATCTTATGTAACCATTGAGACATGAACCTTCATGTGGGTATAATGTGAGGACACAACATGTGATAGGTGTTAGATATATATATATATATATATATATATATATATATAAATTTTTAATTAACATCTTCATATTCTACAATGATCTTCCCACCATGTATGACTTTTTTACAATTATAATTCTGCATCCATTGTATGTGTCACATAGAATAGTGTGTATAAAAGTATAAATACTTACTGGGTAGTTTTGGATGGGTATTTATCAGGTTGCCTCTAAGGTATAAGTTATGTACAAGGATACGGATGATAATCTCAAGGAAATTCATAAACAGATTAAGAAAAAAACTATTGATTATTTATAGAAAATGAATAATCTATTCGAGGGTAATTTATCTTAACAAAAAGAATTAAATAATTGAATTCTAATTTTATTAATTATGCACTTCGTTGGATGTATGTGGATGACCATGAGCTTGACCAGACTTTTGTATATGATTGGTTCCATTTTAATTTATTTGTTAAATTAATATTGTTTCCCTGCATGCCTTCTCCTCATTAATATGTAGGTTATGCAATCCAGTGGTTTCTTTTATGTAAACCCCCTTTTACCCCTCACCTATTTGTGAGTTAATAGAACATTTAATGGATATAACTCCCATTCTAGTATAGGTGGTTCATTTTAGGAGCCAGGGTGAAACCAATCTAAGGAGATACAAAGGTGGATAGGTGGAAAGCTATAAACGCAAACCATAAACCATGCAATGTGTTTCTACCCTAGGTCAGGGTTATTTTATGAGAATCTAGATAAAACAACAAATAGTAAAGCTCATGATCATACCCTTTATTTGTTTTTTTTCAGTTACATGGCTATTCATTATGTATGTTTGACACGATCACACAATTAATGAATTTACAAACATACAACATGGAACTAAAATAAAATTTTTTGTGTGAAAAATTATATATAAATGGTTAATCACTTAATTATATCCCACTTAACATTAAAAATAATTTAAATAGATGATAACTAGAAATTTATGAATAATTGATAAAATCCCTCAATTAAATAATAAGTTGGTATAGCCTTCAATTATTTTGGTTAAAATCAAACCATAGTTCAAAGTGATTCACCAACCCTAGTTGGGGTGATTTCAATGATCAAGGAATTCTAATTTGAGGTTTTGGTTTTACTTAACAAAATTTTTATCAATGGTTTACTACCTTATAAGGGCTTCGTGCAACTGAGAGGCAAATGATGAGGAAATCCAAAATTAACGATTTTAGGATTGGGGAGTCCACTCAACAGATCATGGAGCTATGAATTAATCCTTTTAGAATTTAGGATGCCTACCTAAAAAACTTCCACATTGCTTGACCAACCCTAGTTGGGGTAATGCAAATGGAAATAGGGATCATTGCCTCAAGAATTTCCGAGCAATAGGCTATTCTGAAGCTAATGGTGTGAGCCATTGGGTTTCAAAAAAATAGTGGGAGATGAATGGATAATAATTTATTTATCTGACTGTATTTATCTAAATAAAGTAATTGAACAATGTTCAAATTAAATTTTAGAAACAAAAACCGAAATGAGATAGAACATATCATTGTGATCCATACTCAATATGGAAAACCTTCTCATCAGAACTAATTTCTAGGACTGACAAAAGCTCCTTTGGGCTATCCTTTTCCATGGGAGGAGTCTTCATGTGTGGGAAGAGCCATTACTAGTTGCACCTTGAAATGAGGTGAGTGATGAAGAACTCTATGTGTAGAAGAAACATCTAAATTAAACTACATTTATTTAGTTCCTCATGAAATCATCTGTGAACAATGTGATCTTGAAGAAACGTGAGGAAATGGACACATATATCATGATATATCACCTTCGAGATCTCAATCTAGAGAAGGAGATACATGAGAGATATAATATCTTCAATGATTTGTTCACTACTTTTCTTGGAGAGTATACTATATCTAGACCACATGTTTTCAAGATTATTTGATACATTGAGCATCTAGAAATCTTAGGGATTAAATTATCAGATTTGTTGCATAAATATCAAAAACTATCATCACTGCCCAAGAACTTCTCTAGTTTTATTGCGAGTAATATTATGAGAAATAATGAGAAGAGTCTATTAGATCATCTTACCAAGATTCACCAGGTGGATAAAGGTCATGCGGCATAAAAAACCCACAGTCATTATGTTGAATAGGAATAGAAAGTACAATGAAAAGGGGGATAAGATTTATACAAAATCTAAAGCCTCAGGGCACCATCCAGCTAATAATAAGAATATCCAAGGGCAAGACAAGCAAAATGAGGTAGTGTGCTTTTCAGGTGGAAAGTCGGGCCACTGGAATATGAACTGCACATAGAGAATAGTGGAATCCAATTTCTCATTTGTAATTGAGTAAAAGATTTCCATTTCTACACATTAGGTCATTGATACATCATGTGGAGCTCACAAATATTTTCCAATTTAGTAAACCAGTATATTCTGGAAAATATCTAGTTGAGAAGTGGATTAGGGAGTTTCCAATAGTGAGAGGCTGGTTTCTCTTTCCATTGGTGACTGCTCCCTCATATTGCAAAAATGAATGAGTTTGGTTTTACATGGATGTTATTGTGTACCTAGTGTTACCTAGAACATAATTTTTGTATCATGTTTTTATATAGATGGAATTATTCTCATGTTTGGAAATAAATGTTGTTACATTTATAATGACAACATATGTTATGGTAAAAAACATTTAAATAACGGTCTGTATATATAAAATTACAAGAAACTAGTGTGGGAAATCGATAATGAACAATGTTAACATGACTCGTATAACACACAATTGTGACATCACTTCCTTGGTCATGTAAATGAGAAGTGCCTAAAAATGCTCTATCAAGACGGTCATTTAGAGTCTTTTTGAGATAAAACCACTTGATAGATGTAACAATATTTTACAAAGGAAAATGACCAAACTGCCTTTTTGTGGACATTGTGAAAGGGCCATAATGCTTCTTGGATTCGTACACACCAATGTATGTGGTCTATTTCAAGTAGAAGCTATAGGTAGATATTATTAATTCATTACTTTTTTGATGAATTGACTAGGTATGACTATTTCAACATAATGAGGTATAAGTCAGAGTCCTTTGAGAAATTTAGGTTGTTTATGAATAATTTAGAGAATCATCTTTGTAATAAGATAAAGAAGCTTAGATCGGATCAAGGTGGACAATATCTTAACCAAGAGTTCATTATCCTTTTTTGAGAGTATGGGATTCAATATCAACTCACTCCACCTTATACACCAAAGTATAATGGTGTTAGTGAATGGATAACTGTACATAGTTGGACATGGTAAGGTTGATGATGAGTCATGTAGATATTCTATCATCCTTTTGGGGATATGCATTGAAAACTGCGACATAAACATTAAAAATAGTACGAACTAAGGTGTAATATGGGATTCCCATCAAGATATTGAGTGGAGAGAAACCTACTTTGTCGAAACATGTGTATAGAGATTCACGGAATTTGTTATGGATTTCTCAAGAAAAAAATTAGCACCCTAGATAATGATGTATATCTTTATATGGTATTATATGAAAACAATGGGATACTACCTATACAACCCCTTAGATATGAAAGTGAATGTATACAAACATGCTGTATTTCTTAAGAGGGTACACATCCTAAAAAAGGATAGTGTGATTAAGATTGAATTTGAAGAAGTTGATGCTCAAGATATAAAGGATTTGGTACAATAATAGGTTCTATAGGTCCCCGTGGAAGAGGTAGTTCCTGGAACACAAGTACTGTGTAAGAGTACAGGAGATCCAAGGGAACCTGAGAGATATAGTCTCCTTGTCACTGAGGATGGTGATTAGAAATAATGAAACTCTCTCATACATGAAAAAATTAGATTGATTAGAAGCTACAAGATGTATAGAAGTTATGAATTCTAAGATGGATTCCATGTATCTGAACCACATCTGTGTTCTAGATGATGCACCAGTTTATGTAAATCTTGTTGGGTGTAAATTGTTATTCAAGTTGAAATTGGACATGGATGGTTAAGATAGTACCTCTAAAGAATGGCTAGTGGCTAAAGGTTTTAAATAGCATCATGGAATTGACTATGATGAAACCTTTTCTATGGTTTCCATTTTTAAATCCATAAGAATAATACTTTCCATAGATGGTTTTCCGGAATATTAGATTATGTAGATGGATGTCAAAATGACATTCCTTTATGAGAACCTTCACGAAGATCTCTATATGAGAAAACCAAAAGGGTTTGTAATAGAAGGTGATGCTAAAAGGGTATGAAAGTTTCATATATCAATTTATGGATCAAAGAAAGCATCTAGGTCATGGAACATTCAATTCAATGAGGCCATAACTGAATTTTGATTCATTAAGAATAAATGTGCGCCAAGTGTTTACATGTGGCTTAATGGGGCTGTAATCATTATCCTATTAATGTATGTTGATGACATATTGCTTATTAGAAATTCCATACCCGCCTTGCAATCATTCAAGAACTAGATGAGCACATGATTCTCAATAAAGGACATAGGCGAAGCAGCCTACAATATAGGGAAAAAGATCATTCATGATAGATCCAAGAGGCTATATGGATAATGTCAAAGTAAATACATTGACCAAGTACAAAAGATATTTAGTAGGGAAAAATCCAAGAGGGGATTGGTTTCAGTGTCACATGGTATACATCATTACAAAAAAATGCGTCAGCAGACACAACATGATAAAGATAGGATAATTAAGATTCCATAATCTTCTGTGATAGGATATATCATGTATGTTATGTTATGTACTGAACTTGATGTTGCCTATGAATAGAGCATGGCAGGAAGATATCATGAAGATCTAGGAGAACAATTCCGGATTGCTGGAAAGACTGTCCCTAAGTATCTAAGAAGAACTATGGAATTGTTCCTAGTGTCAGGAGGAGATGATAATATTTTCATTAGAGGGTATGTTGATACAATTTTTCAGAATGATCTATAGTCTCAATCAGAATATGTTTTCTTTCTCAACAAAATAGCTATGAGTAGGAAGAGTTCAAAATAGTCATTTGTCACATATTTTCTAGTCGGGTCTGAATATATTATAGCTTCTGATTCATCCAAGGAAGCTATCTGTATTCATAAATTTGTCTAGGATCTTGATGTGGTGCCTAAGAGTAAGGGCCCCCCTTACATTTTATAGTGATAACAATGTAGCAACAACTTTTGAAAAGGATCTGAGGTCGTATCAAAGGAAAAATCACGTACTCATAATGTATCACTTTTTGAGGGATTTCTATCAAAGGGGTGAAGATGTAGTGATCAGTGTCCACAGAAGTTAACATAGTATACACCTTGACTAAAGGTGAATCTATACAAAAGAATGAATATCATGTGAGAGATATCAGACTAATGGATGTTAGAAATTGGATATAGTGTACATGGGAGTCTTTTGGAGTTGGTTCCCTAGAAACCAACTTATTTGTTCTTTATGATAATCCTATATTCATTGAAATAATACTAATAAACTCTTTATGGCATCATGATTGTTCTTATGAAGGAAATTGTATGTGATAATCTCATATGAATAGCTATCAAACTAAATGTTTATAGAAGATCCTTGTTATGATGAGACCCAAGAAGTGCCATGAAACTATTCTTGAATATATATTCTATTCCCAGATGATATCAATTTATGGGAAAAAATGATACTGGCTATCAGGGATAGGGACTCATGAATCATTGAGGCACCTTCTCATGGTGTGTTCCCTTGATAATATCTAGGGGGATATTATGAGAACAAGACCTACCAGTAGGAAATACACATTCATAACTCTCATTGGATGTTACTATATTCAGAAGTGTGTATCGGTATTTTAACAATAATAATATTATTAATGGCTATTATGACTTCCTCATTTAGATGTATTGATGAAAACCGTGATGATAGATGTTCATGATGATGTATGATATGTTGGATGCATTACAAGTAACACTACATTAAGGAATAATGTGAGAAAGGATTTGTCACTTTAATAGAAGTAGATATCTCATACCATTTGATGGAAATGATATAGCCTAACTATATCCATGGACAAGGGGTGTTTTAGGAATGTTTGATTTGAGGAATTTAATGAATTATAAATCAAGAACATGGGTTTATGGCACTTACATGCAACCCGCATGATTAGAGATATTGGTACAAAGGTAATATACTACATGGTATCTTTTCGTAGGAGGTGAATTGTCATTGAAACATTGAATTCATTCTCTTGGGTACCTTGAACCATTACAAGATATTAATCTTGGAATTTAAGAAATCCCACCTAATGCCAACGAGAAAGTGGCCTAGAGGGCCACACACTATGTGTAGCCAATATATCAGGTAAATAATTTATTATTTAACAAGTTAAATAAATATTATTCATGGTTGTGGTTTAATAATTATTCAAGTATTCTTAACCACATTTATTTCGTCACTAGTTATTTGAGAGAATATATTGCTTAAATAAGGTTAATTTCTCGGTGAATAATGTAGTAATTTTTCTTTAATGAATAAAAATAAATTATTCAAGGTTTGGTAAATACTGAGGAAGATTGGTGGACCATGTTTTGGGTCCGGGAAAAAACAATATTAAATTTTATTTGGATAAATAATATTTAAATATAACATAAATGTTAAACACATGTCATGGAAATAATATCGTTGCTATTATAATTTGACATGTGGAATCACATGGAATAATAAATTAAGTATCAAAACATATGCTAATTATTTATTATTACTTGGTGAATTAAATTCCCTGTTATGTTATTTTTCTCTAATTAGCCAAGGGATCACACCATCGGTTAAAAAATTGTTGTGTAAACCATATCCTCGGAGAAAAGATCTCGAACCTATAAAACTATTCCTTCTCTATGAACTCTCTGATGAACAATAGAGAACCTCCTCCAATAGATCACATAGAGTGCTTTATAAGTGATTCTAAAGGTGATTGAAGGTGGAAATTTAGAAGCACAATGATCTTCTACCCTAGCACCCGGAGACTCCATTGGAAATATATGATGATACATAGAGCATGTGTGGATCACAATTGCAATATTCCTATACATGGATTCTAAATCAAAAGGAAGCTACACCTTAGACCTATGGTCGAATGCATCAACGAAGAAAGATTCACCTTAGAGGTTATTGTTTAATTTAATAAAATTAATTATAGAAAAATATTTTGATCTTCTATTCTTAGATTCAGGTTATCTCATTTGTCTTTTATCTTTGATTCAATTCCACGGATCCTGGTGTTTATCATCATATTGATCCTGGATTATTAATCGATCATTGCAATCTACAAAGTCAGGTACACACCAATCCTATGCTTCTGCTGCACCGGCAACCAACAATGATTGTATACTACTTTGAAATTATATTTACCATGAATGATTCAGGTAGATATTTATCATTTATAGCTATATAGAATTTTTAATTTAGTAATGTGAAATTATTAAAATTTGTGGTGATTATTTGTAGTCCGAACAAAAAAAATATTTATGGTCGGCTCATTGTTCATAACCAAAAAATGGAGTTCCTATGTGACCAGTTGAACATCATATAGAAAATATGTTCTTTTTGAAAACATTATGGGAATCATACGTGTCTTCTAGGATCATATATGGAGATATCATTGTTTTCATCTTAGAAGAAGTGATTCCTTTGTCGCCTTGTTTCATTCCTTGAAAATCAGTCATTGTTTTCTATATCGAGTTATTGAACTTACACAACTGTAAAAAAAATTTATGCATTATTGGTTCCATATATCATAGTGCATGAATTTACATGTACTTTCCTTTGAATAAACTCCTAGATACACATTTCAACATGCTTAGTCAATTTCAACTGCCCAGATATCAAAAAATTATATCATTGATGGCTAATTCTTTATGATAGAGTATTGCAAGGAAATATCCCTTAGGTAGACTTTAAATCCATATATGAAGAATGAGGATACACCCTATGTAAAAAATTCATGGTCATGTGTTCTCTACATAAAAACATTGTGGTTGTTCCTATATATAGTGACCTAGAATTTTCATACATAGATATAAATTTTCTATATGAATATGCATTAAAAACATAATGAAATATGCTAGAATCAAATAGATTTAGTGCTTTTAGAAACATGGACACTTAAAAAATTAGGTCATAAATTGTCAAAAATTTACCCTCTCAGTCCTTTATAACTAGAAACCTTATTAAACATATCTTACATTGTAGTTTTATTTATAACATGGGGAAATGAAACATAATAAAGTGTAAAGTCCTGGTCTTGGATGCCACTTAAGGTGCCTCGACCCCAGTTGGCCACTTAGCCTCAAGAACTTCTCCCCACACCCTAGAGGATTCTGACTAGCAGTGCGGGCCTATGGTGTGTCCATGAGGAGACCATGGCTTCATTAATATAGTTTATTTAGGAAGATTATTATATTAATATAATATAATTAGTGAAAGAAATTTTGAAAAACAGAATCCACAACTGAAGAAGACTAATACAAATAATAATACAGCAGATGCAACTAATATAAATATCCAACAATGATTATGATATGTCATGTAACTATAAATTTGGAAAAAATGGATAGAACAAAAGATACAATAATGATATTCAAAAGTAGAAAAAAGGAATTAAACTTCTATCAAAAAAATACCAGGCTCTAGCTCTATCATCTGCTTCCAGATCCATCCTAAAACTACAAGTAATTAAGTGTCTGAAGGAACTCTCTTCCCTTTGTCAACACCTTCATTCATATAGTCATCCCAGGTACCAATGGAAGAAGAGATGGGGAGTGAGACAAATATCTATAGGCCACCTACATTCATGTCTACAACATCATGTCCTTGTAATTTTAACAGAACCAATTCACAAGCATGCAGATATAAAAGTAAAATAGTACAGTAATGTAAATACCTAAATACCTACATCAACCTTCAGCTGGAATCTGGAGATGTAACAAGTTCATTAATTAATTACATTTATTTTATATAATTAATTCATGTGAGGAATATACATCACTGACATGACCTTATGGTAATACTAGTAGTGGTTCAAAGACGTTACAAGGTAACCAAGATGATTATAATATCAAAGGGGTTCAAAGGTAATAACCAAGGAACCCAAGACCTCAAGTTTCACCAAATCAATAGTTACTATAGACTAGATATACGGGTAAGATTTTAATCGAAGGTGAATAAACAAATGAATTTAAATAATGGTATAATCTAACCGAGTATATGGAATACATTCATGGTAACACATGATATAAAATGGCTAGTCCCAAAGATATAACTAAGGAACCTCGTGTCTGTAGAAACCATGTTTGATACATGGAGTGTATCCAAGGCATAAATTAATAGTAGTGGAAGTATCTTGTTGGTTCATACTTGGAATCCATATATATATGAGGATTGGGTTCCAAGGAGTTTCTAAACCAAGGCAACCAACATCCACGAATTAGAATTGAATCCTCGAGTGCTTATGGTATTCCTTGAGGAATCCAAGGTCAGCTTGAGTAAAATCACTCCAATAAATATGTCAAGGTACATATATGTAATTAGGAACCATACATACTCTTTTAATTGACTAATCCATGTTAAGGTCATTAAAAGTAAACAAGTGAATAAGTCCAGGCATTTCCTTTCATTAGTGTGACAAGGCCATGGTACAAGATACCTTTGAAGTTATTTCACATTTAATTACATGGTTCTCTATTTTACCATCCATGATATTAAAAGGTTTTACTAAGGATGAGAAACCACTAGAAATCATTTAATATAAAATAGTCCAAGTCATATTTAAATCATTCAGTTCATTCTGCTACCTTCCATGGTAATTGGAAAGGGGTGTTATGGAATACAACCAAACATTCATTTCCATTAAATGAGGATAAGTAATAAATATACATTATACTTTCCAATTATCATTTATGTTTGATTAATATTGTTCAAGACCATACCTTATGCAGGTAATGTGAGAATAACAAGGCTAACGATTTTCATTTGAATAGTCATTTAAAAAAATAGACTGAACATTAAAATATCAAGCTCAAGCACAGCTGAACGGTGGCCAAAAAATGTGAAAACACTAGAAACCCAATTATGGAACATCACTCTACATGGGGTGGTTGATGTTATTGATATAACCATTAAAATTGAGTTATATATATGAAAATAATTTTAGAACACAATTCTAACCACTGCAATCATGAAACATAAATTAAAAAACTGGTGCCTGATGAAATCGGCCCAATAATACATGAATTTATGAATTGATGGAATTTTAATAATGAGTTATAAATCGCATACCTTGGGATGATATGAGTATCTTCATCCATTATTAGACTCTAATTTGGAATGGATTGGATTATATGTAATGAGAAGATAAATTCTTTGAAATTGGCGCATACGAGCTTGAATCTAAATATCATAATAGATTGGAAGAAGAATGAAGTAAGATTAAAAAGGATTTGAAAATGAACTTGTGTAGACCCAATGAGATGAAAGGTGGTCGATTTAGTCTCATTATGGAAGATCGAGCTCAAATATTATTTTAGGATTGAAAAATAATTCAAAATGGATATTTTATGGTGTTCTTTCCATTAGAATGAAAGTGGGAGAGATGGGTTTTATTAAAACATGAATTAAGAGAAAACATTCATTTCACCCAAAATTAACCTTTTCATGGTTAGGCCTAATGGGTTGGCCAATCTATATGAAATGTGTGCACAAGAAGCTATAGGATGGGGAATCTGCACAGTTAGGCTATATAGTTAGGGAAGCCATGAGCCAATTGTGAGAAACATATCTTTTAAAATAGAAAACATTATTGCATGGAATGTGACCCATTTCACAGGGTTAAATAAAATATGGAACCATCCCCCTACTTACTATCCATCCTTTCACGATTTACAAAATTGGGCGGCCTAACATACATAGTTTAAACTAACCACACACTAGGCCCTTTCATCCCACAAATATTGGTTTTGGGCTCTAAATAAACTCAAGATTCCCCAAAGACCATAAATAACTCCCTGGTCATCCATATTAGATCTAAAATAAATAATTACTACAAAATTTAAAGGATCAATACTTGAGTGAAAAATTGGGGTTTAACAGTCTTAAGCCATGAAGGAACTCCTCCTGAGTTCACCTACCAAGTGAGGAAAAGCAATTTCTAAGAAAATGTCTAGCCACTACGAACATACATCATCCTCCCACTCCAATGTCTAGTCCTATACATGGCCATGATTCCATTACACCCACAGTAATAGGACATACAGACCTCAGGGAGCCTTCATTCTCTAGTCTATAAAGCATATAGGATACTCCTCAAATGTAGAATTAGAATCATTCTCAACTACCTTGGAATCAAAAGTATGATATGGGTTAGCCTAAGACCGAAATAGATGTGAAATGTAGAAGACCTAATCATGGAACAATCCCTATTAGGTAGTTGCAACCAATAGGCTACTATCCAGAAACTCTCAAGAATCTAAAACAACATATCCATGAATGATAACATCTTCCCTTACTTCTCTATCAATCTATTTACAATCCGGGGTTATACCCACAGGGACATACATTCCCCGATCATGAACTCCAAAGGTCGTTAGTGGTGATCATCAATCAATGTATTTCTAGTTTGACCAGTAGACATATTCTTATTAATCACTTAATATTAATCCAAATTATCTTGCACGAGATGAGAACCGAATAGAGATTACTCAACTTCCTTTCACTAGCATGAGGGGGAACAACATGACCTACCATACAAGGCCTCAAAATGATACTTCTGGATCGTCGCCTGAAATCTATTATTATAGGAAAACTTTACAAGAGGGATATTCTTTTCCATAGATCCACTAAAATAAACTATGCATGGCCATAGATTGTCCTCTAAAACTTATATCATATTTTTTGAATATCCATCGATCTGAGGTAGAAAGGCTATGCACAGAAGAACCTATGTACCTATATCCTTAAGCAACCCATTCTAGAACTGTGACATGAAACAAGAATCCCAATCTAAAAAGATAATATGTGGGACCCCATGTAATATGATGATATCACATATATATAATCTTTCTAACTCATCAATTTTAGAAAGTAGCCTAGATTTGAATGAACTGGGCTACCTTTTTCTGCCGGTAAGTAACTACCCATACAACATCACTACCTCTAAGAGACCTATGTAAGAAAACTACGAAATCCATGGAACCATCTTACCATTTACATTCCCAGAATGAAAGCTGCTATAAAACACATGAATGTATCTTGTGCTACTCCTTCACCTGCAGATAGTTTGAACACCTAGTGATAAACCCTTCTATCTTCCATTTCATCCTTGGCCACCAATATTGGAATCACGTATCTCGATAAATTTTGAAGATTCGTGGGAGAACTATCCATTGAGTAGAATGGGACTCTCACATCAAGTCCTATATCATATTTGTTGGAACCCAAACATGATTATTCATACATAGGATGTCATCACAGTCTATAGACAAATCAATATGTGCGAAAAATCATGGAATTATTTCATGTAGAACTAAGAACTCAAGATATTAAAATTACATAATCTTCACCTTCTCAATGAGGGAAGACGTCATAGTCAAGGCTGAGAGGTAATACTACTCAGTACTATCATAAAACTGTAGATGTATCACAAAAAAGAGGGCTATAAATTGGCAGTAGTCATTGTCTTCCCGTACGACCAATGATTGAGTTTTTTTTGACATAGCATTTCAGCTAATTCATTTCCCTATCCATGCATATAGGTAAGCTCAAAATCAAATGAACTATGATATTCGACCCATATTCATTGTTTGTGATTCAATTCATGCAATGTAAATACATATTTTAGGATGTTGTTGTCTATATACACCACAATGAACTCTCCCAACATATAGTGTCCCTAGAAATGTAAGGCATGGAAAAATACTACTAGTTATAGATCATTTGTCGGATAATATCATTCATGAGGAATCAACTAATATGATCCGTAACCAAAAACCCTATCCTAATACATCAGTAGAAATCATGGGACAATTAATGATGCATCACCGAACATTGTATAACCTCTTCATGGATCGGGAAGAATCAGAATAGGTGTTGATATAGGCCTCCCTTTTAGCTTATAAAAGTATTTCTCGTGCTTATCTGACCACATGAAATTAGAACACATATTAATAAGAAAAATAAGAGGTGAATAAAGGAATGAAAATTCCTATATAAATAAACTATAATAAACATGAAACCCTAATAAACTCTTTATATGTAATATGTTCTTGGGATTCTCTCAGAACACCATAGCCCAAACCTTATCTGGTTCAACAAAGACTCTTGATTCTGGGATATTATGACCAAAGGTGTGAAATTTTATTATCCAAAATTGGAACCTAGGAATCTTGGAATAATGGTGATTCTCTGTTAGTTGAATCAGACTGATTTAAGTTTTCATTGAATGGCCTCTACGAGAATGAGAGTAAACCATGTTGTCAACAACAAAGATGATGACATAAGAATCTAGATTGGGGTGGAACAACCATTTCATTTGATCCATGAAAATAAAGTCATGTTTTTATGACCTGAAAACATAACAATGTATTCATACATATCATACCTGCTATGAAATACTACATGAGGTACGTATTATGGCCTAAATCGCACATACTGATATCCTAATCTAAGGTCGATCTTAAAGAATACCCTAGAAGCTTGGATCTAGTCAAGGAAATATCCTATTCTAGGAAGTAGATACCAGTTCTTGACTAGATATGGGTTGAGACGTATATAATCCATGTATAGTTGAAGTGTCCCATCCTCTTTCTTAGAGGAAATCATGGGATAACCAAAAGAGGAAGTTCTAGTCCATATAAAACCATTGTCCTCCAAGTCATCTAACTACCTCTTCATCTCCTGGAGATTAAGAGGTGACATCTTATATGAAGGAATAGATAGTACAACTTATCTTGGAATGAACCAAAATGTAAACTCTACCTATCTCTCAATAGGTAATCTTGGAAAGTCAGTGGGGAATATTTACCAAAAACAATATTCTACAGGAGAAAATTCAGCATAATTTAAACCCTGATTCTCCATGAAGATATTGGAAATCAATGCATTCACTCCACCTATCCCATGATTCTCTAGTCTATCTCTGTTATACTGGACAACCCAATCACCCTTATGTAGATAACTGTTATGGTTTAGTGACGTAAACAGTACCCTATGGCTATTGAACTCTATAAAGGCATGATACAAAACAAACCAATACATCCTAATAATGAAATCAAATCACAAAATCATGAGAAAAAAGAGGTACCACAAGATGGTGTAACTTTCTAACTCAAAGAGACAGTACCTGTATTGCCATATTCCATATGACAACACTCACAACTGTGTATATAGTGTCATTATACAACAATAATACTATATTTCTAGTCTATGAATTTCCAAAAAAGACAAGGCTATGAAAGAGTGTAAAGAACCTGTATCAAATATAGAAGATTCCGTAGTGCGGTATACTAGAATAGTACCTCATACTATAGATGGTCTTATAGCTTGATCCATTGGTATCAGCTAGAAAACCTGAAACTAGTCTGATCCATGGCCATGTGCAACAATTGGACTACCACGATGAAAAGTACTTTGCTAGTGCTACTAATGATCAGGTGTCTAACTACCTTGACCATGCCCCTACTGATCTGACATAACAGTTCTACTCTAACTCCTTTCTTGATGCGGTGTAAAATGACATGCTTCACATGTTGGGGCTGGTGCAGATCCTCTACCACTAGAATTTGATGGATAGGACCAAAAAAATCACAATAAGTTCCCCATATAGTTGCAATACTGACACTCCATAGAGTCTCTATCACATTGAGGTTTCAGTATCCCATGCCATCCACACTAGTGACACACCATAGAGCTACCAATACGGGTACTCTATCTTCTTATTCCTTGAAAAGAAACCTTGATTTAATGATTCCTGATGTTCGAAGAGCCACTGTACTGCTACATAATCATTGTTCTATGCCTAGTACCATCACCAAACCTAAGGTTTTACTCAGTGATAAGAGTCTATGTGACTATTTCAAATTATATAAGTAGGTGATATACATTCACCTAAGTCTGGATTTCATACATAAGCACATCCTCGA
The DNA here is from genome assembly GCA_963277665.1 of Viscum album. Lineage (NCBI taxonomy): Eukaryota > Viridiplantae > Streptophyta > Magnoliopsida > Santalales > Viscaceae > Viscum > Viscum album. The sequence continues at coordinate 110,672,223 of OY728142.1, forward strand.
AGCGTCTAGCATGCATAAACTTATCGCTTGTTAGAAGCGGTTAAATGTTTTGTGACTCAGTGAAACAAGCTGAATACACCATAAATGGCATAGAACACTACTCAAAATGCATGAACACTATATACCTATCAACTCTCAGTATCTGAGGAAAGAAATAATCATAGAAGGGAGACTACAAGTCAGCCCAAACCATGACATGATGGGGACCATCATGGGTAACTACATCCCAACAATGCTTGGATGCACCCTCAACATGTAAGGAGAAATTTTATCCACCACTATGGAGGCATCTATCGATGCTAAAATATAGATAAGGTCTTTTATATCCAAGAATAAGAATCATGTGAACCTCCATCCCCTGAAAAGGAAAGAGGATTCTACATCTGGTACATTCACATCAGTTCATCCATTGTAGGTATATCTTGTAGAGAACCATGCATAGACCCCATCCAACGTAAGAAAGTATAAAAAACATGAAAATCAGTTACCAAACTAGTGATAATAGGTATTGACTCAAGCGGTACTCTTGGAGGTAAGATTAAAATCTTTAGGCCCACCATATATAGAGCATGGTCATTGCCACCCTCCTGGCATATGATAAGAGGATTTCATGGTTTCATTATTCTATAAATTCAAATCACATACCACATATAAATTTTTAAGAAGATAGATAGAATCACTAGAATAATGTTAATGTAAGGAAGGATCATGACCCAATGAATTCTACCCCAACTACCCACTTAAAAGGATAGGTATCAATAAGTTCTCATGTATCAGTTTCTAGGGTTCTAGTAGAAAAAGGTTCATCTATAACATGCATAATAATTTACTAAGAACCATTTCAATCATTTTAATTTAATTTCCAGGTTCACTCCTTTACTTTTCATAAACATTGCATTGTGAGATAAATGCATGAAACTTTTTAATTTTAAAAGGCATGTTTCACTATTAAAATTTCATTTTTGATGTTCATTTACCAAGATTTATTTAAATTTTTTTCTATCCCAATGAATCTTGGACCACACTACTTATCACAGAAATTAACAACAATTTCAATTTCTTATTAAAGGTTTGATTCTATAAATTACTCAATCTAACCCATGAGGGCCTAAAAAACTAATGAATTGAAATAATGAATATCTCAATTATATAATCAAAAGTATTACACACTTATATACAAAGAAAGGCTCAATCAAAAATCATTGGAGTATCAGGAAATGAAAAGTAGTGAAATGCACCTATATGGCATGAAAATTTGCATGACCTGAAAATTCTAGGTGCCTATGATAATGTATGTAATAATGATACGTTCCCTCATATCATTGGGATAAATATGAAATAGAATATCATTTATAATAATAATCAACAATAATAAATATCATGTGAGTCACCCAATGGTAAAATGATAGAAACAGTAACTGGAAAAAAGAATAATAATAATTGTAATTTAGAAAAAATGGTCTTCATTTAAAGAATGGGTTCTTGGTATCAAAACATGTCTTATAACCAAGTTACATGCCTTACAAATATCATGAATAATGTCACCACATCATAAAACAAGAATGGAAATGATATAATACCACTTTGCGGAATCTCAGACCCATATGCCACAAATAAATCCTCGATCCCAGTTGGTCACATGACCTCAAGAGAATTTCCCCAAATGATAGTGGCTTCTGACTAGTTGCGATGTCCTAGAGTGTTTATGTGGGGATACTATTCCCTCATTACAAGACTATATCCTTGAGGATAAGTGTAATGATAGAAGATATGTAGTTGATGTAATATAATCCAACCGAATCAACAATAGAATAAAATTGGTTCAAATAATAATACAACATGTGAAACTGATATAAATATCCAAAAATGATGATGAAATGTCATGTCACTATAAATATGGAAAAAAATTTACAAAAAAAGTACAAGAATTCTATACAAAAGTACAAAAATGAAATAGAAAATATATCCCATCCATCTTGTGCTCTATCTTAGTCATCTGCTACGAGCTCTATCCTAAAATAGAATGCAATAAAGTGCTTGAAGCAACATGCTTTCTTTTTTTGACACCTACATACATATAGTCTACTCGAATACCAATGGCGACCAAGATAGGGTATGAGATAAATATCAGTATGCCACCACCAATGGAGTCTGTAAAATCCAATAAATTTAATATAAAATTTTATAGTGTGAAAAAATGCATATATAAAAGTAATGTACTATAGTAATGTAAATAATCAGGTACCTGCATCAGCCCTCGAATTGTGTTTGAACATGTAACCAGTTAATTAATTAATTAATTATAGTTTATATAATTGCATCATGTGAGAAATTTCCAGAATAACATCACCTCTTTATAGTAATAATAGTGGTTCCAAGACGTAATAAGGGAACCATAATGATTATAATATAAAAAGGGTCATAAGGTAATAACCAAGGAAACCAAGACATCAAGTGTCGCCAACAAAATAGTAACTAAAGCCTGTCTATAGAGGTGAGAGTGAAATCTAAGGATCATAGTCCAATTTATTCTATAATACAATGATCTATGTTATTCCATAGAATTCAACCAAGGTAAAATATGTCAATAAATGGCTATTCCCAAGGATATAACCAAGGATCCTCATGTTTGTAGAAACCATGTTTGAACCAAGGGGTGTTTCCATGTCATACTGTAATAGTAAAGGAATGATCCAACACCATCATACCAGACATCCACTTATAGAGTAAGATCTCTTTACAAGGTGGGTCTCATCTATGGAAACTAGAATCATTGAATCTAGATGGTGTCCTCGATTGATTAAGGAATTACCTTAGGAATCCAAGGCAAGATGAAGTCAAATTAATTCTATAAATATATCAAGATACATATATGTAACTAGGAACCTTATTAGATTAATTTAATTAATTAATCTAGGTTATGGCCAAGCCATTTAATAAAGTTATGTGGTTCAACCGTATCCATTAATTGTTGTGATAAGTCAAACGGACATGCAACCATTTAGGTAATTTCACATTTAAATACATTTTCCTATTATTTAAATTTCATGACATGACAATTTTTTTCTAAGGATGAGTGACCACATGAAATCCATTAATATAAACTAGGAAAAATTATATTTAAATCATTTGGATAATTCGGTTACCTTCCTCCATAAGTGGAAAGGGGAGATACAACATACATCCAAACATTCATTTTCAATCAAAGAGGCCAAGTCATAAATATTCATTATACATGAAAATTTAAGTTTATGTTTTGTTAATAATGTTGGATCACTAATATTTGGATGGTCCAGTAAGAATACCAATGATAACCATTGTAATTTCAATAGTCATTTAAACAAGGATTCTTACCATTACAATGGTCAATCTCAATCAGACCCAAATGGTGGCCCAAAGGTTTCAAAACTCGAACAAATTGTGTATGGAACATCACACTACATGGTGTGGTTGATGTTGTGGATGTGACCACCAAAAAGTAATTACATATTTGAAAAGGGTATTAGAATAAAATCCTAATAACTATGATCATTACACATAAATTCAACCAATAATGCCCAATGAAATTATCATTATATAAAAAAACTTTATAAAGAAGTGTAAATTGTTGAGTGAGTTATAGACCACATAACATATGCCAGTATGAAACAATTAGTCCAATATTTGACTAAATTTTCGATTTTATTGAAGTATATCTAAAGAAAATTCAGTTCCAAGAAATTGGGGCATATGGGCCTACATCTAAAGATTGTCACAGATAGGAAGAATAATGATGTAACATAAAAAAATAATCAAGAACAAATTAGTTGTATCTAATGAGACAAATATAGGTCAATTATTACTCCAGATAGACGATCATGTTCAAATCCTAGTTTAGCCTTGAAGAAGGAATCAAAATGTATATTTTAGGGTGTTGTGTCCACTAGAATGAAATGGTAAGAGAGGGGATGGATTAAAACAGGGCCTAAGGAAAAACCTTTATTTGAACCAAAATTTATCAGTAACATTGTTTGGCCAAACAATGTGCAATATCATGCATAATTAGTAGTTGGATGGGGAATCTGCAGGGTTAGGGAAATAAAATGCCAATCATATGAAAAAAATCTATTAAAATTGTAGAAATTATTTAATGGCCATGCGGCCCATGTCACATGGTTTGATCAATCCATGCCGCCTTCTACAGTTTACTATCCAACCTCACATGGTTTAAACAAACCATGCGGCCTACCTCGCACTGTTTAAAATAACCATACCAAAAACATTTTTATCCCATAAAGATGGGGTTTGAGATTCATGATTTCCCTATACACCCTCGATTTGTTCAGTAACTCACTATGAATTCATATTAGGTTTAAAATAAATAATTACACTAAATTGTATTGTTTCCTTACCTGAGTAAAAAAATAGGTTCATACATAATTGGTGTGCTCATATGCTGATTACGTTTTAATAAGGGATATATCAATTATTATTTTACCATAACATGAACATAAGGATATGATAATGTGATCATAACATTTTAAAACAATACCATGCATATCATGGATCACAATATTGAGTCATGAAATAGTAGATGATAGTTTATAAGATATGAATCATAATGGAATCAAAGAACATGAGTCATTAATGAATCACTTTGGTGTAAGACATAATTTTATATCATACTCATCACCCAGTAAAATCATTTCCTTAGTAGTTTAGGATAATTTACAAGACTATCAAAGTGGAATGTGTTCATTCTCTAAACCATCATTGTATTCATGGTTCACTTCCAAGACTATCATAGTGTACAATTTCATTTGTTTAATTGAGATAACTCTTTATTCAATTAGTATTTATCTCATGATAAATTAATATTTACCTAAAGAATTTGTGGGAGAAATAGGTCCAACTGTTCTTTTGTTATAACTTTACCATCATCCTTGGTTATAACGTAACCGTTGTCCTTATTTATAACATAACCAACAACCATGGTTATAAGATAACCACCATTCTTAGAGAAAATGTAAACACCATAATTGGTTATAATGTAACTTCCATCACATAATTAAGACCATACATATGTTAACAATAAGATAATAAAACATTCATTATATCATCACAAGACAACCTGTACAAAGAAAATAGATTTCATAATCATATCATTAGTTTAATATAACATAACTGTTGGAAAATAAACAAGTTTCATAAAAAAATCATTAACATAAACAATAACCATATTGAGGAAGAGTAATAACGGTATTAATGGAACATATACACATTAAATCATAATAAACATAAAAGTATGCTATCATATATGATAATTCCTTTAAAATATCACTAAAATTATTTATAAGGAAAATATCTGTTCCTTTTTTGAAATAATTTTTAAAATATAAATATTGTAATAATATTGGAGAAAAATTTTATAATGAAAAGATATTTTGGAACTTGTAAAATATGATTCAACATATTAATTACAAATGATGGTGGAAAATTTTATTCATGTCATATATATTAAAAGAAAACATTCACTACAAAATTTTTGTGTAAATAAAAAAAACTACCTCATCCAGAAATTGATAAGAATATTACATTAAAATCATTTTTATAAAACTAAAACATTGGAAAAATTTAATTTCAAAATTCATTGGATAATAGTAAAAACATTCATGATTTTTTTGGATAACATGTACATGGAAGGAAAATTTATTTCAATTGAATAGAGAAATAAATTCGATATTCTTTAAAAAAAAATATTTGGTCTCTTGAGTATTTATGTTGTAGAAAATGAATGTATGAAATGTATTCTCAATAAATAACCATTGGTGAATAAAATTCCTGAGTTTATTAAGACATATATCAATGGATTTAATCATCAGAAAGATTATCATAAAAAATATTCGCAAACAATAAGATTGCAACCAAAAACCCCTAATTCATAGAAAACTTTTTAATCATGATATACTTGAAAGAAAATAACATATATTTAACTAAATAAAATTAAATTTTATAATATGGATCATAAAATAAATTCATGGAAATTATATACAACATAAAAATAAAAAATATCTTTAATATAGCATGTGTCATGGGGAAATTAAAGTGAGATGAGAATCTCTTACCCCAGGATCAAATTACTTCATTTTCATTGGAATATCATCTTCTTTAAAATAACTCCATAGATAACTACTTAATTGATCTGGGGTTTTTCATGCGGGAATACCAAAACCCATATAATGTATCTATATGAGTGTAGAAGATATATTGGCTAAGGTTACTCATGACAAAAGGCTCAATATTCTGTGAAGAAGAGAATGGAGGGGTTCCCTTTTATAATTTAGGGGAGGGGATCCCATGTAATTGCATAAAATATTTGAATTAATAATAATCTAATATTATTTCCAAATTGATAGAAATTTATAATATTAGAAGTTATGATGTGGCTGTGTCAAAATCCACTCATCAAATATATGTTGGAAAATTTTTTATCACATTTTTACCCTTATATTTTTTGTTTTAACCCTTCATTAAAACATTATAAAATTACAGTAATATTAATGGTTTCTACCCACTAAGGGATAATAATGTTACAACAAATTTCTAAAATTACTATAAAAAATAATGAATGATGTTTAAAACTATATTGGATTAATTTTGATGAATACATGATTTTAAGGAATTTTATATCATTTAATAAAATATTATTTATTACATAATACCATTAATGTTTTTTAACATGATTTATTTAATTTTACATAAAAACCCATTAAATCATGTTAATTCAATTATAATTAATTAAAATTAAAATAATATGATATATTAATCTACAATATTCATGAAACACATTAATTCACTGAAATATTATTACATTTAATATTTTTAAAGTCATTATATATATATTATTTATAAATTATAGAAATACTACATCAGTGTTGATTATGTATTTAAAGTCATTATATAATTAAAAAAATATAAATATGTTTATTTCATGAAAAAATTTTAATTAATATAAAAATAGACTCTTATATTCATTCATAAGAAAATTTTTTTCATAATTGAAATAAGGGAGATATTAAGAACTAAGGGAGTGTTATTTTGTAACTTTCATTGATTTAAATATTTTATAGGTCATTTTCATGGAGAAGTGTCCCTCAAACAATTCCTGTTGGAGACTGAGATGATAAGTGTTGAATTAAATTAATCCAATAATAATTATGATTGAAAACTTTGGCCTTATCACATATTTTTAAACATGATTAATTGTAGCATGCTCGACCCGAGCAGCCCAGAGGTAGTGCCTCCAAGCATTACATTAGCATAATATACAAGGAAGTCACATCCCAATGTACCGAATTGTTTAGTAGTCTTGGTAAAATAGATAAGTACATGAGTGTACTGTTACAATTGAATACACATTATTTTGAGAATAAATTTATTCTATCTAGAATATATGTTAATATCAGTGATAGTATCCTTCATGGAATCTTCATAGTTTTCTTTTGGCCATTCTCGCTTTCAATTCCTCTTCTTCATGTATCCTTTTTTTTGTTTTCACTAAAACTATGAAAGGTTTTATTTATAAACAAATTAAGGATCCTAAGATTAGGTTAATGATTATGGAGAGTGATTTGGGTATTGATGTCCTAAACCAAAGTGGTTTGAATATGTGAAGAGAGAATGAAAGTGGGTGTTCTTTTATAAGTATGGTGAGTGTCACTTTTTTTAATTTTTTTAAAGAGATAATTTCACCCCAGTTTAATCCATTTAATGTGACTTAAAGAATATAAAAATCTAGATGATATACAAGATAATTCCTAAATATAACCATCCAATGGGTGATAGAATAGTTTCTACTTTATTTGGCCCCTAAATATTTTTTGTTTAGTCCATTGGTAAACTAATTTTTCTCTTAATCACGATAAATAATTTTAACTTCTTTCACTAATCATTTTGGTCAAAAATTATGATGAAATTATTAGAAATTATATTTTTTGATTTAAAATATGGAATAATTATTTATCAATAAAATTTATAGATGAGGAAAATGTAAATTTATAATTAATCAGCATATGGGACAAGAAATCGAGTCTTAAAGTGAAAATGATCAAAATTTCATAGTGTTTTTATATCAAAATTCAATATAATAATGATTAACAAAACCAAAATTAGAATAATATTTTTTTAATTCAACTATTTTTAATTTATACCCAATATAATATGTAATTTAAAATTATTAATTAATTAGTCAAAAATTTATTTTCCAATAAAAGTTCTTTATTTTTCACTATAATCAGAAAATGAAACTTCTCAGAAAAATACGTAAAATTCAACATAAGATAACTTTGAAATTAATTTTTTAAAAATGAATTTTATTTTTTCAAATTAAATTTATTAATTTTTCATAATTTAGTTTTAAAATATGTGTTTTTATTAAAAGGTGAAAAAACAACCTTTAAAAAATATAGTTTTATGTGAAAAAATAGATTTCTTATTATCTTATTCCAAAAATATAAATTTAATAAATTAAATTTTATTTATATATATAGTATATAAATTTTCTTAATTTTATTAACTAATAGTAAATTAAGTAAATTATTAGGAAAAAATACCATTGGGCGCATAAAAATGGGGTTTTAAAAACATTTTACATTCATTTGGGCGCATTAAAGTGGGTGTTCTTTTATAAGTATGGTGAGTGACACTTTTTTTAATTATTGAATTCTATTTATATTCCTCAATTTAATGTTTAAGATATTATTGTCAATATAAATAATATTATTAATAGTAATCTGTAAAACTCTGTCCTTCATGTAACACAAACTATCAAATAAATTCAATGTTACATGTAACACAAGCTGACTCAGCAATGCATGCATTGAAAGATATATCATATATTGAATTTATTTAAAATAGTAAATATATTCTAATTTATTAGGATGTTTTATTCTTTTTTACAATTGGTGTTGCGTTTCATAAATGCTATCAAATATGATGTTCACATTTAAATATTTCGAGGTGTAACATTTTTCTCTACTTAAATAAATTCCCACTTCGCAATTTAAAAAATATATTTGTTACTAGGGGGTTGAATTAGAAAGTACCCCTTTTCAGAAACAGACATCCTAAAAGTTTTAATAAAGCATCCTATTAATAAGAAAAAAATTTAAGTATAAATTTTATATGGAATAACACATAACAAGGTTCTTGAGTAGGATATAATCATTAGAAAGTGAAGATATGATCATGGAAGAAATAGATAACTAATTATAGATAGTGATTAAGGATAATTATCATAATAAAACAAGTGATCAATTGAATGTTACTAGAATCAAAGCCAAAAATCAATGATGATCTATTACACCATCAGTTCAAGATAAATAAAGAAATTACGAAAATATTTTTAAGAACTTTTTTATAATGTTGAGTATATCTTTTAGTGTCTAAAAATATAAGGAAATATAATTACTTGGTATATTTATTTTTCATAAAAAATTTTCATAATTTGGTTTTTATTCAATCAAATTCAAATTTATCACTTTACTCCACGAAATGAATACCCAAAAATGAATTTTTTATGTGTAAAGAATAGATATTTACATTTACCATATTGTAAGACCTATAAAACAAGTCTTTAAGTTTGTATCTAACTATTTTGATAAACTGATTTGGTTAGCACAAGTTATTTTATATAATTAATTAATTTACTAAACTTCATCCAATGTTCAACATATTCCATTTTATAAGTGGTTAACATTATGAACATTCCAAAATATTAAAATCTATAACATTAGAAAGAAGGTTTCTGTATTTTTATAATGAAATTGTCATTAATTAGTTCCAAGCTAGTTAGTACTATCATGTTGACTTTATCTATATCAATTATCAATTTACCACAACACAATTATATCAACATAAGGAACATATTAAGGGTTATATTTTCTTTAATCATGAGTCTTATATTATATTTACCCTGACACTAAATATATTTATATTTTTCATCAATACCATTCAAAAAAGACATTAAAATACTTAATGAAAATTACATCATTATAATCCTTAAATATTTCACAATTCTTATAAATACTACATCATTGATAAAATATTCTAATAAAATAATTCTGGAATAAAAACACAAGAATATTAATCATTCCTCTTCATCTGTTGTAGCAGTATATGCTTGACCATTATCCCTCAACCACCATTGTGGAATATTCCATTGATTATTGAGATACTGATTTGCGTAACATCCAATATCCTTGTAGTTGAATAATTTTACATTGGAAATCATTTTTTACCTTGAAATCACAAGAAATATGTACTTTCTCAACACACTTATAGAAATCCACCATCCCTTTTAAGAAAGTCATATGATGTTTCCTTCCAAAATTTTCATATATTGAAAAATAATTCATTGTCTTATTTCATTTATCTATTTTTTGAATTCTATCATATTTTCTCCCTTCAAATCCATAAGATGTAGATTATTATTTTTATGTCAAAATAGAAAATGATACTATGTCCTCATATGTTGAGAATATTTGGGAAACTAGTTCCCCTAGAATTATTGGCTTAAGACTATAAAAGATATGATCTTTCATAATCTTTGGATCATGTGAATTGGAATGTTCTAAATCCTTTTATTAAGAACCATTTCAAAATAATTACAAACACTAGAATAGATGATTAAAATATGAATGATAATTTATAATCCCAAAACTAGGGAATCACTTAACACAAATTGAATATTTCATGTTTAAATAATCTCCTAATAATAAACATAATCTATTTGGGAATATCATTATTCTCAAACCCTTCAAAATGGTTGGTAATGATAATGTGAATTATCCTAGTCATATCCCCTGATATTGTAAAACTAGGTTCATAGTAAGGCCAATTTTCATGTACCAAGTTACACTTGATTCAATCTTGACATACCCTTTTCAATGTTATTACCCATTGGTACATTAGCACCATAACTATGTCCAAATATATTATCCAAACTTTAATTTATTCTAGGAATATCCAAAAAATCTATTTTTTACCAAAACTTTTAGATATTCTTTTATACTAATCTCAAATTATATCATAAGGTTATGTTCTATAATAAGTGTTTTCCTAAATCTGGTTCCCAAGGCTTCTACAAAACGTTATCTGATACCAAATTTAGCATCCCGAATCCTTGTATCGTAATGCTCATTCCTTTTACCATTACATTGGAATAATATAATAGGAAATCACTTCCCTACAGACTGAATAGTTTAATAGTCTTGTTAAAATAAATAAATACACGAGTCATTAATTACAAAAAAATTAAACAATTAAAATATAATTTTATAGAGAATAAATATATTCAGTCTTTCATATCCTTCTATATCATTCATAGGTAACTTCTAAGAATCCTAGTGCTTTCCTTTGGGTCGTACTTGCTTTAACGACCACTTTATCATGTATCCTGTTTATATTTAACTAAAACATTCATTGGATTTATTTTTAACCAAAATAATGATTATATGATGAGGTATCAGAATTTGGGGAGTGATTTAGTTTGGTATTGGCCAAAACAAATGTGTTTGAATGTGTGAGGAGAGGGGGAGATGGGGTAGGCTTTTATAAGTGGGGTGAGTGACACTCCTGTAAATTTTGGAAATGGAGAATTATACAAACATGTTTTCCATGTCATGTGGCTCCAATAGTGGGATAATATCGATCATACAAGTTATAAGGCCTAAATATGACCATCCAATGGGTTTACAACATTTTTATTGTTCATTTTCTCCCTCCACTTTAAATTTTAGTCCCTTGGTAAACTTGTCGTTCTCTTAATCGATGTGATTAATTTTAACCATATTCAGTAACTACTTTGATCCAAAAAACAAGTAAAAATTATTAGAAATTGAAATTTTTTATAATTAAAAATATGAAATAATCTATAACAAAATAAATTTAAAAAATTTAAAAATTCAATTTAAAATTAATCTCACAGACGGGACAAGAAAGCAGGTTTTGAAGTGAAAATGTTTAAATGTTCAAAATGTTTTTATATGAAAATTTAATATAAAAATGAATATAATGAAAAAATTGGTTTAATAGATTTATAATTGAACTATTCTGGCTTATGAAATTATTAAAAACATAATTTTTCATTATATATTATTTAGATGAAAAGTATGTTTTCAATTAAACTTGAGTATATTTCACTATTCATGAAAAAATAAATCTTCTCAGAAAATCCAAAAATTACCCTATTCTAATTACGAGATTTTTATTATAAATATGAAGATTATTTTATCTAATAATATATATAAATGTTCCAGAATTTAGTTTTAAAATAAGCGTTGCATTAAAAAGTGGTTAAATTACCTTTAGAAAAAATAGTGTATTTATGCATAAAATTACATGTGTTCTTATCTTATTCCAATGAAACATATTGGATGAATGTAATTATTTTATTGAATATATGATATATAAATTTAATTATGTTCAATAACTAATTTTAATTAATTTAATTAATTATGAAAAAATTTTGTTGCATGCATATTTTGTTTTTTTAAAAAATTTTACATTCCATTGGTTTTTATTATTATCTATAATTAATTATTTACCAATGAATTCAACCATATATTTTAATATGTTACTTAATCATATTAATTACCTAAAAATTTAGAATCTAGGGGATAATTTTTATTTGAAATAATAATATTAATAATATTCTGTAAAACCAAATCTTACGTGTAATGAAAGACATCAAAGAAAGTCGATGTATGTAATGCATGCTAACTCACTATTTCCTACATTTCATGGTATATCATGGATTTAATTTATTTAAAAAATAAAATATAATTTTATGTGTCAGGATGTTATATTCCTTTATATTCTCGGGGTTTTCTTTCATATATGCCATCAAATTAGATGTTAACATTTTAAAATTTTGGGGTGTTATATTAACTGGATTTACCCTTTACCGAGGTGATAAAGTTTACCAAAATTACATCTAAAATTGAAAAAAACAAAACTGTTTTTACAAAATTTTATACTCCAAATTCCAAATATGTAATCCATTTTTTAAAATCAAATTTATATAAGTTGATGAAATTAATTTTAAAATATGTGTGCAAAATTTGAGAAAACTTCTTCTAGAAAAATTCAATTTTTGAGAATAAAATTGAATTTATTCATATACCATGCATATTAAAAATATTAGATGAATATTTAAAACATTTGATTATATATATATTATATTTCATTAATATCATTAACCAATATGGCTAAATTTAATTTATTTTGACAAAAACACATTGCACCTATAAATATAATTGTTCATGAAAAAAACCTTTTCATGTATAGAAATGTTTTTATTATAAATTAAAAAATAAAACGGATTCCAATTAGTTTAATTTCATTATTTTAAATAAAAGGTATCTAATTTTACTCTAAAACCATTTAAAAAAGGGATGTTTGTATATGATTGAATCAAAACTACAGTTTTCAATAAAAATCTGTGTGTTTCACTATTCATTGGAAAATCAAACTTCTTAAAAAATTATCATTAATTAACCCTAATATAATAATTGTATTATTATTTTAAAAATAAATTTATTTTTATGAGATAATGTGTTTAAAATAATCAAAAACTAAATATTACATTTTCTGAAAAAAGAAATAAAAATATTTTTGAATGAAATATTTTTTAAGCATAATATAACTTTAATAAAAAATTGAATGTCTATTTAGAATACATTTATATTTAGTGGGATATTTTTAAAATCTCATAAATTAGCTAATCCTATTTATATCAACTATTTCAATAGCTGTGTTATAATGATCACACAATAATATGAAACTAATATTTCATAGTTTTTGTAATCATAGGGTTTCATATAATTCAAGATATCAAATAAATTAAATTTACTAATATTTAATAAAATATTAGGGTGTTACATTCTACACCACTAAAAATTAATCTCTAAATTAAAATTCATTACTCTAATTCAAAATAATTTTGATATATTTTTTCATTAAATCCTCAGGTTCCAATGTAGAATCCTTGAATTTGTGATATATCCAGAGAACATTTACTAGGTGAGTAGTCTTGTTCCATAACACTTTATATATACGATCCAATATTTCTACTGGTCATTCCTAATAATAAATATTATGTTCTAATGGTGAAACTTTATATTTTAGTACATGTAATGGATAAATTACATACTTCCTTAGGAGAGATATATGGAACACAATCTGAAATTGGGAGATGTTCGGTGGAAGTGCCAAGATAAAAGCTACAATCCATACATGATCAAGAATTTTGAAAGGGAAAACATTCCTTGGTATTAGCTTTCCCAAATCATAATATCAGAACCATATTATTTGGATAAAGTTCTAGGAAAAACATCACACCAAATGAAAATTCCATGCCACGCTATTGATTATCATTGTATAATATTTTCCGACACAGTGCTGACTCGATAGACTACTTAATGGATTTGAAATTCTGTACCATTTACTCACCTATATCATATCAAAATAGTTTCATTTTTCTAATATCATCTTTTTTTTTGTTATTTTATCAAATTCCAATTCATGTGTTAATAAATGAAATGAATTTTGAATATCAATTTAATTTTTTATGTGAAAATAACATAAATAAACATATACCAAATCATAAGATCTATAAGTAATTCCTTTCACCTCTAAATATTTACCAAACCCAAAATGGCTAGAAAAAGTTATCCAATAAAATCCACGGTTCAAATTTTTCCATTCCATTAATAGTTACCCTTAATCCTCCTTCAAAACAAGATAAACCACAATTGAATCCTAATGATTGGAATTATTTGATATCGTGTACTTCCATGATCATTATTATGATCATGTTAAAATAATTTATATTTCTCATCTAGAAAAATACCAAAATTTAAATACTACAATATTTTACGAAAGTGATGTTAAAATAATGTCATATATTCTTCCCAAATATAGTTCACCAATTATTCCTAAAATAATATCCTTTATTAACCAAAAACATTTCCATGGGATGTTTGGTTTCATCATTGAAACAATATATGATATTAAGTGGATTAATAATATCAAATGTGATTTATTTATTACAAAATATCTTTAGAGAGAGATATAAGAAATGCTTAGAATCACATAAAATATATCAAAATGATGAAAAATATGTTTTTCATAGGGTAAATTCATATAAAAATCAACATGAAATCCCCAATATAGAGTAGAGGATTAATGTGATATAATATTCATGATTCACTTCAACTACACTTATTTTAAGAGATCTCCATTTTTTCTTTTAACTTCATAGGGTTTTTTGGATTATTATCCTCATTAACACTTAGGATTTGAAATTAATTTAAATAATTCAAAAATACCTTCCACTTATATCAATGGAGTGTGAGTGGTGTATTCTATTCATAATTATTATTATTCACCTAATTAGCTAACATCATCCAATCACTTTGTAATTGAATTTTCATATGACCTTGCGTTCCCCCTTTGAATTATTTACAATTTACTTTAAGATAAAATTTGCAATGTTCATTTAAAAAATATGAGAATAAAGGAAGTATCAACTTTACATCTTCATGGTTTTAAATTTATTTTTAATTGAAATATTAGTTTCTTATTAAAACCATGAGACTGATGGGTAACTCCAATAACCATCACCACCTTGATGGGGCATCTAATGATTTCTTCATAGACCCTAAATTCCCTTATCGAGAACGGCCTTTAGATACTTGGTTTTAGTCTATTAAGGAATTTATCAACCTTAATTAGGTTGGATGATAATATCAAAATCATACATCACATGTCTTTTAAATTTTTTCTCATCGGTACCAACAGATTCATCATCCTTCTACTTTAGCATAAGTAATTCCTTCTCTATTTTCATATAAAGAATACGATGATAGTAGAAATTAAAAAATATTATCTTGAACTCATTCTACTCTATCGAGTTAATTTATTCTGATTTCATTGTATAATAGATCAGAGTTCAAAATCTATCTTCTTATTATTCCAAATGATAGATATATAAAATTAATTTTACATGTTTTGAACACTAGAGAAATGAAAATATATTTTTAATAGAATTGATCATTTTTTATAAATGAGTGGATCCGAAAGCCACTAAAAGGATTATATTCCCCATTAAGGACTCAAAAAAACATTATTCATTTCTTTTCTCATTTTTACATTCATCATGATTCACAGCTTGAGAATTTTATGACAGAGTAAAAAAAATATTTTTCTTCCCAACTCATTTAACATTGGATTTTTCAATAGTAAAATCATTTCATTAACTAACATATTGGTTACAAACACGAGTCCTACAATTTATATCCATTGACTAAAAATGAAATAGACGTATGAAAAAAATAATCATAGGAGAAAACAACAAAATCAAGAAAAATAACTTATCAAATGACAAAATCAAGAAAAATTATTCTATATCACCTTAGGATTAACCTAGTCCATTCAAGATCATTATCAAAAAGATAGGATTTGATCATATACTTATACTTATCCCTTGGGTTCTCACTAATTTTTTATCATCCTGATTTATAAAAGTTAACTAATCTGTTCCCCAATACCAACTATAACAACAACAAAATTTCATAAATAGATATCACTTATTTTAAAAATAATATTCATTTTATAACAGAATGAACCATTGTAGAATTTTATAGGTCTAGTGCCTTTTGAAACATGGAAACACAAATAACTGGTTCATAAAATATCTATAGAATCTCCAACATTGATCCTAATAACTAGAAACCTTCATATACATGTCATAATTAATAATTTTTATTCATAACATAGGGAGAGGAAATTTTAGAAAGGGTGAGATAAAATGCTCAATAAGGGGGAAAATAGAGTTATCAATTATTATTTGAGTATGACATGAATATAAGTATATTATAACATTATCATTAGATTTTATAATCATAACCTACATATCATAGATCATAATCTTGAGACATGACATACAACATGACAACTCATAAGGCATAATTAATCAAATAACCAGAGAACATTAACAATGAGAGAATAAAATTGGCTGAAGACATAAAATTTCTATAATAAAAATAAGAATATAAAATCATTTCCTAATAGTCAAGAATCATTTTCAATACATTCATACTGGAATGGGTTCACTCCCCAAACTATCATAGTAGTCGGGGTTCATTCCCAAGACTATAATAGCAGAAAAAGTACCTTATTGAACTGGGTTAACTACCAATTCCATTTCTTCTTATATAATGTTATATCAATAGTTACCCAATTTATTTGAGGTAGATATAGTTCCCTTGTAACCTTTTTTGTAACATGACCACTATCATTGGTAATAACATTTACACCCTCCCTTTTTATTACATAACCATCATCCTTGGTTATAATGTAACCAATGACCTTGGTAATAATGTTACCACCATTATTAGTTATAATGTAACCATGATCAATTAATTAAAACCATATATATTTGTGACATAAGAATATAAAAAAATCACCATTTTATCACATCATTATGTATAAAGAGAAATATAACTTTATAAACATTTCATCAATTCACTATAACATAACCAATGTAAATTAAATGTGCTTCATAAATATCTTATCGACATAAAAATTAATCATATTGAGAAAGATTAATAATTGTATCAATGGATAATATCCAAAATAAATTTTAATTTTAATCAAAGGATGTTATCATATATGAAAATTAATTTAATAGATCATTGATTTTTTTGAGTAAAATAAACTTTTCCATTTTAAAAATAGTTTTAAAAATATAAATACATCTAAAATATTATTGAAAATATTTAAAATTAAAATAAAATAGGAAACATGAAAATTATTATTCAAAAAAAATTGATTATTCATGATGGTTTTTTATCATTCTGAATATGTTAATATCAAACAATGTATTTACATTTTTTAAAAAATGTAAAAAAGTGTCTCATCTAGAAAACAAAAAAAATATTCCTTTTAAATCATATTTAAATAGTAAACCATGGGTAAAAATAAATTTGAACAATCATTGGAGAATATAAAAAATATTTCTAAAAACTTTTTTAGAAAACACGTGCACTGGAAAAAATGTTTTTAAATACAAATGAGTAATAAAGATGATTTTACTTAATTTTTTTTCACTCTCTTGAGTACTTAAGGTGAGGAAATGAACGAAAAAAATGTATTCTCATGAAATAACCATTGGAGAATAAATTTTATGAGTTTATTTATCGACATGTCATTGTATTTAACAATCATAAACTTAATCATTTATGACATTGATATACCATGAGATGGTAACATAAAATACTTATAGCTATCATAACTATTTAATCAAAAATACCATGAAAGAAAGAATCATAAATGGATATATAAATACCACTAAATTTATCAATATGAGTCAAAAAAATTAATAGGAATTATATACACCATATGAATGAAAAATGTGGTGTATATAGAATTTGTAACATGAAAATAAATGTGATATGGAAATCCATTACATTAGGCCCAACTTCCATCTTACACATTCTAGGGTTAGAATTTTGGGAATACAAACACCTCTAAAATGTGTCTCTGGTTGTGTAAAAGTGTTCTTGTTAGATTTTTATTGACCTAGAAGGCTCAATGTGGTGTGAACAGTTTAACGTAAGGGTGCCTTTTTTATAATTAAGGAGAGGGGAACCCATACAATATATTAAAATGTTAAATTAATATATATAAATTTTTCAATCCAAATAAATCCAAATTGACAAGATTAAAAAATAATATGAATATGAGTTGAAATATCCTAATTCGATAAAATTTACACTAGTTTTGATCACATTCTTACCGTTACCTTTATGTTATAACCTTTCATTTAACTGTTTGAAAATTAAAATAATATTAAATTTTTCTACAATTTAATGGTTAATAATTTTATTATAAAATATCAAAAATGCTTATAAACGGACCACATATATTGAATAATACCAAAAAAAATTCATTTGACCATATATCATATTTTTATGCATTTTATATCATTTAATAAAAAATTATTTTTTATAAAATATTTTTAATTTCAATTTTAACACTTTTTATTTAATTTGACATTAAATACATATATAAAAGGAGGAAATTTGAATATAATTCTTCAACATGATACTTATATGTCATATTTATCTCCAAAATTTTTGAGACACATTAAATAACTATAATTTTATTACTTTTATTTTTTTTGAATCCATTTTATATATTTTTCTTTAACTGATGAAATACGATATATGTGATGCATAAGAATTTAAGGTCATTATATAACTACTAAAAATTTAAAATAAAAGTTTATAATGAAAATAAATTTATTAGTCTAATAATAAACACTTATATTCATTCATGAATTACTTCGGTCCATTTATGGACACATATGAGTTATTTAAAAATAAAAGAGTTAACTTTTATAGCCTTCATTGATTTAAATATTTTATAAGTGACATTCATGGATATGTTACCATTAAAAAATATTAAATTTCATGAATAATATGATAATTATACATGTAAGATAATAAAAATGGAATATGAATGAAAATTATTGCATTATCACTTAAAATTTAACTAGATTAACACGATTTACACTTTGTCATGGTGATAAAATTTTACACAAGTACTATTCATATTGACAAAAAATAAAAGGGGAATATTTACCAAATTTTAATATCCTAATTTTAAATATAAATATTGTTTTATCAAATTAATTACCTATAAGTGTAATAAATTAATATTAACATATGTTCAAAAAATGTGATGGAAACCACCTTAGAAAAATATAGTTTTTAAGCATAAAACTAAATTTATTCTAATCCCATGCATTGTAAAAATTAGATGTATATTTAAATTTTTTAATATAATGTACAATATATAATTATTATTAAAATAATATTCTAATTATGATAAATTTAGTTTATTAATATAAAAACAAATTGTGTGCAAAAACATTGTTTCTCTGGAAAAAGGATTTTTTACGTATAGTAATTATTTTATAATAAATTCAATCATAAAATTGTTTCCAACGAACATAATTGTATTATTGAAACTATAATTTAAATAATTTTAATCGGAAATGATTCTAAAAAAATGAATACATTTTAAAATTATTAAAAAAATATTTTTCAATGCAAACCCCTATTTTTCACTATTTAATGGAAAATCAATATTTCCAGAAAATGCAAAAAAAATTAACCATAAGATAATTTTAATAGGATTATTTAAAAAAAATAGTATTATGAAATAATTTTTTTCAATGTTTGAAAATTTAAATATGATTTTTTAAAAGAAAAAGAAATCAAAATCATTTTGAAGGAAATCTATTTTTAAGCTTAATAAAACATTGCTATAAAATTGAGTATTTATTTCTGATAAATTTATGTTGAATATGATATTTTATATATATCATAAATTAGTTAATCCTAATCATTCCTTTAAATAAAAGGCTAGAATATATTGACTATAGTATAATAATTTAAAAATATATCGTGATTCCATTAAACTGAGTGTTACGTATAATTAAAGATATGAAAGAAATTATATTTATTTAACAAAAAATGATTCATAAAATTATAGGGTGTTACACTATATAAAAAACACGACAAAGGTTCCTACCTGAAATAGTCTCAAAAGGATATCCACTGCATAAAACATACATGGAAACCATTATTAATTCTCTATATCTTGTATGGACTCTGTCCATTCACATAAACCCAAAATCATACGAAAAAACATTTTCTTATTAATGTAATTGTTTCTATGTTTTCAATGGTATATCCTTGCATAAAATTTATCCTTGCGTAACATTTATTATAAAATATACCTTATAATATTTTCCTTCTCTTCTTTTTTAAAAACCATCATTTCACATAAGCAATATCGTTAAGGGAATGATAACATCTCATATAACATGTTTCCCATTTTTTGCAATAAAATATCCATGTAATATTTCATGTGAGGAATCCACTTTCATGATATATTTCTCATCACTGTAGCTCTTTTTTATGCTCCATATGAAAATCATGAGTTGAGTTCCTCCTTTGGGTTTTCCCAAAACACCTTGAATTTAGATCATTCTCTTGGTTTTTCTAAATTCCTTGATTCAAGATCCTTATCTTGGTTTCCTAAAATGCAACAAGTTAAGATCCTCCTCTTGGTTTCTTCAAATTTCATTAGTTTAGTGGTTTCCTAAATTTCCCTTTAATCGAGCTATGCCTCTTAATTTTTAAAACATCCATGAGTTTTCATTCACATAATATTTCTCTTAAATAATATCACATGATTCATATAACATTTAAAACTAGAAAGGTTTTTTTGGTTTAATCCCCAATGTAACCATTAATAGGTCCCTTTCACCATATAGAGCACTTTGTATACCATTAAATTATTTAGAAGTGGTCATTGAAGAATGAAATTATAAGGAATATTTTTAGTTCATTACGTTTATCATTAAAATTTACAATATCATTCAATGATGGTTTATGTAAAAAGAAATCAGTTTTTTTATTTTCATATTATCATAAAAGGTGTGATGTGTCACATAAAATAGAATTTTACTCTGTATGTTTTTATTCATTGCCAATGGATACCTAGGAATAAATTTTCATGCGATCAATCCTCAATAAAAATATTATTAAATCATTTCATAGGATCCAAACACCTCCACGGATAAAGAAAAATTATGGAGTTCATTCCTATATGACATTAAAATATAGAGTAATTAAATATTTTGATCAAATGAGAGGTAAACAATTCTCATGTGAAGTTTCCTATTATATTCAAGTTTTCAGTCAACCAATTTCACTAAGAGAAACTAGAATTATTATTAGTAAGTATTTCATGAATAGATCATAAATCTGTAAGAGAGTATAATAATTAATAATATGACCCATTTTGGGATGAGTTGACCACCATTCTCTCAGCCAAAAAAGGGATATTAGTGCCATTTAGAATGGATCATATTTTAAAAGTAGGATTGTCATGTGGGTATAAAAATATCAAAAATAGGAATGTAAAAAGGAAAATGTCAGAAACAAGATAGTGAACAAATTGTGAAATTCTTAACTTTTTAAAAAAGTTAATCGATCATGAATTATCATTTTTGATACCATACAGAGAAGGTTTTTTATTTATCTCTAAAAAAATGGAATCTATGATAAATATACTTCAAGGGATCATTCTCCCTAGCTATAATGAGTTTAATCACATAGTTTTGAGGGTTTCTATAAATACACAACTGATGTCAATTTTATCCTATGCCCCTATCATTTCCACCACTACCTCAAATCTTTGTCACCAATGTTTATTTTTACTAAACAATGGACCCTGACATACCAAAAAATAGCCTTAGAAAAAAGATTATTTCAAACCTATAAACATATCATAAATTGTTTTGGTGGTATAATAAATAAAGGCCCACACTGTGAAAATAAATAAATAGGGAACTAGTATCTCCAATATCAAAATCAGACATCTTAGAGAGTCTCTCACTAGCGATATCTAATGAAAAACATACATATCTATAAGAGGATGGGTAGGAAATCTCCTATGTATAGATAGATTCTACAGAAACCCTTTTAGTATCTCTCCAATCAAGAACATTATTTCCATCATTGTATAATAAAAATTCTATAGGATTTTCTATAGGTATCTATGAAAACCCTAATTATACAGACTAGGAAACACATAAGGAAATCATATTAAGGGAATCTAACCACTAATACTCAAAAGTATGTCAATGCCCCATTTTTTCCATGACCGTTGTGGCCCATCTTGATGGGTTTTGTGGGATCATCTTATGATCCTAATTATGAAATACATGCTTTGTAAAATCATGAAATTTGGGTATTTTAAATTTATTCCATTATAGTTTTTTATTGATGCATAAAGTCTAACATTCTCATTCCCAAAATCAACAATGGATCTCAACCAATTATATTTATGAAAAGTAGAAAAAATGGAATGAAAATGTAAATTGTACCTTTTTTTCAAATTCAAATTTAATATGGTCATCAGACGTATGTTTTATCTCCAAAGTGCCATGTTATGCATTCTCTAGATCATCCACACATGATCCATAGATTAGAAAACACTATTATTCAATTCATGGGTGATAGTGTGAAAAATATAAGAAATTTGTCGTGTTTGTTTGATTTTGTGATGGATGAGTAATTTAGTCATGATACATATTCAATAAAAAATATTGTACCTTCACAATCACTCTCTAAACCATTATAGAGAGAGGGAGAGAGATTGGGAGATTGGGAGGAATACAATTCATGAAATACACACCCTTGATAATTTTTGGGTCTTAAAATGGTTAACATATCTAGGGTTTATAATATAAAAATTCATTTAATTTATTTATGAACTGGAACCCTAAAACCATCCCATAAAATAACTAACATCTAGGAAAACATATTGTATTTGTCAGAAATATTTCATGAGTCACTTATGAGAATATTAAATGTCACATAATGAATAAATATACATTTACTTGCTCCATTCCTCACATAATTATTTTATGTACGATAAACATATAATCTCATTAAAAAGTAATATTTTTCTCATATTGAATATTATAATTAGTTAACTTATGAATAAAATGAATAAAATATTAATTTATTGTTATTCTAAATTTTAATATTATAATTGAATTAATTTAGTTGTGATCATTCTCATTTAGAAATTTACTTACCCAAATCATCTTATCCATCTTGTCCTAAGAAACCTCTTTATTTTGGAAGAAAAAAATCATTTCTTGATAATTCAATCAGTGTCGTACCACAAATGATGTACCAAAAAAATTATAAATCTTCACAATATAAATATTTTTTTATCTTTCATCAATGTAATACACCAAATGGTATAGACTAATAATGATCTACAGTCAAGAGATTAATACATGTTCTCATAGAAATGAACAACCGATGTAACCTAAAAACATGTGGGATTTCTATTAAAAGTCCATCCCTTATGACCTCTGATAAAAATCACTAATTGTAATGTTTAACATAAGAAGTCTTAATTCATATGATCCCCCAACACCTGATATCCAAATATATTATATTCCCCATTAGTATGTTGTTTCTACACCATATGACACATATTTGATATTATTTTCATAGTATCTTTTGGTTCTCATAATTGAGGAGATCCATTATAACCAATCAATACAAAAAAAAAATTATCTATGGATATAACTATATATATAGTGTATGAAGAAGTAAAAACACTAAAACATCATGCATAACTTTATGTATTCATGATAAGGATATTTAAACGTATAGTTCATGTTGGGTATATCGAACCCACTTTCACAACACTCTGATTGACACTACATATAAATTTCTAACCATGAACCTAATATCACTCACATGATAAGATATTGTTTCTACTGAGTCATGGATCTTGTCATTGGTCTTGCCATTTTTTTAAATAATCCCATTGATTTCTATATCTTCACCTCCATGAGATAAACTCCACAAATAAAAAATATCCCAATGTATATACCTTTTTTCCTCTACATTAATATAGAATTCCTAGGTAGACAAATTTTTATAGTTTTATAATAATTCTTGTTATGATAACATAATAATATCTAGGTACTATTCCATGAAATTTAATTAATTGCTTCATATTTTATACTACTTATAATCCAACATTAAAAGCTGCAACATACTCGGTATATGTATATATGGATACCATGGTTTTTCATTAGTTATACCAACTCATTTCTGTAGAATAATTATGATACCAGATCTTCTGAACATTAGGATGACTATTTATTATCCATTAAAATTAATTTTACTTCCACTCTAAGTACCATGTGCAAATCCACTGTACATTCTCAAGTACAATTTGAATGGTCTGAATGATTCCTACACAGATCTACTAGATTTATCTGATATTTACCTACGAGAATTTATGTGTTGGAAAAGCCATATGGTGGGGAAATCATGGAATGTATATTAGATTCATCACCTAATCATATGAGGTTATACTCGTAATTTAAATCCATGTCTATTTATTACACATGAGTTCTTGGAGAGATTTATTTCATTCGAAATTGACAAAATTTATCTCACAACTATTTTTGAATTTCAATTTTCAATAAATTTATAATATATTTACGCCGATTTATTATATGTAACACAATATATCCATTATTTTATACCCTATTACCTAGAAAATTTGTGACCAGTTTACGCCAATCTTTGGAGAATTAAATTCAATATTGTCTTAAAAAAATATAAAATCAATAATTTTTTCCAAATGTAATCGACTTATTTTACATAGAAAACTATATTGCTTCCACAAAAAAATTTAGACACAATGTAATGTATAATTATAAATTAATATTCTAGGACAAAAATAATTTCATTAGTTTACAAATTGATCTATATAAATTTGATTACTTATTGGAATTATATGTTGTCACCACCTGTAATGACCCAGATATTCATTAATTAAAATTACTCTTGATCTAATTAAATTTATTATTATGTAAAATGGTTATATTACATTTGAAATTATTTTGTTTTATATTTCAATATTTTAAAAAACCATTAAGAATTTTTACCATTACTAATATAGTAGTTTAAAAATGATACCATGATTAGTATAAATATAGGGCTTTAACAAATCCAATTTACTCAGACAAAGGATGTTATGGCCTCATCCAGTAGACATTATTTTTATAAATTCCTTTTGTCAGATCTCAAATATGAGGTGGAATCATTGGGCTTCACTCTTGACCTAGCCCAATCCCAGCTTCTACATGTTATTCTCGAACGCAACCACCTACAAGAGAAGTGGAAGTTGATAGAGATTACCACCCGAGCATTGTTATCCAAGACACCCTAAGAGTTGGTCACCATCGCACACCTCACCCTTCAATATTATGAGGGTGTTATAATCGGCTATGCCACAAGACCTTAGCACTATGATTATGTAAATTATTTGTGTATATAATAGTGAATACACATTCATTTTATTATTGTAACTTTGTAAATAGTTTTTAAAGTGAAAATAGTATTTTTAGTTAATATTCAACTAAGAAATCTACTTTGATGCATTAAAAGATTTTTGAATTAAAAAATACTTTAATAAAATATTATTATTAATAAATTAATTTTTATTAAATATAAAAGATCTTATAATTTTATGAATGAAATTGTAATTTTTGTTATGGTTTGAAAGCTATTTTTGTCAAAAATCCATGAATTTTCTATAAATGTCATTTTTTATTTTAAATGTAAAAATTCACACTTATAGAAAATTAATTACTTAAAATGAATATTATTTTTGGAATTAGGATGTCGAAATTATCCAACAGTGAATTTTTCATAATTTTCAGAGACAATCGAATTTTTGGGTAAAAAATAAATACCGTTTAAATATACAATGTGTTAATGACATCATAATGACCCAATAGTGAGGTTATAAAATAATATAAATGATATGTTCTGAAAATATATTTTTTACCATTAAGATAATGTTATTTAAGGGTTTTTCTGATTTATTATACAATACTTTGGTGGACCCTCCAAGAGTTAAAAAATATTTACCCATTTTAAATGAATTTCCATAAGAGAGTGACTCACCTCCACATATGAAACCCTATTATTTTAAGAAGTTCGTCTATTGGACGTATAATATATTTTCTTCCACTCCCCTTTGGCAGAAACCATGGGAAATGATCATGGGCTATATTATGGTATTGACTAGTTTAATGTCTCGTGACCCAAACCTAAATAATAAAGAATTCGCTCTCATTTTCTATATAAACCCACAAAAGATCCATGTTCCTATTCAATAAAAGCCTTCTGAGTTTGTCCAACCTCTGCAATACTTTATCTATAATCTTCCCAGGGTTCTCCAAACTTCTAATAAGTCTCTCTAGAGCCTCTCCCAAGCCTTTGAGATCACACTTCTAAGTAAGGGATTTATTCCTTTCTCATTTTCGTCCAATTTTCTTTATGTTTTTATTCCCTTTTTTTTACAATTAAACATGTAGGGGTATGATTTAGAACCTCTCCAATTCATACCACTTTATGTTAGGATGATGGGAGACCCATTTCTCTATCATTAATGCCTCCCATGTTCACCCATTACAATGTCGAAATTCCGTGACAAATTTCTCTGTCCTATTCTACATCCAAGTAATTATTTTTTATTATGCATATAAATTCCCTTACGTTTGTTGGGAAATGTATCTATATGACCCCCATACTTTAAATTTCATTTATATATGATGAGACACCCATTTTTCTCTCATCAACCATTTTCATGAATTCTTATGTCATGCAGTTATTCTGTTGAAATTGCACCATGTCTTTCCAGGCCAAGATCATTGTTTAATGAATACCATACCCATGTATCTATCAAGGTTATTCTACATTATGCACATATAAATATTTCATGGTACATTAATTAATTTATTCCACATTACTAAATCATGAAATAATTTATTGTGTAGGTTGATTTCATGTTATATGATCTACGTGGCACACTATTGTATTAAATGAAATGTTTAAGAAGGGTGCGCCCTGATAGCACTCCAATGCATCGGGTAAAGTTTTGTATCATGATACATCATGTGCAATGGGTGTTGAATCATGATAATTCATTTTCAATGAGGGTTCACTCATGCTCTGTGTGCAATGAGACTTGGCTGATGGAAATTCCATGTTAAGTGTTGTTACCACATTTCCATGTTCTGATTATCCGACTTTATCAAGAATTTAGGTTCATGTTTATATTGTGGTCCATTGATATGCCTATTGTCTAACATGTTTTATAATATTCAGGTTATTACTTATTTACACCATTTCTAGTATTTATATCTCACCCTTTTCTTATGCATGTCCTCAGGTTATCCCATGCTATGATAAGTACGAGAGAATGTAGTGGCCATGTAATTGATGTTTTTTATAAAGATGTTCTATTTAATGTTTTATGTATTTACGTAATGATCCTAAGCCACGAAGACAGTATAACTATCTATATTCTATGTTTTATCATGTGATGTTTATTTAATAAATCATGTTTTTGTGTGTAATAAAGAGCAGAGTTATCATTGTTGGTATTAGAGGATATGTTTAGTTATTTTTGGGATTCAGATTAGAAAACTGTAGTGAAACATTAGAGACAAGACTAAATATAATAAAAAAATATCTATGTTTTTGTGGTTATTGAGTAAGTGTTTTATCAAGAAAATACATCCCTATCTGGATATGAGCAAGTAGAGGCAACACTGGAACTGATGTACCTAGGGGTGAAAACTTCGACGAGGAGTTTTGGGCTTGACCCGGGGTATCCGGATGCATGACAACGGGCCTGGTTGTACTCTTGGTTACAACACTCCCAGGGGATATGCATTGGTAAGTTCACAGGCTTATATTGAGCCATTATTAAGGGAATTAAAAGAAATAACCTATGAATATTTGTTGGATAAAATAGATTGAAGCCTATATATTAATAAGTTAGGAAAAGAAAATCTATTTAGAAGTCATCTATTTTGTCCTTGGATTACCCTATATGTGTTACCCCAAAATTTCCCTTTTATTCCAACCAATGGCTGATAATAGGAGGACTCGTGAAATCAACATATGTGAAGATCAATGTGATGACAATGCTAATGAGATGCCCAGTTTGATGGGAACACGAATCACGAACTTTGTCATGGTACCCTCTCAGTTAACTCAATATTAGATTATAAACATGGGTCGAGAGGAATGTTCAACCCCCACCCCCCCAAGAAATAAAAAGTCACTATCGAATAATTCTTAAGGAAAATGCCGACTACTTTTAATGGATCATCCGATCCCTAAATCTCTGAAGGATGGATCAACTATATTGAAAAGTTCTACTCCATCCTTCAATGTTCCGAACAAGAAAAGGTTCTCCTGGATACTTATCATATGGAGGGTGAAGTTGATCAATGGTGGAAATTGATCAAAAATATGATGCCTAAGGAAGATATCATGGAATTGTAATGGAAGTATTTTCCGATGATTGTTGTTGATAAATATTTTCCACACATCCTTCTTATTAAGATGTAAAGGGACTTTCTTGATCTCAAGAAAAAATACAACAAATCTGTCAGAGCATACGAGGAAAACATCCCAAGGCATTATTTATATGCCTTTGGCTTTGTCGATACCCCCAAATACAAGGTTGACTGCTTCTTTTGTGGATTAAAACCTAGCCTGTGGAATGCCCTGGAGATCCGGAACTTTGACCGCTCTGAGGAAATTGTCTAATGTTCCATCAAGGATGAATTGGAGACCAGAAAACCTCAGGGGTACCATGGGGATAAGAAGCGTAAGGTGGACATAAATTCTGGTGATCTGATGGATAAATCCAACGGTTCTATGAAAATTTAGTACCCCACGTGACAAAGGTGCAGAAAGATGCACCATGGAAATTTCATGAAGTGGGATAGGAAATGCTTTAGGTGTGGAAGAGAAGGATACCTAGTTGTTAACTGTAGGCAAGAAAAACCTACGGCTGCGATAGAGGAGAGGAACACTCCATTCGACTCTCAATGCACTATTCATTTTTTCAACTACAAAAAACTAGGGCACCTTGCAAATCAGTTTCCTATGCTATCGGTTTTCAGTTGCAACCAACAATGTCCAAGGCAACAAGGGTGATCTTTTTCCATCACTACACCCGAAGTGAACCCTGACAATGAAGTGGTGAGAGGTACACTAGTTATTCTTTCAATAATTGAGAATTTACTTTTTTATTTATGTTTTACACATTCTTTTACATCTATAATGTTTAGTAGAACAATCCAAACACCACAAAAAATCAGGGAATTGAAGATTTCAGTGAGTACGACAAATGGGGAAATCATTGCATCCTAGGAATATAACTTCTCCCCTATCATAATTGAGGGATTGAACATCCCTATGAACCTCATCATACTCCCTCTTGTGAAATTTGATGCAATTCTTGGCATGGATTGGATTTCCCTATATAGATCCAACTTAAATTTCCGTAAGAGGTGAATCACATTCTATGTGGAGAATTGACCCCCAATTATATACAATTGCAAGGAGGAAGATGAATCTTATTTAGATCCATCATCTCAAGCATGGATATTACTACCCTATGAACATGCATATCTGGATCAGATGATTGAGTCCAAGGAAGAAACCATCCTTCAGGAAAAGCATATTGTGAGTGAATTCACTGAACTGTTTCCTGAGGAATTTCCTAGTCTTCCTCCTAGAAGAGATGTTGAATTATCAATTGAACTTATACCTGGGGAGTTTCCAATATCCAAGACTCCGTAAAGAATTGATGTTGTGGAGCTTGAGGAGATTAAGAGACAAATAAAGTAGAATATAGATAAAGGATTTATATTCCCATGTGCTTCACCATGGGGTGAACCAGTCCTCTTCATTAAGAATAAGGATGGGTCAATGTTCCTTTGCATCGATTATCGCGGGCTTAACAAAATCACGATATAGAAAAAGTATCATATACAATGAATTAATGATTTTTTTGATCAGTAACATGGGGAACAATACATTTACAAGGAGGATTTTCAAATGGGATATTATCATGTAAGGGTGAAGAAGGAAGATACCTCCAAGGCTACTTTTTGTATAAGATACGGGGACTATAAATTAATAGTTTTTCCTTTTATTCTCACTAATGCTCTAGCAACCTTCATGGACTTGATGAATAGATTATTTAGAGATTATAATGACAAAATTGGTGGTAGTATTTATAGATGATATTCTAATATACTCCGAAACCAAGTAGGATCATGAGGAGCATCTATGAATTATACTAGAGACCTTGCAGAAGGAGAAGCTCTATGAAAAGTACAGAAAGTGTGAGTTTAGTTGAAGGAGGTCTCATTCCTGGGCCATATCATCGCAAGCAATGATATATCGATGGATGCCTCTAAGACAACTATAATTGATGGGTTTCTAAGGCCAACATCGGTAATATATATCCATAGATTATTTGTGTTAACTGGATATTATTAACAATTTGTGTGAAATTTCACAAGATTGTCCAACCCTCCAACCAAGCTAACTCAAAATGGTGTAAAATTTTCATGGATTGATGAATGGAAAGAAATCTTCAAGGAGTTGAAAAGGTGTCTTATCACGACGCCCATGCTCACATTACCCACAAGTGGAGAAATTTTGGTTTTATTCAGTGATTCTTCAATGATTGGACTGGGGTGTGTGTTGATGCAAAATGAAAAAGTCATTGCCTATGCTTCAAGGAAATTGAATGTCCATGAGAAGAATTATCCAACACGTGATCTTGAGTTGGTTGCAGTGATCTTCACCTTATAAATTTAGTGGCATTATCTCTTTGGGGATAAGTGTGAAATATATACGGACCACAAAAGCCTCATGTATATATTCACTCAGAAAGAGTTGAACATGCACCAACGAAGATGGTTAGAGCTGATTAAAGACTATGATTGCTCAATCAATTACCACCCTGGGAAAGAGAACAAGGTGGAAGATGATCTATGTAAAAATTACCCAGTGATTCTATCATTGATGAGAATTGAGAAGGATCCATCCTTTTTAGAGTTAATGAAGATGGACATGGGAATCATAAAGAAGGGAACATCATCAATCCTTTCAAAAATTATTGTTCAACTATCTCTTTTAGAAATGTTAAAGGATTCTCAAAAGGATGATGTGGGAATTCCAATGAATGAGGAAGCTATTAGAAAAGGAAAATCATTGGAGTTCACTGTTAATGAAGAAGGGATTGTGGGATTTGGGAAAAAGACTACGAGTTCCATCAAGTCCAGAGCTGAAGAAGGAAATTTCTGATGATGCACATAGTTCTAATTTCTCTATTCACCCCGGAATCACAAATATGTATCGAGATCTACGAGTGAATTATTGTTGGGATAAAATAATAAAGATATATCTAAGTATACATCAAAGAGCTGGGTGTATCAGCAAGTGAAGACCAATAGGTAGAAGTCTAAGGTGATGATGCAACCATTGTGCATTCAAGCATGGAAAAGGGATAACATCACCATGGACTTTGTCACCAGGCATCCAAACACATTCGGTGGCAACAATCCAATCTGGGTTGTGGTGGATCATCATACAAAGTCTGTAAACTTAATTGGAATTTAGGAGGATTTCTCATTGGATCAACGAGCACATATATATATTAGGGAAGTGGTAAGGTTGCATGGAGTTCCACTATCTATTGTATACGATCGAGATCCAGGATTCAAAAATAAGTTTTGGAAGAGTCTCCAACATGCTCTGGATACTGAACTGAACATCAGTACAACCTATCATCCTCAAACTGAAGTCCAATCTGGGAAAACTATTCAGAAATTTGATGATATGTTAATATCATATTCAATGGACTTTAATGGAGGATGAGATCAACATCTTCCTCTGGTTGAATTATCCTATAATAATAGTTTCCACTTGAGCATATGAATGAAAACTTATGATTCCCTACATGCGAAGAGGTGTAGAACACCGACATGTTAGGATAAAGTCAGTGAGCATAAGCTACTAGGATTAGAAATGGTCAATGAAATGGTGGAGAAGGTTAAATCCATTCAGTAGCATATCAAGGCTCCCAAGAGTCGATAGAAGAGTAATGATGATAACCTTCGACGATAACTTTAGTTTAATGGGGGAGACATTTTATTCCTATGCGTATCTCTATAGAATAAGGTCATGAGGTTTGGAAATAAAGGGATGTTATGTACTATGTACATCAGCCCCTTTGAGATTCTTGATTGTGTCAGGGCTGTGGCCTATCGACCATCCCTCCAACCTACTATGGCCAATGTACCTGATGACTTTCATGTATCCCTCTTAAGGATTTACATACCATAACCTTCACATGTACTCTATTTATAGGTAATACAATTTTATGATGATAATTATTAAGAGGAGAAACGAGTAAAGATCTTTGATCATTGGGAAAAGGTCCTATGAAATAAGACAGTGCCCCTCATGAAGGTGTTGGGAAAAAACAAAAATTTTGAAGAAGCGACGTGTGAATTAGAGGAAGTGATGAAGCAGAGTTAACGTCATTGTTTTAGTGTGGGAAAAGGAAATTTTTTGGGGAAAAGTTTTTAAGGGGGTAAAATTTTAACGACCAAACATTCATTAATGAAAATTCCTCTTGATCTAATTAAATGTATTATTATGTAAAATGTTTATATAACATATGCACTTTTTTATGTTTCTAGATTTTAAAATACCATTAAGCATTGTGAGAATTTCTAATATAGTTGTTAAATAATGATCACATGATTAGTATAAATATAAGGCTTTAAAAAATTGAGTTTACTCAGAAAAAAGAAGTGATGGCCTCATCCCGTAGACCTGACCTATATGAAGCCCATTTGTTGGAGCTCAGAAAGGAGGTTGCGTCATTGGGATACGCTCTTGGCCATTTCCAATATGAGCTTCAACATGTTATACTCGAATGGAACTGCCTATGAGAGAAGTCGAAGTTGACTGAGATTACCACCCGAGTATTGTTATCTGAGCCACCCCAAGAGTCTTTCACCATCGCACACCTTACACTTAGGTCTTATGTGGGTGTTATAAGGAATTATTTAACAAGACTATTGCACTATTATTATGTGAATTATCTTTGTATATAATAGTGAATATACATTCATTTTATTATTGTTATTTTGTAAATTGTTTTTTAAGGGAAAATAATATTTTTTGTTAATATTCAACTATGAAATCTATTTTGAAGAATTAAAGGATTTTTTAAATTATATAATATTTGAATACAATATTATTATTAATAAATTAATTTTTTTAATATAAATTATCTTATAATTTTATGAATGCAATTGTAATTTTTGTTAATGTTTGAAAGCCGTTTTTGTCAAAACACATGAATTTTTGATAAATGTAGATTTTTATTTTAAATGTTAAAATTCAAATATTTAGAAAAATATGTATATAAAAGGAATATTAATTTTGGAATCAGGATGTCAAAATATTCCAATGGTGAATTTTTCAAAATTATCTGAGACAATCAAATTTTTGGGTAAAGAATAAATACCGTTTAAATATATAATGTGTTTTATGACATCATAATGACCCAATAGTGACATAATAAAATACTATAAATGACATGTTTGACTAAAATATGTTTTAAAATTAAAATAATGTGATTTTAGGTTTGTTTTAATTTTTTTACAATTCTTTAGTGGAACCTAAAAGAGTTTTAAAACATTTTCAATTTTTAAATGAATTTCTTTTTGTGTGTGCCCCACCTCTACATAAGAAACCATATTATTTTAAGAAGTTAGTCCATTGGCCTTAAAAAATATTTTTTCCCACTCCCCTTTGGAAAACACCATGGTAAAAAACCGTATGGTGGGGAAATCATGGAATGCATATTAGATTCATCACCTAATCATATGAAGTTATACTAATAATTTAAAGCCATGTCTATTTATTACACATGAATTCTTGGAGAGATTTATTTCATGTGACATTGACAACATTCCTCTCTCAACTATTTTTTAATTTTAATTTTCAATACATTTATAATATATTTACTCTAACTTATTATATGTAACCCAATAGATCCAATGTAGTATATCCTATTACCTAGAAAATAAGTTACCAGTTTATGCCAATATTTGGAGAATTAATTTCAATACAGTCTTAAAACTATAAAATCATTATTTTTTTCCATATGTAATCGATATATTTTACCTAAAAACCATATTGCTTCCACACAAAAAAATTTAGACACAATTTAGTTTATAATTATACATCAATATTATAGGACTAAAATAATTTCATTAGTCTATAAAATGATCTATATAAATTTCATTACTTATTGAAATTATATGGTGTCACCACCTATAATGACCCAAGCATTTATTAATGAAAATTCCTCTTGATCTAATTAAATGTTTTATTATGTAAAATGGTTATATAGCATTTGAAATTATTTTGTTTTAGGTTTCATGATTTTAAAATACCATAATGAATTGTGGCCGTTATTAATATAGTTATGAACAATGATAACATGATCAGTATAAATATAGGGCTTTAACAAATCAAATTTACTCAGATAAAGGAAGTTATGGCCTCATCCAGTAGACTTTCTCCATATGAAGCCCATTTTTCAGATCTCAGAAAGGTGGTGGCATCATTGGGATTCACTTTTGGCCTATCCCAATCCGAGCTTCTATATGTTATGCTCGAAAGGAACCACCTACAAGAGAGGGTGATGTTGAGAGAGATTACCACCCGAGCATTATTATCTGAGCCACCTAAAGAGTTGCTCACCATCACGAACACTACCCTTCGGTCTTATGAGGGTGTTATAATGGGTTATGCAACAAGACCATAGCACTATAATTATGTGAATTATTTTTGTATATAATAGTGAATATACATTCATTTTATTATTGTAACTTGGTAAATAGTTTTTAAAGTGAAAATATTATTTTTAGTTAACATTCAACTAGGAAATCTATTTTGATGCATTAAATGATTTTTGAATTAAATAATATTTTAATAAAATAATATTTTTATCAAATTATATTTTATTAAATATAAATTTTCATATAATTTTATGAATGCAATTGTAATTTTTGTTATGGATTGAAAGCCATTTTTGTCAAAAACCCATGAACATTCGATAAATGTCAGTTTTTATTTTAAAAGTAAAAATTCACATATATAGAAAATTATTTATATAAAATAAATATTATTTTTGGATTCAGGATGTCCAAATTATCCAATGGTTATTTTTTCATATTTTTCCGAGACATTCATATTTTTGGGTAAGAAATAAATACGATTTAAATATACAATGTGTTTATGACATCATAATGACCCAATAGTGATGTTATAAAATACTATAAATGATATGTTCTGAAAATATATGTTTTAATATTAAAATAATGTTATTTTAGTGTTTTTTTGATTTATTTTACAAAACTTTAGTGGACACTCCAAGAGTAAAAAACATTTACCCATTTTAAATGAATTTCTATAAGAGAGTGACTCACCACCACATAAGAAACCCTATTATTTTAAGAAGTTCATCTATTGTACGCATAAAATATTGTATTCTACCCCCCTTTGGAAAACCCCATGGGCAAAAACCATGGTCTAGATTATGGTATTGACTAGTTTAATGTCTCACGACAAAACCCTAAATAATAATGAATTCTCTCTCCTTTCCTATATAAACCCACCAAAGAACCCAGTTCCTCTTTACTCAAAGCCTTTAGAGTTTGTCCATCCTCTTCAATACTTTCTCTGGAATCCTCCCAGGGTTCTTCAAGCTCCAAATAAGCCTCTCTAGAGCCTCTACCAAGCTTTTGAGATCCCACTTCCCAGTAAGGGATTTCTTCCTTTCTCATTTTCGTCCAATTTTCTTTATGTTTTTATTCCCCTTTATTTACAATTAAAAATGTAGAGGTATGATTTAGAACCTCCCCCATACATGCCTCTATAGGTTTGGATGATGGGAGACCCCTTTCTCTATCATTAATGCCTCTCATGTACACCCATTAAAACGCCGAAATTCCCTGAGGGATTTCTCTCTCCTCTTTTACATCCAAGTAATTATTTTGTATTATGCATATTAATTACATTATGTCTTTTTGGGACATGTATCTATATGACCCCTATACTTTCCATTTTATGTATATATGATGAGACACCCATTTTCCTCTCATCAACCATTTTCATGCACCTTATGTCATGCCATTATGCTGCCGAAATTACACTGTGTTTTTCTAAGCCAAGATCATTGTGTAGTGAATACCATAGTCCTTACTCTATCAAGGGTATTAACCTTAATGAAAATATATATATTGAATTTTAATTTAATGTATTTCTTCCACATTACTTAATTGTGTAATAACTTATTATGTTTATTGATTCCAGATTATATGATCCATGTGGCACATTTATGCATGAAATGAAATGTTTAAGATGGGTATGCCCTAATAGCATTCCAATGCATTGGAAAAAGTATAGTATAATGATACGTCATGTGAAATGGGTGTTCAATCATTCTAATTCATGTTAAATGAGGTTTTACTACTTCTCTATGTGCTATGTGCCTTGGTTGGTGCTAATTATATGTTATTTGTTGTTGCCACATTTGCATGTTATGATTATCATGCATTATCATGCCTCTAAGTTCATGTTTCTATTGTGATCCATTGATAATCCTATTGACTAACATGTATTGTAATATTTATGTTATTCCTTGTTTAATCCCTTACTGGTCTTTAAAGCTCATTATTTTCATATCCATTTCCTCAGGTTATCCCATGCAATGTTAAGTACGAGGGAATGTAGTGGTCATGTAAAGGTTGTTTTCAATAAAGATGTTGTATTTACTTTTAGTATTGATATTCTCAGGATTTATAATTATTATATTATTCTATCACACATGAAAAATTATATTTTTACCTTGTGTGACTAATCTTCTTGAGGTCAAGAATTGAGAGTAAGGGAGTAATAACAAAAATGAATCATTAATCAAATCATGGATAATCAAAACAATACGTAATTCGATTATGAAATGAATCTAATATCATCTTTCACATGAAACTAGATTGGGGAATTATATAGAATGAAATATAATTCAATGTAAAATAATTGAGTGATGAAAAATAAATCAATTCATATTTCTCTGTAAAATTTATTCTCAATTCATCTAGCATGATAAATAATTTTTGACCAAAGGGTAGTTGTGGATTGAGGTAGAATAAATTAATTTTATTGAAATTAATTACTAATCCTAGACCATCAATATGGATAATTCCATTAGAATTAACCAGGTTTGTATTAATGAAATCACATGAATGAACTCTTGAAATTGATTTTGAACCCTTTTAAATAAATATAATCTTTGTTTAAATATTTAAATTCAATCCAGTTTTCGATTTTTGTGTGCCTCAAGGTGACAACTATTAGTGTCACCAACCCCCTTTTCTTCTATATATACTAAATGTTGTATTTTCACTATACATAAAACATTCATTGTAATTTTAATCATTAATAATCAAAATTTTAATTTGATATTAACTATAAGACTCAATAAAATCCTTATAGTGTACGAAAATCATGGAAACATTTCATGGGGGCTTGGTAAAACGTTGGAAGGGACATTAGACTGCCAAATGACATTTATTTTTTTCTTTTTTTCCCCATTGGTATGTGTTTATAATGTGAAGGATTACTAATCCATGACTCAAGGATCCATGACTCATTCGTAGAGACTGGACTCACCATAACCACTTGATTTCAACCTTTAAGCTAAAAGGAAATTTTTATTATTACATCGTCTAATCAAGGATGATTATAAATGTTTGACAACTAACAATTCACCGAATGCTTAATTATCATAATGAAATTAGAATAGAGCATGCTTTTTTCTATTGTAACACACCATTATGGATTATGTCTTACCATTCATCTGTAGTGATATTCTAAGAAATATTCTCCCATCTATCCAAGAAAAAAATCATGGAAATTAAACCTCACATGATTCAAATGATCTAAAACATGGTATGTTTTAGTGGAATCCATATTTATGGACCACATTAAACCTCTTGAATTTTCTAGAAGTTTTTGAAACCTTCAAAAATAAATTCCTTACTGCAAACTCAATCAGAATTAAAGTGTTTCCATCATATTTAAGATACCTAGACAATGTTTTAAAATAAAATTAAAAGTCAATATACATTACTAAATTAGATGAACTATATAATATATTGAAAGATAAATAATTTCCACCCACAAAAGTGTACACTCTATATTCTCTATATATGACATCAACATCTAATATTCAAAATTATATTTTAGTGTATTGTGAGAGAGATGATAGATTCCTTCAATGATTGTGGTCTGATGGAGAAAAAAGAAGAAGTTGGTGTGGATTTACTAAACATGATTTCCCATAATTTCATCTATAGGAAAAGTGATTGAGGATTACTAAGGAGAGGATTACAAGAAGCTTAAGTGATAACCCACCTCATGCTCAAGTATAATCTCTTTTTACAAAACTAGAAACTTGTTAGTTCTCACAACAATTAACAGCCCAACTAAATCCTATCCTGGAATTATAGTCTTAGGGAATGTGTGGAGGCCCACACTAGTATAAAAGGATTCATGTTGGGGTAGTAGATAACAAACCTTGTGATTGTAGTTATGTGAGTTGAAAACAATAATCCAAACAATAAAAATAACCATAATGTCAACAAAGAACCATTCAAAACAAACAATTATCTAATCAATGGTACAAAAAAAAACTAGTCAATATAAACTATGATTTTAATGACCACCATGATATTTAACTTATCCTTAATCCACCCCACTATTCCAATAATACCCCCTTAAATAATATAATAAATATCACCTAAACGGATCTACCAGAATCAACCCTCACAATCTCATCAGCAAGATCCCCAACTATAGTAAGAAAATATCACAAATTTACTTTATATTATAATTCATAAAATAAATCAATGGATAACCATTACATAACATGAAACAAAAAATTATAAAGAATCCTTCCACAACCTTGAACATCAGGTCATAAAAATTTCTCAATCTCTCATAGATTGAGAATTAGGTTTATATCTTAGTAATAAGAAACAAAAAACTGAGAGGAGGACAATATTTTGGCCTAATGAAGATGACATTAGGTGATGAAATAAATACCAAATAATTATGAGATATAATAGTAGGATATTTCGTCAATGAATTATGTGTCAGTTAATGAAATACTAATATAAAAAATAATGTCAGACATGCATAAAAAATTGAAGATTAATGAATTCATAAACAAGATGTAAAAAAAGAATAATGATCTCAATCATGATCAATGATTTATAAAAATAAAGAGTCATTTGTGGGAACAACACCATAATTAACCACTAATCTATTTACATAGAGTATGCAATAAATAAAGATGGTGGGCCACTATAAGAATTTCTTTGAAATTTTTTATCAACTTCATCTCAACATCCACTTTGAAAAGTAAATTTACTCAATGGTAGTGTATGTTATGTTTTTATAAGAATTTATTTATAATTTGACAAATATATAAGACTTCAGAGTTATCTCCCTTAATAGAAAATGATTCATAGTTGTTTTGTAGAAACTTAAATAAAAAGGAGAGACTTTATAAGTTTTTCCACCCCATGCACCATTAGAGCCTTCAATTTCGAAAAGGAATTATGAAAACTTGGTGAATATTTATAATTAATCCCAATTAGTTCCTTTCATTGATCTGGGATTTATAAAATTAATACTAGAGTAATAGTTTGTAGCTTTCTCATAGTTAAGTTAAATAACACAGTGGAATTCTAAAAGTTGTTTTACTGAAAATTTGAAAATTTATCATCCCCATTTATTTCATTATTCTTGATATAGAGGAATAAGGTGATGTAGCTATAATTATCGGAAAAAAATTTATAGAAATTGTGTAGGAATTAATAGACATAAATCATTGAAGGATTATTTTGGTAACATCCCTTACTAGAGATCCATTTGAAGGGTGCTCTGAGTTGGGTCCACCTCTTGACCTCAAGCACATCTCCCTGAATGGAAAAGGCTACTAACTAGCGTCGTTTTTAACATTTACCTGGCATAGACTATTCCTTCATAAAAAATATGTAGTAAAAAGTAGATGAAAACCTATTTATAGTAATTATAAGAAAAATATATATAAAAAACTAGAAGAAATTAAATAATTACGAAAAAATAATTGAAATGATGGGAAGATGATAAATAAAACCAGATAAAAAATGATGTCATTATATGATTTCTATACTAAAGTATAAGTATGGAATAAAGGAATACAAACAGGAAATCAAGATGTAATAAAAAACACAAAGTAAAAAAACTACATCTAGAGATAAGGCTTAGTCTTATGCCCCTAATATTCATCCTAAGCAGAAAAAATAGTCAAGCATTAGAAGCAACATGCTTCCATTTATCCATACTAATAATCATAATGTCTAATTAGGAATCAAATGGAACCTGAGTAGGGAGTGAGATATAATCTTATCAGTCTGGCACCCATGGTGTCAACACATTTCTATTTTGTGTTGTAAACAAATGTAGTGTGACTATACATGATAAATGAATTAAATTAAATAAAAAATAAGTATTACTTGGTTAGGGGTCTCAACAACACCTGTCCACACCATCTGTGTCTTCCTAAGATAAAAATATGAATAAAGTTTCAATAATAAGAATTTTGTATATATATATATATGTAAGGCTGTAAAAATAGATGGGAGTCAAAAATGGATCATACTCCAAAGCTTGTGCCTTAGCTTGGGTCTAATTTATAGGTGAAAGAAGATTGTTTCAAGGAACAAAAAATTGTCATAATACATAAGGAACACATAGTTTCATTAAATAAAAACTTTCAAACATTTTAATTTTTATTATATTAATGCTCAGTGTTGGAGTCTGAGCTCATCCCAAAGGTATTTCTTCTATACATCCTTCAATTTATCTAATACCACTGAGCATATCCATGTAAATATTTTAAAATTCCATGTATTTTTTAAGGAATGGTTTTATCATGAGTCTATCATGATCATCACACATAATGGTTCAAGTAACACTCAAGGCATGGAGTAGCCACTTTTATAATGGGTTAATCATTAATTATTCCCTAGGGAACCTATATCACTAATTAGTATATTAAAACCCTAATAAAACCCTTTTTTCGAAAAGCCAAACACCTCACATCCCTGACATGTAGTGGGGTAACCAATCATGAACATATTGTCTATGTGTGGGTCGTTAATATGGAACCCACATTGTCTAACCACATTAAGTTTAATAATATTTCAAATATGTAGATATAACATAGTATGAATTTATAGTTTCCACAAAATAATTTAATCAACAATGAGCCAGGTACTTCCTGATCATTCAATTCAAACTATCACAGTCAAAACATTTTATTAGTGGAAGAATAAAATTGAAATTTTCAATATTATAATAGAATTTCATGATATTAATTTTTAACAAGGAAATAATTAGGCATAAACAAACCAAAAAATCCTAAAATTCAAGGGTTATAATTGTGCTAAATTATTTATTTGATCTAAAACTCATCCAAAGAGGGGTTGTGAAACATATGAAATTAATAAATTAATTATTTTAGGATGACAGAATTTTGACCAATAACATATGGACACCCAAAGGAGAATCCAATGATGTTGCAACAAATTAAACAAGATAGTTCATTTCAAATAATGTTGCAATAGTAAAGGAAAGTATTTTAATTAAATTATATTTGGAAAAATTGAAGATCACCGATAGGCACCGACAAGCGGCAAAAAGTTCAATCTAAAAGACAAAACAAAATGATGGGAAAGAGATTCTACTCCTTAACTCGTAATCATAGTTCATCCCACGCTCTGCGAAAACCATTTATTTGACCTAAAATAGAAGGAATTAGATGGTTTAATAAAATCCACCATTTTGGGTAAAAACATTATGTGATAGATTACACGATGGAAAGTATATGGAATCATACAATTACAGGTGCATGAGGTTTGACATATTGATAGCATCATGCCACATAAATCGAGGTGGGAAACATATAAGGGATGAAGGTGCAGTGAGATTCCAAAAGAGGAGGAGGAGGATGCATACCACTTAGTAAAGGGTAATAACCTGCTAAGAGGAGAGGGAGGAGAGTAATAGAGAAAGAATGAAAAAGAAAAGAATAAAAGAAAAAGAGAAAGTGAAAAAGAAATTGGGAAATTAAACAAAAAATGAAAATAAATAAAATGGAATGAAATATAAAAATAATAAAAAATAGAGGGATAAAGAAAAATAATTAATTAAATGGGTCAACCAATTTAAATTAATTTCTCTCATCTCTAACAAAATTTATTCTATTATTTATTTTTATCCCTTTTTCATTTATTTTTATTTTCATAAAATTATATTTTTTCATTTTTAATTCTTTATATTTTTTTAACTCGAACACTGCATTAGGGCAGGATGTAATATTTTATGTTAAACCCATTCAATTATTTAAATAATTTTAATTGCATCCTGTGACTTAAAATTGGGTTTGTAGGTTCATGACCCTAGTCATTTTCAAGATGTCGACAGAAATTTTAAACGCTCCATACCTTTCTTAATGTTGGAACAATACAACCTCATCTCATTAAGACAACTCATCACAGAGTTTCCATTCTAAGGGTAGTAGAATTTTATTTGAGAAAATTTCATGCCACTGCTCATATACATTAGTGTCCTACTCATAGGTCTTGTCCAGAATACATCCATGGTTCCATGACACCCATACTAGAGGAATTGACGATCCTCGGAGAACCATCATGCTACATTTGAAAATAAAGATCAAATGCCACTCAAAGGATGCATCCCCCTCAGGCTTGATATCTTTAGGAATAAATTAATGAGATGGGTCGAGATGATACTTTCAAAGCTGGGATATATGGAAGACATTGTGCATTAAATAGTACTTCAGAGGTAATAGTAATTATTATGCTACTGGTCCAACTCACTCCACTATCTCAAATGATCCTACATATCTCTGTGATAACACCCCTTGCCTTTTGATCCACCTATAACCCAACCTTGTCGAAACACTCAGAAATACTCGATGTCTCATATAAAACTCCAGAGGCCTATGATGACGATCAATATAAGATTTTTGTCTTGACTAAGCTATATTTATATGCTTATAAAT
The DNA here is from genome assembly GCA_963277665.1 of Viscum album. NCBI lineage: Eukaryota > Viridiplantae > Streptophyta > Magnoliopsida > Santalales > Viscaceae > Viscum > Viscum album. The sequence continues at coordinate 110,715,987 of OY728142.1, forward strand.
TAGTTGAACATACTCAGAAGTTTCCAAAATTATATGAGGACCCAATAGAGCTACCTCACCTGCTTCTAGCCAGCTTAAAGATGTACGACATTGTCTACCATATAAGGCCTCCGAAAAAACCATTTGAATTAGTGCCTAAAAGGTGTTATTTTAGATAAATCCAAAAAGAGGAATATGTTTATTTTAAGAACCCCAAATATCATGGATACATTCTCATATAGTATCTTCTACCACTTGTATGGTCTTCTCGCACTACCCATCGGTTTGAGGGTGTTATGCAGTAATCAAGAGTACATGTGAACCGAGGGATTTTTTTAACCCTTTCCAGAACAATGAATTAATGTGGGAATATTTGTCCAATAAAATAGAATGAGATATTCCATGAATTCACACTATCTATTTAATATACAACATTACCAACTCAAAAATATAGAATGTGTCCTAGATAGGTAGGATGTGCAAGACTTTGTTCAATCTATCGACAATCACCCATATTATATTGCTACCTCATGGAGATCTTGGAAAGCTGGTAAGGAAATCCAAGGTGATTTCATTCCATTTTCACATAGGAATGGATAGAGGATGTATATATGCAACATTCCATTGGTGCTCTGCCTTCACCTACTGATAGGTGGAGCATTGAGTGATGAAACCCACTATTGGCTTCTTCATACTTAGCCACCAATACTGACGATGCATGTCTCTGCACATCTGAGAAATTCCTGGAATATCATCCCAAATGGAGGTATGATAATCCTTCATCATTTCTTCTTATATATATCAGAAGGTAACCATACTCAACCACTTTAATGTAAACATTCACTAACATCAACATCAAAACTAGGTGGCAGGTTCTCTCCTAGGATGCTTTCCCTCAAAATGAGTCCCTCCAGGTTTTCTAAGTATTACATATGGTCTCACTCCCAAAGAGATGGTGTCACTATAAGATCTACTAAAACTGATTTTCAATGATTTTATTGAACCTCTTGATGCATCTTAGAAAAATTACATCATATTCCACTCACTAATGGCTGGGTGGAAGGACTTTGTCTGCGTTTTGAGGCTCAAATAATTAGACATGGAATTTCTCTTACTAGGGGTAATGTAATGTTCAATATCAAATGATTTTAGGTATTAAAACATACTATGATGCCTTAAATTCATGTCTCTTTATGTGGAGTTCAATATTTCATGATTTTTCTAAATAACGAACCTATCACTCAAAAAGAAGTGTGTCAAGAAAAAGTAAAGAATTGATAACTAATGATAACTCAAGGTAAGGTGTAGGATAGTTCCTCTCATAATATCTCTGCTAGAAGGATCCATAATCCATGACTCAATCTCCTTACGTCAAAATGACACCCAATCCATTTCCTGAAGCATCGTAGTAAACAATACAGCATCTTCCAAGCTTAGGTGGAATCAAGATGGGTGATGATGTTATTCATCCCTTTAAATCCTGAAAATATTTTTACACAAATTCTCACTAGATAAACTATACACCCTTCTTATTCTGAGCCTTAAGAGGAACAGATAAGAAAGAGAAATCTAGAATGAAATTATTATAATATCCTTAATGCCTAAAGAAACTGCGTATGTCAAAAATATTCATGGGATTATCCGATGAAACTATGGAAATAAATTTTTTTGGGTCAACTATTAGAACAATTATAGATATTATATCACCCAGGAAGAGAACCTTATCAATCCAGAAGTGGAATTTGATGATCATTGCATATATCTTGTGCTCTCTCAGTGTACTCAGCACGATATCAATATGGGTTGCTTGTTCGTGTTTGGAGAGGGAATACACTAATATGTATTCAATAAAAACAACAAAAAAGAATCAATGTACGGGTGAAAACCCAATTCATCAGATCGATGAATACTATTGGCACATTTTTTAGGATGAATGGCATAACCAGAAACTTCTACAAGTCATACCTACTCTGAAATTCCATATGTGGTATGTTAGGTGGTTCCATATGCACTTGGTGTTATCCTGACCTATAATCAATCATGGATAAAATTGTTTCTACTCATAACTTCTCAATGAGGTCATATGTAAGATTCAATACATATCAATTCGATATAATAATATTGTTGATTTGATAACATTCCACACACAATTTGAGGGTAAAAATAACCTTTTTATTGAAAAGAAGTAGTGAACCACATGATGATGTGCAAGGTATGATAAAACCCTCTACCTTGAGGTCTTCAAGAATCATATTGAGTTCAGGTATATCTTTAGGTTTCATCCTATAAGGATGAATAAACAATGGTGCCACACCTAGAATTAGCTCTATAGTAAACTAACTTCCCTAATGGGTTGCATGGAAAAGAAATCGTAATGGACGATTTCCATGAAATAGTCCACAATGGAATGGAATTCCACTAGCTATGTTCCCTGATCGCTCATGAAGAGACTTTATAATTGAGTTTTCACTTATCCTAGTCATGCACCTTTAATTCCATCTTGATATTCATACATATACCATTCTCCATTGTATAGATATGTGTCACCCTTAGGCAGTGTAAAGGACACTAATGATGATAGCAATTCACTTAGTCTTGAGAAGAAGATAGAAAGTTCATACCAAGAATGAGGTGGATTCCAGAAAAATCGAGGATGTAAAAATTACAAAATAAATGGTAACCACCTATCTCAAGAGGGATCTCTTTTTACTGGCGTATAACCTATTTGCTGACCCCAAATAGAGTATCAGGGGATATGACACCTCAAAGGTAGTGAATTGAAAAACCGAGGATTTCAACAATTATAAGAGATATAATGGTGTGTGATGAAATAGTATCAAAAAGGGAAGAAAATAATGTAGATTCTACCAGAATAATATCTCTGACTATAGATGGTCTTATACTCTACAACTCTAGTGTTTCCTGCAATGTGTATATAAGACCTGAACCAAAAATCTGTGATGTTGTCTGACTGGCCAGAGTAAGTCCGCTCTACTAAAGCTGATAGTATGGAAAATGATTTACTCACCACGACTCCACTATTAACTCACCCTATTCATATAGTATAAAAATAACTTCCCACTTTTGTGGAGTCATAGATTCTATAACTTCTTGTGGTGATAGTATAGATCCTATTCCACTATATGCTGATGATAAAGAATGTCAGAAACATTGATGGTGTCCCATATTTCCACAAGATCAACACTCCATTGGGTTACCCATGCACTGAGGTTTTTTATGGCCTATCATTCCACACAAATGACATATGACAGTTATGTTAGTACATGTCATCTAGATTGAATTTTCCCCATGTGTACACTCGAAGCGGTGCTTCCTACTCCCTAATGAACTATCACCATGTCACAAAACTGAACTACCATAGCTCATGGGGTTAGGTCCCTTGACATTTGGTTTCGAAATTAAGGCCAGATTCATGAAATCTATAATAGTATTCAAACAAAATACATTCACCTATGGTTGGATGAAATATTTGATCCCTTCCTCAATGCATCTCTAGTTGTTTGTCCATCACTGATCATAGATGGAGAAATTTTAAGAAACTCTATGAAATTTTTATACGACTCTAACACTATCATAGTTCCTTTATGATTATGTATGAATTACTTATCCTGATCATCTACTAAATTCTTTGGAACTATGTAATTGTAGAAATCTATTTGTAAGTCTTCCTAAACCATGTATTTGTCTACTCCTACAGAGAAATATACTCCCACCAATGCTTTGTAGAGTCTAGAATCATGTAGGATGCATGTTTGACCCTCTACATTGAAAGTGTCTCTAGATGGTCGAAGATTTACTTCATGTATTGTATCGATGAATCTACATCATGTGGACCTACACTCCTTAATAATCTAGGATGATGCTACTATAGAAAGTCATTTTTTAGATCATCCATAAATGGGGATAATCCGAGAACGTTTTGAAATGACTACATAAACCCGGGGAAACTATCCCTGAATTGAGAATCAAGGTATATCAGAGGATCTTAGGAGGATATACCATAGGTAAAAATACAGGAGGCACTACAAGAAGAACTTCTAGTGGTTTAGGACCCACCATATTAGGAATATTCTCCTCAGCACTATACTGAGGATTGGAACTATGACATCGGAATGACATTGGTCTACAATATCCAAATACACACCTTTAGATAGAATTTCATAGAAGATGAGGAAGGTTGGTAAAGGTGCAATTAAGATATTTCATACATAGCCTACCTCTGAGAAATATAAAAAATACATCTTTCTCTGAGAGATGGATCTAGATAAGTAAGAGAAAACACAAAAGGATCACTAAAACGAGTACTACCACCTATTTCCTAAGTAAATTCAAGTTAACATCTAACAAACTATCAGAACATTATAATTAAGGACCTAGAAGTTTAAAATTTCACAACTATTAATAACAGTACGCAGAAGAAAATTGGATGATGCACGATGAATGTATATATAGAATGGAAATATTCATGTCATTTCAATCCCTATTGTGGATAATATGATATAGGAAAATGAATTACACTTATGTCATTAGGAAGCAATGGTAAAAAACATTATCCCAATAATACATTCATCAATAACAATAAAAAACAATTATGTCACCCAATAGTGAAATTATACTAACAATAATTGGAAAATTCAATAACAACGATCCCAACCCAGGAATGGTTTCCCCTATAAAAGGGATAGGTATCTCCAAGCACATGGAACATTACCAATTCATATGTTCTAGTCTTATAACTACCCTAAACAATAATTCAAAAGGGAAAAAAACCACCTATGATACCACTTTTTAACGTCTTGGACTTGGGAGCCACTAGAAGGATTGTCTAAGCCAGGTTGGCTACATGACCTCAAACACATATCCTTGAATCATATAGGCTACTGACTAGAAGCAATGTCGTTTTTAACATATCTGTGGGGGAGACTATACCCTCATTGGTAATAGGTAATAAATATTAGAATAGTGATTTATAACATGTAGAGGAATCATATTAATAAACAAACTGTAGAAGAAGAGATTAAATAATACCAACTGAATAAATTTAAGATGTAGATGTTGATAAATCAAACCAAATACATAATGATTTCATGCTATGATGTATTTAATATAGTAAAAGTATGGAATGTAAGAATAAAAGAATGATATCAAGATAATGAAAATGACAGAAATTGAAACTACTATATCTTGTGAAATGACTCGATCCACTGTCCTAAATCTCCATCCCCAGAAGAATGAAACACTCAAGCATCAGAAGCATCACACATCCCTTTATCAGTACTTACGAGAATAAAGTCTACATTAGTAGAAAATGGAACCCGATCATGGTGAGATATATAATCTTAGTAGGTCAGCATCCATGATCTATAGACCTTTTTACCAAATGCATTGGAGGGAGATATAGGTCCCACCCATCTCATAATGAAACCATTCTTATGTGTGCCACAAAATCATAAATCATACATCATTGCATAACCCATGTAATAAAAATGGGAATCTTAAACATCATGACATCATAAAACAATTCATATAAGATAAAGGAATTCATAAAAATATTTCCATCACAACATAATAAAATACATGTAATAATAGGTATAGAAACATATCCCTATATTATCTTAGATGGGAAATAATTTTGAGAAAACTCTTGAACTCCATTCTTGAGGAAAATATCCTTTCTACTTCAAAAACACTTTTCCTTTCATAACATGTCATACATTTATAAACTAAAAGAATTTGATTAAAAATAAACTTGAAAACTTGTAAAGGAAGCTTCTTGGAAATAATTTTCTAAAAATCCATTCATCTCGTATAAGTTAAAAAACATTCTTCTCGTACTTTAGTCGGAAAAGTTAAAAAGTTCCTCGTACGGAAAACAACAAAAGATTCCTTTCATATCTTTTACTAAAAACTCATAGAAGGGTAAAATTGGTTTTAAACCATTGTAGGTGGATGGAAACAATTTTACATATTGAGGAAACATGGATGTGGATGATAAAATACACCCCAGTAAATACCAAAGTATAAAAAATATCGGATAAAATGAAATTGTGATATTTTCCCTTACCTTAGGCCCAATTTTCTTCATAAGTGTCCGAACCTCTTGTATAATGATTTAAATAATGTTATTGACTTATTCCAGAATCATATTTATTTTTATGATATCAAATATGGTCATATTCTTAGATTATTATTAGTAATATTTCATTGCTACTTGTTATTCGGGTGTTTATTACTTTTTTGATCTTATGCGTGGTTTGTCGAATAAATTCTTATTTTTATTTTTAGGTTATAGATACCTCATTTCCAGAATGGTATTAGTGTAATATATATCATATTCATTCATTCAATTCATTTATATAGTCATTATGAAATGAAAATCATGTAGAACGAGTCGCATCACATCGTGGAGACGGTATTCCGTACGTACGCACGAGTGATGATATCGTTCCTATGATCGTGGAATTGTATTGGAGTGTATGTATAATATTTCAGAATCAGTATCACTTTATAATAGTCATATATAGTCATTATTTACACCATTATACCCATCCAAGTAAGGTGGTGGTGGAAAATAGATTACACCACGGCGTGGAGACAGTATTCCGTACGTACGCACGCCCGGTGATTTCATTTTCCGTAGGATGGATATATGGTGAAATAGGGTTGTTTCCTACATATAATAACATATCAGTATATGAGTGATACTGATGTTATTACTTCATAATGAAACAACTAAAGAAGAAAAAGTTGAAGAATAAATAAAGATGAAAGAATCGGTAACAGACATTACCTCTTCTTTGAAGTGCTTCTTTGAGACCTCATTTTAGGGAACTAAAATAGGTCTTTGAAGAAGACCAGAACCTCTAGGATGTTTCTAGGGAAGTTTAGAGAAGCAATTGGCAGGGGTTGGCCAAGATTGAAGGCTCAAAGTGGTGTGAGGAAGAGGGAGAGGAGGTGCCCTTTTATAAGGGAGGAGAGGGGCACCTTTGGAATAACTAAAAATATTATTTTATTATAAAGTAAAATTCGGTTTTTAATAGCTCCAAATTGATATATTTAGAAGATAAGGTGGGTATGGGTCAAAATACTCACATCAAATAGAATTTAGACAAGTTTAGGTATCAATTTTATCCTTATCATTTAGATTTAACTTTAAGTTAGATAATTTAACTTTTACCGTGTCTTCTTGTTTTCTTACACTATAAGGTTAATTAAATTACCATATCAAGCCAAACGAACACCAAGTTGTTTATTATTAATATATATATATAATTTTATCTAAGTAATTTGGCCGAAACTTATATTTTTAGGAAGAAAATTACAATTAGTAATATCATATTTGTTTTAAAAACTATTTCATGTCAATTTTGACACTATTTAGTAATTGATTTTTTTTAAAATCATAACAGAATGATTAGTTCGAACCAAGTTTCTTAAATCAACACTAGCATGTCATATTAACCTAGAAAATTAGTGTAATTAATAAAAAGTCTCAAATTACATTTATTTCTGTATTTATATCATCAATTATGTCAATATTTCATTAATAAGATAATTACTACATCATCATTGTGTCATAAATAAATTAAATTATTTAATGTCTAAAAATTACAAATAAAATACCATTATGTAGGAAATCTTTTTATCTTTCTAATTAATATTTATAGTAGAATTTATCTTATGTATAACCCCATATTAAAAATGATTTACTTATTAAACTTTGATTTTAACTATTTTAACCCTTCTTTTAATAAATTAATAATAAATGTTCTAATCTAATACATGTGGGCCTAAATGGTCATATTTTATTCCTAAGGTTGTTTTTGGTCGAATTACACTTTTCTAATAGAATTAGGACATGTGTTAGTGTAATAATAATATCATTTTTACCCTTAATTACCCTATTTACTTTTAACCGTGGTAAATAAAAGTAAAAAGTTACTATTCACCAAAAAAATTTCCATCTCATTAAACCACATTTTAGTCCTTGATATTAACCGTGACTCTCGGATTTTCGAAATTCCACTCACAGAAGTGGTAAAATTAAGTTTTATGAAAAATTCAGTTTTTTTAACTACCACTTAGTGGTTTCACTATTCATCAAAAATTGAAAGTTTTCAGAAAAATACCAAAATTTCACCCTAGTCTAATTTCAATATTCCGAATCCAAAAATGAAGTCCATTTTGAAAAATAAAAATTATAAAATTTCAAAAAGTGGTTATTACTATTCATGACGACTAGTTTTAATAATATTTTAATAGCATATCGTTGTTTAGTGAAACTCTATATTGCTTATGGCGCAAGCTATCGCGGAAGGCCACGGTTGTGTGTAAAGCAAGCCAAGCTAGTGTTGTGTGTAGTAAAAGATTCCTTTGATGATTTATATAACATAAAAACAAAATATTTCTCATAAACTTCTCGGGCATTACATTCTACCCCCCTTAAAATGAATTTCACCCTCGAAATTCGTCACTTTGTCACAAACAGATGAGGATACCTATCCCTCATCATATCCTAAAGCTCCCATGTAGCTTCTTCTAATTAGTGGTTCCTCCATAAATCATTCACCAATCGAGTGGTCTTACTTCGTAGGACTTTTCGCTATGATCCAGAATCTCTATCGGCTGTCCTTCATAAGAAAGATCTTTCTCCAGCGGTACAACTTCTGAGCTATGTACATGTGAAGGATCAGGTATGTACTTTCTAAGGAGAGATACATGGAACACATCGTGAACTTGAGAGAGATTCGGTGGAAGCGCCAATCGGTAAGCTACCTTCCCAACAGGATCCAGTATTTCGAAAGGACAGATATATCTAGGGCTCAACTTCCCATTCTTTCCAAATCTCATGAACCTCTTCCAGGGAGATATTCGTAAGAACACTTTATCACCCAATTCAAACTCTAGGTCCTTTCTTCAGTTTTCGGCATAACTCTTCTGTCGACTCTGAGCTGCTCTTATGTGTTGTTGACTAGATCTGACATTTTCTGCCATTTCATCAATGAGATCAGGTCCTAATAGCTTTCTTTCCCCAACTTCATCCCAGCATGTTGGAGTCCTGCATTTCTTTCCATAGAGAGATTCATAAGGAGCCATCTGAATACTGGAGTGAAAGCTATTATTATATTAAAATTCCACCAATGGTAGGTGTTGATCGCAACCACCTTTGAAATCCATAGAGTAAGCTCTCAACAAATCTTCTAGGGTTTGAATTGTTCTCTCAGACTGACCGTCTGTCTGAGGATGATAATCAGTGATGAAACTCAACTCTGTATCTAGAGTATGCTGAAGACTTCGCCAGAACATCGAGGTAAATCTCGGATCCCGATCAGATATAATAGAAAGTTGTACTCCATGCAATATTACCACTTCCTTTACATATATCCTGGCAAGCTGATCCAGAGAGAAATCCTCTCTAATAGCAATGAAGTGTGCAGACTTGGTAAGACAATCAACTATGACCCAGATTGCATTATTGCCTTTGGATGTTTTAGGAAGTCCCGTGACAATGTCCATAGTGATTTTTTCCCATTTCCATTCGGGTATGGGTTATGGTTGTAACATCACCTTAGACTTCTGTCTCTCAGCTTTAACTTACTGACAAACCAAGCATCGAGTGACATATTCAGCAACATCTCTTTTCATGCCATCCCACCAAAAGTACTCTTTCAGGTACCTATACATCTTCATGCTTCCCGGATGAATAGAGAATGAAGAACTATGAGCCTCATCCAGCAGCTCCTTCTTTAATTCCGGGATGGGAGGAACACAAACCCGATTCCTGAACTTTATTATCCCATCACAATCAAGGTTGAATTCAGGAACATTTCTCACCTTCTTTTGTAACTCGACATCTTCATTCTATGCCTCTTTAATCTTCACATGTATATATGGTTGAACATTCATTTGAGGAAGATACAATTTTCCCCCTTCCATTATAATTCCAAGATCCAACCTTTGTAAATCCATATTGGATCTTTTGTGATCCTCATCATGGATAAACTGGCATGGTCTTGTCGACTTAATGCATCTACCACATTGTTTGCTTTCCCAGGGTGGTAATGGATTGAGCAGTAATAATCCTTAATCAGCTCCAACCATCTTCTTTGACGCATATTCAGCTCCTTTTGTGTGGAAATATACTTTAAAATTTTATGATCAGTATAAATATCACACCTTTCACCATAAAGATAATGCCTCCAAATCTTTAATGCAAAGATTACCGCAGCTAACTCCAAATCATGTGTCAGGTAATTTTGCTCATGGATTTTCAACTGTCATGAGGCATAATCTATCACCATATCATTTTGCATAAGAACACACCCCAATCCCTTCTTGGATGCATCACTATAGATCCCAAACCTTTCTCCACTACAAGGCAGTGTGAGCACAGGTGCACTGGATAACCTTCATTTCAACTCCTTGAAATTTTCTTCACATTCCTCAGTCCAAACAAACTTAACTCCTTTCTGAGTCAACTTGGTGAGTGGATTAGATAATCGTGAAAAATCATTCACAAAACGTCAATAATATCCAGCCAATCCAAGAAAACTTCGGATCTCGGTTACTATTGTTGGTCTCGACCATCTTTCAATAACCTCTGTTTTTGCTGGATCCACAAATATCCCCTCTTTTGAGATTATGTTACCCAAAAATGAAACTTTTTGAAGCCAAAATTCACACTTGGTAAATTTTGCATAAAGCTTCTCCTTTCTCAGGGTCTTCAATATAATTCTCAAGTGAACTTCATGTTCTTCCTTGCTCTTCGAATAGACAAGAATATCGTCTATAAAGACTACCAGAAATTGATCAAGATAGTCTCTAAAGACTCTATTCATCAGATCCATGAAGATAGTAGGGGCATTAGTAAGACCAAATGACATCACTATAAATTCATAGTGTCCATACCATGTACAGAAAGCCGTCTTTGGTATATCCTCCCTTTTGACCCTTAATTGGTGATACCCTGAACGAAGATCAATCTAAGAAAAGTACTGAGCTCCTCTTAGTTGGTCAAATAGGTCATCAATGCGTGGGAGAGGATATTTGTTCTTGATAGTGATCGTGTTAAGTTCTCGATAAACAATGCAGAGTATCATTGATCCATCGTTCTTATTAACAAACAGAACAGGTGCTCCCCAAGGTGACGCACTAGGGCGTATGAACCCCTTATCAAGATTCTCTTGGAGTTGCTTCTTCAATTCCAGCAACTCAATTGGGGCCATTCTATAAGGTGTCTTTGAAATAGGCAAATCACCCGGTACGAGTTGTATTGAAAACTCAACTTCACGATTTGGTGGAAGACCCGGTAATTCCTCCAGAAAGACATCATCAAACTCTTGTACAATGGGCATATTCTTAATCATGAGTTTATCACCAACCATTTGTGATAAATAACCTTCATTTAGTGAAATCAATACCCATAAAATGGAAGAAATTTCCACTGGAAGGTTATGTTCATCCTTGCATCGATAGACGATCATAGATTGATCTGGAATATGAAATGTGACTTCCCTTCTTTGGAAATTGATATGAGCTCCATATAAAGAAATCCAATCCATGCCAAGAATCATATTAAATTCTACTATAGGAAGGATCACAAGATTTGCAGGAAGCACTTTCCCACAAACTTCGATCGGAGAATAATTATAAACTTTTGATGCGACTGTTGTGCCATTAGGTGTTGTCACAACTAACTCAACATCTTATTGTTGAGGTAATATGGTGATACCATTAGAAAATTATTCAGAAATAAAAGAGTGGGTGGATCCAGAATCAAATAAAACATTTTCTACTTTAGAGTGGATGATAAGTGTACCTTTCACCACATCGTTATCTTACTCCACATCGCTGATAGAAATTGCATGTGAGTTTCCTTTGTCTTTAGCCTTAAGAGTTTGCTGACATCGACCATCATCATCAATCCTTGGATTAGGGAATTTATTGGCATAATGTCCCATCTCCTTGCACTTGAACCATTTAAGTGTAGTAGGTTCATTCTGTGTATCCCTTCCTTTGTTTGCATCATTAGACATCTTCTTCCCATCATCGCGACATTCAAATTCCCGATGACCTTCCTTTCCACATTTGAAACATTTACTTGTCCCTTTAAGACAACTCCCTCCATGTTTCATTCCACACTTTGAGCATAAGGGAAAGCTCATCTTATTTTCAGTGTGCTCTTTAGATTTTCCTTTGAATTCCTTTTTCCTCTTCTTATCAAACCCATATGACTGATGGGTTACTCCAATATCCATATCAACTTTGAGAGCACATCGAATGATTTCCTCGTAGCTATTGAAGTCCCTTATGGCTAAGGCGCTTCGAAGACTTGGTTTTAAGCCACTAAAGAATCGATCGATCTTACTCTCAGGTTGGATAATAATACCAGAAGCGTATCTTGCAAGTCTTGTAAAATTTTCTTCATAGTTACTAACAGATTCATCATCCTTTTGCTTAAGTTCAAGAAACTCTTTCTCCGTCTTTGTTCGGAGAATACGAGGGAAGTACTTATTGAAAAATAAGTTCTTGAACTCATCCCATTCCAAGGACTCAATTTCATCCCTTCGCCTCGTATTCTTAACAATATTCCACCATTGATCAGCATCACCTTTCAAACGATACACTGCTAAGATGACTTTATCATGCTCAGAACATTGAAGAACTGAAAATATCTTTTCAGTAGTACTAATCCATTGTTCAACAACTAATGGATCAGTAGACCCGCTGAATGAAGGTGGGCGCTGTCTCATGAAGGATTCAACAGAATGTTTCTCCTTCCTTTGCTCGTTTGGAAGTCATGCATGATTCATATCTTGAGAATGTTTTGTGAGCATGGCTAAAAGATTTTTCATTCCAGCTCCCATAACATTTGGTTTCTCAGGGGGACAATCATTGCATTTCCCGTCGCATTCCGCATTAACATGACTCCTTCAGGTTCCAGCCATTGACTAAAACCAAGAAGAATAGTGTGAGAAACACTAATTATAATAGGAAAACCACATAATCAAGAATAAAATTTCACACTTAAGGTCTTATCCTAGGTTATTCATGGCCATTTATAAAACACTAAGATTGTGTTCTATGCTTAGACTTATCCTTAGGATTTTTACTAAGGCTTTGACATCCTAGTTTCCAAAGGTTGACTATACCTTTCCTCTGATACCAACTATAACGACCCATAATTTACAAACATTTCTAATACTTCAAAATTGTTGCACACTTATTACAACATATAACAAAACCAGGAAAGGACCGTATAAGTATAGAGTCTTTAGAAAATGGGAAATATAAACAACTGGTTCATAAAGCATCAACTTTGCCTTCCACTTATTTCATCATATCTAGAGTCCCTTTTTGGCATATGCTTCTTAATAACCGTCTTCCTGACCTGGGGAAATAAAACATACAAAAGGGTGAGCTCAAATGCTCAGTATGTGTAAACAAAAGAAATATCAATCACATCATATACTTAAGAACATAACTTTTGGAAATCTTAACCTGCAAAAGAGATCGTAATTTCATAACATGGGATAAATCATAGTAGTGAAATGTAATCCCAATAATCATAACTTAAAACATGAAACATTGTGGCATACACACATAATCATATATAATCATTTCCTATTAGTCAAAACTCATTGCCAAGACTATCTTAGTGGACAAAGTCCATTTCTGAGTTCACTCCTCGTTTCAGTCCTGTTTCACTGAACCGGTATAACCTACCATTCCAGCCATGTCTATCTCATGAGGTATAAAATCTTTAACAAATGCATTGGAGGGAGATATAGGTCCCACCCATCTCATAATGAAGCCATTCTAATGTGTGCCACAAAATCGTAAATCATACATCATTGCATAACCCATGTAATAAAAATGGGAATCTTAAACATCATGACAACATAAAACAATTCATATAAGATAAATGAATTCATAAAAATATTTCCATCACAACATAATCAAATCCATGTAATAATAGGGATAGAAACATAACCCTATAATATCTTAGATGGGAAATAATTTTGATAAAACTCTTGAACTCCATTCTTGAGGAAAATATCCTTTCTACTTCAAAAACACTTTTCCTTTCTTAACATGTAATACAATTATAAACTAAAAGAAGTTGATTAAAAATAAAATTGAAAACTTTTAAAGGAATATTCTTGTAAATAATGTTTTAAAATTCCATTCATGCCATATAAGTGAAAAAAAATTCTCCTCGTACTTTTTCTGGAAAAGTCAAAAAGTTCATCGTACGGAAAACGACAAAAGATTCCTTTCATATCTTTTACTAAAAACTCACCGAAGGGTAAAATTGGTTTTAAAAAATTGTAGGTGGATGGAAACAATATTACATATTGAGTGAACATGGATGTGGATGATAAAATACACCCTAGTAAATACCAAAGTATAAACAATCTCAGATAAAATGAAATTGTGATATTTTCCCTTACCTTATGCCCAATTTGCTTCGTAAGTATTCGAACCTCCTGTATAATGATTTAAATAATGTTATTGACTTATTACAGAATAATATTTATTTTTATGATATCATATATGGTCATATTCGTAGCTTATTATTTGTAATATTTCATTGCTACTTGTTATTCGGGTGTTTATTACTTTTTTGTTCTTATGCGTGTTTTGTCGAATAAATTCTTATTTTTCTTTTTAGGTTATAGATACCTCATTTCCATATTATTATTAGTGTAATATATATCATATTCATTCATTCAATTCATTTATTTAATCATTATGAAATGAAGATCAGGTAGAACGAGTCGCATCACATCGAGGAGACGGTATTCCGTACGTACGCACGAGTGATGATATCGTCCCTATGATCGTGGACTTGTATTGGAGTGTATGTATAATATTTAAGAATCAGTATCACTTTATAATAGTCATATATAGTCATTATTTACACCATTATACCCATCCAAGTAAGGTGGTGGTGGAAAATAGATTACACCACGGCATGGAGACGGTATTCCGTACGTACGCACGCGCAGTGATTTCATTTTCCATAGGATGGATAGATGGTGAAATAGGGTTGTTTCATACTTCTAATAACATATCAGTATATCAGTGATACTAATGTTATTACTTCATAATGAAACAACTAAGGAATAAAAAGTGGAAGAAGAAATAAAGATGAAAGAATCGGTAACGGACATTACCTCTTCTTTGAAGTGCTTCTTTGAGACCTCCTTTTAGGGAACTAAAATAGGTCTTTGAAGAAGACCAGAACCTCTAGGATGTTTCTAGGGAAGTGGAGAGAAGAAATTTACAGGGGTGGACGAGCTTGAAGGCTCAAAGTGGTGTGAGGAAGAGGGGGAGGAGGTGCCCTTTTATAAGGGAGGAGTGGGGCACCTTTGGAATAACTAAAAATATTGTTTTATTATAAAGTCAAATTCGGTTTTTAATAGCTCCAAATTGATATATTTCGAAGATAAGGTGGGTAGGGGTTTAAATACTCTCATCAAATATAATTTATACAAGTGTAGGTATCAATTTTAACCTTATCATTTAGATTTAACTTTAAGTTAGATAATTTAACTTTTACCGTGTCTTCTTGTTTTCTTACACTATAAGGTTAATAAAATTACCATATCAAGACAAAAGAACCCCAATTTGTTTATTATTAATATATATAACCTTATCTAAGTCATTTTTCCTAACCTTAGATTTTTAGTAATAAAATAAAAATTAGTAATATAAGATTTGTTTTAAAAACTATTTTATGTCAATTTTCACACTATTTAGTAATTGATTTTTGTGAACATCATCACAGAATTATTAGTTCGAACCAAGTTACTTAAATCAATAATAACATGTCATATTAACCTATAAAATTAGTGTAATTCATTAAAAGTCTCAAATTACATTTATTTGGGTATTTATATCATCAATTATGTCAATATTTCATTAGTAAGATAATTATTGCGTCATCATTGTGTCATAAATAAATTAAATTATTTAATGTATAAAATTACAAATAAAATACCATTATGTAGGAAATATTTTTATCTTTATAATGAATATTTATAGTAGAATTTATCTTATGTATAACCCCATATTAAAAATGATTTACTTATTAAACATTGATTTTAACTATTTTAACCCTTCTTTAAATAAATTAATAATAAATGTCCTAATCTAATCCAAGTGGGCCTAAATGGTCATATTTTATTCCTAGGGTTGTTTTTGGTCGAATTAAACTTGTAAAATAGAATTAGGACATGTGTTAGGTTAATAATAATATCATTTTTACCCTTAATTTCCCTATTTACATTTAACCGTGGTAAAGAAAAGTAAAAAGTTACTATTTACCAAGAATTATTTCCATCTCATTGAACCACATTTTAGTCCTTGAAATTAACCGTGTCTCTCGGATTTTCAAAATTCCACTCAAAGACGTGGAAAAATTATGTTTTATGAAAAATTCAGTTTTTTTAACTACCACTTAGTGGTTTCACTATCCATCAAAAATTGAAAGTTTTCAGAAAAATACCAAAATTTCACCCTAGTATAATTTCGATATTCTGAATCCAAAAATGAAGTCCATTATGAAAAATAAAAATTATAAAATTTCAAAAAGTGGTTATTACTATTCATAACGGCTAGTTTTAATAATATTTTAATAGCATATCATTGTTTAGTGAAACTCGGTATTGCATACGGCGCAAGCTATCGAGGAAGGTCGTGGTTGCGTGTAAAGCAAGCCAATCCAGTGTTGTGTGTAGTAAAAGATTCCTTTGATGATTTATATAACATAAAAACAAAATATTTCTCATAAAAGTCTCAGGCGTTACATTCCCTTTTATAATTGAGGTGAGAGGAGCTTTTGGAATCTCCAAAACCCATAATTTAAAATAAATTAAACCTCAATAAAAATACCTCCAAAATGAAATTTATATGAATATAAGAATATATTGGGTTGTGATATCATGAAATAATATATTTTACAAATGTTTTAATCTATTTATTAACCTAATCATTTTCATTAACCTTTAAATAGCATATTTAGATTTTAACATAGGTAACAATTTTTTCAATATTATGAGGTTGTAATTTTTCCTTTTATGATTTTAATTAAATCACAAATAGAAAATTTATAAATTTTTTGAACATATATTTTTTCTATTTTTAAATTATTTTCTGATTTTTAAATTATTTAATTATTTTTATCTTTGTTAAAATAAATTTTTTGTAAATTTTTACACTATTCATTATTTGGACTTTTAAAAATATCAATATAACAAGTTAACAGAAAAAAAATAATTTATTATATCCGTAAGTGGTCATGGTGTAATATAAAGTTAATTTATCACATTAATTATACAAAGTTATATTTATTTAAATATTTTTAATTAAATTTATATGATATTTAAATATATAAAATAATTATTAAATAAACGTTGTGTAATTATTTAATATATTTATTTATTAACTAAATATAGAAAATAAAATAACATGATGAAGATAAATATTCTATATTATAGAATAATCTTCTTAGTCAGATATATCTTTTGGGTAACCTTATATTAAAAAGGTTAAATTATTTAAAACATTAATATGGCATCATTAAATATTTTATATCTATGATTTTATAAATATCATAATCATAACTGAGTGACCCAAAAAGTCAAAAAATAATTTGATATCCAAAATATATGTTTATTAGGTTGAAAATATGTAGTTTAATTTGTTCATAACATAACTTTGTCCGCATGTGTACACATTTGAGATACCAAATACTAAGAAAGTTATGTTTTGTGTCTATCATTAATTTAAATATGATAGTAGTCATTTTTATGAAAAAGTTTCAATTAAACTACTTAATTTCGATAATTATGTTTTTATGGTCAAATATTATTCATCTATTAGTTTTTTTTCATTTTTAGGGTCATTTTTTAGTCTTTATAATTTTATTTTTAACCTAAATTATTAAATTTTCCCATTACCGTGGTAAAAAATTTAAGAAGGTTAATATTAATATTGGAGGAAAATAATAGAAAACTATTCAATGAATTTGATCCTTATGATTCAAAATTTACAATCCATTATTACACATAAAAAACATAAAATTATTAGATTTTAATTTTAAATATTACTTCTGAAATGACATGAAAAATAGTTTTTCAATAAAATGCCCATTGAAATCATAAAATGTTATTATAATAAATTCTAGTATAAAATTATTTACAAAACACTAATTTTATTATTTTAATTAAAAATTTAATGAGTAAAATTAAAAACTAATCCAAAAAAATAATTTTTTCCAATTAATGATTTAAAAGAAAAATGTAGTTTTCCACAGAAATAAATATTTTCACTATTCTATAAATGTTTTAAAAAAATATAAATTAAAGTTCATTTTGAAATGAATGATTTAATAAATTATATAAAAAATGTCATATACATTTTCTATAATTTATAAAAATAAATGAATATTATCTCACTCATAAATAAAACACATTTTTAATGAATATGGTCATTTTACTAAAAATTATGTGATCATTATTTAAGTAATTAATATATTCATATTGAGTTATATTTACTTCCTAAATAATTTATCAATATTTATTAATGAAAAACTAAAAGATAAGTTATAATGTATATTTAAAAATAATAACATCTCATTTTTTTGTTTAAACTAAAGTTTTCTTGAAACAGAAGTTGTTGATGATTTAAAATTATTTGGGGAGAAATATTTCATAAAAATATCCAGGTGTTACATTATACCACCCTTAAAATTAATTTCACATTCAAAATTAATCACATGGGTACAAAAATATGAGGACACCTCTACCACGTCACATACTCAAGTTCCCACGCAGCTTAAATTAATTTTGTTCCTCCATAAAACATTAACCAAGCAGGTGGTCTTGTTTCATAGAACATTCTCTCTACAATACAGTATCTCCATCGGTTGTTATTCATAAAAATGATCTTGCTATTGTGGTATGACTTATGAGTTTAGTACCTGTTACTTATTAGGTATTTACACTATTATAAGAGATACCTAAAACAAATCATTATCTTTAGAGAGATATAGTGGTAGAGCCAATCTATAAGATACCTTACCAACACAATCCATAATTTCAAAAGGATCAAAATATCAAGGGATTATATTTCCATTCTTTCTAAATATTTTCAATCTATTCCACAAATATATTTGTTGAAATACCTTGTCTCCCACTTCAAAATATTTTCCTTTCCATCAATTATGAACACAAATTTTTTTTCAACATGGAGCATCTCTCAAGTGCTATTGAATAAATATAACGTTCTATACAGTATCCTCAACTTGATCAGGTACCTATAGATTTATTCCCCAAAAATATTCTTTATTGATATATTTCTACAATTCTTATCATAGTGTAATTCTAAAGGGTCTGTTTTAATATTTAATTGAATGAAATTGTTGTAGGTAAACTCTACCAAAGTTATGTGTTGATCCCAAACACCATTTAAATCCATTGAGAAAGATCTCATCGTGCCTTCTAGAGTTTTATTTTTCTTCTAAAACTGAACATCTATCTAAGTAAGATAATCCAAATTGAAACATAACTTTGTATCCATATCCCGCTAATGTATTCTTCAAAACATCATGGTAAACAACATATCTCAATCCGATTTTAATGGAAAGAGGTACTAAATGAAATATTACCACTGCATTAATATAAATTCTTGTAAACTGATCTAAAGAGATGTCTTCTATGATACCAATGAAGTGTTATAACTTCATATGGTAGTCATCTGTAACCCATATAACTTTATGTCCCTTATATGTTATGGGATGTGTGACGAAAAAGTCTATGGTGATGTTTTCCCTTTTTCAATTCTAGTATGTGTAATGTCTGTAACCTCAGATTATAATTTTGTCTCATAGCCATAACTTAATAAAAAACTAAGAACTGAGAAATATATTCAGCAATATATTTCTCTATGCCATCCCACAAAAAATACACATTCACATCTCTGTACATCATAGTGCTTATATAATTAATTGATAATGAAGAACAATGCGACTCTTCCAACATCTCATTTTTTAAAACTCGTATGTGATGTACAAAAATAGGGTTCCAAAACCTTATAATTTCATTATAGTAAATTTTGAACTTAAGATCATTTCTCACATCGTTTTTTAGTTCCACATCTTCCTTATATTCCTCCTTAATCTTTACATACATAGATAGTTGAACATTAATTTGTTCTAAATAACATTTCTCTCGTTTCATTATGTTTTTAATATTCAAAATTTGTTAGTCCATAAATTTTGGATCTTTTGTGATCCTCATAACATATAATATGGCATCGTATGTTCATATAAAAGCATATTATACATTGTTTTCTATACCAGGGTGGTAATTTATTGTGTTGTGGTAATATTTAATCAACTCCAACAATTTCCTTTGGCGCATATTCATATCCTATTGTGTAAAATTATACTTTAAAATTTAATGATCAATATATATATCATACCTATCTCCATAAAGATAATTCCTCTATATCATTATTTAAAAAAATATCGCCGCTAACCCCAAATTTAGAGTTGGGTTATTTTACCCATGGAATATCAATTTTTGTGAGGCATAATCTATCACCATATAAATTTTCATGAGAAAAAATCAAAACCCATTCTTGAATTCATCACTATAAATCAAAAACCTATTTCTACTATAGGTTAGTGTGAAAATTTTTTCACTAACTGACTATATTTTTAGCTCTTTGAAATTATCATCACATTATTCTGTTCATATGAACTGAACTTCTTTTTGAGTCAACTTGGTGAGTAGATTATAAAATCATGAAAAATATTTTTACAAACATTGATAATATTTTTACAAACTAGTAAATATTTAGAAATCAGTTACCATTATTTGTCTTGGATAACATTCAAAAACTTCTATCATTTATGAAACTATAAATATCCTATCTCTTGATATTATTTAACTGGAAAATGAAACTTTTTGATGCCAAAATTCACACATGGTATGTTTTTCAAAAATATTCTACTTTATTAGGGTATTTATACAATCCTAAAATTTTATTCACGTTATTCTATCCAACTTTTATAAAAAATAATAACAACTATAAGGACTTCCAAAAAGTGAACAAGATTGTATCTAATGACTATATTCATTAAATACATGAATATATAGGTGGAATTAGTGAGACCAAAAGAGATAACTATAACTTTATAATTTCTATACCTTGCACAGAATTATATCATGGATATATCCTCCTTATTAAATGTTAATAAATGAAATAATAAAACAAATATCAATCTTTGAAATGTTTTTATATCCATTCAGTTTTTCAAATAAGTCATCAATATGAGGGAGATGATAATTATTCTTGATAGTGATCTTTTTGAGTTCTTGATGATCAATACAGAACCTAATTGATCCATTATTCTTATCCAAAAATTGAATAGGTGTGACCCTAGGTGAAGCACTAGGTTGTATGAATCCCATTTTAAGATTCTCAAGGAGTTTCTTCTGTAATTATTAAAAATATATTTGGGTTATTCTAAAAGGAGTCTTCGGAATAGGAATATCACCATGTATATGTTCAATTGGAAACCCCACATCAAAATTTAGTGTAAGACAAAGAAATTATTTTACAAAGACATCAATATGATAATGTATAGTAGGTTTATCCTTAATGATGATTTTATCCCCAACTATCAAAGACTTATAACATTATTTTATAGGAATTAAAACCCACAATATGGATTTAGATTCCACTGAAGGATCATATTCATCCATGCATAAATATTAAATCATATATTCATTAAGAATATCAAATTTTATCTCTTTTACTTGTAAATTGATATGATTTTTATATAAGGAAACCCAATAAATTCTAATAATCACATATAATTCAAATAAACTAAGTATCACAATATTTTAATGATGCAATTTCATAAAAAATTCAATCCTATAATAATTATAATCTAGTGAAGAAAACGTTGTACCATTATGATTTTTCACAGCTAACTCAATCTGTAATTATTGAGGAAATATGGAAATACCCTTAGAAAATTATTTAGAGATAAAATATTTAGTGGATCCATAATCACAAAAAACATTATATTCTTTAGAGTGGATGGTAAGTGTACCTTTCACAACTTTATTGTTGTACTCCACATTTCCCTGAGTGATCACGTGATATTTGCCTTGTGCTTGGACTAAGAGGTTACTGAATCTGATCATCATCAATAACCCTTAGATAAGGGAATTTATTAACATAATTACTATTTTCCTTAGACTTCTAACATTAAAGTGTTATAGGTTCATTATTTGTAGCCTTTTATCTATTTTCATCATCTGTAATCTTTTTCCCAACACATCAGTAGTCGATTGATCCATGAAATTTTTACCAGATTTAAAACACTTACTATCCCCCTTAAGAAAATTTACTTCTTGTTTCATTCCACACTTTCATCATAACAAAATCTATTATTATTTTGATGATGAGTTTTAGATTTTTCTATTGAATTTCATTTTTATTTTCTTATCAAACCCATAAGAATTATCGGTGACTCCAATCCCTATATCAAAGTTGAGATCATATCTAATGACTTCCTCATAGCTGCAGAATTCCGTTATAGATAATTCACATTATAGAATTGGTGTTAATTCATTATATAATTGATCTACATACTCTCATGTTGAATGATAATTCAAGAAAGCATACCTAACATTACTTGTAAAATTTTCTTCATTGCTACCAACAAATTCATCATAGTTTTTGTTAATATAAAGGAACTATTTATTCATCATTATAAATATAATATGAAGAAAGTAATTATTAAAGAATAATTTCTAGAATTCAAATCATTCCATAGTCAATTTCATATCATATCATCGCATTCTAGATGAGGTTCCACTATTGAACAGAATCACCATCCATATGATAGTCTTCCAAAATTAAATTCTCATGTTCTGATCATTGGTGAATGAAAAATATATTTATTGTTTTATTAATACATTTTTTAACCACCAGGGGAAAAAAGTCCCACCGATTGAAGGTGGAAACTATTTCATGAAAGAATCAGTAGAATATTTTCGTTATTTTTCCTTTCTGGATGTCCAGTAAGGTTTATGGATTGAGAATGTTTTGTGAGAACAAAAAAAGACAATTTATTCCCATTACCATTTCTCTCGGTTTCTCCCAAGGTTAATCATTGATTTCCCAATCACATTCAACATTAATTCAGTTTCTTCAGGTTTCATCCATTGATAGAACCAAAAAGCATAGTCTGAGAAACACCTTGCATAATTGGAAAACTACTTATTCAAGGAAAATTTCTTATAAAATTTTGCTATTGGACAAATTATATTTTATTATAGGTTATTTATGATAATAATGAAACTATAGGATTGCATCCTATTCTTATAATTATCCTTAGGTATCTTACTAATAATTTATTATCCTAGTTTCAAAATGTTAACTAAACCCTACTCTAATATCAACAATAAAAAGCCATAATTTTTAAACATTGATATTACATCTAAAGGGAATAATATTCATTAAATAACATATTTAAATAATTTTAAAACCATATTAGTTAAGCATCTTTTGAAACTCGAAAATATAATCAATCGGTTCATAAAACATCTACGTCATCTCCATCTTATCCATTAAAAATTAGAACCCCTTTTGAAATATATTACATAATACCTCTCATCAAATTCACGGAAAGAAACATAAGAAAACGTGATATTAGATTCTTAGTAAGTGTAAAAAATGTAGATATCAATCCTATTATAATCTTGAGACATAATAACAAAAGAAAAACATTTTAAAATTATACCCTTCATATCATAGATCGTGATATCTTGTCATGGGATAAATCATAGATGTTCATAAAGAGCATATTTCATGAGATCATAAGATAATACATAAAATTTTGCATACACATAAGAATAGAAAATTATTTTCATATTATTCTAGTCTCTTTTACCTGAAAATAATAGTGGAAAAATTCCTTTATAAGATTGGGTTTCATTCCCTGTTCCATTCTTATATTACCGAATTGGGTTTACTTCCAATTTCAACATTTTAGTAAAAAATAAAGTTCATTTCTTATTCTAGTCATAAAAATCTCTAGATATATATATATATATCCTAAAAAATGCATTATATTTAGATATTGGTCACAACAATCACATAATGAAAACCATACATATGTGTGATATAAGAACATAATTCATTCATCATATCAGAACACATGAAAAAATTTACGTTCCATAAACACCATTTAATCATAACATAACTCATGGAATGAAATGGGTTTCCTAAAATTCATTCAATAATAAATATAAACCAACCATTGGAATAATAAGGATATAATCCTTAAAACATATCCCCATTAAAACATTAGTATCATCAATGAATGTTATTATAAATGGAATATAATATTTAGATATCATGTGAAATTATTTGGGGATGAAAATATACATTCTATATTGAAAACAATATATGTTATAAAAATGCCTTCAAATTTGAAATGAAAAATTTTTTATTTGTAAATAAACATTTAAGATTGTTACATAAACCTCAAGGCATCAATGCATCCTGAAATTTTAAAACTCAATTCCTGTTGTATATGTTAAAAAACATTTTTCTTGTACTATTAATGAAACTATCAAAAAGAACCTCATTAGGAAAAAAATAATACTTTCAAATCACATATAAAAAAATTCAGAAAAGGGTAAAAATATTCATCTTGGACTTTTTATGAAAATTTCATAATCCTTCTTCTAGCACTTTTTATCAGGTATGATAAATATTCTCCAATAAATAGTTATGTACAAACAATCATGGATAATATTAAGATTGTGAAAGTAACCCTTACATTAGGTCTCATTTATTCTGTATGTATCGGAAAGTATTGTATAATATATTATATAGTTTTATTGACTTATTAAAGAACCATATTTGAATTTATGATTTTATATATGATCATATTATCACCCATTAATAATAAATCATTATTCTTCTTATTTTGGGTGTTAAATGCCTCATTTTATTATGCATATTTTTTTGTATAGGTCATAATTATCATGAATAGGATATAATTAAATCATTTACATAATGATATTAATGTAATATATAAAATCTTTATTCATTAATTACATTTATATAATTATTCTTGAATGGTGAATATGTAAAATGAACTCATTATGTCATGGAGATTGTAGGCTGTAGGTACGCACGACCAATGGTATCATTTCCTTAATTATAAAAGGGTATGGAAATATATGGTATATATATATTTTAAGAATAAATAACATATTATAATTAATATATATATATATATATACTATCATTATACCCATCCAAATAAATTAGTTTGAAAAACAAGTTACACCACGGTGTGGAGATGGTATGTTGTTCCTACAAACACATTGTTATTTCATTATTCTCAAGAGGGATAAAATATGGAATTTTGTTGATATATAATAAAAATAGAATTTTATAATATTGGTTATTCTATATTTATTAATTTATAATGGAATCAAAACATTAATAACATGTATAATAATAAATAATCTTGACTGAGTTGGTAAAGAAAATTACATCTTCTTTAGAGAACATCATTTTAAAATCCTCTTAGGGACACTAGGTATTGTGTTTTGAGTTGACCAAAACAAATATAATGAGGATGATGAATCTTATCAGGGAATATTTTAATGATATGGTCAAGATTTAAGGCTCAATGTTATGGGAATAAATGGCGGAGGATGTTCCCTTTTATAATTGAGTTGAGGGAAACTTTTGAAATATCTAAAAATAATAATTTATAATAAATTAAATCTCAATAAAATTTCCTAAAAATATATATTTATTTAAAGATAAGATGATATAATGTTGTAATATCATCAACCAATCTATTTTAATAATGTTTTGGTAAAATTATTTACATTATCATTTTGATTAACCCTTAGGTAACAAATTTTAATTATAACAATGGGAAATAATTTTTCAATATTAAAATTATTTTTACTTATATATTGTAAATTAAATCATAAATGACAAATTTATAACATATTGACCACTGAATATATTTTTTATTTTTAAAATTTTTATATGATTTTAAATAATTTAATAATATATTATTTTTATAAAATGTCACTGGTGTCAATTTTGTCTCTAATCAATATTTGGAATTTTAAAAATATGAATTCAACAAGTGAACTTCAAAAAAAATATTTTATTATATCTTTATGATGTTAATTCCATATTTAAAAATTATTTATCACATTAAATATCCCTAATTATATTCATTTGAATGTTTGTAATATTATTTATTTTATATCTCAATTAATAAAATAATTACTCTATCAACATAGTGTAATTATTTAATATACTTATTTATTTAAAAAAAATTATGAATAATATAACATGATGAATATCAATTTTATATATTTAATAATAATAATATTATTATAATATATATTTTGGGTAACATTATATTAAAAATGATATATTATTAGAAACAGAAACATGAACATGAAATATTTAAATTTTTATTCAATCAGATATAATAAATACCGCAATCTCATTTGAGATAAAAAGTCAAAAAGATATTCATATCATAAAAATATGTTTATTAAGTTAAAAATATAGTTGTATATTCGTTCATAACATATAATTTTCCCCATGTGGACACATAATGAATATTAAACTCAAACAATGTGACATTTTTTATCTGTCTTTGATTTAAATATTATGAAACTCATCTTCATAAATAAGGGTCAACAATAAAACTTAACATAGATACTATGATTTTATATGTCAAATTTGATTCATCCAATTTTTTTGGTATGTGTTAGGGTCATTTTTAGTATTGGAAATTTTATTTATAACCTAAATTACTAAATTTACCCAATACTATTGTAACAAAATTTAACATGATTACTATTCAAATTGGAAAAAATAAAAGAGGAATATTAAATAAATTTGAACTTTATGAATCTAATTTTTTAATCTATTTCAGAAAATTATAAATAAATAAGTTGTAGATTATAATTGAAAATAAAACTAGAAATATTCTTGGGAAAATATTTTTTTTTAAAAAAATTGCATTTTAAAACAGAAAATGTTTTTATAAAAAATTATTATATAAACTCCGTTTAAAAACCATAATTATATTATTTTAAATAAAAATGAAATAATAAAAAATTTAAACACATTTAAAACATAATTTGACCATGTGAAGACATTAAAATAAAAAAAACATTTTTCAATAATACTCAGTATTTACATTATTCTGTAAATTTTTTTAGCAACTGATAAGATATTTTGGACAATATAAATTTTAAAAACAAAATTTATTTTATCCAATAAATTTTCTATAACAAATAATAATAAAATGAGATAAATTTATTCTTAAATAAAACATATTTTTTAAGAATAAAATGGTTTTACTAAAAATTGTGTGATCATTTTTATGTATATATTCTTATTGAGTTATATTTATTTCATAAATTATGTATTAATATTTATTCCCATCCAATTAAGAGCTAGTTTATATCTTTCGTTGTATTCATTTGTTTCTAGTGGTTGATTTATACTCATAATTTTTTAGAATGCTATATATTGAAGAATTAAAATTATTTAAAGAGAAATATTTCATAAAAAGTCATGTGTGTTAAAATTACTAAAGAAGTCTATACTAAGAATTTTGTATATGTATCCTATGTATCACTATTTTCATAGTATTTAGTTAATACCCTCTAATATTATCCATGGTATACCACATAGGGAACTGAGTATAAATTATGGAATGTTATACTAACATTTCGCACTAATCATGTCCAACAAAATCTTCCAGGGAACAATGTATCACTCATGGGTTGTGAGAATGAATCCTTCAAGGGATCCAGCCTATGTTATTTTATAAACAAAACCATGTACCACACCAGGAGTGTTGAAATTTAATTAATAATTTTTATTTTTAAACTCGAGAATCCCATCTAAGTCATCCTTAATCGAGACCCTTATATAACATTTGGCTTGGTATAATATAAATATCATTTCGAGCATTAAACTAATACCATTAAATAATACTTCTTTTTAATGTTGAACAATTCATTTATTATATTTAATTAAATATAAAAAATTAATTGAAATAGTCTTTACATATGGAAAACCATTTTCCATTTGTCGTATTTAAAATAAATTACATACACATGAAGAAATTCAATACACCTCAATTTTTAATTCAAATAGATTCAAAACAATGAGTTAACTATCCTTTAAATAAGGCACACCCATATGGGTGGATCACAATGTGGAAAAACACTGAATTTTTTTCACTGGTTACTAGAATTATTTGAATAATGGAAACATCATTGAATTTTATTAAACTGGAATTTAGGAAGAATCAATGGATGACCGAATCACACTATTAAATTTCACACCATTTGATGAAATGAGACTTTTAGGAAAAATAAATAGACCTCCAACAGTAGTTTCAAATATAATCCCTTGTCCATTATTGAATAAAATTTTTATTTAGAATGGGAGGAACTAAAATTAGATAAATTCCATATAAAAAGGGTGTATTATCTTGCACAAATATATCACAGAATATGGAGAGATAAATAAGGAAAAAAATAAAAGTATTTAGTCTCTTAATATCCTGGATCTGACACATATAACATTGAAGAAATCAGAGCATAGATAATGAACCGAATACAGGCCTGGGTTTGAGGACTATGAAGCTTCTAGGTGTGTGGTCCACTTTGAAAAAGTGGGAGGAAAAATAGTTTTTTATTTAAAATATGGAAGGGGAAAAAGGCTCATTCACCATTTCTAAAAATAGGTTCAAGGTTTCACCATATTATTTTCCAAAAATTGAGATTATCTATAGGCCTATACCGGTTATGTGGCACTAAGGGTTCCACCCTAGGTGCAGAGATTTGAAAAATCATACAGCCCCTTCTAACCCACATAAAATCCCAACATGATTGTGTTAATATAGGTGAATTTTATGACTAAACCTACAACCCTCTTATATTTTTATGACACCTTCATGGGTGAGTTCCACGGTTAGAAATAACATTGTGGCTCACTTTTCCTCTACAAAATCAAGAGCTCCGAGATCTCAAAGTCCCCCTAAATCTCCAAAACACATATTTTTCCACATAATCGCTTTTCTATAATAACATGATAGTTTTATAATAGTAAACTAGGAATCTATACCTCTTAGATAATGATAGGATGTTACCGTTTGTTTATATTTCATAACCAATGATGAAACACAAGGATACCAAGTAAAAGGTTTTTATCGGGACCAACACATCTCCCTAGGGTGCTTTGGTGTTGTTCATAATGTTTGAAAGTGGTAGTTTTTAGTTTTTATAGACTACATTAGTTGAAAAGGGTGAACATGAAAAATATATAACCATTACACAGTATTTTTGACTTTTTTGATTACTTTCATGGAGACTGGCGGTTCTCTAAGAAATATCTATGATTAGGTGATCTACACCATTTGGTCAAAGAGGATGATATTACAAGGACAATATTATGCAGTGGATAAAGAATTTATGAGTCTATTTTAATTACTTTTTGGATAAAAAATACAACAAAAATGTTAATTCATCTCATAAATATGACCATCCATCCTTGTCTCAACTCTTCCGTTATGGTGTTTTTATGATATCTTGATATACTCATAAAACTCAACAATGAAGACTAGACACTATGTTATTATATAGACTAAACATTGATCACCTTATCTCAAAGAAATGTTCTTGAAGTGTAACTTTTTGATCTAGGATGCATCTATTCAATGATACATGGTCTATGAGGTTGTAATTTATATGAACACTTAGAAGGTAGAGGTTTTAATTTCTTGAAAACAGATTAGAAATGTTATTGTGATCATGAGTTCCCATGGGTTAGAGATATACTCTCGATGTATCGTAAGTGAATTATGTTGCTTGGAAGAAGCAATAACAGAACATAATAATAAGGGGTAGAAGTTTAAGTGGACTAATTTTATCAATAATCCATCTGAATGTTGATGAAGATATTGATATATCTATATTATTGAAACTATTAGAACATGGGATTGGATATGTACTTTACTATGATTCTAGGTGTGTTAGTTGAGTGGATGTGTCATTATAGAGGGACTAAGTAGTACACTATGGTTCTCATAATCTAGTACACAATGAGTGATTATACCCTATAGATGAGTTGGATCAGGTATCTATGGTCCATGACCTGATGTTTTGGCTATGTTATCTCTATGGTGAGTGACAATTCCTTTATACATACCAAAAAATATTTTATTTAATATTCTATTAGTGGGACTTAAATCTATAGTGGATTCATTAGGTGGAGAATCTATAGAATTTTTATTTTAAGATGGATTATTTTATGGGAAAAGGTAATGTCATCACATATATTCTCAGCAGAAAAAAGGATCCCAGAGAGATACCTTCAGAGGAGAGATAGTGGTTTATTATATTGTTGGATCAATAGTTTTTGGATACATATAATTAATAAGGGATGATTCACCATTCTCCCCTGTTTATCTCATCAATGTATTTAGACTAGGTAAATTCATTCCGTGAATTATATTCATTATTATATTACATTTGGGAACAATTTAAAGAAAGTTACCTATGCCTAGGATTGTTGATCAACAATTAGGTCATGATCTATGTTTATCGTGGAGTTGTGGTTCCAAATTTCATGAGGGAAGAGATGATTAGGGACTCCTATTCCACTCATTGTTTTGTGAAACTAGGATAGATTAATATGTATAGGGATATTAGTTGTTTATTTTGGTGGTTGTGAATGAAGTAATAGATCGCATACTATGTATGTTGATTCCTAAATTGTTATATTATAAATACAAATCATATGTGAGTGTGATGGTTACATCATCTAGTACCCATCCTTGTAACGACCCAATGTTATTCAATGGAAAATTCCCTTCTTATATTTATGTCATAAAAACACAAAATTATGAACTACTATGTGAGAAGTAACCTTTAAACATATGTTTTCACTCCTATTTTTGGAATTTTGAAAATCCAAAATATACGGTTGTGTTCAAGATGATTTTTGGAGTCTAATGAAAGAAAAATAATTTTTGGTGAATAGTAACGTACCCTTAGGAATAGTAACACACCCGTATGAATAGTATTATGACCCTTATGAATAGTAAATCATACAACATAAGAGTAACATTACCTATGAATAATAATATAAAATTTAGACATCTTAGTAAGTGACAATTTGACCTTAGTAAATGTTTTGGTATTTTGTAAGTCATAAATAATTAATTATAATAAATTAATTAATTTAAAAAAATATTTATTTCCATAAAATGTATTCATAAATTATTTAATCAATGTCTTATAGTTTTTAGATAATTTTATAAGACCCTACGTAATTTTTGAAAGCACTATAAAATCATTTTTAATCTAAAAAACTATTTTTTTAAGTAAATTATGATATTAATTAAATATTAAATTAGTAATATATAGAAAATTATTTTTGAAAAATGGACTTATTTTTTGGATTCTACACATCAAAAAATGATTGGGGTATATTTTTGGGATTTTTCTGGGATACATGAATTTTTGATGAATAGTGAAATACCGTAATTTACAAAATAAGCTAAATAAGCTAATTATAGTGTCATGTGTGATGTTCTGCTGATGTAAGCCCACTTGGATCAGGATTAAATTATAAAATTACGATTCTTGGTCATTCAAGACTCACCATTCCTTGTCTTGTGGGGAAATAATAATATAATGAATTTTATATTAAGGAAACCACTCTCCCCTCCACTATAAAAGCCCCCCTTCACACCCTCATTTCATCACACCTCTCAAACTCCAAGCCTTATCTAAACTCTGCCCAAACACCTTCGCTATCCCCTCCCCAATGTCCATGTGCTTCTGGTCTCATCAAAAGACCATGCTTAGGCCCTTAAGGAGGTTCTCAAGAGAAGGATTCATGATGTAATTTCCCTCCCACTTCTCGTTTAATTTCTTTTCAAGTTCATGTTCATTGTTTGATCCCACCCCACCTATCTTCATAAAATTTTTATTTTAACTCTATTATTATACATATACTGTAATTTTATGATTCTAATGGGATATTATATCATCCAAACCCCTTTCCATCTTCCTTTTATTTTATTAAAGTGAACGTTGTTCATGAGGTGTTAATTTATCACCTTCAAGAACGACATGCTTTCTTCTTCCATTTCTACCTTCAGATCATGAAACAATTTTTATTGTTGAACCATAATATTTTATATTTTTATTTCATATTTAATGATCTGGAAATAACCTTTGGCCATAATACTAAGTGATAAGCTAAAACAAGTTCATTGTGATCCCAAAACCGCATAAATTTATCCAAATAACAATCATTTAATTCTTATCTAATGATTTATTCACATGGATCTAATATAATTCATTATAATATCATTAAAACTCTTTTAATATCATTAATTAAATGTAATATCATTTCTGTATGTTTACCCATTTTCTACCTGAACTTCAATTTATGAATACAAGTGAACAACCTGAGAAAAACCATAAAAACGAACATCCCCAAAACAATGTTTTTTAAACTCAATAAGTCATCCAAAGAAACATAAAATGACATAATGAAAACAGATTGAACCTTTTTAATGTACACATGGTTCTGGATTTCTAATTAATGAATATAATTTCATTATACAGGACATTAATGAGAAGGAAGCATTCAGATACCAGGTGAGGGGAAATTCTCAAACCCAACTTTCGTCCTTCGGGTTCTACCACTTTCATTCCATTTTTGATATGGTCACTCCATAAATATCATTTTTCATCATTTTCAGTCCCTTTCTGGTATATAAATGTTTTCTAATTATGTTTATGTCAATCCAAATGTTTTTCGAAAGAACTCTTTCTTAAGAACTCAACTTTTACATCTCATTCATGGTTGATGGTTCTTGTATGTTGTTCCCTCTTTCTTTTGGGAACCCAAAGCTTATGAATGTATTCTTATGAGATTAAACACATTCCCTACCATGGTTTAGTTATGTTCAATATTTATTTATGTTCCATTTGGAAAGAACGATAACGATAATGTTATAATGTGACGGTTGCGCCTAGAATTATATAGTGCAATTATGAATGCTTCAATGTGACGGGTGCGCCCGGAATTAAACAGCACTCCAATGCATTGGGTAAAGTGATGAATCACATGAGTAAATGTGAAATGATGTGTGAACATGATAATATTTTGGTTAAGAATTATGTGTGGTATTTAACCACTAAGACATGATGTTTCATTTTTATGCTTTGCCCCATTTCATGTCTTTTATTTATGCTCCTCTCATGTTCATGATCTTTTGCCTATGATATGAGTATTCTCACCCCATGATATACTGTTCTTATCTATCCTCTTACTGGGATTCTAGCTCACCCCTTTTTGATGTATATCCTCAGGTGGATACATGTACTATGGAGATGACAAGTTCCATTAAGAATCTAGAGAAGAAAAAATTAAATAAATTTTTATTCTAGATGCTATATTTGTTATGTGTGGTCCTAGTTTTCCCAAGACACCAAGCCTTTGGTTCCTCTTTGTGTAATACTATTATGTTTTTTATCTTTGAAATGATGTAATAGTAATGTAAGAAATGGTAGGGTCGCTATAATTGGTATCAGTGGAAAGGTTTAGTTAATTTGGGAATTAGGATTAGTGAACCCTTGAGAAAACCTCTAGTATGAGACTACGTAAAAATATGCACACAAGAATATTTACCAAGGGATCACATATGTTATTGATTCAGTATAATTGTTTAAATGAATAAGTTATTCAGGAATTGTTTAGTTATGTTTTTTCTATCCTTTTTTATTTTAGAAAATGGTGGGAACCAGGATAAATCCGGCCAATAACTCATGCGAGAGCCAATGTAATGATTGCCCTAACGACATCCCTAATGATTTTGAAGGTGTGGTTCAAAACATCATGGCGATGCTTACCGAATTATCTTATGTTATGAATAATATCCATAATAATGGGGAACGTCCTCCTTCACTAAAGAGGAAGAAACGTAGTATCAAATGTTTTATGGGGAAACAACCACTGATGTTTTGTGGATCTTTTGATCCACTAGTTGCGGAACAGTGGGTCAACTCCATGGAGAAGATATTTTCTGTGCTTCACTGTTCTGTGACGGAGAAGGCGACTCTAGGCGTTTATCGTCTAGATGTAGAAGCTGACAAATGGTGGGATTTGATTAAGAACACCAAGCCAAGGGAGGAAATTAAAGAGATGGAATGGGAAGACATTAAGATAATGTTTCTTAATAAGTATTTCCCATGAACTCTTCACATGAAGATGGAGATAGAATATATAAAGCTCAAACAAAAAGAAGGAGAATCTATAACAACCTATGAAGGAAATTTCACAAGGCTCGCATGGTATGCTTCGAGTTTTGTTATCAACAATGATAGCAAAATTGATAGATTTTTTAGTGGATTAAAACCACACCTTCGAAAGGCTCTGGCAATTCGAGACATTGGGAGTTATGAATAAGATGTTTGGTGTGATCTCAAAGTGGAGATGGAGTTTGTAGAATGGTCCCATGGCTATGGGGATAAGAAACGAAAGATGGAGTTTCAAGATGGTGGATCTAATGATAATGGTGGGAAGACAAATCATCAAACCACATGCCAAAGATGTGGGATGTTGCACAATGGGAACTACCTCAAAGGGATGGGGAAATGCTTCAAGTGTGGGAAAGAAGGACACCATACTCAAGAGTGTCAAAAAGACACGAAAAAGAAGGAGAATGTAGCTAATTAAAGGAGAGAAACACTCATGGTTCAATGCTACAACTGTAAGGAGCTAGGGCACTGTGCAAACCAGTGCACTAAACATTGAGTTCTTTAGGGTAATCAGCATCAGCAACCACCAAAGCCAAAGGAACAAGGGGAGGATTATTCCATGACTACTGCGGAGGTGAACAATGATAATGAAGTCGTACAAGGTACACTTCCTATTCACTCATGAATGGGAAAAGTATTTTTTCATTTTGGTTCTACGCATTCATTTATATCATGCAAGTTTTCTAGAACTATTCAATTGAAGCTCTGAAACTTTTAAGTAGAGATATCTGTAAAAACACTAAGTGGTGCAATCATTGCAACCTAAGTGTTTGACTCTTCTTGTTTGGCTGTATTTGGGAAGATTCTTCCAACAAATCTCGTAATACTCCCCTTGGTAGTATTCGACGCTATAATGGGAATGGACTAGCTCTCATTATATAGAGCACATATCAACTATTGGGAAAAGGAAATATCATTTCATTTTCCGAACCATCACGTGCTCCTCTACAAATTAAAGGAAGATCATGAATCTCCTTTGAAAAATCCTTTAATGGTGTGGGTGTTGATTTCCTATGAATAAGCATACCTCACCCAAATGGTTGAGTCAAAGGAAAGTTCCAACCATGAGGAAATTCCCATTTTGAAGGAATACAGTGATGTATTTCTTGAAGAGTTACCGGGAATTCCCCCAGATCGTGAGGTAGAGTTATCAATTGAAATCATTCCCAGAGCTAATCATATCTCAAAGTGTCCCTATAGGATGGATCCTATCAAACTGGAGGAGTTAAAGAAGCAGCCACAAGAGCATTTGGACAAAGGGTTCATATGCCCTAGTGCATCACCTTGGGGTGCACTAGTGCACTTTGTGAAGAAGAAGGATGGAACAATGCGGCTTTGTATCGCTTATTGGGAACTCAACAAGATCATCATAAATAAAAAGTGTCCACTCCCAAGGATTTATGACTTGTTCGACCAGTTAAGAGGAGGTCAATAATTCTCAAAAGTGTATCTTTGTTCTGGATATCATCAGGTAAAGGTAAAGATGGAAGATATTCAGAAGACTGCCTTCCGTACAAGGAATGGGTACTATGAGTTTTTGGTGATTCCCTTTGTACATACTAATTCCCCTACACTCTTCA
Source organism: Viscum album (assembly GCA_963277665.1). Lineage (NCBI taxonomy): Eukaryota > Viridiplantae > Streptophyta > Magnoliopsida > Santalales > Viscaceae > Viscum > Viscum album. The sequence continues at coordinate 110,752,009 of OY728142.1, forward strand.
TGGATTTGATGAATAGAGTCTTTAAACATTACCTCGACAATTTTGTGGTAGTGTTTATTGATGATATTTCTCATCTACTCCAAGATCAAGGAGGAACATGAAGAACATCTAAGATGTGTGTTGGAAACATTGAGAATAAAGAAATTGTACGCCAAGTACAGCAAGTTTGACTTTTGGATGAATCATGTCACGTTCTCGGGACATGTGATCACAAGTGATGGAATTTATGTGGATCCTTCTATGACAAAGGCGATTAATGAATGGCCAAGGCCCTCTAGTGTCACAGAAATCTATAGTTTTCTTGGATTAGCTGGGTACTACCGATGTTTTGTGGGAAACTTATCACGATTGTCAAGCCCACTAACAAAGTGAACAAGGAAAGGGATAAAGTATGTCTGGATGGAAGAATGTAAAGGAAGCTTCAAGGAGCTAAAGAGAAGGCTGGCCACTGCACCTACACTCACACTACCGAAAAGTGGAGAATGTTTTGAGATATACAGTGATGCTTCAAAGAAATTCTTGGGTTGTGTACTCATGAAAATGATAATGTGATAGCCTATGCCTCATGATAGTTGATGATCTATGAGCATAACTACCCGACACATGATTTAGATCTGGCAACCTTGATTTTTTCCTTGAAAATATGGCGGGACTACCTTTAAGGCGAGAAGTGTGACATATACACCGACAAAAAGATCCTAATGTATATATTCACACAAAAGGGGATCAACACGCGTCAAAGGAGATGGTTAGAGATAATCAAGTATTATGATTGATCTATTCAATATCATCATAGAATGAGGAACAAGGTAGCTGATGCTCTTTGCAGAAAAGAACCTGTTACTCTATCCATGTTGCGGATTGAGAAAGAACCTATCTTCATGGATATGCAAATAATGGATTTGGAAATCATAATGGCAGGGGATACATCCTACCTTGCGCAAATGATCGTGCAACCATCCATCCATGAGAAGATTAAGGAAGCACAAAGGGTTTATGTGGAGATACAAAATAGGGTGAATGCAGTAAAAGAAGGGAAGCTGCAAGAGTTCCATATCGACGATGATGGTGTGATTCGGTTTGGATCACGGATTTGTGTGCCTTCATCACCCAGGATAAATAAGGAGCTATTGGATAATGCACATAGCTCAACTTTCTCTATCCATCCTGGGAGTACCAAGATGTATTGTGATCTTCGAGAAAACATCTGGTGAGATAACATGAAGGAATATATTTCAAAATATATATCAAGGTGCTTGGAATATCAGCAAGTTAAAGCTGAGCAACAAAAGTCCAAAGGTATGATGCATCCATTTCCTATACCCATGTGAAAATGGGAAAATGTTACTATGGACTTTGTCATAGGTCTCCCGAAGGCGTAAAAGGGAAATAATGTGATATGGTTTGTGGTTGATCGACTCACCAAGATTGCTCATTTTATCTCTATTCGGGAAGAACATTCACTTGAACAACTTGCAATGGTATATGTGAAGGAAGTGGTGAGACTACATGGTGTTCCACTCTCAATTGTCTCTGACCGTGATCCAAGGTTCACATCTAAATTCTGGTGGAGCCTTCAACATGCTTTGAGTACTAAATTAAATTTCAACACGACCTATCACCCCAAAACTGATGGTCAGTGTGAAAGGACTATTCAGACTCTTGATGATATTCTAAGAGCTTGCTCTATTGAATTAAAAGGTGGTTGGGATCAGCATCTCCCATTGGTTTAGATCTCATACAACAATAACTTCCACTTGAGTATTCAGATGGATCCATATGAAGCTCTGTATGGAAAGCGATGTAGAACTCCAACCTGTTGGGATCAAGTTAGAGAAAGAAAGCTACTTGGACCCTATCTTGTTCAAGATATGACAGAAAAGATTCAAGTCATCCAAAAAAACATCAAAGCTGCTCAATGTCGGAAAAAGAGCTATTCTAACAACTGTCTAAGGGACTTGGAGTTCGGCATTGGAGAAAAAGTCTTCCTTAGAATATCTCCATGGAAGAGAGTCATGCGATTCGGGAAGAAAGGGAAGCTAAGACAAAGGTATATTGTACCCTTTGGGATCCTTGACCGTGTAGGATTCATGCCCTATCATCTTGCACTTCCACCAAATGTGGCTCATGTTCATGATGTGTTTCATGTATCACTACTACGGAAGTACAAACCAGACACCTCACATATACTAAACTCAAAGGTGGTGCAGTTGGAAGATGATCTCTCCTATGAGAAGCAGCCAGTAAAGATTATGAATCGGAGGGATAGGGTTCTACGCAAAAATAAAGCCCATATTGTCAATGTGTTTTGGAGGAACCCTAAGTTTGGGGAAGCAACTTGGGAACCAGAAGAGGCAATGAAGGAGACGTACCAACACCAGTTTGTGTAAACTGAAATTTTGGGGGCGAAATTCCTTAAGGGGGGAAGAATATAACGACCCAATGTTTTTCAATGGAAAATTACATTATTATATTTATGTCATAAAAACAAAAAATATTGAAATACTAAGTGATAAGTGACCATTAAACATATTTTTGTCACTCCTATGTTTTGAAATTTGAAAATCAGACATACACAGTTGAGTTCAAGATGATTTTTGGAGTCTAAAGAAACAAAAATAATTTATGGTGAATAGTAACGTACCCTTAGGAATAGTAACATACCCTTATGAATACTAAATCATCCAACATAAGAGTAACATTACCTATTAATAATAAAATAAAATTTACGCATCTTAGAAAGTGATAATTTGACCTTAGTAAAATTTTTGTTATTTTTTAAGGCATAAATAATTAATTAAAATTAATTAATTAATTTAAAAGAATATTTATTTCCATAAAATGTACTCATAATTTTTTTAATCAATGTCTTATAGTTTTTAGTTAATTTAATAAGACCCTACGTAATTTTTTAAATCACTATAAAATCAGTTTTAATCTTAAAAACTGTTTTTAAGTAAATTATGATTTAATTAAATATTTAGTTAATAATATTTAAGAAATTATTTTGGAAAAATGGATTCCATTTTTGGATTCTACATGTTGAAAAATGGTTGGGGTAAATTTTTGGGATTTTTCTGAGATACTTGAATTTTTGATGAATAGTGAAATACCGTAATTTACAAAATAAGCTAAATAAGCTAATTATAGTGTCATGTGTGATGTTCTGTAGATATAAGCCCACATTGTTCGGGATTACATTATAAAATTACTATTCTTGGTCATTCAAGAATCACGATTCATTGTCTTTTGTGGAAATAATAAACTAATGAATTTTATATTAAGGAAACCCCTCTCCCCTCAACTATAAAAGCCACCCTTTACACCCTCATTTCCTCACACCTCTCAAGCTCCAACCCTTCTCTAAACTCTACCAAACCCCTTCCCTAGACCATCCCCCACGTCCAAGAGCTGCTGTTCTCATCAAAAGACCAATCTTAGGCCCTTAAGGAGGTTCTCAAGAGAAGGATTCAAGAGGTAATTTCCCTCCCTCTTCTCCTTTTTTTAATAAAAGAAAGCAGCAAGGCTTCATATAAAAAGAAGGGTAACAAAGGTTACAAATGTTTGAAGGAGGGAGTTTTAAATTTTTCTCTGTAAAGGGTAGGGATCAACTCACTAGGAATAATTTAATGATAAGTGCAAGTTTCACTCGAGGCTCCCATGTTTATAGCGAAATCAGCAAGTTGATTAGCTTCCCGGTAGACATGTGTGATAATATAATGCATTCAAGCAAGCGTGTCGAGGCCCTTAATCCATTTCGAAGTAAGTTTCCAAACCAAATGAATTTGACCCATTCTAAGTGCTTGAAAAACTATGATGGAATCACTTTCAAACCATATATTTGTCCAATTATTTATTTGAGAAAAATCAACTGCCTTGATGAGAGCCATCATTTCCGCTTTGAGAGCCGTGGCCATACCACACGTACCATGAACCCCATTCAGAAAGTCAACATCATTATTTCGGAAGACAAACCCATAACCAGCAGGACCTGGATTACCTCTCGAGGATCCATCCAAATTTCACTTAATCCAGCCTGCAAAAGGAGGTATCTAGAAGACATCTATGGTTCCAAGAGGCCGAGAATAATTCCCTTGCACATTCAATTTTTTCAGAATAGTGAAATCTCTAACAGAGTTGTGACAATTTTTAGCATGTGAAATATTGTCTTGTTGTGCCGCCAGCATAATTTGTGATAGTATAAACCTACTATTAATATTAGTTTTTGTTTGTCGGTCCTTATTTCTGCACTTCCATATGACATGAACAACTTCAGCACAAGCAGAAAGGAATATAATACACACATTTTTGGATAAATGAATCCTTGGGAGAAGCAGCAACCGATCCTCGATGTTATTTATATGAAACAGATTAATTTCAAACCAGGTGAAGACTATGTTCCAGAGAGAATTTTTTGTTTTACATGACATGAATAGGTGATTAACATCATCAATGTGCTGATGATAGAGGTTGCATCTAGAGCAGAGTGAGATCCCAAACCGCTGCAGATTGGTGTCAACTGACTGTTTATTGAGATGGAGGCGCCAGAGGAGAGTGGCTCGAGATGGTAGCAACCATTTTTTGTTCTAATTCACAGCTCAATTATTGCTTTTTTAAAGGATATTATTATAGAAGCACTTGGAGTTCCGAATTCCATTAGAGCTTGATTCCCAAATAAGAACGTCATCTGCATCAAGAAAGTCATAGGAGGAGACAATGTTCTCAATCTGATATGGAAGTTGATTATATTGCTAAATCTGGTTACAAATGGTGACATTTTGATTTGTAGGTAGATCCTGAGGCTTAACAATATCAATCAGTGGGGTACTTTTCCAGTTATCTTTCCAGAATTTGAGGGAGGAGTTCATACTGACCAACCAGTGGGACTACACTTTAATTATCTGAAAAGTCTTTTTGAGGCCTCGCCACACCGAGGATTGAATATAATTCATGATGCCTGCTATCATCCTTATTATAAGTTTAAATCTAAGGAAATTTAGGGACTCATATTTATCATTGATAACTCGGCAAAGGAAATGAGCTTGAAGAGACTGTTTGAAGAGCATGATGTTTTTAATTCCGACGCCTCCCATGCTCTGTTGCAAGAAGAAAGTCTTCCATGGGGCTATTGAAATTTTCATTTCTAGAATAATTCCACTCCACAAAAAGTTCCTCATGTATGTGTTGGATGTTTTAAGGATGGAGGCCAGCCAGGAGTACACTATGAAGGAGTATACAAGCTTAGAGACAATCACATGCTTAACCAGGAATATTCTCCCTGTCATTGAGATTGACTTACCTTTCCCGGTGGAGAGAGTTCTTCAAAAATTTTCAACAAAATCAGTGAAATAAGAGGTTTTGGTTTTTCCAAGAAACATTGGAACTCCAAGGTAAGTGAAAGGAAGGGACCCCTCCCTTATGACCAGCTCATGCACCATGCTTTGTTTCCTTGATGCCGAGTTATTTTTCCCAAAGAAAATGTATGAATTACCCCAACTGACTTATTGACTATAAGATTTTTCATAATGAGTAAGAGTTCTCTTGATATTTTAAAGGTTCCTTCTTTCCCCTTGGGTAAACATAATAATATCATCAGAAAAAAGATATGTGAGGGAGAAGAAATACCTTGTGCAACATAGATTGTGTTAATCTCTCATTTGTTAACTTGATCAAGAATAAGCCGACTGAGATAATCCTTATCAATTGAAAAAATAATAGCGGTCAACGGGTCCCCCTACCTCACCCCTCTAGAACATCTAATGTATCCTTCTGAATACCCATTAATCAAAATATAAATATTGGTAGAACTAATAAGAGTATGAACCCAATGAATGAATCTACTGTGGAAACCAAACCCAAGTAGAATTCTTCCAATGAATCCCCAGTCAATAGTATCAAAGGATTTCTTAATATCAAGATTAAGAGCAATGTTTCAACCTCTAGTGGTACTTTGAAGGAGATTAGTACATTCAGAGGAAGTTGTGAGGCAATCTTGAATTCTCCTTCATTTCTTATAACCAAACTGTTTCCATGAGACAATTCTTTTAGAAATAGATGCAAGGTGAATAGCAATGATTTTGGTGATGATCTTGTGAATTGTATTAATGAGAGAAACAGGCCGGAACTGACCAATATCATGTGCATTCTAAACCTTAGGAATTATTGCAATGAACTGAGCATTTAATCCTTGAGTGAATGATCCCTCTGAAAAAAAATATCTAACCAATCTGCAAACATCTTCTTGTATGACCTACCAATAGAATTCGAAGAAATAATTAGTGAAACCATCCGGCCCTAGTTAGTTGTCCTTTTTAATAAAAAAAACTACCTCTCTGATTTCAATATCTATGGGAGTGGAGATAAGAAAATTATTTTCAGCATCTGTGACCAGCTTTGGGATAATTCCATCAATCAAAGCTACATTTCTTGGGGGTCCATTAAAGAGATTCAAATAGAAGGAGAAAATGTGATTGGAGAGTCCTTGTCTGTCATCAATTATGGAATCTCCCTCCTTCAGAAGGGATAGAGACCTGTTGACTCTTTTAGATCGCTGAAGTGCATTAAAAAATTTGGTATTCCTGTCACAATCCGTAAGCCACTTGACTTTGAACAAATCTTTCTGAATGTTATCCCTGAGCATAATGAGTTTTTGGAGCTCTGAGGAAACTGTCTTTTCCTGGTTTTCATTGTATTTTAACTCCAGTATTATACTTATACTATTATTGTATGATTCTAAAGGGATATTATATCATCCAACCCCCTTTCCCTCTTCCTTTTATTTAATTAAAGAGAACGTTGTTCGTGAGGTGTTAATTTATCACATTCAATAACGACATGCATTATTCTTCCATTTATACCCTTAGATCTAGTCATGAAACCATTTTTAAGGTTGAACCAGAATATGTTAAATTTGTTATTTCCTATTTGATGTTCTGGAAATAACCTATGGCCATATTACTAAGTGATAAGTTAAAAAAAGTTCATTGTGATAAAAAAGACCTCCCAAATTTACCCAAATAACCATCATTTAATTGTTATCTACTTATTCATTCACATGGATCTAATATAATTAATTATAAGATCATTCAAACTCATTTAATATAATTAATGACATGTAATATCATTTCTGTATGTTTACCCATGTTCTACCCGAACTTCAATTTATGAATACAAGTGAACAACCTGAGAAAAACCATAAAAACGAACATCCCCAAAACAATTTTTCTAAACAATATAATTCATCCAAAGAAACATAAAATGACACAATGAAACCAGAATGAACCTTATTAATGTACACATGGTTATAGATTTCTAATTAATGAATATAATGTCATTATACAAGACATTAAATAGAATGAAGCATTCAGATACAAGGTAAGGGGAAATTCTCGAACCCAACTTTCATCCTTCAGGTTCTACTTCCTTCACTATATTTTTGATATGGTCACTCCTTAAAGATCATTTTTTCTTCATTGTATTTCCTTTTCTGGGTTATACATGTTTTCTAATGAAGTTTATGTCAATCCAAATGTTTTTCGAAAGAACTCTTCTCTTAAGAACTCAACTTTTACCTCTTATTCATGGTTGAGGGTTCTTATATGTTGTTCCCTCTTTCATTTGGGAACCCAAATCTTATAAATGTATTATTATGAGATGAAACCCATTGCTTACCAGGGTTTAGTTTTGTTCACTTTTGATGTATGTTCCATGTGGAAAGCATGATAATGATAATGTTGTGATGTGATGGGTGCGCCTGAAATTATACAGCGCTCCAATGCATTGGGTAAAGTGATGAATCTCATGAGTAAATGTGAAATGATGTTCAAACCAGATGCTAGCTTGGTTCACAACTATGTGTGGTATTTAACCACTAAGACATGATGTTTCATTTTTATACTTTTCCACATTTCATGTCTTTTATTTATGCTCCTCTCATGTTCATGATCTTTTTCCTATATTATGATTATGCTCACCCCACGATATACTGTACTTATCTATCCTCTTACTAGGCCTCTAGGTCACCCTTTTTTGTGGATATCCTCAGGTGGCTACATGTACTAAAGAGATGACAAGGGAAAATAAGAAGCTAGAGAAGAATAAATTAAATAAATGATAATTCTAGATGTTGTATTTGTTATGTGTGGTCCTAGTTTGACCAAGACACTAACCCTTTAGATCATTTTTGTGTAATACTATTATGTTGTTTATCTTTGAAATGATGTAATAGTAATGTAAGAAAAGGCTGGGTCGCTATAATGCTTGTGTGGATGTGTGATGATATGAAAATGGAATTCATGACGGGGATTCCTGAAACCCAGAGATCCCTATATATATTTTGAGTAATGGGTTTTTCGGCTGATGAAAGTGGAACATTGCTTATTGATATGAGAAACTCACATTGTAGAAGAGTTTGGAAGGATTTATTTCTCAAATATTATAATAATATGTGTAGTTATTTATATTATTTTATCATATTGGGATACACAATTTATATATTAGCAAAGATAGATATTGAATAAGGATTTGGGGGCATAGACAAATCATAGTACAATAGATCTTCCACAGAGAGATGGACAGTCAGAGATGTTGATAGAGATCCTTTAGGATATTCATCTAGAATGTGTCTAAGACATTAATAGGTAAAAGGATTATCATAAATCCTTTTTATATTTATTTTAAAATATTATTTTTCAGGACTATATTCATAAGGAACACTTTGAGTGTCTTTTTGGTTGGCTATGTCACTCACCATAGTTTTGGAATGAGGTTGGTGAGGTTACAGAGATTGGGATAAGCATGAAATAGGAGACCTCTATGAGGGTAAATATGGCTATTAATTGGCCGGTTACTACTAAAAGTATATAATAATCATGTGTTGACTAGGGGATATGACCCTTGTAGTTCATTGTAGGTGACTGAGTTTACTTATGGGGTCACCTCAACTATGTAATCATCATTTATGAAGACATAGGATGTTGGATCCATGATTTTGGGACCATTTCAGATCATTGAATGTTTCCAAACAATTTATTGACATTTGGGTCCACCTGCATGATATCAATGTATGCATGGCATGTTCAGTGTGTATCATCATTGGAGGAATAGACTAGATCATATGTATATGATTGACAATGAATATATTGAGTTAGAACCAGATGATTTCGTTGTGAAGTGACTGATACTGATTATAGAACAGAGTAATAAAGTGAGGAGGGGTGTGATGGTACAACATGATTAGGTTATTTGGTATAATTGGAAAATAAAATACGATTCATGTAATTGGTAATATTATATATGAGATTTATGGATCGAGTTTTTTTACTAGGAACTCTAAATACACTTCCCAAGGAGGAGAGGTACATAGAGTGGATGATTGAAATGACCAATAATTTTTAGGTTCCTTAAAAAATACATTTATTCGCTATTTAAATGTTTTGTGTTATTATTTTTTCGGTGACTCCAAAAATTCTATATAGTCTTGGTGGGGTTAATATGCCTTTAATGGGTTAAACATTTGAGGATACAATGCAGTTATCCCTAATAAATCTCATCAGTTATTGGAGAAGGGATGCTAGTGGATCATGGTCACTAAATAGTTAAATCTTACAATGAAATATAATATAGAAAATGGTGTCACACTAGGGAATGGTACAAAAAATGGGTCAAAAAATATTTCCAAAACTTATGGAAAAGTAGTGTAGGTTACCTAAAGTGGTAGTAAGACTCGCATGACTAGTTCAGAGATTAGTAAACTCTATGAAAAACCATGTGTGGCATTTAAATTAATTTTAAACATTGGTTTTAAATTTAATATCTCCATGAAAATCTTCAATCTTAATCTACAGTAAGGGATCTCAATCCTAGGTATACCAATAGTGATTTGTGGGGACTATCCTCCCTCCAAAATCCCATTTTATAAATCTAAAGGATTTACCCATTTTAATTTGATGTAAGAGTTATTTCATCACCATTATTTGTTATCTCACGAGATCATTATTCTATCACTGGTGATGAATCATAGATCTATGATTTTACAACCATATATTGGGATTACTCTTTGATATAATGGAGAATTATTCAATCATTGAAGGATCAAATCCTTGATCTAATGAGAATATAATTCTCTCTCTTAGGGAGATCAAGATATACCATTCAATGTGTTTCTCATTGGGTAAGTCTGATAAAATTCATTCCCTTATCATGTCCTTGAACCTTGTAAAAGAAACAATTTATTGATGATTTAGCATTGGTTTTAAGGATTCATAGTTAGAGGTCTTGATTTATGTTATAAATCATGGTGGATATTATAGTCTTTTATTAACTAAAAAGTGGTAAGAAGTTTATTACAATATAACCCACTTGTGTAATTTTATTTTCAAAATATTTATCACTAATGTGTGTGTGTAGCCAATAGGACCGAAGTTTGATATTGGTCATATGTTTGTGCTTGTGAAGCCTATGAGACCTATGTTTTATGTGAATTTCAGGTGTGTCTGTTTGTGTATATAGACTATGAGACCATGATTTATTATAAACTCGTGTGTGTGTACATCCTTTGAGACAGTTTCTTGATATTATTTGTTATGACTATATATGTTTTTCCCATTTATGTGTTAATGTTATCCTTTGGTAGTATTTCTTCTGATAGGAAATGATAGTTTGGACTATCATGGATTGGTTAACATGTGGAGGGTGAAAATGAATGACATGCGATGAAAACAAAAATAGATTGAGTGAAAGGGAAGGGTGAGATATCCTCAAGGCATGACCCAAGGAATAGAAGATTTATGGTTCCCTTAGAGCCTAACCAACAGTAGAGTTAGTGTACAATGTCATTGTACCATAAATTCAATAATAAGGGGGGATTGAATGCATTTTGTCCAAAACCAAGATATATTGGATTTTTAGACACTCTAGTATATATTTGGTGGACGTATGGATGACATAATCACAACTACTATTATGAATCTCCAATTAATATTGAGATGAAGATGGTACAACTAGTGTTTGTGGTGTCCTGGTTAGTTCATGATTTCTAGGCACATGATTGACTATTTTTTTCTTATATTTTTATTTATTTTTATGTTATAAACCAATAATACCTTTAAATTTATATTAATGATGCACTGGTGGTGTCATAATAGGTTTATAGTCACACCCTATATGGGAATCACAATGATGGTATAGAATTCATGATCAAGGAATCTAAAAATGTAATTAACTTGATGAAAATATGATGAGGTGATAAATTGTTTTGTTTTGTTGTAGCATAAGGATGGATTCCGAAGTGTTGTTATAGTTTATTTATTTACTTTTCATTTCCAACTTCTACTCTGGGATTCACCTAACACATTGCAGCTCATTGATTATTGACTTGAATTACTCTAAGAAGAATTCTATTTTATCTATTATAACATTGTTATTATTCAGTTCTACTATAAATTTTTTATGTAATCATAATTTTCTTGATATGATTATAATGTATGAATTTTAGTACTGATGGTATAGTCTCCCCATTACACTATTTGAATGATTATCGCTAGTCAAAAACCACTTATGTATAAAGATTCATTTAGGAGATAACATTCTCTCTAACCGAGGTTATGTGTTTTAGGTTTGGGAATTATAGATGTGACCCATGACACCTGATAATTCTTTTTAAAAAATACCATAAATTTGTTTAATTTTTTCATTTTTTTAAAAAAATTCGTTACTTTTAAGGCCAAAAAAGTCACCAGATGGTAAATCAGTGCTATTGTGGGTCTTTTAGGCTTTGTGGGTTAGTGCCAACCGAAGATAACCCATGAATTAAATATATATATATGTTGGGTATCAGGACTATGGAGTGGAAGTTGATGGGCTGGGAATTTAAAACTTTATGCATCACCGAAGTGACATACCCATGTCAACTTCGGTGATCTTCTCCCGGCTTGGTCCGAGGATCTCGTAAGGTTCATAAGGAGCACAAAAATTAAACTGAACATTTACCTTGTTCATAATTAATGTGTAGGATGCCGATGATCATTGCTCGAAGACTCCGAAATCGAAGCCCTCTAGATCTTCCACACACGCCTCGCGAATCTGCTCGCGCGCCGTTCGTCAAGATCCGGGTACTAGCGCAGATCATCGACACACACTTCAGCACAACGATGATCACTGCCAAGGAGGAAGCTTCGATCCGAGATGGATGACCGTGAAGATCCTTCTTTTCTTGAGAGACACTCTCTCAAAATTCTAGGAGGAGAGAGATGCTCTCAAACTTGACACATGAATAGTAATCAAGGGAGAGCATCTCTCTCACTTATATAGGGAGTGCTAAAACACACGGTTTAGGTTCCTGAACCTTGTGTAATAGACGTCCGCTATATAAGCGACATAAATAATTATTTATGAAAAATAAAATTATGCCATAAATAATATTTAAAATTTATCACTTACTGGTAATATATAAATATATTACGTGATAAATTTGAATCTTTAACTTGACTCATTCCTCCTGTTAATATTAAACGAACCTTGTATATTTAAATCCAGCCGAATAATATTAATACATGTATTTAATATATAACTTTTAAATACATGTTATACATAAATTCAACGAATGATTCTAAACTCAAATAATTAATGAATTTTTTATTCTTTGGTGATCAATAGAACATGGATAGTGCTCGGACCCTCTGGCGGGACCCGCCATGTTCTAAATTCCTATTCCCAGAATTGGGATGATTCTCAAGGTGTTATTGTGTGTGATCCTCTAGGACCTTATCTCAAGAGTAGTGAATATTACCACCGACCTAGAGCGGGGTCTGGCAACCCATAGAGGCCCCTATAGAGATAAGGCAAAGTCAAAGCAACGGCTGCCTTCCTACGAACACGGTCTATGTAATCTAATCTCTTCGTCAAGGATATCTCAATAAAGTAGAATGCATATAAGTGTAATCTTTATTTATTTTATTTATTTTGTTTGTTGATTTGTCTGAATGGTCTTACCTTCAACTACCATGGCCATAGATTTAATGAAGGTGCAACCATCCTAATCAACCAGGCTCGAGATATCTCTTCCTAAACTCGGAAGCGACAAATCCTTTCTCGATCATTCAATGAATGCCATGCCATTAATGATTTACCCAATACAAACTACCTCACCATGACTTTGTCGCCATGTTTTTCGCCTTATATCAAATGTACGTAATTAAATGACATTCATTGACAATGATCTCAAGTCAGGAGACCATTACACATGTCCGTAGATAGGAACGACCAATGACACCAGAAACATGTGGTGTTCCTATTAAGCGGGTCTATCCTCATGAGCTCAATAGCTAGAGATCATCAAGTGCTAACTTCAAGTAATGAAGTCTCAATGCTTATGAGCCCCCAACACCTGATGGTCACACATCATCTGTGTCCTTTCATAATGATGTAACTGGACCATAGGATGTTACTTTAAGATTACTGTTATGGAATCTCAGGGTTCTCATTATAGCCAGGGACCTGCTATAACCGTTTGATGCGACAGGTAATCTAAGGACATTTCAATTAATAAAGTGGATGCAGAAGTATCTACAATATCATGGAAAGATAAACACATGTATAAAACAAACTGAATACATGTAACAGTAATCAAAGTACAATACAAGTTGGCTCTAGGGCACCCACTTTCAACACTCCCACTTGAACTAGAGCCAACTACTAACAGGTTTCAATCCACTAGCTCTCACATGTGAATCATGCTTCTGCTGAGAAATGGCTTTAGTCAGGGGGTCTGCCACTTTGTCCTCTATGGCTACTCTGCTAACTGTCACGTCACCTCTTTGAGTAAAATCCATCAAGAGATGAAATTTCCAAATAATATTATTTTTCCTCTAGTGAGACCTAGGCTCCTTGGCAAGCACCACTACAGTAGTATTATCAAAATATACTAGAACAGGGTCTGCACTGCTGGGTACCACACCAATGTCTGAGATAATTCTATATATCCAGACTACTTCCTTTGCTGCATCAGAAGCTGCAGTATATTCAGACTCTACTGTAGAATCAGCAACCATAGCTTGATTTCAGCTTCTCCAACTCACTACACCACCATTCAGGCAAAAGATGTAGCCTAACTACGATTTCATATCATCATGATCTATCTTGAAACTAGCATCAGTGTATCCCCTCAAAACTAGTTCATCATCTTCTCCATACACCAGGAACATATCCTTAGTATGCCTCAAGTACTTAAAGATAGTTTTAACAGCTTTCCAATGCAAATCTCCTAGATTGGATTGATATCTACCCACCATGCTTAAATTAAAGGAAACATAAAACCTAGTACATAGCATGTCATAAATGATAGAACCCACCGTCGAAGCATAAGGGACTCTACTCATTCTGTCAATCTCCTCCTGTGTTTGTGGTCACATTTTCTTGGAGATATTTACACCATGTGACATAGGTAAAAATCCCCACTTGGATTGTTCCATATTGTACCTTTTTAGTACCTTGTCAATATATGTACTTTTGACTTAGGCCAAGTAGCCTATGAGATCTGTCTCGATAGATCATTATCCCTAGGATGTATACTGCTTGACCTAAGTCTTTCATGGAGAAGCATTCATTTAACCAAGTCTTAACTGACTGTAAGACTTGAACCTCGTTTCCCATGACTAATATGTCGTCAACATATAAAACTAGGAAAACGATAGCATTCCCTTCAACCTTTTTATAGACACATGGCTAGATTTTATTTTTGACAAACCCAAGATCTCTTATGGCCTCATCAAAGAGAACATTCCATGATCTTGATGCCTACTTGAATCCATAAATGGATCTCTCCAACTTGCATACTTTATTGGCATTCTTTGACTTAACAAACCCTTCTGGTTGAGTCATATAGAAGTCTTCAACCCACTTCCCATTTAGAAAAGCAGTTTTGACATCCATTTTCCAAATTTCATAACCATGAAAGGCTGTTATTGCAAGAAATATTCTGATGGATTTAAGCATCGCCACTGGTGAGAAGGATTCATCATAGTCAATTCCTTGACGTTGTCTGAAACCCTTTGCAACCAATCTTGCTTTAAAGGTATTAACCTTACCATCCATTTCCAGCTTATTTTTGAATACCCATTTGCATACAATGGGCTTTACATCAGCTGGAGGTTCTACCAAAATCCAAACATGATTTTGTTGCAAGGACTCCATCTCAGAATCCCTGGCATCTTGCCATGTAGCGGCTTCTTTGCCTTTTACTGCTTCATTGTAGGATAGAGGTTCATCATCCTCAAGGAATATTGTGTCACCTAACTCAGGGACAAGAAAACTATAACACTCTGGTTCTCAAACCTCTCACATAGACCTACGTAGTATCTGTGTCTCAGGGACAATTTCTTCTTCCACTTTCTCTTGTGGAGATTGTTCCTCTACCAACTCTTGTACATCTGGAGCATTAAATTCATCAAAGTCAATTTTGCTCCCACTATTTCTAGAAGTAATGTGATCCCTTTCTAGAAATGTGGAATATCTCACCACAGTGACTTTTCTATCTAAAAGGTTAAATACGTAGTATCCTCTAGTTTCCATCGAATAACCTATAAAGATTCACTTAGTGCTTCTGGTTGCTAATTTGTCACTTGGTAAATTCTTGAAAAATTCCACGCACCCCACACACGTATGTGTGTCAGATTGGGGTTTCTTCCATAGAATAACTGATATGGAATCCCATCTATAGCTTTAGTTGGTACACGGTTAATGGTATATGCTGCTGTCTATAAGGCGTATCCCTAAAAGGATAATGGAAGAGTTGTATGAATCATCATTGATCTGACCATGTCATGTAAGGTCCTATTCCTCCTTTCACTAACACCATTCCATTGTGGTGTATAAGGAGATGTGATTTGGCATACTATCCTACACTCCTTCAAGTGATCAATGAATGCTTGGTTATGATATTCTCCACCTCGGTCTGAGCGAAGTGCTTTTATCTTCTTACCATTTTGGTTTTCTACTTAATTTTGCTATTCCTTAATGAAACAAAAGGAATCTGACTTATACCGCATTAAGTAGATATATCCATACCTACAATAATCATCAATAAAAGTAATGGAGTACAGAAAAATCACCCCTTTCCACTACTGGAAATGGACCACATACACTAGTATGTACTAATTCCAGCATTGCATTGGCTCTTTCTCCCTTTCCTGAGAAATGTGCTTTGGTCATCTTTCCTTGTAAACAAGCTTGAAATACATCTAAGGGTTCTAACTGTACCTAGTCTAGATACCCTTCTTGATGTAATCTTTATAATCTCTTCTCGTTTACATGACCATGCCTGAAGTTCCATAGGCAGGTGTTATTTGAGTCATGTTGGCTGTTTTTTTCATTGATTTCCATTACTGAGTTTTGTAGTTACAGTATATATAAACCATTGTTAAGATGTGCCATACCATAACATATGTTATCCCAATAAAAGAGACAACATTTATTTCCAAACTTGAAATAAAAACCCATAGTGTATAAACATGACACAGAGAGAATGTTTCTAGTAACATACGATACATAATAACAATTGTTTAAAACAAGTACCACAATAGTTGGTAAAGTCAAGTGATAGTATCCCACTACCAAGGCCACCAGACAGGCACCATTTGCGGCTCAGAGATCAACTTGACCTTTTGCAATCTTGTTAAACCTAGTTGGTTCATGTATATGAATAAAAATGTGTTAGCCACATGCCGTATCCAATACCCAACTTGTAGATAAAGATAGATTGAATTCAATGCCAAAAATTCCTGAAGTAGAAGCGTTAACTTTCTTCTTCT
Source organism: Viscum album (assembly GCA_963277665.1). Classification (NCBI taxonomy): domain Eukaryota; kingdom Viridiplantae; phylum Streptophyta; class Magnoliopsida; order Santalales; family Viscaceae; genus Viscum; species Viscum album. Next base: position 110,768,814 of record OY728142.1, read on the forward strand.
TCCTAGCTCTGCAATTCTTCTTCCAGTGGCCTTTCTTGCCACATACAAAGTAGACAGCTTGCTACTCATTACTTTTCCTCTGAATCTTTGGCTTATTTGTAGGACGATGTATTGGTGTCTTTGGCCTTAACTTGGCCTTAGACCCCATTGCCTTGCCCTTTTTTTTCTTGTTCACCATAAGGATAGTTGAATTGGTGTTATTCATTTCCTTATCACCTTGGATAACTAAATCACAAAGTCTTGGGAGCGACTTTGTCATATCATTCATATTATAATTGACAATGAATGCCGAGAAGTATGACGGTAAAGTGGCAAGAATGAGATCCACTACTAGTTCTTGGTTAAGTTTGAACCCAAGGGCTTTAAGCCTCTCAATATACCCAATAATCTTGAGTACGTGTGGACCAGCATGGTTCCCTTCTGCTGGCCTGCACTTATAAAGTGCACTTGAGATCTCATACCTTTCTTGCCCAGCCCTCTCCTCATATAATTCTTGGAGATGTGAAAGCATCTTGTAGGTGTCCTCTTCCTCTTGCATTTTTCAATTGGTTGGACATGGATGTCAACATGATGCATTGTACATCAAGCACATTATCTACACGCTTTCTATAATTATCTTTTTCTGTCTTGCTCGCTCACTAAGGAGGCTCAACAAGAATTGGGGATTTCAGTACATATAACATCCTTTCATGGCGTAGTACTATGCGGAAGTGCCTGTACCACTCCTATAAGTTATTTCCGGTCCGGATATTTTCTTTATCCAAGATCGATCATAGTGATAACGTACTAGTGGTGTTGGTGATTTCCATTTTGAATCTACATCAGATAAACATTTAGCAGTTGGGACTTTGTCTTGATTACCTTTTGACATTTTAGGATTAATAAATTATTATATCATTTAATGTCTCCCACTATTTTAATGAACCTTAGCAGCCCTCACTATTAGATTCGGAATACTCTATCTCTTGAGCATTCGAGTGGAAAGGATCCTCGAATCCTCCCTCGTAGTCTATAAGATAGGGCTACGACACTACTTGGAGGGTTTCAAGGTAGGCGCTCTGTTGGAAAACCACTTGTTCTTGTGGTTCCTTGTGTAGTTGAGTAATGTCCTATGTTTTGGAATCTGAACTTTAGTCCCTTGACCTCTTGCCTCTAAAGTGATATCATGTTAGCTAAGGCTAATCCATGACTACGCACTTTAGTTATGTAAACCCATTTCTCACATAGAAATGCGCCGGTAGTAAGAGGTACTCTCAACTGAGGCTGATGAGCACCCAAACATCCAGTTTTGTTTAGATGTGAGAAATGGAAAGCATTTTAGACATAATACATCTTTGAGGAATTTTTTTAAAATACTAATTGATGATAATAATCCTTTTCTATTTATTATGTTCAAATAGCATTTTCGCGCTCACAACTGAACATGCAATAGAAAACTTATCCGTCACAACTTTATGCATTTTATCTTGTTTACTATCCTATGTGATCATGCAATAATCACGTAGACGCATAAAATAGTAAACTGTGCATAAATTAAATCATGCATTCTGACTGGTCTTGAGCATTCTATAATGATTGATCGATAACTGATCAATCATCACCTAGGGGCATCCATACCTGAGTCGATACATGAATCGTGTGGCTGCTGGCCCTAGTGAAAAACGCCCAACTCTTGTCTGGACTACCGCCTCAAATTGGCGGGGTCTGCCTCTCAGATCGTCACTGAATAATTACAAATATACTCGCACGCAGGCGAGGGGGTGTGGGGTACAAAATAAAACCAATGAAATGGACGCGCAGGCCCTTATACATATTTGAAGTAAAAAACATTTCGCAGTCCAACATTTATCTAATTAAATATTACAATCATCGCACCCATTGAATAAATAAATAAATAAATAAATAAATGCCAGACATACACAGGTCGGTCAATAGCTCAAGACCAGTCGGGGTAAAAATGCAATAAAAATTAAATTGCAATAAATTTAAATTATGCGAGGGTGTCATAATAAATTAAATGAATTTGATTAAATTAAAATAATTTATTTTTTTTATCAGTTCCATTTTTTTAATTTAATTTTATTTTCAAAAATTAAATTAAACCATTAATTTAATTCTAAACTCAACTTAAATTTATATTTTCGGATTAAGATAATTTAAACCACCAAATTAATTCCAATTAATTTAATTTAAAAAACTCAATTAATTAAAATTAATTCAGTGCAGGGTTACCTTTAGCTGGAGAGGAGTCCGACGGGACTGCGTACCATCGCGGGATGTCATCCTGGAATAGCAGCTTGACCGCGGCGTGACCGCGGAGTGGCCGCAGTGTGACCGTGGTGTGACCGTAGTGTGATTGGGGCGTGAACGTGGTGAGACCGCGGTGTGACCGCGGTGTGACTACGGCATCCAATGACACCCGTATTGGCTGCAACATCCAGCATAGTGAGAGGGGAGTGGGAGGAGACCGGAAAAGAGTTTGGCCAACCACATGGCCGACATCCCACTGCTTCGGTGAGCTGGCAAAGCTGATGCCGGTCTGGCGCGGGCTCGGGTCGGCAGGACCGAACCGGTTCGGAGGAAGCCGTGAGGGTCCGGGGCGGCTGGATGAAGACAGTCCAGCGTGTCCTGGAGGAGGAGGCCGGCGAGGGTTCGAAGGCTGGTGCGGGGATTGGAGGCGAGCGTAGTGCTCGGAGGCCACCGGGCAGGGCGGTCCGGTTAAGGGGAGGCCGACGCGAGGGCGGTCCGGTGAAGGGGAGGCTGGCGCCCAGCCGGAGGTTGATCGAATTGGGGTAGTGGCGGCTGGCGCACACTAGGCGGAGGTGAGGTGGTCGGTGCGAGGGTGGTCCGGTGAAGGGGAGGCCGGCGCGGAGGGCGGCACCCGACGTAGAGCTGGTCTGGTGGAGGGGAGGGCTAGGGTTTTTCCATCCCATCCCATGCACCGCATGAGGAGACCCCAAAGGGGTCTTCCCCCATTTATTTTATTATTTTTGTCCTTTAGACAAAAATATCCAGCCCCCTTATTAATATTTTTAAATTAAAGAGAGAAGACCCCATTTGGGGGTCTTTTCTTCTCTCCCTTTTTATAAAATTAAAAGCAAGCAGACCCCAAATTTGGGGTCTTGAGCATATTTTATTATTATAAAATATAATAATATATTTATTAAAAAATAATTTATTATAAAATATTTATAATAAAATATATATTTGATGTTGAATCTCAATTTGAGAGAAACATCAAATAAACAAAAAAATGAAACATTGATTCGATTGAAAATTTTAAATGATCGTAACATGATCATTCGAAATCGAAACTACGCGTGGTCGAATCCAAATGAACCTTTTTAACACCCCGAAATTAAATTTAATGCATTTTAATGATTTTGACTCAGTAAAACATTGTGATCCCACTAATACCACTTCTGGGTAGTGGGACTGCACAGCGGAAGCTTGTGGGCAGGGATTTTAAAAATTTCTTCTTCACCAGAGTGACATAACCCTATCAACTCCGGTGATCTTGTCTCAACTTGGTTCGAGGATCTTGCAAGGTTCATAAGGAGCACAAAAATTAAAATGAACATTTACCTTGTTCAGAATTGACGTGTTGGACGCCGGCGATCATTGCTCGAAGACTCCGACGTCGAATCCCTCTAGATCGTCCACACACGCCTCACGAATCAGTTCACGCACCATTCATCAAGATCCGAGTGCTAGAGCGAATCTTCGACGCACACTTCAGTGCAGCGATGGTCACTGTAAAGGAGGATGCTTCGATCCAGGATGGATGACCTTGATGGTCCTTCTTTTCTTGAGAGACTCTCTCTCTAAATTCAAGTAGGAGAGAGATGCTCTCAATCTTGACACATGAATAGTAATCATGGGAGAGCAACTCTTTCACTTATATAGGGAGTGTTAGAACACACAGTTTAGGTTCCCAAACCCCGTGTAATAGATGTCCGCTATATAAGAGATATAAATAATTATTTATAACAAATAAAATTATGCCATAAATAATATTTACAATTTGTCACTTACTTGAAATATATAAATATATTACGTGATAAATTTGAGTATTTAACCTGACTCATTCACCCTGCTAATATTAAATGAACCTAGGATATTTAAGTCCAGACAAATAATATTAATACGTGTATTTACTATATAACTTGTAAATACATGTTATAAATAAATTCAACGAATTATTATAAACTCAAATAATTAATGAATTTATTTATTCTTTGATGATCCATAGAACTTGTAAAGTGCTCAGACTCTTTGGCGGGGCCCACCTTGTTCTAAATTTTGAATCCCAGAATAGGGAAGATTCTCAAGGAGTTATTGTGTGTGACCCTCTAGGCCCTTATCTCAATAGCAGTGCATAATACCACCGACCTAGAGCGGGGTCTAGCAACCCATCGCGGCCCCTATAGAGATAAGGCAAAGTCAAAGCAACGACTGACTTCCTACGAACACGGTCCATGTAATCTAATCTCTTCGTCAAGGATATCTCAATATAGAAGAATGCATACTAGTGTCATCATTATTTATTTGATTTATTTTGTTTGGTGATTTGTCTGAACGGTCTTACCTTTTACAACCATGGCCATGGATTTAATGAAGGTGCAACTATCCTAATCAACCAGGCCCGAGATATCTCTTCCTAAACTCAGAAGCGACAAATCCTTTCTCGATCATTCAATCAATTCCATGACATTAATGACGTACCCAATACAAACTAACTCACCACGTCTTTGTCGCTGGGGTTTTCGCCTTATATCAAATGTACGTAATTAAATGTAATTCATTGATAATGATCTCAAGTCAGGAGACCATTACACATGTCCATAGATAGAAATGTCCAATGAAACCAGAAACATGTGGTGTTCCTATTAAGCGGGTATGTCCTCATGATCTCAATAGCTATAGATCCTCAAGTGCGAACTTTATGAGATGAAGTCTCAATGCTTATGAGCCCCAGCACCTGATAGTCACACATCATCTGTATCCTTTCATAATGATGTAAATGGACTATAGGATGTTACTTTAAGATTACTATCGTGGAATCTCAGGGTTCTCATTATAGCATGGGACCTGCTATAACCATTTGATGTGATAGGTAATCTAAGGACATTACCATTAATAAAGGGGATACAGAAGTATCTACACTATCATGGCAAGATAAACACATGTATAAAACAAACTTAATACATGTAACAGTAATCAATGTACAATACAAGTTGGTTCTAGGGAACCCACGTTCAACAATATATATCTATATATTTATAACATCATTTTAGAGGAACATTCAATATAATCATAATAATACATTCCAAAAACAATAAAAGTTTAATTTTGCTGGAGACTAGTTATATACTCAACTTATTTCTTAAAATATATTCAATATCATCCAAAAAATTCTTCTCACATATATCTCTTATTAAAAAGATCATAAATAAAAAATTCCTTCATATCATCGGTAAATTGAATCATAAGAATGGATGATACGAGATTCCCAATAATGGTAAATGTAGGAGGTATCAATCAATGACTATAATGGAGTATAAGATATATATAAGGGTATGAGAAAATGAAAAAACTTACAAAATTCTTACACAACAAGTTAAAGATCATTATTCATGAATCATTTCATGAAGATTTTTCATAGAAAACTAAAAAAGTCATAAGAATAAAGAATACTCTATAATCCATCATGATCAATGAGAATATTTGATTAGCACCATGCATAAATTTTGGATATACACATAAATATAGAAAATCCTATCTTTAGTCAATGTTAACTTCGATAAATATCATAATTGAAGGACTCCCATATTGGATTGGGATCACTCTATATAACATTATTTCATTAGTTATGTTTCACTCCCAGGATAATGATAATTTACAAAGTCCCTTGCTGAACTATTTTCAATCCCCATCCTAGCCCATATTTTCTCATGATATATCAATCTATACCCAATGCATTAGGTGGATATATAATATCACGTCCACCCATCACTGAATGAAAACCATATATAAGTCTTCCACAAGTTCAAAAATGAATTCATCATTTCATCATTGAATAATACATGAATGTAAATGGGTTTTATAAACATATTATCTATCCATAGAATTGAAGTTGATGCTTTCATAAAAACATTAATTATTTTATCGTAGAATAATTAACCCACGTGAAATATTTGGGTTTCATTAAATAATTAGTTAAATATCATTATCTTATTCCATCTTAAAAAATACTGTGAATGATATCAAAAAATAATTACCCAAAAAATACAAAAAAACGTCAAGGGATGTTGACAAAGATGAAAAATATATTTAAAAGTGAATTCAAAACATTATTTAAAAACATTTAAAACACAACATTTTCATTTGATAAATATTTAAATGGAAATTAACCGAATATAATGAAAAATATTTTCTTTTAAACTAACTATGGAAACATGTAAAGTATTTTCTTAAGGATAGAATGTAACTTACAATGAGAAACTACATTCATGTCATATACGATAAACAACTGAATTCTTTTCAAACAATTAAAAAATTTTAAATGTGAGTTATATGTAAATAATTAAAACTTATTCCTTTTAATAAATTAATAAGAAAGTAAAATATAGAAAAAATAATATTTCTCCAACATTAATGTAGAGAAAAATAATTTTATAATGTATTTTTAAGAACAAATACATTGATAAAAATGTTCATTAACAAAATAGTAAATATGGTTAGCTTTTCGTAAAAACATTCTCTCAATCATTTGAAGTACCAATTTAGGAAAATTTACATTAATTCTTCAAAATAAAATTATTTTACAAATAGTAATAAAACATATTGGGATTAAAGGACAAATATTATATAATTTACCCTAAAGTAAATTTAACATAGACAATAACGAAATGAAATGAAATTATAAAAAATACCCTTAATAAGGTCATTTCATTCTTTTTATTCATTTAAATCTCAGGTATAATAAATAGAAATTTATAAAACATCAATCAATTACCCATATTATTATAAATTTAACTTAGTATCATTCACTTATCATTCTAAATTAGACTTTTTTAAAATCACTTTATCGAAATCATTGCTCATGTGAAAACAGTTTCATTTTCCAAGCATGTTTTGGTTCAATGATTCCAATTACAACACCATATATATGGTCCCATTATTTATAAATTCTTATAAAATTCACCATTTTCATAACTATTATTCATATATGTTTTCATTAACATTCATATAATAGTGTGATGAAAAATGAATGTCATCACTACATAGAGATGATAGTCCATACATACACCTCAGTTATGTTTTTTGATTTTTATGGATAGAAAAAAATAAAAGATTATAAACCGAAAACATTATATATTTTATTTTACATATCATGAATAATCCAATAGATTAATTGAAATTCATCTCGGAGTATAAATACACCATGATTCAATACACATTAATAAATAAGTCATTAAATTAAAAGGATTGAATAATAATAAAAAAATTAATGAAAAATATTTATAATGGTGTTAAGTAAACCAATTGAATTTATTAATTTAAAATAATTAAGTAATAAATTTTCATTAATGTCATTTGATTCCTCATAATATTTTTTTTGTAACAATAATATTTTTGTCACATATTTTGGACGTGCAAAATATAATCAATTTCATACATTTTTTTAATTTTAATTTGTGACATTATTATTATTTTTCAAATTATAATGTTAATATTATTTTGGGGATATTTTTTAGGATTTTTATAAACTTATTTATTTATTTTTGATAGTGGCAAATGTCGATTTTTGTATAAATTTTCATCTATTTTGAAGTAAAAGACTCATTTTGTTTTTAAATTGATCTTAAAGAAAAATAAATATCCTTTAATTAAAAATAATGAAATTTATTACATAATAACCTCACCTATACTTTATTTTGTTATATGTTTATTATTGGGCTTAGAAACGCAATATTCTAAAAACTATTTTTATATGTGAAAGGTATTTATGTATTTAAAAATAAAATTAATCACTATTTATTTATATTTTTAATGAAATTAATAGATTATATACATTAATTAATTTATTCTAAAATTCATTTTATTGTTTTTATAAGGAAGTACATGTATGAAAATTATGTTTTCTGGTTAAATATTTATTCTTCAAAAATGATTTTTCATTTTGGGTTGCATTCTGATTTTGAATTAAAATTTGACACCTACTAAAATTAAATCAAGAAAAATATATGAAATATTTTTATCATAAAATTTAACATAATAAAAAAGACATAACATATTTTTTCTTAATAGTTAATCGTAAAAATATAAAAATTTTGTGACCATGGCCATGGTGAAAAATAACTTACTGTAGGGTGAGGGGGGGATTACAAGATAAAATGGGTTTACTTCTTACCAAATATGTCTAATAACTATTTTTAATGATATTTAAACATTATATTATTCTAATATGAAATCCCGGTCCATTTAGAGGCACTTTCCAATCAAATTGGACTTATTTAATTGAAATATTTTTAGAAATTCACTACTTGGACCTCCCCTTACATATACAAGGGAACTTAATATCCCCCTTTATTCACAAATATTTACCCCTATATATTAAAAAATACCTACTAAAAACCTTCATATTGTCCTTCCCACAATACATGTTCTTTTAGTAATCTCTTAAGACCAATCCTTCAAGTCATAAGATATAATCAAGATGAGGTATCTCAAAGAAGAGGTATAGATCTTAACCAACATATTTCAATCATATTTATTCATTTACAAACACTAAATATTTTTACCCCTAAAAAATTGTGAATAAAATATAATTAATATACTGATATGTTATTATAATGACCACACAACCATTTAAAACTTCTTCTCCCTCCAACCAGAGAGAGAAGTATTGCGCATGTATATGTGTGGGATACCGCCTCCACATAGAGAAATGGTTAATTGTAAATCTTCATATTTATTGGTTAAATATTATATAAAATTTAATATATATATATATATATATATTATTTAAAAATATCAATTATTCAAGATAGGTGAATTATTATTTATCTTTCATTGAATCCTTTTATTGAAACATAGAAACATCACTCAGGTATACCAATAGACTATCATATCTATATAGTAATGTAATTAATTATGCATAAAGGCAATATATGAATGGTTATATATATATATATATAATGAATATATATTATATTTATATAATTATTAACAATATGGATTTGTAGTAACCACGATCAAAGTGAAAGGAACCAAATCACATAACATAAATATTCATGAAAAATAAAGCAGTAGACACCCATAATGATGATGACAATGAATGATTAATTGTTAATTTATATTAAGATGTCATAAGTAATCCATTTATGGTATTATATTTTTTATTATTGTTAATTAATTTAAGTAAAATTAATATTAATTTATTAAATTGAATTTTGGAGTTCTTATGATGAATGATAGAGTTGTGGTAAGGGTTTCATCTTAATTTCTCTCCATTGAGGTAGGCTTTAATGTTGTATATCAATTTAGTATTTCTATTATGTATATACTGAAAAACAATTTATTTTTTAATAAAAAACTTTTTAATTCATGTTTTTTATAGGACCATATTATTTTTAATCATCAATGGATATTCATCTAAAAATTACTATATCTATAAGGGTTCTTCATCTCAATTTTTTTTCATTGAGATTTGATTAATGTTATGAACCCATATAAGTTTATGAGGAGTAAATAGTTATAAATTTACATGTTTTAACAAAGTATTATTTTTTAATTCAGGGTATATAATATTAAAATTCAAAATATTTCATCCAATGGGGTTTGAATCGAAAGTTATTAATGTTTTAAGGTGTAATAGTATCCAATTTTCTTCTTTTGGTTTATATACCTATCTATGTTTTTGAATTTCATATAAATATTATTTTATTATATTTATAATGGATATAAATGTTTTTATTTTAATCAAGGAATCATTTTATGCAATTTATTATATTGGGGTCATGAATCAAATGTTACCAAAGTAGTAATGGTTTATGGTATATCCTCATTTTTACTAGCATTGTTTATGCTTTAATTTTACAAAGATGAATTTGTACAATATATAACCCCAAAATCATATTTATTTCCTTTTAATATATTAATTTATTGATATCTCTTTTTTTCATTTTATTTTCACAACTTTATTTACTCAGGAAACTTAAATAATGTTTTCAATTAAAACAGATGCTTTTACCACTCCAGTCAACAATAATTTATTACCAATAAGTATTTTTTTAAAATGTTTTCAAGAATGTATTTATTCGTATCGAATTAATATTTAAATTAATTTTTAATATATTTCAATTTCATTACCAATTTTTTAATTGATTTTTTTTGAAACATGGTACATTTGACATTTTATACAAATAATAATTTTTTTGTTTTACCACACTACATGAACGGATTTATTAACCATAATGAAAAATCATTTATATGAATATTCATTTAAAATATTCATTTTTTTAGTTTCAGGAAATATTTTTCCTTGATATTTTAGAGTAATTTATTTTTTATATATGTAATTCAAAATTACATGTGTATTTTTCTCAAGAAATGATTTATTGATCTTTTAATGGTATTTTAATTTATAACAACATCCATTAATGTTTATGAAGATTTAATAAGGATATAATCCAATGGCACTATATGTATCTTTCCTATGGATAATTTCTGATCTTGAAGAATAATATTTATAAACCTCATTTCCTTTCCACATGTTTTGATTTGATGATAATATGAATGTTTTATGATATTATACATCACATTTGTGTGGTTTATAGTATGAGTATGGTGGTAATGTAATTATATTTACCTCCAATACATTAGCTAGTGAAGGATATTTCATGGGATAAGTAGAAATGAACTGGGGAGTGAACCTATTTTATTAAGGGAATCTGTCCAATAAAATTTCATTAGGAGTAATCCATGATTAAGGATCTGATGGAATGTGAAATGTAAAAAAATAAAATATGATTGTACTAGATTTTGTACTTGAATAATGAAATTATTTTATATGGTTAAGTGTTTTCCAAAAAAATTTATATATTCCTATGATATTTTCTCATTGATTTGGATTGATTATTGTTTTTTCTGCCTGATTTTGTATCATATTTTAGATTAATAAAATTGTATTACATGATTCATTATTATGATATATGAATTGATGGGTATGATTTTATAATGTTTATCTCATGTTATAATTCATTTAATATTATATTTCACTCACTTATAAACCTATCTATATTTATCTTATGATTACCCTTAATGTTAATATGAGATTAACCATTATTATGATTTCCTTTATTATGTTTTAGAGAATGTTTCTAATTATGTTAGGTATAAGAAGTGTTCTAGTTATAAATAACTAAATTGGAAATGGTTTAGATAATTTATCTATCAGTTGTTTTTGTATCCATGATCCCAAATACACTAATAATTTGTTGTTTTGCCATGTTTCATATCTAAATGTATTGTATATTTTCACTAATGAGAAGTTATATTTATATAAGAAATGTTTGGTTCACTGTAGCGGGTTTTAGAGCCTGGTTAAGTTACTTTTGGAAACTAGGATAAGTAAAATTAAGAGATATTCTTTATGATAATCCTAGATATTAGAGAACATACTATGTTATGGTAAATAAGGAGGTATGGTTTTCCTAATTAACACCATCCTTGTCTAGATATTACATGTGGATATTGTATTGGAATAGATTCATCTAGGTTTAATTACCTTGAAAATTTTTGGTTTATTATATCTCCACCATCATTCTAGTGTACCATGAATGGTCCATTACATAAACCTAGTTTGGATCTCTGGGATGATATTATTATGCAAATCCCTTTTTTCATTATGAAAAATTATAATTGATTTGAATAGATGATAGTCATGGATGACTGAGCATAAAAATAAAGTTTCATAGATGGAAAATAATGTGTCTATGTTTAGATATCCCTTAAATGAACATCATGATTAAATGAATTGAGACATTAATTATTATTTCATATATTATTATTTTGGAATTAGTAAATGGATGTAACCCTAAGGGATTATGTTAGCATTGAATGTGTTGCCCATTGGAATAATTTTTCTCATTGATAACCAAATGAAATGGTATTTTTAATGTGATAAATTATGATATTTTTTACATATATATCTCATTATATGATTAAAAAACACAAATCGGGTTAGTTTTATGACACACCAAATTAAATATGTACAGATTTTCATAAATTCTATAGAGTAAATAATATTTATCTTAAAATACACAATGAATTATGTAAAAATCAAAGAGGGATATGCCTCAAAAGAATGAAATAATGTTTTATGTGTAAAATATATTAGAATAAATATACTATTTTCTGAGGAAAAATGAAGAGTTTAATGAAGGGAAATAAGGTTTCTTATAGGGATTAAAGTTAATTAAATGTATTATGTGTTGTGAAAACAAGAATTATATGAGTAAATTCCCTCTGAGACAAAGAAATGGAATATTCTATGTATATTGAAAATGTTAATCATGATAATTATGTCACACACTTGAGTTATAGATTTCATGTTAATTTTTATAAGAATGTTCCTCATGAAAACCATATCAAATCATCCCTTTGTAGAGTTTCATGGAATTTTGGTCATGGATTTGATTGATTTATATAAATTCCATATCAATTTTTGAGGTAAGGAATTCACATTTCATATTCTAAAAAAACTTATGCTTTTATATTAATAATGTTATAAATATGAACTACCAATTGGAATTACATCTGTTTCCTGGGTATTGATTTCTATTCAAAGGAGGTATTTATCTCAGATTGTTTTGGAGAAACATAGAATCTATGATATTTCTATTGTATGGGAATTTGAGGATATATTTTAGGAAGTCATACCTAGTTTTTGAACTAAATCATAATGTAACATTTTCAACAGAACTCATACACAATTGTGGAACCATTTCAATAAATTCATATAGAATGACCCCAATTGAGTTTCAAAAATAGAAGAAACTACACGAAATATTTTTTTGGAGATATTAGTAATAATCATATTATTAATGATATATTGTAATTATATTTAAATAGAATTTTTTAATATATATACTGATTATAAAATTTTAATGTATCTTTTATCCCATAAAGAGTTCAATACAATCCATACAAGATTTTTTATTTTTTTTAAAGATTATGATTGGTTGATAAATTACTACCTTTGGAAGGAGAACAAGCTAGCCGATTCTGTAAGTCATAAGGATCATGTTAGATTATCTAATATGATCATAAAATGAGATCCATTCTTTTGGATTATCAATGTATATTCCATCAAATCTTGAGGGGGAGAAACATTATATTTCTCAAATGATTGTTTAGCCATCTATCCACAAGAAGAATAAAGAGGCACAAAATGAGGATATTGATCTAAAAAAGAAGGTGAAAATGTTTTAAGGTCAAACATGATTATGATAGAATAATTATGTTTAGGGAATTATTATGGATCTTTTAAATACTATAATTAATGAAGGAACTATATGGAGAAGCTCATACCTTGTCATTCTCTATTCATCCTAGAAGTAAGAAGATATATGGGGATCTAAAAGAGAATTAATGGAGGGAAAACAAAAATAATGTAATTTTTTAGTATATATTTCCACACATGGAATGATAAATTGTTAAATCTAATAGATAAATTTTCAATAGAATCCACCAACTATTACCCACATCAGAATGAATGTGGGACTACATCACTATGTATTTTGTCAATGGACTATTCAAAAATTCTAAATACTATAATGATATTTTGATGTACTCAAGAAATTTATAAATCCAAAAACTACATTTCAATTAGAAAAGATTTATCCATTTATTATAATTATAGGATATATATTAAGGAAGTGGAAATGATTCATGTATTACCACATTATATTATATTCGACCTGGATCCTATATTTAACTCAATTTTATAGGAAACTTTTCAATAAGTTCTAGATATAGTGTTTAGTTTTAGAACTACCTATATTACATAGAATGATGATCTGTATAAGAGAACTAATCAATTATTTTATGAAATGTTGATATTATTTTCTTTTGATTTCAATTTTTGGTGGGATCAACACCTTCCTATGGATGAGTTTTCTTACAATGAAATCTTTCACATGAGAATTCAGATGGATCCTTATGAATCACTCCATTGAAAGAATTTTAGAACTCCAATATGCTAGGATGAAGTTAGAGAAATGAGTATATTGAGATGAAGAGGATATGGTAGTGAATTTTAGATCTATTTAACTATACATCAAGAAATATCATAGCTGATTGAAGAGTTATACCAACATTTATTTGTGAGATCTAGAATTCCAAATTAGCTACATGTGATTTAAGGAATATGATGAAGTAAATAAATACTCATATTTTTTTATCAATGTGATAAAATATAGAGGGTAAAATTAATTTCATGGGGCTATAATGTCACAACCTCATATTTTATATACATTTACATTGACAAAAACATGAAGTATTTGATAGTTTTCTTTTCCCCAAATTATCAGTTTAAATAAATTCTAAAATAGTAGACAGTTATATCATATACATTAAATTAAAGGTATAAATCTTAATCAAAAATTTATGAAAAATAATTATAAGTGTTTTATGTAATGAAACATATTTATTAATACATAATAAATAAGTACTCAATTTTTTGTGAAGTTATTTTATAATTTAAAAAAATATTTTATTAAAAAATGGTTTTTTCATATTTCTCAATGAAAAAAATTAATTAATTTCAACTATTTATATTAATTTTTTTATTTTAAATTAATATCATTTTTTAAATATTCCAGTAAATATTTTATGAGGATGAATTTTTATGATTTTTATAAAAAGAATCATTTTTAGGGAATATTTTTTTATGATGAGACCATTCCCATGTCACTAGCCCTTGTGATATTATAAATTCATTAAAAAAATATTTAGTATGTAATTTTAAATTTTTACTCTTTCAAAAATCCGAAAAAAATAAATTGGGAGAGCATTAGAAAAAAAATCATCAGTAGTCACCCAATTTTTAGAATGGTAAACAGAAAGAGTGTTTACTTTGTGAAACACATTTTTGATAATGTAATTCATTGAGGACAGATTATTTGGGAAATAAGAACATCATTCAGTAAATTTCTAGGAAAGGTGATTGATACCAGATCTAATAGCTTGCAAGATTATGGTAGAATCACATCCGAACGATAGATTGTTCTAAATCCTTTGATTTTCCATTTCAAAGACATTGATAAACTATATAATTTTGGATTACAAATAATTGTAAAAATAAAAATGTCTATATAGGAATATAATGAAATCACTTGTATGGCCCCAAAAAATAACCCCAAATCCAATAGGTCCAGTATTTACTCTAGAAGATCCATTATAATCCCATTCAAATAAACCAAAAAATAGTGAGTTTTGAAAAACCTCAAACATGCCCAATGTATGTGGGGTGATGCTAGAAATTTTTAGGCACCTCAACATACATAATTGTGAATGGTGTTATTATGGCATACATCTTTTAGTGAGTTAGAATTTGGGACAACCATGAAAACATCAAAAATGGGTGAATTAGGATTGAAGGAAGACCGTTCGGGGATAATATTGTTCCTACATCACCAAAGGATGTGGAAGTGTTATGTATTGGAAACATTAAAATAATACCTCAGTTAATGATATAATGATTGGTTGCAAAAATCCATTAGGTGTTTCGCGAACAAAGCATCATGAAGGGGATTAATCTCAAAATAATTGAACATTACACTCTAGATAGATGAGGATATGTCGTATTGGAATATAGGTGATATATGTCCTCTCTATGTTGGTGATAGGGGACTAATCTTGAGAAGTGGGATATGATATAATTATTAAGGTTTACATCATCTAGAATTTTTGAGATGATCACTCTATATAATAGGTTAAATCATGATGGAATGATTCATTTTTTGGTGAGAGATAAAATAAAATTGGGGGAAAACTTCTTCTCCTAATTTTATAATATATTTGAGTTATGAAGGCCATTAATTCCTTGTTACCAAATTAGAATATCCTCATCCTTCGAAAAATCATAATTATAAATTGTTAATCTAACATCTTTCAAGAGAGAATCACGGTAGCCATTTGATCCATTATTTTGATATTGATCTCTATCACATGATCAGACAAGATGAGTATATTCTCGAATAGAGTACCTGTGTAGTTTTCCATCAAGAATATAATAAAAGAGTTAAATTTACCAACCAATGTTATATCATATATATTTTTCAAAAAATACTTATAAACCCTGCCAATTGGAGGAGTAAATAGAGTATAAATTTATTAATACCAATATTTCCAATAATATTGATCTTAGAAAGTCCAAAGATTCAGATTTATTATAGAAAAGTATTCAAATAAAATGTTCTTGTAGGGGATAATTAAACTGGTGAATATTTTTTATGCCCAAACACCAAGGGATTATGGCTTATACCATTTCTTATAGGGTACAATGATCACCTTTATTTCCATAATGATACTACTCTAGAAAAAATTCATCATAGTGGAAATAATTATTTTGAGAAATGAGGAAGACCAATTATAAAACATCAAATAATATACAAATTTATATATAATCACATGCTTAATGAGACATGGTCTTTCTTCCATTGAGATATATTTACCATTCAAGAAGTCTTAGGTCCTTCGAATCTAGCTGAAAATATATGAAATGTTACTGAAATTAGGTTTTCCAAAGAACAAAAGAACACATAAATAAATTAATTGGATATAACCCTCTATATTTCCCAAATAATTAATCATTCTCATGTTCCTAGTGAAAGAGATGTTTTTACCAAAATAGGTGAGAGATGTTTCCAACTTATTTCTTAGTTTGAAACAATTCCCTACTCAAAAAATATATTTTGGTGTTTCGAATGTTTTTTTGTCCTCCTAGAAAAAAATAATGATAAAATTAGTATAGAAAATATTGAAAAGAGGAGGCATACCTATCTCATTACTGATAGTTTTTAGATCACCTATCATAACCATATGAAGAAGAATCATGCTATAATAATCTTTCATGAAAGAAAAGATAATGGAAGAATGGTGGAAGCCTCAAATTCCCCCTAGGTCAAATGAAACAGAATTATGGATTAATATTTATGAGGATTGTTATATTATATGATCCAAGAAGAGATTTAATCCTATGAATATGAATCATATCAAATCCAAAGCTGGTTAATAATTTACCAATAAAACCCTATTCCATTGTACCAAAAACTTATTTTATATCAACCATTAAAATTTTATTACCACCCATAATTGTCTACATGATTAAATTCACACAATATGAGTATGTGATGAGGAATTATTAGAAGTTTCTACCATTGATTAATCCTAATTAATTCATGGAAATAATTTTATCTGAATCTATGGAAATCCTATTGGCAATAATTTCTATTATATGATTATTATTTTTGTTGAAAAGAGAAACTAGTATCAATTGGATTATTTTAATGGAATTTTGATCTTTTATGGCCAAGGAAAATAATTTTTCATTGATACATTTTTTGAGATATCCACCCTTAAAAAATTATTTACCAAATCTTAAACATCATGCTGAATGACATCCCAATATGTTTGGTGAAATGGTTGGTGAAGCCATCAGTTCTGAGGGGTCCCCCCTATTAAGTCCAAAATAATTCCTATGTGACATAAATATCCATATGAATTTAAGAGATAAATAAATTATCTACAGCAATAAAATATTTATGAATGAATCCTTCCATGAGATCTACACTGGAAGGGGATCCATTAATTAGATTCATGTAAAACAGGACAATATTTATTGTAGGGTCATGCTTGTTATCTTAATGTTGGTCACCATCATTAAGAAGATATAGAGTCCAACTATCTCTTCAATATAACTAATGAGAGTAGAAAAATTTAGTGTTTCTATATTCATCTATGATCCATATGGTTTTCAAATGATCATTTTAGATGTTATCCTTTAGATTGAAAACACATTTTTAATAAAAAATATTTTTATGAACGTAATTTGTTTTTATATTAATAAATAAAATTAATCACTATTGATTAATGTTTTATTGAAATTTATAAGTTAAAAATTCAATAATTTATTCAAACATTTATCTGATAGTTTTTAAATGGAAAATAATGTAAATGAATACTGTTGTATGCTTAAAGACTCATTATTCTAAAACATGTGTTTCATTGTGGGTTTCATGATAATATTAAATTTAATTCTACCATAGATAAAATTTTAATATTTTAAAATGGAATAATTATTTGGAATTAGAATTATTGTTTGAAAATAATATTTTCAAGGTAATGTTTTGTTATATTGAGTTGTAAAAGAAGAAATTTTTTACCATAGTTATGGTTAAAATATATTTACTAGGGAAGGGGTTAAATACAAATATGAAGGTTGTATTGCCTCCCAATTTTTTTTTAATTTTTTTGGATGAATATAATTCAACCACATATTATAATAAATTCAATGAAATATCTATTTATAGATTCATTACCATGGAAGTTAACTTATATCAATGAAATGATTATAAGAAATTCCATGTGTTTCCCTCCCTCACTTATGAAATGGAACAAATTCTCCAAAATAATTTACAAAAAATGAGATTTATATCATAGAAAATAACAACTCCAAAAACATCAAATAATACTACCCTTCATCCTAAATATTCTATTATTTCACTAATATTAATCCTTCAATGCTTATAATGTTTTTCAATGGTGGTCTCTCAATGAATAGAAATAAATCTTAATTAGACTCATTCAATTTTATTTCAAATTATACTTCCTATAAACTATATGTACCCCTAATAAATTATTAATAAAATATCCTAAAAATAATATGATTTTATTATGAGGATTGGAAAACCATCTACCACCTCTTCTCCATCAAGTGTGAGATTAAAGTATCACTTGTGTGTATGTATAAACTACTGCCTCTATGTAGTGATATGATTCATTTTCAATTACCATATTTATCTTATTGTTGATAAGTATTATTTTGTGTAAAAATATAATATTTATGTTATATTAATGTTTTTTAAAGATGATTTTTTATTTTTATTTCTTTTTTTCCATCTGTTCAAAAATGGAAACATCCTTCATGCATAAGTACGGAAAATTATCTCCAGGTAGTAATGTAATTCAATTTCCTTGAACTATTTATATGAAAGGTTATAAATATTAATATAATGATTAAAATTTTTATTTATATAATTAATAATATTTTTTGATAAAATAACCATGATCAATATGCAACAACCATAACCACCAAACCAAAAGAGACGCGAAAAACAAAGAAGTTAACACCCAAAAAGATAATGACAGTAAAATATTTTTATTGAACGTGTTATATGATTATATAATTATAATATCTTTGATGTTATAGGTTTTATTATGGTTCTATAATATATGTATAATATATTTTAATTTAATATATAGGAGCTTAGAGTTCTTACAAATCAAGACAGATTTGAGGTATGGGTTTCGTCTCAATTTCTCTTCTTTAAGACATATTTTAATGTTATAGAGTTTTTGTTATATATAGTGTGTATATAGTTACCTGGAATATATTTTTTAATTATCTATGATTTATTTTAATATATTAATTTAATTATTTTATTTTCTTGATTATAATGACGTTCGATTCAAAAAAATTAGTCGTAAGGGTTCTTCTTATAAATCTAGTTTCCAAGAGAAATGTTTGACTTTATGAACCAATTTATATTTATGAGGATTTTATAAAAATCTTTTCAAATGTTATAGAATGTATCCTTCTTATTTTATGTTATATAAAGTTACAATTCAAATTATTTGATTTGATGGTTTTTTATTTTGACGTAATAAAATATTTGAGAGTTTATCATCTCAAATTGACATTATTATGAAATATGTTATTCAATATGAAAATATTATTTTATGAAATGTACCAAAATATATTATTTTATTATTAATATCTACTATGATATTTATATTTATATATATCATATCCATTGTTCCAGGTAATATAATATGTCCTTTTATTTATTTATTTCATGGGGTTTATGAATCAAATGTTTTCAAAATAGTAAGGGATTGCGGTTACAATCTCCATCTTTCTGAGATTTTTTATGATTGAATTTTTTATATAGGAAATTATATGATATATCTATTTAAAATATTATTTATTTTATTATCCTATAGATATTTATATATAGTAATTTTTTCTATTCATTAACATCTCATTAAGTAATCAAGATATCGAAATTGATTTTTTAAGGTAAACCAACATTATTTTTTTCCTTCGGTGGAGAGTCATTTAATCCAAGGAAATATTTTATTTAAAATGTTTTAATGAATTTTTTTAATATTATCCAAATACTATTTAATGTAATTATTTCTATATTAGACTTTCAATTATTATTTTTATTGTGAAAATTTTATAACTATGGAAATTTTTACTTTTTATTGAAAAGGTGAAATGAATTATTGTTTAACATACACCACATGAATAACCTTTCCCACAACCGTGGATACCCATTAAATTATTAATTTATTTATAAAATGTTTATTTATTTTAATGAAAATTTCTTCCCTAATTTTTAGAAATATTTAGATTCTATTTCGGCGATTTAAGATAAAAAGGTAATTTTCCTCAAGAAATATTCTAGTGCTCATATAACGGTATTTGTATCTATAACAACATCCTATGATGTTTCTTTTAAATTACTAGGGATATTTTATAATTCTAAAATATTTATAATTCCTTTATATGGTTTGTGATTATGATGGTGAAATTTTTATGAATCCCATATCATTTCATTGGGTTATTATTTGATGATACGATGAATGATTTTTGATCTTGTGGCACACATATGTATGATTATCATTATGAGATGGGTGGGACAAAAAATATATAGAACTAAAATGAATTGGGAAAATAAATATATTTCATTTTTTATGAGGTAATATAATGGGGAGTTAACCTAGTTTATTTATTGAGTTTATAAAGAAATATAGTCTTGGTAGTGAACATTGAATAATAAAATGAAGGAATGGGAAGTGAAAACAACCCAATTTGATATTATTTACCGTGATTTATGAATAAAGAGATGATTTTACATACTTAAGTGTATGAAAGAAACTTATTTGTTATCCTTATGATAGTTTATAGTATCCCGTTATTTATTATTATTGTTTCCATACTCTTATGTCTTATATATTTCGATTGATAAAACACGACGCCATGTTTCATGATTATGATATATGAATTTTTTGGGTTGATTATAAATTGTTTATATTATTTTCCCATACTCTTTTTATTATATAATACTCACTTAGGATCATTTATTAATATCTCATGTTCATACATTCATTGATAATTAGATATCATCCTTCATTATGTTTCCCATACCTTGGTAATAGAGGAAGGTTTTAAGAATTTTATGTCGAATAAGGTTACTATTTAAGAAGTAATAAATGCAAAATTATGTGGATAATTTAAGTACCGGTATTTTTTGTATTAATTTTTCCAAATAAACTAAACCTTTTTTGACCTAGAGTGGATCATATTGATATTTAATGGTTATTTTCACTATTAAGTTGTAGTATTTATGTATGAAAAGTATGATTTGCGATATGGTACATAAAAATCAATCATGGATGAATCTTAACAATGCCCTAATTTTTTAAAAAAAAAATCTATCATGAATTCCACACATAAGATGATGAAATTAAAAAAAGATTCACATCACTTGTGGGATGTGGTAGTGTAAACATATACAGAGATGACATTGCCATTTCATAATAGAAGGAAATGTGATAAATACATATAAGTATAATAATAATACCATAAGAACAAGATATTTTTAAAAATATTCCATGTTTTATAGATAATTTATATAAAACCATATATTAAACAACCTATGAAGTATATTTATTTAAATATCTTTTTGTAAACGTAACCCCAAGTATAAATAAACCACAATATAGTATACCCTTATTACTAAGCTGTTAAATTGGAGGGCGTGAATTGGAATAAATAAATTTTAAAAATTATATGGTATACCAATGTATAAAATAAATTTAATTTTTATTTACTGATTAGGAAAAATAAGAATCATTTGATAGAAAAAGAAATGTTTTCTAAAAAATATTATATTTTAAAAAAGACCATTCATCGTAATTTTCACACATACATTGAAATTAATTTTTACCACTTTTATAGAATATATTTTTCAAAATGGTTTTAATTTTTTAATTAATAATTTAAAATTTTATTTAAGGTAAAATTTGTGTTTTTTAGAAAAAATCGATTTTTAAAGTGAATGAATAAAAATTACGAATTTTGTAAAACAATCATTTCTTTTCAATAAATTATGTATTTTAAAAGTAATATTTTGTTTTTAATATGTTTAAATGTAAACTAAATATTATATAGTAATATTTAATCCTATTAATTACATTTGAATCATATATTTATTTCATTTTCATAACAGTTTATTTTTGGGTTTAAAAATGGGATTTTCTAACATAGAGTTTTGAACTGAATAATGATTCTCTTTTTTAATTAATTTAGTAAACCCCTAATGAGAAATTATTTAAATTTAATTTTTATATTAAATAACAATAAAAGTTAAATTAAATAAAAATAATTATTTTTACTAATTATTTATTTAATATAAAAACCTTTTTTTTTTTGAAAAATACACTTTTTGAAAACCCGATTTTTCATCGCTTCTGTATGTTTACTGGTAAAACAATTTATATAACTTATATGTATTTAATTTGGTAGAATTAAATAACTAGTTTTAATAATAATAATTTATATTTTAAAATATTTTTACCATAATTTTTCTTTATTAATAAAATGTGAAAATAATAATAATATTTTACAACAATTATGGTCAAAACAAGTTTATGAGGGGTTAAAAAAATTGTTAGTTTTATAATGACCATTAAACTTGTTAAAATTGAATTTTAACACCATATTTAGACCATATCATGTATAATTATCTCAAATGTTTTATTTTTAATAATTTAGTAATATGAAAACTGTTGGTACCAATTTTTATTTTAAAAATTTACATGTGTGACACTCACCTCACTTAAAAATAGCCGCCACCACACTCCCATTAACACCGTGAGATACATTTATATTAGACAATAATTTTCCAAATACCCTCTTAATTTCCCTAAAAATTACCTATATCCCTTATTTTTATCATTAATCTATTTTATGAATTACATTTGTGCTTATATGAAGAGATTGTCCAAAGAAGAGGTATCATTCTTAACTGAGCATTTTTATTTTATTTATTTTTCCAAATCCATAAAATTATCTTCAATTATGATGGAATAGTAGAAAAGGTCTCTGAAATATATTTAGAATTTATTATGTTAATGAAAAAACCAAAATTCATCTCTTTATTCAATGAAATGTGAAATGAAATCATCATTCATGTGTATGGTGGATGACAACCTCGCAAACCGATGTAATTCATATTTCAACATCATCTCTCATAGATTATCATAATGATGGATTTAATTATATATATATATTTGATATTTTAAATATAATAATATACATATGATTATGAAATCACATATACCTTCTTACTTTCTATTATGTAGGGGATATGACAACGTCGCTCGTGTGTAAAACATAGTACCACCTTGCAATGTGATGTAATTTTTTTTTCATCATTACTTTAATGGAACGAAAAAAGGATAAATTTATTGATTATAAGTGATATATTTGAAATAATTATTTTATTAATGATTATATATCCTTCTTAATATATAATATATAATTTTATTTCGTACAATTCCACTCACTAAAAAAATGATAACACCATTTGTGTATAGGTGTGGACTACCACCTCTCCAAAGAGATGAGACCCTTTTTCATTACGAAATCTCATAGATAACATATATATGTATATTAAATTACATAATATTATATTTAGGACATTATGGTCATTTAATAAGGATAAAATTTTACATCCCTTCTATCTATAATGATCATTGAAAAATTGAAATGTTACCCATGTGTCCATATGACATACCGTCTCAATGATTGTAATGTATTTATTTTTAATAACCATATTTCAGGACTTGTTTTAAATGAATAATTTATGAAAACCCATAATAACTATATATTTATTATTATTTTTTATATATGGAAACACTGTCCTATTTAGCCATGATCCGCACACCCAATAGTTTTTGAAATAATGAACCAAACATCCTCAAAACACCAGACATGGAATTAACAAATTAGACATTTAAATATGTAACTAAATATAAATAAAATAAATTATTTAATTTTAATTTATTAAACCTATAAAATTTCATTATGTAATAAAATATTTTATATGACATTATACATGAATTAAAGGATGTACATGAAAGTATGTACTTGAGGTAAGGGACATTGTATCAGTTTTACTTCATTGTTATATATATTAAGTTTATGTAACAAATTTCATTCTTGTAGAATGTATAATGAAAATTTGAAATTTAATATCATGTATTATCAATATATCATGTTATTTAAATTTTCGAATTTAATTATTTCATCCAAGGGAATCTGACTTGAAAGGTAAAAGTGTAAAAGAATTTCACAACTCAATGGATTCTGTGAACACTGGAAAAGAAGATATGGCCTCCAGGCTATGACATACACTATCACCAGTACCAAATATAATGTGTTAGTTGGTGAACATCATATTCTAGGAGTCCCATGTAAATTTCTCCATACCATCATTGGAAAAAAATCATGAAATCATCTAGAGTATGAATTCCCACCAACAAAATTTCCCGCAATTGGTCACCAAAGAGGGAATGGCCATTGGTTCCACATTCAACAATTTTTGGAGCTTATCCCTATAGTGAAAAAAAACATACATTCTCTAACTAATAAAGGTATACTCATAGAATCATCATTTTAACTACATAAAATACGAGTTTCCTAGGAGGGTTCCCATAAATTCTAGTCATCATCATCAATATATGAACTTGATTCCATAGGGAGATGGAGAGGAACTTGTGTCTACCCTATCAATTCAAATTTCTGTATCCATAAGGAGATACCACAATGGTATCCAAAAAATACATATCTAAAGTAATCTTATATGCATTTTAACAACAATATTTTTGAGTCCCACCAGTTTATCCTGAGAGTGGCCCAAAATTAATCCCAGATCATTGCTAGCCAGGATCCTGTAACACCGTCACAACTAGTCTTTGTGATCGTGGAATCCCAGGTAGCACCCCGTCCCACATTACTAGTGTATGTTTTCACATATTTTACCATGGGATCATCTTTAATATGGTAACTGAATCCCAAATGGTATTATGGGTACCAACCCCCCCCCCCAAATGGTACTATGTGATTCAGCCCGCCAATGGGTAAAATATACACCATCCCACCAAACCAAATATTATGAAACACCCCATACAATGAGATAATCCATTTAGGAGGAGCAATAAACAACTTATATCTCCATAAATATGATATCAAAATAATCCACATACATATCATTAGATATAGATTAACACAATCAGTAAGAGTATAATCATACCGACCTATCTTCATCTGAGTTACAGTTGGTTGACCTACCTTCGACCTATAAAATTGGAAAAGAAGGGTTTTACTATATCATTTAGGCGTCTTCCAAATATTTTATAGACCAAATTAGTATTTCATAGGGCAATTATAATAGATAATATAGATTTTGTTAGTAGTGGAATTAGTATATGGGGTCCAGGTTGGGACTCCCATCATTATCCACTCACCCTACTATCAATTGAAGAGGGTGGATTGTCATCGCTCCTACCTATCATACTATTAATAAGTCATTGTAATTTATGTTGAGGAATTAATTTCTAAATTCCAACAAGATAATAGGTAACTCTAAGAAACAATTATGTTGATTATCTTGGAATCACTATCCCAGATCAATAAACTAGATCCTTTCTATTGAAAACCTCCATGATGTAATGTTTTATAGTCGAGAGGGGTGGGAGGAATTTCATATTTTTTTGTCTCCTAATATTGTGAAAACCATAAATTATTCCAGCTCACTTATTCTCACATGTCTAGGGGAGTTTCTATATTTGTATGACCACGACCCCATAATGCTGTAGAAATTTATAGATTTTCCACCATCTCATCGATGGTATTCAAGAAAACATCCATCTACAGTCGTTCCTATAATGCCTCCATGAGAAAATGATCTCATAGTTAGTGGAGAGAATTCATGTCATCCAACACCCCAAATGCCTCAGAACCTACCTCTAAACTAATAAAGATCATGTCATCTCACCCCAGAATAGAAACTCAGTCATGAGGCTATTCCAATAGGGGTATAGGGAATACAAAGGATAAGCTACATGGTCACTCATCTCATGATTAAAAAAAGGGAAATTCCTTCCCATCAAAACATTTCTCTTGGTACATTAATTTTTTCATGTAGAGAGATTTGTTAAAACTCCCAGTAATGAATAAGTTGGATGAGGCATAGTTGATAGGACATGAAAATTACATCCCCTAAAATTGTAATATCAGTCACAAAGTTGAGAGTATATAAATCATCTAATATTGATTGTAGAATTATATTAATGAAGGGTTGATAAAGTTAGAGTATCTTGAAACACATTAAACACACATAAGATTCAATTGAACACCTCTAAAAAATATGAATATTTCTTTCATATAAGATGCATAATGAAACATCATAGTCACATGGAATTAAAATTCACAGAACATGCCCCATTCACATGATGTTAAACTACATCCTATGTACTAGTCAGTTGCTGTTAAACTATAAAGACCATGTACTAGTCTCATAGTGATAAACTGTATGAAGAAATCCTAGCACATGATGTTAAACTGAAAGAATCATGCCCTGGTCCCTTGAATTTAAATAGTGATGTTTTGTCCTGATCTAATGACATTAAAATTCATAATAAAATCCTAGTTGCATTATGTAAACTGTATGAGAACATCCTTATCGCATGATACATAACAACATGAAACACATCTCTATTACATGATAGTAAAATATGAAACATCTTAATATCAAAAAGATTTCATTGGCATCCGGTAGAACTTATATATCCTTGATAAATTCCATATTTCAAGACAACACATAGAGGCACTCATTGAGGACTTCCAAAACCCAGATGGAATTGATAAAAAAAGTTACACCATATGAGGTCTATTGAGTGTAGACCATGAAATCATAATTCCATGTCACCTTTTCATTCATAGAGAAGGATTAGAAAGAGGTCATCTAGGGATGTATTAAACAACTATATGCTTCAAGAATTCTTGATAATGTTGACATATGAAGGGCTCATATTGAGAATGGTTTGAGGATCAACCTCATGAAATCTGGATCCTTTGATTTTTAGGATATAGTAATGTAGATTCATATATGAAAAAAAAACAATTCATGGTTACAATGAGGGAATGAAAAAGGCATCTCAATAAGATCAGTCTAAATAATCTATTTCGGCATCTAACATCTAACAATGAGTTCATGATTATCTATCAAGAAATTTTATATAATATCTTATTTGGAAGTACATTACTTCATAAACACATAGTTATACCTTCAAAATATTATCAGTTCTTAAAAAATGCAATCGATGGGATGGTCATTGTGCTACAAAGTGATGGTTCCCCTTATAATCATGTGAATCCACATAAGCTGAGAGTGGTTTCTACGAAACGGAGGGTAAAAAACCAATGGCCGATGAAAATGTACATGTTGAAGCCATCATTGTTTTAGGGACTACCTCTATACATCCCAGGAGTATGATCTACAAGGATTATGTGCTACCCGTAAGCCTTATTAAGGTAGAAGACTTAATACCTAATGCCCTGATTCCTCTTGCCCCGATGAAAGTATGAAGAAACTATCAGATCTAGAATATCTCTACAATGAATATGGATTTTTCATATAAAAATGTCTAATCACATGACTTGTCACACCTTGACTATTATAGATATTCCCCTGGGTTATCAACCATGTTTTTAAAATTCATCCATAGACCTAGATATTGAAGAAGAAGAAGATGACTTTAGGAATGCTCTGCTAAAATTTGTGGAAGGGGTCTCCTCCACCATTTATGAGACAAGGAAGGTAAATCTAGGAATATAAAAAGACCCATAAACAAAATTAATTAGTGTCATAATGTTTCTTGGGGTCCTGAATGTGTATCTTGAAATTTCAAAAACATGATCGATATCTACTCACCTAAAATTATGTTGAAATTACTGGTATGAACCCTGATATAGACACACATTATCTTGGATTACCCATTGACCATTGAGGTTTCAATAATGTAGTCAGAATAATGTGCCCAAATTATGATATAATTTTAGGAGATGATGTCTTTAAACATCATAGTTTCCTGACATCCTAATCACATAATGTTAAACTTCACAACACATCATGACCACATGATGTTAAATTGTACAAAAGCAGTCCTGAGAGTAAGACATTAAACTAGATAGAATATTTTTTCATTTCCACATGATGCTATACTATACATAATTCTTCCATACCACATGAGTATAAACTAAATTAGAGGCATTAACTCACTAAATATTCATAACGCACAAGATACATCAGTGAAAAAAATGAAGTGACCCCCTCATTATATGAGATTTAGATCAAAATAAAAAATAACCCCATCCAAGAACAAAGTGTGGCTTGATTCTGGACTTCATAGGATAGATAGTGTCAATTGGATAATAGATACAATTTCTATAAAAAATATATCCTTATCATTCATAATACATCAGACATTGAAAAAAATTAATCCTTATTTTTCATGGCAGGTAACCTTCATCCCAACAACAAGACATTATACTTCATGGATGATGTCTTGACTATATGATACTAAAATGGATTTTTTTCAATAAATATTTTTCTCTTGATTACATAAACTAAAGAATTTTTATTGACAAAAAAATCTCCATTTTTGGGTCCAACCATGATATATCTTCAGGTTGAGTCACCATCATTCTTACCGCATGACATTAAAATTCCTGGCTAATGTCCTCTCCTCTTGAAAGTAAACATCATGGTTTTATAGAAATACATATATCCTTATTCTCATACCAAAGAGTTATATAGGGATAAATAGATCATATATCTTGTCCCTACAACCACATGATGATAAATGTCCATATCCTTCCCTTTAATAAGCTCTATGTAGTGAAATAAACTTGTTGTATTACTTAGAGATCACACCAAACATAACTCACGTGGAATTAAATACACTGGTAAAATATTTCCCTTATGAAAAAGACATATAAATTAATAATAGGTTCATAATTTTCTTAGATGTAATAACCCAAAAGAAAAACCATAAGTCCTTTCCACATATGTTAAACTATATGGTTGGTGTCTCTTGCATGACATAAAATTGCACATTACTATGGACCTCACTTAAGAGGACTGTTATTCTGGGTTTTGTCTTCTACAAAACCTCTATTCATGAACTACTTGTGAAATGATTCCATTCAACATTGGATACATTGTGATTATCAGTTATCTAACCGTTGGTCCATCTATAATAATCATGGAGAACAATTCCCCCATTTACATATGAGTTACACCTCTGTAGAGAGTTTAATATTTAAGAACAACATGTGGCATGATTCTTGGCATTGCAGAATTCCGGTTGATAACAAAATATATTTTATTGGGTCCAACCACAATATTTAATTTTCACATTGGGGAAAATAAATCCATTATACATGTTGTTAAATTGAATTCTCTCTCATGAATTATGTGTGGCATGATTCTTATCATTATAGGATACATAGTGATCTGAAAATCAATAATCTCGAGCCATGTTGAAATAATAAATTTGAAAAATGACCCCTCTTCATAATTGGTTTGAAATGTGTAGAGTGTTTCCCACTCAGGAAATAAATATGACTTGATTCTGGTCATCACATGATACATAGTTATACCCAAATCCCCAATACTGGGTCCAACTACAACAATAAACGTGAACAATTCCCACCTCTAGGTATGGGTTAGACTAGCATAGTGAGTTTTCTATTTAATAACAATGTGAAGATTGAGTCCTATCATCATAGGATACATAGTTATGACCAGATATTCAATCCTAGGAAGAGCACCAACAATCGGTCAGAACAATACCCCATATGTGTATGGGTCATAGCTATATAGATATTTTCCCTTTCATGAAATATATGTGGATTGATTAATGTATTAGTGGGATAAATAGTGAAACCATGGTTTCTGATCCTGGCTCTAGTTATAACAAATAATTGGAATAATTTCCCCCTATACTTATGGGGCATGCCATTCCAAAGAGTTTCCTGTTCAAGAACCATGTCTGGATTGATTCCTAATATCACATGATATATAGTGATGCTGGAATCTATAATCATGGGTTCATCCTCAACATATAAGATGAAAGAAATTATCCCTAATTACATATGATTTGAAAAAATATATCAAGCTATCTAAGACCTACTATAACACAACAAAACATGACTTCCTAGTTGTACCTTGATTCTCATGATGATCAATGCTGATGCGTTCTTAGGGAACCTATAGACAAAATCTGGCCAACACAAAAGAGGCAAAATTTATATTTGAAACAAATTACATACTACATAATGTTAAAAATCAGGATAAATATCCTTACCACATGACATTGAACTACATAGAAAGCTTCCTTACCACATGACATTACTCATTATGTGAAACATTATTTTTTCATGATATTGATGTGGGAAATAGATACATCCCCAGAACACTACATTAATATGTATGGGTCATCACCCATCCTCAATCCATATCAAATGACCACAAGCACCTGACCTTGGTCAACCAGAGTACAGGGTGAATTCATCATCTTTTAAACCCCTCAACCCATGAACCACACTAAACAGCTTAAGCGACTTGAGTTTTTGAAAACCAATCATAGCCCGTGTGGAGGAAAATAGAGCTCCCTATTTGAACATTCTAGTGATGAATAAGGGATTAGACCTAATAAGCAAAGGCATCTTGGTCCTGTAGGAAGGGATTTATAATCCCTACGATCATAACATAACTGTGGAATGAATATGCACTTATGGGTGATCTCCCCCATCTCCGACATGATTATACCATAAAATTACTCATGATTTGAGAACGATGTGCCATAATTTAAAAAAAATCATCTACCACCCAAAAGTAAGTTAGTGTTATCTTGAACATGGGTTTCCTAGTTAGGATATTATTCAACATTACCCTAATAACAGGTCCTTACAAACTAAAATAAGCCATTAAGGAATATTCCCTTTTCAAAGATGTACACCATTTAAACTCTATCCTTTGAAGGTGAACATATCTACACATAACACTACTTCTGAAAGAGAAAATAAAATTTATGCTAAAACCCCATAATATGATGCCTAAGAAAATGTCAATTGTCTCCTAGATAAACTCATCATCTCTATAGTTTAGAAAAAATATAGAGCATAAATGAACGAGGCAAAATGTTTATAAG
Source organism: Viscum album (assembly GCA_963277665.1). Classification (NCBI taxonomy): domain Eukaryota; kingdom Viridiplantae; phylum Streptophyta; class Magnoliopsida; order Santalales; family Viscaceae; genus Viscum; species Viscum album. The sequence goes on from OY728142.1 coordinate 110,800,455, forward strand.
TCCCCCTTGGAGGTACTATTAAAAGTAAATACATGGTAACATGACCCCATGGTCAAGTAAAGAGTTATATTATCGATTTTTACATCCCCTAATATTAATGAAATTTTTATTAGAAGACAAAAAAACCTTTTGGTTTCTCAAAACCTCGAAGAATCATAATGTTTTCATGACCCAACTTTGTGCCGTAGAGGTCTGAGATGAAACCTATAGTTACATTAGTTGGTATCCTTCTCTAGTAAACACATGGACCATTGGATTTGATTCTCTTGGATCTCCCCCATATAAGTAGAGTAACATGGAATAGATAATCCATAAATTACCCCACTAGTTTTTATTGGATGAATGAAAAACATGTGACAGTGCATGCACCAAGAGGATGTTTTGTTCCAAAGACGAGGACCCCCTCAAATTCAGGAGTTATGTCATTGACTGTATGGACAATTATAGGTTCATACCGTTGTCAATGGTGGACATGTACCTACCATTTCAAACCTCTAGTTAAATTATATATACCTATACCATGATTTAAAATCCACATAAAAATACTATTAAAGGGTATTGTACATCCTCGACATTACTTCACCTTATATTATATCCTTTCCCAATGCATCAACGTGATACTCCATTCACTCACCTTTTGATGGACCACACCATGTGACTCAAAACCACATTGTGTAGGACCCAAGCCTCCAAACCCAAAAGTTAATCTACCATAGGGTTCCATTACACTTCCTAGATAGTACTTTTCTCCATGTTCTAGTTCATATTCTATAATTTTTTTCCTTAAAAATCATTCATGGACTTTGGAAAATAGTGGTGACCCCTTCCACTTGACCATGATTGTAACCCTTATGGGTTTATGCATAGAGGATTATAACCCACAAACTACAAGAATATTCTCATTGTATATAAGGAACTATGATCCTCATGATCACTAATGGTACCATGGTAGAAGTCAAAACCATAGGATGTCTTGGATTATCTAAGTCCATTCGTCCTTACATTTTATTCACTGATTCAATCACTTGGACATGTGACAGAAAAAGCCATTTTCTAAATATCAAAGTGGACATGGAATTCTTAGTATTTCACCATAAATGAAAAAGAATATTATTTTGGATTTAAGGTATCATTACCCATCATGGATATTCACCCCCCTTTATTTCAACTCATACATGGGGTGCCAAAACCCTTGAAGAACATTCATTCTTTAGAATATTCATTAAGAATGATGGGAATCAAAACAAGTCATGGAAACTCATTATTTGGAATATCATCAAGGATACAAGGCTCACAAACCCTCCACGAATACCCATCCTCCACTACCACCAGATGTTTGAGATAAAAGATCTTAAACTACAAAAATATAAGGCCCGAGCAAAAAGATAAAAAACTACAACAACTGTTGGTCTAAGCTAAATGTTTTGGAATGTGTATATCATTCCAATATATCTCTACATTATTTGTTTTGGTGATTAAAAAACATATATAATTTTATTTTAAAAATATTTTTAAGTGAGTCATATTTTATTATGTTGTGTAATAAAATGATTATATCACTTCATATGAGTAATTTATCATTAATTATACAAAGAAATATTAGTTTTTTCATAATTCGTAAGTATCACACAATAAATTATCTTACTTTTTTCAAATAAATCACTCACGAAATATATCTTAGTCATTGAGAAAAGGTGAAATTAATTTATTCTTCTGAGAAGAATATTAATATCTAGAAGATGTTGATGAAAATTGAATTCCACATCACATAATAATTTTATCTTTAACTGTAGAATTATCTTATACTTTGAAGATTGGTTATCTTACAATGACAATGCACTTTATGCGATGAATGGAAACCTATGCTGAAATTTACATATTTCTTGATATACTTCCAAGATATGATATTATAGAATTTCATGATTAATTTTATAATTTATTGATAATTTCTTTCACACCTATTGACTATAACAAAAAATGATTATCTATTTAATGAAGGATCAAACTGCATAAGGGTTCCCAAGAATAAAAAAATTTGGAGATCGAGGAAATCACTGACATTGTGATTGTAAAATCAATTCTATAATTGGGAAGTTCACATATATACTAATGTTATTATAACTTATTAGTATAACTTCATGGATTTATTCAACCCTTAGATTATTCCTATAATCAAGTTCAAACATCATATATAAGAAATAGTTAGAAACAAAACAAAGAGTAGGTGGGAACAAAAAAGAGAAGAAATTTTTTTTCCTTTTCCTAAAACTAGATATCTATACATATTGACTATAAATACATCCAGTTTTATGCTCATCAATTCTATTTATTTCATTGAAGATCATCCTGAGATACAGTTTAAGTCTTTCAATCTCTTAAGATAATTCTTCACCAACTATCAGTTTCTTTTTTCATGTATGTGCTCCAAACACTTCAAAAATATTATATCTCCTTTTACCATGTTATCACTCAGTGTAAGAGTGTGGTAAAAAATATGGTTATGTCTTGTAAAGGGAGATATTGGTTGTAATCTCTATGAAATTTTTACAAAGTGACATCTACTTGTAATTAGTAGGGAGCCCATGGTAAAAAGGATGATTAGTAAAAAAACACCACGCTTGAGGAGAAGAGCATTGGTTGAGTGGACTAGGGGATTTATGATACCTGAAACACTATAAATATATGTTCCCAATTTTATTTCATCATATTTTATACTTATTCCATATGTAATCATAAATATGAATATTGAATGTACATACTTAGAAGATAATGGTTATATTTTTAAGAAGCATCTAAGAACATAATTCACACCTACATGAGTAATCTAATCAATCATTTATTGGAACAAAATTGGTGTCAGAGCATGTTTATCTTGAGTTCACAACATTCAAATATTGAATCATCAAGATAAATTATCAAATTTCTATTATGAATGATAACTAAGAAGGTATGATAATGTATAGAGATCCATACTTAAATGTTTAAAACTATGGTTGTTTGAAAGCACACATGATCATTTATCTAAAGAACCATGGTCTGAAATTCTACCCAAAATCAGTTAAGCCCTACAAAATTCCCATGTCAAAACACGAAACTTGGGTTTATAAAACTAATTAAAATTATGATTTAAAATCTAAATCAATGAATTATATCATTATATGGTTAGGTATAGATGCATTCAAAAAGATATCTAAATGTTAGATAACCAATGAAATGTGCACCTCTATAATAGTAGAATATAGAGGAATTGAAAACATGAAATACCTTAAAGATGTTACAACCAATATTAATATTTAATCATTCAAATGGATGAAATAGAAAGGATTACAAAATATAATAGATGACTCATTGAAATTGTAAACAACATTTCTTCTCTTGGAACACCTATCACTCAGTCCAAACTTGAATTAAAAGTCCCCATATTATTACCACCTAAGGGGAGTGGAATATAATTTGTCATCAAAAAATCTATAGAAGTGTGGAACATCAAGAAAAATCATCTTATCAGAGCACTCCATATGTATGAAGATGAAATGGAAATTTAAAATGAAGAGCCTAAAATGATCAAAAAGGAAAATGATGCTTTGAAGGTCTCTACTTCTAATGATTACAGAAAGAGTGTAAATATAACAGTTTTGAAATCATCAGAGGAATAATACATATCATTAAATTCTTTATCAAATGGTGAACCTTATTAATTTTCTATATTGGTAAAAAATTCTATAACAAGAGATATGGATTCATGAGACCATTCAACAAGCAAAGAAAGAATGGTGAAAATTGTAAATTAATGAGATTATATGAAGTAAAATAGATAGGACACATATCGAATTTCATTTTGAATAAAATAAGATTAAAAGAAAAAAATGAATTAATTTCAATAATTTATATCTATGAAATATAACAAATCTATAAAGGATACGTGGAGTGATTATTTAGATTATAGAAAATTCATGTCATCAAAATTTGAAGATGAAGCAGTAAATCAAAAGGCAACTATATTCTTTATAAAAAAATCAAATTTGGAAACTAGATGCATGAAGAATAATATGAAATGGTTTGTGGACAGTGGTTGGTCATGTAAATTTACTCCAAATTTATCTCTCTATCTAAATTATATTTTTTATATGTAACATTTAGAGAAATGGAAAAAGGAATCATAGTTATCATTTGGTCAGTTTTAAATCCTCAGTATATCATTATCATAAATGTACATTACATTGAAGACTTGAAACACAACCAGATAAGTATTTCTCAACTTTTTGTTGACGTTTATTCGATTTATTTTTCAAATAATTCTTACGTAGTTTTTAAAAATAAATGTCTCAAATTTAAAATACCAAAAACATATCATGATTACACTTCATATCTTCAATCATTGGGTAAATAGAATGTAAATTTTCTAAATACCAAAATTGATGAATAATGGATTTTTCATAGAAGGCATGGACATTACAATGTACATTATTGAAGAAAATTATTAAAAAAATATATTTCTTACATTCCTACTCCTAAATTAGGGAAAAAGTAACTATGTGATGCATGTTAAATGGGAAAGAAACATAATTCATCTTTCAAACCAATTAAAGAAGTTAGTACTTCTATACCACTTGGCCATATCCATATAAATATGTTCTGAAAAACTAGAAATTCATATTTAACTGTTAATTAATTTTTTATTGGGTTAGTCGATAATTTTTTAATATATACTTTTGGTTATCTTTTAGGACTTTAAACTGAGCCGTAAAAAGTTTTAATTAATTTATGTATACTATTGAAAAATGAAAAAATGCCAGAATTGTGTCTTTGAGATGCTTTCATCGATGTTAGTTTAAGAATCATGAATATAATTCTTCTTTCTCTAGGAAAAGAAATAAACATAAATTTTTTCCATAATAAAAGTCAATAGATATATTTTTTTTCAAAAGGTGATATTGGTCTTTGCCTGATATTTCTAGGACTATTTTTTGTGAATATAACATGCCCCCTCATTTCTGGGATGATGTTGTTAACAAAACATGTTATCTCATTAAGAGAGTAATTTTATGACCTATTTTAATGAAAATACATATGAGTTGTGGAATAACATAAAACACAAAGTGGGATACATCCAAGTATTTGGATGTAAGGTTAATATATGATCATTAAGGATAATCCGGGAATTTATTCCAAAGGATGATGATGATATTATCCTAGGATAATATGATACTTCCATATATAATAGAGTTTTAAAAAAGTAAATTTATGTTGAAGAATTAGATCATCTGAAATTTGAATAATTTCATCCCATAGATCACAAAATGACTCAAATTAATGATCAAAATGATTCGGTCAAAAATATGTGACTCGAACATCTCTTTTATAACAATAAGGATGATACTTTAAAACGTTATTATTTTAAAACAAATCCAATAAGGTTAGATAATAGAGGCCTATATTCTGTGTTACATATAATACCTATAAACCTTAAATTCCATCCTTTAGAAGTAGTCATAAGGAACCTAGATGGAGTAAGAACCAAAAGGAATGTCTAAAATCAAGAAAAATTGTCTACTTTCTATCTCAACAGGAACCTAAGAACATAGATTAAGCCTTATCATAAGGAATTTTTTTCATAGAAATTCATGAACAGCTAAATGAATTCAAAAATAAATAATGTATGAGAACTATTTTAAATACCATAAATGTATCATGTAATTCCAAAAAAATGGGTTTTTAGAAAAACATGATGAACACAATGAAATAACCCGAAATAAAACTAGATTGGTTTCTAAAGGGCTAGATCTAGAAAAAGGAAAATATTATGAAGAATACTTTTCACCCATAGCTAGATTAAAAGCTATCATAATTCTTATAGAATTTGTATCTAATATAAAATTAAAATAATATAATATGAATGTAATATCAAATTTTTTAAATTGGTTTTTAGTGGATATGTATATATAGAAAAATATTTAGGTTGTGAAGATCATAATTTTCAATATTCTATTTATATATTACCATGGCTCTATATGGAATTGAAAATCTCCAAGGGAATGGTATGAAATATTATGTTATTTTATTTTATCAAATGGGTTTACATTTGGAATAGAAGATCGAATATTATTTAAAAAAGCAACTTATTTTGATATTTTTTAGTACAAATAAATGTATACGATGTCATTTTCAGATCATGAAGTCGAAAACTATGTAATTAATTTTCAAAAATTGTATTAAATATATTTGAATTGAGTATAAAGGGTGAACAAAACTATTTTCTTTGATTTAAATTTTATCAAAAATATTTTTGTAATATTTAAAATCAATGAAAATTCAATCTCAACTTACTTACGATGTTTTAAATTTAAAATAGTAAATCCTACACAACTCCTATGAGTTCATATATCAAACATGACTCATATAAAGAAAGAAAACCAGTATAAAAATTTTTTTATAGAGGTATAATTGGAATACTATCGTAAATTACAACAAGTGGACTATACATTAAGTTTTTAGAAGGTATTTTTGAAATATTTAAATCTAATTCCAAAGAATAATAGTTATATAATGTGAAAATAATTTTAAGATATTTAAAAGTGACATTTTTTTCCCAAAAAATACAACTTTAATTTAATTTTATACTCACATTCATCTTTTATTAGATGTATATTAAATTTGGAATGAACCTGAGGAACCTGTCATTTTCATAGTATATCCCTGGTATCTTTTTGAAGTATTAAGAAAAATTCTATAGCACAATAAACTAATGAGACTAAATACATTACCGAATGAAGTTTCTTTTCTCATTATCTATGGATGAAACACTGTAATAGAATTTTGATTTAACTTTTATCATGATCCTATAAGATGTGAAAAAATTATTGCTATCAATATTTCAACGAATCCAATAAATATTTCAAGAATAAAGAACTTATATCAATGAAATAATTTCCTATGAGATCATGGAAAAAAATGAAATCTCATTAGAATTTGTGTGAATAGAAAAATAATTTCGTAATATTTTTTACAAACCCCAACCTATTGACATATTTGATCTCATTAAATCATTATTAGGTATGCTTAATTTTACAAATTAATATTTTAAATTATATATTTTTATATACAATAAGCATGATTTATTTTTTATTTAAATGTTTTTTTGAGTCACTATTTTGATAAGTGGTCACATCGGATACACCAGATCACCATATATTAGAATTAACTACCCTGAAATTACTTCATTAACCGTAAATTACCATTAAAAAAAATATTGAGTATCAAACTTACACCAAAATGAATAGAAAGTCATTTTGACCCATCTTTATCTTTGCTCTAACCCTTGTTAACCAAGACATCTAACCATTAAATCTCTTAATATATCATATAATAGAAAAAAGAAAAGGATCTAATGTTGATTCATGTAATTGGAATAATCCTCAAATCATATAAAGAAATGATTTTAGTTGAAGATTCATTGATTTCAAATGGATGAACAGAAAAAAAATGTTGATGAAAATTTTCTACCATCAAGTGTGGTAATATGTATGTTATGCATCTCAAACCATTATAGTTTTTAAGAATAATGTTCATGAGTTAAAGGATTTTACTATTATCTACATTATTGAGGATGAATACAAAGTCACTAAAATCATTAACCAAAAATATCTGACACTAACATTGGATATGCCTGACAGATGTATTGAAAACTCCTCAAGAAGGACAACCGTTCGTCCATACCACCTTATTTTCCATGGATGGTGTTAATCCTCTAAGGATAATGATGTTTCTATTCCGAAATGTATTTATTATGAAAAATGTAGTCAAGAATATGGTTCTATAAGGGAAGGTACTGATCAAATTCATTCAGTTCCAGATCACTCAACGAAATGGTGAGTTTGTGAGAATATTTTTTCTAGATTTTTCATTGCTTTAATTGTTCATAAAAGAAAATACTATGAACATTGAATCATATATCCTAAAATTTATGTGACTTGTTAAAAATATGAACCTAAACATATAACCATAAGGATAAATCATAACCCAAAATTTTCATAATAATGAAATTGTTTTAGATGAAAATGGAACAATGTCTTTTCATGGCATGATGAAACTGAATGAAACCGTTTTAAGAAAAAGTGGATTTCGTTGAGTTTTTTACTTGAAAATTTAGATTCCCTTTTAATAACTGTTTAAATTAGACCCTGTTCATATTTAGGGGGAGCATTATTTTTTTATTTAGAAACCAATAGTGCTGGAAGAATCGTCTTATCTTTTTGAGAGAGGAAGAAACCATGATAAGGAAGAAGAGACTCCTAATCTAGGAAGAAGTGTTTAGGTTGGTATTAAATCAATCCCTTAAGATGTTTCTCAATAATATCACCCTTACCACTCCCCATTCTCCACCATTCCATGTTCCAAATTAATGGATAACCACAACTATCACCTAGATGATCTCAATTTTTCAGGATACAACAATCTCATTAAGGTCAAGGCTATCTTTTTTTTGAAGTATCACTCCAAATAGATGGAGATAAAAACTAAATAATGAATTATAAAAAAGTATTCATTATAATAATGTAACATGGTTGTAGTTCCAAATTTCATTGAGAATCAACAAATTCATGAATAGATTTATGATATTCAATATGAAAGGGTTTTAACTGTTCCTCAAGAATATTGGAATAAAGAAATTATAGAAACTGAATGTACTGTTTTTAAGAGACATCAATAGATCCTCTGAAAGTTAGAATCATATATTGAGACCCAAAACAATCAAATATATGAGTCACATCCATTATTAGAAACAATATGTGATCATATGGACTCAAAATCTGATGTTTAAGAAGTAAAAATGCTGGTATAGTCTATATTAGAAAAGTGTTTAGAATGACCCCTTTTTGGAATTATGCTAAGTTTGGATGTTCAATTAATAATAATGGTGTTATATCAAGATTTAAATTTATTATCCGTAGTTATTTATCCTCTTTAATGTGAATTTATATTAAGATAAATAGTCCAAACTGATAGATAAATATTAGAGATTATGTTTTAAGACTAATGTTTTAAATAAATGAAGTTGTTGGAATATTCAATAGTTCTACAAAATAGGTTACTTCCTCACTCAACCAGAAGCTGGAAGAAACTAAAAAACAACTATTCTACAAGTTAAAAAAGAATTAATTTTCATCAATACTCTTCTATATAGGATTCATGGAACTCTTTCAAACAACTATGGAGAAATAGACATGAATATTGAAGACATACATGGAGTAATGCTGAACAATATTAAGAAGAATATCATGGATGATGTTGAAATAGATTTTTATACATTTGAATAATCCTTTGAAATAATTGATCCTTCTAATGAAATTAAATCATATCTATTATGGTGGGTCTATACAACTAGTTTTATGTATTATAGACCATGATTGATAGTTGTATAATGAATGGTGACCTCCAGAATTCTATGGGAAACATTTCTCAGTAATTATGGAATGGATTTTTGAGTATACAAGTTTATTGAAATCATGACATATTGAAAAGTATTTATACCTTGGGGGAATATATTTTTAAAATACTTGGGGTAATACTAATATCATGCTAGATTTTTTATCATTACCCATATGTTTCTCTCATCTAAACGAAATATTTGATCCATCATAGGATCATCTAAAGAAACATCAATGGTTAACTAAAGGTAAATAATCATGATCTATCATTTAAATTTACCTTTATTCATGTTGATATCTATGATTTGGTGAGGGTATAGAAAGAGGATCACAACATTTATTTGATAGCATTTAGCATTTCTTATGAAAAACATAATGGTCCTAGAGAATCCTCATTAACATTAGATTATTTTTTTGGAAAAAAAACTGAAGTTCCTCTGACTTTATCATCATTACCTCATGACCAGAAACTCTTTTAAACAATAACCTTTAGAAAGTTGTTATCATCAATTCAGTTGATACTAATCACTTCAATGTTTTTGAAATTCACTACCTCGTGGCCAGACATTCTAAATAAATCTGAATTTGACACCTTTTATAGAATTTGAAAATACACTTCGCTCTTTCTTAATACCTATTTTGGATAATCAGAATATATTACATTTTGTAATGTTCATCATTATTAATTCATTTTTTAGAATTTATTTTTTATAAAGGAAATGGCATTGGTTCATATATTCTTTTTAATCCTTATAATTTTTATATTTCTATAGTGACATTTCAATCATTCACTATGAACTCTATTTTCTACCAAGACTATTTTTTATTAATTAATATTTCTATGAAATATATGAAATTTTAAATATTACACTTCTTTTGGATTTGATAAAAAAGGGAAGAAGAAAAGTAAAATAAAAAAAATTATTTTGATTTTAAAATTGATTCATATTTCTAAAATGGATGAAGAAAAGGAAATATTTTTTTGGAAGAAAATTTAAGGAAACAACTTCCTTTATAAAAAGTTAAAATCTAATATTAGAAGTTTTTTTCCATTGCATATGTTTTTTGATCATGAAAAATGAGTACTTTTCTATATAGAGTATATTATTTTAATATATATCTAATTTATTTGTTTTGAGGATTCATAGATTAACTAATTTTATTCTAAAATGGTTGATAAGTGTTTTAGATTATATTACATTGTGTTCTAAAATTAATATATCACTTCATATGAGTAATTTATCTTTCAATATATGAATATCAACTTTAGTTGTTCAGAATAATAATGTATCAGGTACAAATTTATGTTACAATGTTCGAAAACATCACTCATGAAAGTTCCATTAGTCAATATGAATATGTGAATGAAATTTATTCTTATGAGAAGAATATTCATTGCCAGAAGAAGTTGAAGAAAAGGTAATTCCATGTAACATTAACATTTTATCTTATTCTATGGAATTATCTTATGCTACACTAAATACTGATGATATTATAATGTCAAGAGTCTTTATCATATAAATGGAATCCTCTAATGAATAGTATGTTCTGTCTATATAAAATGAATATTTGACATTAGAGAACATCATGATTATATTTATAGTCTCTTGATAGATCAATTCACACTTTTTAGAACATCCATATTTTAATTATTTTTTTATTTAAATATCATACTACACAAGAGTTACCATAAATAAAAAAATTTTTAGATTATGAAAAACTCAGACATCATGATTACTAAAGAAATTATATATTTGGAATGTGAAAATACATAATCATACTAACCTATATTATTAGGATCAATAATTGTATTTTCATGAAAATTATACTTATGACATTATCATATTTAAAAAACCTATAAAAGGAATAGTAAGCAATCACACAAAGGGAAGTTGAGAACAAAAATGAGAAACAAAATTATCATCCTTTTTAGAACACATGAGATCTATGGATATTGAAAATAAATACATCTAGTGCTAAGCATATCACATATATCTATTTCACTAAATATCACATAGAACTATACTTGTAGTCTATAATTATATAATAAAAAAAATTCATCTAGTTTTAGTTTCATGTTGCAACAATTCCCATCAAATATATCATAAATCATGTATCACGTTTATAATGTTTTCACTCAGTGTAAGAGTGTGTTAAAGGACGTTGAGAGGTCTATTAAAATGATAGCCTGGTTTTAAAATCATGGACCTTTGTACTAAGGTACATCTATATTTACTTAGCTGGTATCCCCTAGAAAAATTGTTATATTATAAAAATCACCATGATTGAGGAGTTGATCATTGGTGGAGTATATTAGGGTATTTATATTCCCCTAACCACTATGAATCAATGTGTTCAATTTTATTTTATCATATTTTACATTCCTGATGAATAAAATCTTAATGAAGAAAATTGAATATACATAATTCAAATATGGTGGTTATATTTTTAAGAAACTTTTATGTACTCAATTCATACACCTATAGAGTTATGCAGTCAATAATTTTCATGGAAAACAAAAAATAACATATAATAAATCACCTTAATTTCATGTTATAAGACTTCAATATATCAGTATTAGAAACTAAAAGATAGAAGAATGAAAACAATATCACAATTGTGGTCTGGTTGGTAAATCTATGAAATAATCAATTAAAAGAGTGAAATCTGCACCTGGTAGAAAAATGGAAAAGGATACTCTACGGAAAATTCATGTCTCTACTCGCTAGACATACACAATATTTTATCCTTTAAATAATGATCTATTACATAATTGAAAAGGAACAAAACTTATTTGGTGAAAACCCCATGAGAGGGATGATTGTTAAAAATCCAAGTCCACACCCTCTATTTCTTCCAATATAGAAATATTAGAAAAATGTTTCGAAAATATAAACAAAGAGATACAATGATTGTGGATCCCAACATATGGACTCAGAAAAAATAAATATATGCTTGAAAAGACCTCTGAAATTGGTAGGTATTAGTGATTTATCACTCCATGATGTATATGATACATAAATTTTCCTTTTAAACCATGAGATTTCAATTAAATAGGAGAAGGGGCATCAATTAGGAATCCCATGTTCATATAAATTCATTTAAAGTTTATATGAAAAATACATTGTAAGTTATGTATTTGAATTTTGGAATTTTGTTTTATCTGGAATTGTACAATGGATGTATATCATTGAAAATCGATGTAAAATATCCACCACAATATTGTTCTTTTCTTGGGTTTTCATTACGATACATTATAATTACCCTTCCTATGCATGAGGTAGATCTATATAAGGGAATTCATAGGATTGTTCTTCATTTATGATCCATTGTTTCCAATGCATGTGTATGAACTACAGAGAAGTATATTTTAGAAATATGTATGTCTTGATTCACATATTCATGGGATATGTAGTTAAGTACACATACCATACTTTGGATCTATCCAAATGTTCCTTTATACTAAACTTCACCTTTTTACCCAAGTGATCCCAAGATGATCGAAGAGGATATACCAATGAGGAATTTGATGTTGGTGGCATTTATGAGAAATTATAAATAAAATTTATTATGATTCTGAAATTTAATTCTATACACTAGGTTTACATTGTATTATGTGAATTCTTGGTGGCTTTAATGATCCATATGATATTCTGAAAGTAAAAACCTCATGGTACGAAGTCTCCAGTTGATAGAAACTAAAATCTTATAGTCACCATTCTATAGAAAATCTACTCATGAGGCAAAATATCAAATAATGTAATATTTTTAGATATATAGAAATGTGATCAATGTTTTTCTTATAATCAAATTAAATTCATTATGAAAAAATATAATTCTATGTGGGGGGGGGGAGGGAATTTTTTTGACACCCATAATTGTGTGATAAAAACATGGCCATTAAATATTTTAGAGGATTCCAGGTTTTGAAAAAAAGTAAAAATAAAAATTTCATGAACTACCTGGAGGATGAATCCCTGAACAATATGGTCTTTGGATTTTCATTACAAGTTCATAACCTTTTGCAATTTGTTGTATTCAATTAATTTATCACAAGTATTCCCCTTAGCCCAAAAAATGGGCCATCTAATCTAACTAGCCATCTATCTCAACATTGGAACATATTGGAGTTAGAATCAACTAGGCCCCATGAGCCATCTAGCTGAGAGGCATGGATGTGTGTTAGAAAAGCTCATTCAGCGAGCACACAGGTGGGTGTTTGTGTGCTATGGTGGGCCACACAATGGGAGGCGCAACTGAAAAGTGATTGGGAAAGTGTTTTGGGTGTCGAAACCAATACTGAATCGAGGTTATTTTGTCATGAATTGATTGATTAGACACTCTCGTAATAGGTTCTAGATCGATATGGGACATAGAAGGAGGATGCACTATTCATCCTTTGGAAAAACTAATGGAAGTAACTACCATTATCCGATCAAATTCCTCCTCACCATCCAATAATATATCATTATTATCATCAAGCTATGCACACATGTGGTTCTAGTGAACACCTATAGTTTAACACCAATAGTCACATCCTACATCGTCCACATGATCAGTTGATGATTACTACAGGAAACACTCTCCGATGAACAAACTAAGGTGTCCATGAATCACTTGATGTCCGTAAGGCATTCTTGAACCATTTTTTTCATTCATATTGATAATTGGAAGATCAATCCATGAGATTCTATTGCATGATTCAATTCATGTGAACTATGATAATTCATATCAATAAAATTGGTGATGATCATATAGGGATGGCTGAATATTGATCATGAGATAACACGATACGACTGTATAATGAAAATTTGATCATGTGATGCCACCATAGATGACGTGATGAACTTTTTTGAGGAATGGGAATCCATAAAATAAAAAATAATGATCATATGAGGACCATAATGTGATAATGAAAATCCCTCATGGCTATCCATAATTCCATATTGATAATCCATATTGTGATCACATGATGCTTTTCATGTGAATTCTCAACTGCCTTCATCGAGAATATGTTATGTCTTACCCATGTAAAGTGGAATCAACCCATGACATAATATACATATATATAGAGAACATACCCCTATATAATGATAGATGAGATGGAGAATAGGAAAATAAAAAATGAAATGAAAGAACTGACTAGGACCCCAGGATAACATCCTCAATTGACCACAAAAACTTGATTCATATTATCTTGAAGATCACACAATGAACTGAACATCATGATAAACTTGGTTTATAAGGGGAATTCAGTAAATAATTTGAAGCCCCATTGGTATCATGACTCCACCATGAAATATCATCATCCAAGCATACATATCCAATATGCACCCCCTACACATATTCACAAGACCAATCAAAAGAGCTATATTCGAATCATGTAATCTCATGAATAATAGAACCTTATGAGATGTGATAGTGATGGCCATAAAACGTTTGGAAAACCTATTACAATGACTGAAGACATAAAAAAATGGAAAATATACAATGAATGATAGAGTTGAAGAAGGTAAAACAAAAACCTTGCATCTTACAATACTCTGAACCATCAGGTCTCACAATTTTTCTAATATTAATTTCTCACGATGCATGCATGCATATCGAGAAGTTTATACATCAACATGTAACAAACCCATAGATTATTTTCGTCAAAAATAAATCAATAAGGAACTATTCCCCCATATTCCATGAAACCATATATTCCTTGATGCATGTACCCTCATCCATGCATGCAGAAGCTCGGATATGCAACCCCCACACTAGAAAACATAACCAATCATAAGACCTATATTCAGGCCATTCAATCACATGAAAAAATGTTCTTCATGTGAATCTATAATGTTAGAACCCCATTAAAATGTTTATAAACCAACGTTCATGCCCTCCTTTTTTCACACATGACCCACGAGGTGCAGCTATAGAGTGAACTAATTATCCATGCAGTCTCGTATAATAAAACCAATATCCACTTAGTCATGATTCATGATCCCTTGGAGAATGTTAAATCAACACCTTATTTAGGAATGAGATCATAAAAACAATTATGAGACCTCACCACATGATTAAATTAAGGTCACATGATTTCATGATTCTTCACTAGTCTCACGATGTCCAAGGGAAGCCATGGATATGTCACTTTGATCAAAAGAATGTCCATGAAAAAATCAGGTTTATTATGAAATAGTTTATTAACATGTCAACATTGCCATCTAATTTCCTATTGTCATGCTAGCATTGTGATGGGACAGCCTGAGGAATGTCTAGCTGATCATACGAGGATATCATATACAAGCTAGGTGATCATTCAAAATCTCATGGACATGTTTTGTTTGATCATGAAAAGACACCGAGGACAAGGTAGTTGATCATGAAAATGATCGTGCATATGTCTGCTTTGATCAAGACAATAAATCCAAGATAAGTTAGTTTACCATGAAGAAGATCCTGAACATGTCCAGTTTGATCATGTGTAGACATCCAAGACAAGTCATTTTATCATGCAGAAGACCCCATACATGTCTATTATTACAATACAATGTAAATCATGTCTTGTCAGTTGATCATTATGAAAATTTTTGACAAGTAAATATGAATTATGTGAAGTATCTTATAAATTAAAAATTTAATTTTCTGAAGAATCTGAGACATATGTAGAGGAAAAACTTGGACATGTCTTCCTTTTCAGACTGACAGCAGACATATGTCCCCCAAATAATCAAGGCATGTCCAGTAACCCAATAAGACATGAAAAGAATCTCCCTTAGGATATGTCAACTTCAACTAGAATACACACTCAAAATTATACAATGTGGACCACCATCCCAGAGCATTCAGCTACGTAAAACCTTTATAAGGGAGGGACCTTAATAGGATAGGGTTATGAAATCATGCACCCCTATTCGTACTATTCTTTATGACTGGCCCCCAATGTCATACTAAGCATATCCAATAGACCTTTCTAGACATTCATCTATCCTTATCTTTCAATGGATATAGATTGAATATGAAAAATGGAATCAATTATGGTATAAGCTCATATAATTTGAACAACCTTAGGTATAACAATAATTTCTCTGAGTTTGATCACGCACCCTAACACATCAATACATGAGAGATAAACTGAACTATGAGAACTCTAATTCTTTCCAAAACAAGTATACATAGGGTTACTTCCTAAGGCCCGATGCCAAAAAGGGCATCCATCATGGTATAATCCCCTACCATTCCTCAAACATCAGGGATACCAACAATGATTTTGAGTGTGATCACCCAACCCAACTCATAAGCAGGTCAAGGAAAAACTGAAATATTATAAATTGGATTCCTTCCATATCTATGATACATAGAATGCCTTCATAAAGACAAAGATCCTAAGGGAATCCATCCTAGTATAATACCCTAAAATTTGTAAAACAGCAGGTATAACATTAATATCTCTGAGTGTGACCCCACAACCCAACTCATCAATATATTCGGGAGTAAACTGAACTATGGGAGCTATGATTCATATACAAATAAGATATATTGAATGCTTTCCAAAGGGTCCAAGCTCAAGTATCTATCCATCCTGGTTTAAGTCTCTTACCATACCAAATATTCCACACTCATGGGACAAAATTCTCCCATGAGTCTACTATCAATCCCCATCCATAAAAATTGAGAAGATAGATCAAACACGGACATCACTTTATGTGTAATCCAATACCATTTATTCAAGTATCCTAAACCCATCATCTGGTTATGTAGAAATTGAACTGTGTCAAATATAATTCTTATTATAAATAGGATACCTAGGATACCTTCTTACATCCTAATCTTTATACCATATCCCCCATGAGACTGGAAATCACAACTTCCAGTGGGGGTATTTGATGTGTAAGACACGTGAAAGTATGATGTCATGTGATGTGTCTAATATCCTATTATCTCTAGTATCTCACACCATGAACATATAATGTGGGCCTAGATACTAGAAATGATTATACTAATAGTTCCATGATAGTTCCACCAGTAAGGTCCCATCATTAGGATTTATGTCTTCTTACATCTCATCTTCACTCAAAGGGAAATATTTATGATGAGGAAATTTTCATAAGTCCCTCCCAAGGCCTCTATTTTTGAATATTTCCCATCAAATACATGAACAAAGACGGATCTATTCCTCATATAAATAGGATATATAGGTTGTCTCTTCATGTCCCAATCCCAATATTAATGTCCTTTATTCATAACATTAAAATTCATGGGTGGCATGACCTTAATCTATCTCAAATGACCTACATGGGTTATGATTCCTATTCACATAGGAAAAGTAGGTTGCCTCAAAGAGGTTCAATCCCATCTCAAAGTCAACAAGTAGATCCCTATATGAAAATGAATACTAGATTTTCTATATGGATAAAAAAATAATGATAAATAAAAAGAGAATGAAAAAGAACCCATGATATATACATAGTTGTTCTTATCAACACACGATATTAATCAAGTAATTGATACAAGGGTAATAATTATTGTATCGATTCAGGGGAAGGATTACACAAACATATCCTAAATATATAACAATGTTCTTAAATATAAAATAATTACCCTCCAATTTTTTTTGATGAGCCAAACCTCCCATAATCTTGACCAGTGTGAGTTCCTAAGTTTCATTAGGTATTAAACCCTAATGGATGACCTTCCATTGGAATGATGGTCCATACTCAGTTATGGATGTGGGAATCATTGAGAGTTTCATTTTGTAAAAAACATAGTAAACATGACACAAATGATTGTGCAACCACACTCAATCACCCACTATAGAGCATCAAGCGAGACTATTCTCTATTTTGATAGAAATAATGATGTACTAAGATAAAAAAAATTATTTATGCTTTCTATGTGTTTTAAATATTTCCTTCCATCAATATTGATATCCTATGGCCCCTGAATATTTATTCTGATGACTCATTCTTTTGTTAAAGCTTAAATCTATGTTTCATGATTGATGGTCTATGTATTGATTGGTATGGATATTCTTTTTTATGGTCCTGCAATTTGATTATCTCATCATTCCCTTATAATTTTTTATATTCACTGAGGATAATTTTTAATTCATATATTTTTCTATACTAAGCATTTTAGCTCATCCCTGTAATATTTTCCATTCCCAATGTTTCGAGGAATGAGGATAATTTTTCTTTTGTTTAGAAATAATAATAACATGTCAAATCATTGGGAGATGTTGATGACTTAATATGGAATATGAACATTTATGTATAGTGTGAATAACTTCTCCCTTGATTTCATGGTTAATGATTATTTAATAATTTTTAATAATCGTATAAATCTATAAACCTAAATGGTAATTTTATATGCATGTGATCCAAAATTTCCTTTTTATTTTGTTCATTTATGATGTCAAAAATTGTGTCACCTCATTGGTATCAAATCTAGAACTATAAAGTATATAATTTTAGCATCTGATGTAGGAGTGCAATTCTGGGGGTTTTAAAGATACTATTTTCATCATTTTATAGAGTATATATAATATTTTAAGGATTTTTAAAAAGAGAGAAAATAAAAAATATGGGTCAGAACATATACCTCTTCTTCCGGTATCCTCTTTTGAACACTTGGAATCTTGGATAGGTATTTTTAGAAGAAATTCACTTCATTATAATTTATAAGGATTTTTTGAGAGTATTTGTGTATATCATAGTTATTTTAATGTGCTCAATCTGTGTGAATGATAGTGTGGAGTAAGAACACTTTTAAAATTTAGGAGAGTAGAACGCATATTATTATTAAGAATATTATATTATAATGAAGTCACTCTCATTGAAAGGTGGATCAAAATTAGATAAATATTATTTATGGGTAGATATAGGATCATAGTCCCTTATGAAAGTTAGAGTTATAAATGTTTTTAGGTTTTTTAAATCATTATCTCTTTAGATTAACACCTTGCCAACACTTTAACATTTACCATGGTAACATGATTTTTACAATGATCAATTTTCAATATGCAATCAAATTAGTTTAAACGTATAAAATAATAATAAGTATAATGATTAAAAATACAGAATATATTTTAAAATATTAAATTTCTAAAAGTGGTTGAAATTAAATCTAATATTTGTGCATAAAATTCATAAAAACATCTTTATAGAAATTAATATTTAATCATAATATAAAATTTAATCCAATTCCATTCATAATAAAAAAATTAGAAAACATTGTAAATATTCCATTGATTCTATAACCTACCCATTTTATTTCAATGATTTATAAATATTTATGAATATATTTTTATAATATAAAATTATATTTCATGCATAAGTTTTATTACATAAAAACATCTCCAGTTTACCTTTGAATGATTTTTTTCATTTATAACCGATTGATAACCAATAAATTAATTTTAAACGTGGGTAAATATTATATTTTCATAAGATTAATACTATAAATTAATTTTCAAATAAAAAATATATTATTAAAATAATGTACATAAAAATTATTTTTCAAAATAATAATTTAGGATTAATATTATTTCATAAATAAATTAAATTTTATTTTTATAATTATATCACTTTTAAATTCCATAAAATATGATTTATTTTAAAATGTTTAAGAATTATTTATATATTTTCAACTATTTTTTATTTACAAGCTATCAAACACATGGAATTTACTAAAGAATAATATTATCCAAAATCTACAGGTGTTACATTCTTCCACCATAATAAAAATTTGCCACTAAAAACTCGGTAACTATGATAACAAAAATTGAGCATACCATGACCTCATTGCATCCTTTTGTTTCCATTTATAATCCTGAAATTTATTATTCTTCCAAAAAAACATTAACTAGGTGAGTGGTCTAATTCCATTGGACATTCACTCTTTGACTTCGAATGACCACGGATTTTTTCTCTTAAGAGTGATAATGCTCTAGTAGTAACACATATGAGTCTAATATATATACAGTATTAAGAATATATTTACATAAGAGAGATATATAGAACACATCATGAAATAGAAAGTTCTTCAATGGATGCTTTGAGTTATAATATACTATCCCAATATGACCAACAAACTCAATGTGATCGATATATATAAGGATCAACATTCCAATATTTTAAAATATCATAAACATCATAGAATGAGATTTTCATAAGAATCCACTTTCACCCAATTTAAACTATAGATCTCAATAAATATATCCTCAAAATTTTTCTACCAACTACAAGATCCCAAATCATATTTTGAATAATTATAACCTTATATATCATTTCCTTCAGTTACATAGGTCTTAATAGATTTTATTCTCTAACATAAAACCAAAACATTGGAGTTCTACAAATCCTAGAATATATGGATTCATAAGGGTATATTAAAATTCATGATTGAAATCTATTATTTTAAGAAAACATGAATAATAAAAGGTGTTGATTGAAAAACCTTCCAAACATAATGAAAATAAATTAGTATATGTTCTATGGGTTGAATGGTCTTCTCTGAATAAGAATATATATTAAGGATGAATGTCAGTGATAATGTTTAACACTTTATTAAAATTTTATTAAATAATTTTCCAGAACATGGAGGTAATCCTTATATCATAATTAGATAGAATAGAATAAGATACTCCACACAAGCATAAAACATCCAAATATTATATCCTTAAAAGATTAGGAAGTGATAAATATTATATAATCGCAATGAAACATGATTACATCATAATGTGATTGATTATAAAAAAAATAAATTTATGTCCTCTATATGTTTTAGGGAGCCTGATGATGAAATCCATGGTGAAATTTTCCTATTTCAATTCTAGCATGGTTAATGGTCTTAACATCCCCTTATAATTCTATCTCATAGACATAAAATTATAACATACTAAAAATATAGATACACACTCTACCATATCCCTTTTATATTGACCCACCATAAATACTATTTTTGTTCTCCATACATTTTCAGACTTCCAAGATTAATATATTGTGATGAAATATGGTCATCGTCCAAAAACAGGTTTATTAAACATATTATGGAAAGAACACGATCTCTATTCATGAACGTTATCATTTCATCCTTATCATGGTTGAACTCATGAAAAATCCCCAACATCTT
Source organism: Viscum album (assembly GCA_963277665.1). Lineage (NCBI taxonomy): Eukaryota > Viridiplantae > Streptophyta > Magnoliopsida > Santalales > Viscaceae > Viscum > Viscum album. Next base: position 110,822,003 of record OY728142.1, read on the forward strand.
TTATAGTTAAACATCTTCCTTATATGCCTCTCTAATCCTCACATGGATGGATGATTTAACATTTATCTTATAAATACATGATTTTTATAGTTTTATCATGATTTAAATGTCTATATTAAATAAATACATATGTATTATATTACATTAAATCGTCATAATGTAAAAACAAGAATGTTTTTTGACATAAAAGTATCAACCATATTGTTCTTCTTCTTAGGGGGGAAATTTATTGATCAATCAAAATATCTTATAAAATCCAAGCGGCTCATAGAGTTAATATTCAACTATTTATCTATAAATATATACATTAGGATTTTATGTTAAATATATATATCACATAATTATTTATATAGATAATTCCTCTTTATTTTCAATAAAAAATAAAGATTCAAACATTAAATATTGAGGTATGTAATTTTTATAATGATTTTTCATTTGGGTGATGCATAATATATTACCATATAATTTTATATGAGGATTCATCTCAATATCATATTTAATAAATTAATATAGATCAAAAACACTCTCTACTGTATTGTATTTTAATCAGAGGTGCACTGACCAACATTATTTTCATCTCCTTAATAATTTCAACACATTAATATATAAAATGGAACCATCCAACCTTATTAGTATAATTGGTTAGTGGATTTGATATCCTTGAAGAATTTCTCAAAAATTATTGGTAATATTCCTCCATCCCCAGAAAACTATGTATATCGATATCCATAGTTTTTCTGGGCCATTATAAATATAATTTATATTTTTTATGTATCCACCAATATACCTTTTATTGATATTATATAACCCAAAAATGAATCTTCTTATAGCCATAATTCACACATTCTAAATTTTTCATAAAACAACCCTTCCTCATGTTATTCATATAAATCCTCAGGTGATCATAATTCTATTCCTCAAACATATAATGTATATTAATATCATCTATAAATTCATCAACAATACAGTCAACCCAATCTATCAATACACTATTAATTAAGTCCATTAACATGGTAGGGGAATTGGTAAGTCCAAATGGAATCACAATAAATTAATAATGACCGTACATTATATTGAATCCTATATTTGGTATATCATCATTCATGATCCTTGATTAATGAAATATATAATGATGGAAAATATTTGAATAATAATATTCTCAATGTAATTGATGAATTGATCATTTATATGTCATACATGATACTTTTTCATAATTGTGATCCTTTTATGTTCTTGATAATCAATTCCAAGATAAATTGACTCATCATTCTTCATAAAAAATAATAGGTGAACCCCATGGTTATGTTCTAAGGAATATGAATCCCTTTTCATGATTCCCATAGAGTGGATTCTACAATTTCTACAACTAAATATGGTCCATTCTATATGGAGTCATTTAAAAATATGGAACACTGATTATGAGTTTGATTGAGAACATAAATTCACAATTAGTGGGAATAATAAAAAATAATTCAGGAAGAACATCAAAATTTTTATGAAAAGAAGGAATATATTCAATTTTTATTTCCTTAATGACCATTTGGGAAAAATATCCCCTATTAATTGGTAATATTATTAATATTATTGAGGTAATTTACATTAGAAGTTTATATACCAACTAACACCAAATAATGATGATCAATTGATTTGGAATATAAAAGGTTTCTTCCCTTAGAAATTGGAAATATATATATATAAATATATCTATTTCATTCCCAAAATAACATAAAATTCAACTTGAGTGAGAGTAAAAATATTTATAGGAAACACATTCCCAAAACTTGTACAAGAGATGCACTAAAAATTGATATGAAACCATCATAACATTATGAGTTTCTACTACTAACAAAAAAAAATCGTTGATGTGGTGAGGTGATTCCATTAGTTAATTCTTTGATATAAAATAGTTGGTTGATCCATAATCAAATAATGAATTTTAAATTATAGAGTGGATGGTAAGTGCACCTATCACAACATCTTTATCATGAAAAACTTTTGTAGTTGACATCCCCTGATCTTTACGATTCTCTTCTATCATAATGGGTTGATAATTATATTTTTCATAATTAACTCTCTTTTTCATGAATGAATTACTATAATTTTAGTACTCATTAAAATTATGGAATTTGAGTTTGGGAGGAACATTCAGTTGAGATTTTAGTACATATTATTTCATTAACTTGACTCTAAAAATTACTTCAAAATTATTTCACTTTATGACCTTCTTTTACACAATTAAAATTCACCAAACCCCATTTTGAAATTCCTCCCATAATTCATTCCACACCTTCACCTTGAAGGAATATTTTTTTTCTTTCATTGATGGGTTTTATTATGATATTTTACATAAAATTTATTCTTTACCTTCTTATCCCAAAATAATTGATCAAAATGACAGTCTAATCTCTCCATTTCTATCTTGAGATTACATAAAATAATTTTTTGTTGCTCAAAATAACATTATAGCCAATTACATTCAATTACACCATCTTAAACTATTAAATAATTGCTCAAATTTTCTTTCAGGATTGATCTTACAACCTAAAGCATACCATGTAAGTTTGGTGATCCATTCCTCATAGGTATTAATCAATTCATGATCTATTTTATTTTGTTTATGTAATTCCATCACCATCATATTTAGAATGGTTAAAGGAAAATATATATTTAATTATTCATTTTAAATTATTCAAATATCTTGGATTCATGTTTCTACCCTTACCTCATATTTTAGATAGGAGTCCACCATTGATCATCATTACCTTTAAACCAACACAGCACCAAAATAACCAAATCATGGTTAGATAATTGATTAACATATACTACATTATCTATATCATTCATAAATTTCATAATAATATGATTATTAGAGGAACCAATAAATGATGGAGGGTGTTTTCAAATAAAAAATCAATGGTGAGTTGTTACTTAATTTATCCATTTGGGAGTTAATCATGAATCATGTTTCATATCATATATTTAGAGAGTTAGGAGATAATAGAATAAATATTCCAAATCCAAGGTCCCATTTCAATTGGTTTCACATGAGGATGTTCATTGAAATGGCCATCACAATTTTTTCACATGATTACTCCTAGTTCCAACCATCTATTAAAACTATAAATCTTAGTGCAAGTATCAAATATTAACAATCAAATTATTAAATAATAAAATTATGAAAATAACTATAATGATTTCATAGACTATGAAACTTTCTTTCAACCAAAAACACTTTAAGTTCATCTCATTTCATTATGGATTATCATAGGCTATCATAGATTAGATTATCTCATTCAACATAATAGTTTATAAAAGAGAATGTGAATTAATCGAAACATATCCCCTCCTACTTTCAAACATGGTGTGAATTTAATATTATTTTTTCATGTAGTACTTGAATATCGATTTAGTACTCCACATGACGTTTTCGGCCTATTACCCCTAGTTGTATCTACAATAGATCATTTATCAACACGTTAGTATCTAAATAAGGAAATAATTCATATGAATCCATAAATTCTCTACATTGAATAAATTAGGATTTTATCATACACTTAATCTTATCCTGAGGGTTTTTATCAATGTTTTGTAATCCAAATATTATGGAATTGCCAAAACATACTCTTATAAATTTATAATTGACACAATAATTACATACATCAATATTATGTCATTTTAGATCATTATTCAACATATCTTGTAATATTATATTACCCGGAGCAATAAATGTTTGGAATCATTGGAGACTAGATAAGAAATCCACTTATTTCATTAAATATTCTCAACTTGTTTCATTATTTACATCTCACAAAACACCCTTCTTAGAAATTCTAATCATAAAACCCCTCTTTATAAAATTGGAAAATAGAAACATATGTATAGAAAACCAACTTGGTTCAACCAAACCAAACAACCGAGCCGACCATTACATGGTGAGTCGAATCAAGAAAATATGACATGGTATTGTATATAAAAAAACACGACACACACAACCAGAGTACTATTAAGGAGGAAAAGATAAAAATAGATGGATTCAATCCAGTCCAATCTATCTAATCTAAATTTATGAATGAAGAAAGACCAACAAGTATCTATGTGACCAATAGTCACCTCCAAAACACCCCACTATGAAAGAAAATAGCAAACAATAAGATGATATGCTAAAATAATTTTTTTCCTTTTCATGTATCAAGAAATAAAATATATAATACCCCAAAGAAAAAATTAGGGTATAGGAAAAATACCTATTAAGAAACTCCCATTGTGTCTATAAAAGGTCTAATAACATGACTCCAACAGTTCAAGATTTTTTTAAAAAAAATTTATAAATCATTTTCACCAATCCAATTCATTTATAAATAGTGTACCCTTTTTTTAATAAATCCCATTCAAATTATCGTACTAGAAATATGATAGGTAGATGTGATTAAATAATAAATCATATACTTATATTACGAGTCAAACAAGTAAAAAAATATCCATAAACTAACTTATCATGTGAAACTATGTGGTACAATCTCATATAATAACCTGAGAGGAACAATCCATAATAAAAAAACCATGCGATAAAAAACCATAAATATAAGAGAATCATAAATTTGGATCTATCTTATTAGACAATGCGTAATAGACATTAAAGAGCCTATATAGTAACAATATTGACTCTAAAATATATTGAGTCATTCCGTAATCAATCGATATTCCAAAGGTTACCTTATTGTAGCATCACACACACTAAGGCTACCCATGTCTTGTTCCTAACACACCCAAGGTTCCCATTGTGCCAATTTTCAAAGTATATTTTCAAAAAAATGTTCAATATTTAATAAAACATTTTCAAATATATCCAGTTTACATAAGTGTTTGAAAATCCACTTCCATATTTAGAAAATTCATTCTAAAAGAAAACCCCATTTTTAATTCATTTTCCTTTCAATGAAAACATTTATGACCATATATCCCTTTATTTATATGATAAATCCAAATAAATTTATCAAAAAAATGAAATTTATTTCACTATCCCATTGTATAGAAACACATACCTCTTGCCCATATAATCCTTGATACCTTTTACAATGGTGATTAAAAACCATGAGGTCGGCAATTGAAAGACAATACATGAAAAAAAATTAATGGATCTATAGAAAACACTATATGATCATGAATCTGAAATAAAAAAAAATTCCAATATAGTTTCTGAAACCAATGTATTGATGAAGATGAAGGATTACATACACATATAGGAACAAAAACATCTATGATGATCAATCGCCAAATTAAGTGATCTAGAAGGGATGGAATCTGCCAAAATCACCCCTGAGATCTTCTAGGTCCATACAAAAAAATCCTATTGAAAAATAAAATTATAAATCAGTCATGAATCACACTAAAATCCGAACACTTTATGGATGAAATATGTGTAATCCCGTTACATGTTTTGTAATACATAAAGATCAACTGCATTGAAAATCCTTAACATTTTTATTAAAAATAGATTCATGACCCTTACACGTCATGAACCTATTACACACCACATAAATATTTTACACCCTATATTAGTTCATGTAATATTTTAGGCTACAATTACACATAATTTAAACCCATTACTTGGTGAATAAATCCCCACAAAACTACAAAAACTTTTTTTAAGCTGAAAATTTTCAAAGACCCTACTCCAAGCATTCTTCGGATTTGAGAAGAACCCTTATATGCATTTTACCCATTTATACCAAGTCAAAATTAATTAAAAAAAACATACATCCTTTAAATTTAGTTCTCTTTCCCCCAAAAATGCATTCCATCCTCAAGAATACTACATATACACCAAAAAAGGATGATATAAAATTCATAATCATGTGAGTACCTAAAATGCATAATTGGGGGGGGGGTCTCAATATCCCCAGAATAATTGATTTATCCCCTATAATAGACTCAAATTATTGGACTCGATAAAATTGAAGGCCACTACTACCTTCTCAACAATTCCCTTGCACACATCACATGGATATTCTGTATCCACATCCCTAGTATCTATACTATAGGGATCATTTTACCACAGAGTACCTTCTAATAAAAATCCTTAACATGAACGGGCCTCCCAAATAATTTGGGGATGATCTAAGTATTGACATCCTCCCATCCAATCAAATGAGAAGGATCCATTATATATCTCTTCACCAGGGAAAACTAAAACAAATTTTGGATAACAGCTAAACTAGAAGAAAATTTCAATTGATATGCCTCATTTTTTGGTCATCCAATGATATCAAAGAGGCTCACAAACCCCTTTTCCACAATACCATTTTTAACCAACCAATGATTTCCCATGATAGGTGGAACTCAAATATAATGTTTATCTCTCTCCTAAAAGTCCAATGGCCGCTGACAATGGTCCACATAAGATTTATGTCAGATGTTTTCCATGATTAATATCCTACATATCAACTACACTATATCTATCATCTCCTAATCAACACATGGACCATCTAAAGAAAATCCTCCAAATTCCCCCTTTCACAAGAAATATTAACATGGATTCCAATAAAAATTATTAGAGGGAACCATCATAATCGAGTCCTGAAAACTATTTTTATTTGTAAATTAATTGTGGATGTTTTATTTCACCAAGATCCTCCAAAATTAGACACACAAGCCCATTGCATATCCTCGAAACCTAGATATCCCTCTATGACTATCCATGAAACTATGGATGATAATTCATGATAAATATAACTATGGAACCATTTTCCACAAGTAATCCTTTGTAGGACCTATATATAAATCTGAAATCTCTATCAAATATAGCCATAGTGGGACCCTATGAATTCTCATAATATCAGATAAATAAAAATCCCTAAGCTATTTCATATTTTTTATTCACATTATGGGGAGTAAATTCAATGTTTTATCGAGTCGGTCAACAACCCACCAACTTTTATCCTTCCCACTAGGATTCAATGAAAAAAGATGAAATATATGGAAATATCATACCCCTTCCTAAAAATAATGGGTAAGGAATACAACAAACTCAATGGTTTATGGTGTTCCCCCTTATTTATCTATCATATAAGGCATCGTGATATATAATACAAAGTTGATAGCCTCATCCCCTTCCACTAATCCCATCATCTAATGTCAAGATTCATCTTGGTGTCTATAGGGTTCACGAAACAAGAAGTCTTATTTCCACTATCCATTTACACATTCCACAGTGAAAATAGAATAACCAAAATACTATAGAAACCCAAAACCCCATTGGGAAACCCAGACCACTCACATGGTGTCTCACAACCATAAATATTTTCAATAAAGCATTGGAAATCAGTGTATTCCCCCTTCTCAATCCAAACATTCTCATCAAAATATGAGTCAAATTTAATAAAATCCAAGAACACCAGTCCACTAACCTCCTCCACTACCAAGATCAACTCAACAAAGAAACTCATAAGTGACCATTGCTCATCCGATTAATTCATGAATTATATTAGTAATTTTCTGATCAATGCATCACCAACCACAGTTCACTACTCATGATTATGTGCAATATCAAAGTCAAGATTTTGAATATACTGTATACATAGTCTCTATATCATGTTTAGATCTATCTATGTAAAAATGTATCAATAGCTCTTATGATCATAATACACTATAAACCACTCCCCAAATAGTTTTCATCACAATAGTTGGTGTGCATGCATAACCACTTCCAACTCAAGATCATGGGTAGGTTAGTTTGTTCCATGGGGGAATAACTAGCATGATCCTTAGTCCGCTACATGATTCTCCCACTTTAAGAGAAATCTCTAACCCATAGTATAAACCTTCATAGAAATCATTTTTACCCAATATTATTTCAAGATAAATCCAAACAAGTATGAGAGTAATCCTCACATTCATATCTTCGAAAGGTTTTTGACTTTTTTTACTTCACTAAAACAGTATAGCCTTATATATTAAATAAGTCATCATAGATGAAATCATGAACAAATCCAAAACAAACTTCTGATAGTAACCTTCCAAACACAAGATTATTGGTTTCTACGACATATTACTGGCTATTCCTATTATATAACATCCAATATCTTTTCATGACCCATTGAGGCACCCATCTCAAATATCACATGACCCAGGAATTTCACTTACCAGACCCAAAACTCATATTAGTAAATATTTCGATAAATATGGTGTTAGTTCATGTTTCATATGATGATTTACAAATGGTACATATTCTAATAATATTTCATAGAGTAAACCAAACTATCGCCAATGAACACAAATAAAAAAGAATCCAAAACCAATTAAAAATCAAGTTCATAAAATCCTTAAACATCGATGGTGAGTTTGTATGACTGAATTACATAATAAGAAATAGAAGATGGTCATACTAGCTCCTAAAAGATATATAATGAATATTCTCTTCTTTAAGCCTCAACTAGTGATTCCCTAACCATAGGTCAATCCTCAAAAACCAACATGGCCATCTATTCTAGCAAAAAAAGTCATTAATCATAAGAAAATGATACATCTTCTTAAAAACAACCCAATTTGACTTTTAATAGTCAATAAAAATCCCAAGACTCATGTTAGACTTTTTATCAAAGAGGATCAGTGAATCCCACAATGACATGATATGATTAAAAAATTACTTTAACTTATAAGACCTCAAGAAGGACCTAAGGTTCCACAAACATAGTAGATTCCATTTTATTGGATGAAATAGGAATGGGAATAGTAATATGGAGAAGGATAATAGTAAAATTATCCTATTTATATTGAGATAAAATCGAATAAATCATCTAAAAATACCTTGGGGGTATGCACTCTATATTGCATGAAGTTGAATACCGAAACCCGATTCAACTGCATCATTAAAAATCTTTGAAAACAAGCATGAGATTTCCTTTTCATAAGGAAAAACTAGCCCAACCCTTCCTAATCTAGATTCCCAATCTACCATAAAAATTGGAGTAACCCCATCAAAAGATAATGATTTTACCTAGTGAAATAATATTCAATATCATCCTTAACACTGATCATCCTATCCATACCAACAATCAAGTAGTATATGTAAATATCAAGAACCAAGATATATCAATTTACCTCATAGTAGGCTATCATCAACTGACATGTGGGACACTAGAAATCTTGTTCGGACCTCTTTCCTAATGGTACGACAAGATAAAAAATGTACAATAAAAATAAAAAATTAAATTCAAAAATGTAAACTAACATTGGAAATACAAAATAATGATAATCAAATGTATCCAACAAATCTAGAACCATATTATATGAAATAAACACTTTAACTACAACATTATTTTTCCCTGATTTAGATTGCTCTTGAGCATACACAATCACATAAGTAGTCTGGTACATGAAAAATGGATATCCCCTTCAGCTTAAGGATTTGAACTGACACCCTTAGAAGCCTCGGAACAAACATGAAAACCATTGAATATTGTGAATCATGACTTACATACCTAGGAAATCATTTCACTAAAACTCTACAAATAGAACAATAAATTGAAAAGATGACAAGTACTAGGTGCATATATACAGTTATGTGTGGTATGACTTGACTACCAACAATGATATAAAATAACATGCTACTGTCCAAAAAAATCCCCAGGAACTAGTCCTAAAGAGAACTAACCATAAATAAAATTCATTTTTTGGTAAGAAGATACACTCTAGAAAACAACTTCACTAATAGAAGCCCCACCCTTAGATATCTATCAAGATATATCTACCTCATACACCAATACTTTTTCAACTACCACCATAACATTTGGAAGAAAAATAAAAATCAACATCGAACAAACATCATCCCTTAGTCCAAACTCAAACCTCTATGCATTTAGGTAATCATTAATGGCAAGATCCGCTGCCAAATTCATCAAAACATAAAAAAATGGGTGGATTAATCTATAATGATATAATCCCCTTGATCCATGATAATAAAATCTTGGGACATTTCCACATGTAACATCTCAGGGTAAAATATATTATTAAATGTTTTCATAAATGACGTCCAAGATATATCATCATGAAACATAGATTTCTAATATATTGTCCTACCATCTCATTCCTAGTCCCTCAAGTATGTACCTAGAATAACCAAACGTTGAGTCATTAGGAGTCTTTAGAAAATTAATGATCGTATTAATCATTTCAAGACACTCCTCAGATTCCTACAGTCCATTGTCAATATAGAATATAGGTGGATGATTCTTAGTAAAATTAGTTCCATGATTCCGCACACATCTTAGAATCCCAACATATAATTGACATAGAGTTAGAATAGTGTGGATAACAGCTTCTATGATGGATGGGTCCACTGTAGGATTCACCTATGAATCATATCGCATAGCTTCCTATATCATATTTGGAAGATATATTTACAGAGGAATTGTCTATTAAATACAAGATAATAACCAATTAAATCACAATCGCATTCCAAAAATATTAGGACCACTTCTAGACGTCAAATCAATGCTTTAAAACAGAAATAATTTAAATAAATTCTGGATTATATGAACCAAATACACTGAAAATGAGAATAGTCATTCAAAATAAAAACTTCCATATACTCCATTTAAATAACCCCAATGCCCATGTATTTACCATGGTAAAAGTCAACAAAATCCCATCAAAACTCACGTGCATCTCAATAGTGAGATGGACAAGAAGAATTCCATTGTTACTATCAAAAAATTTATGGTCCTATCTCCTATATAACCAATACAAAACTCCAAAATCTTGTAGTCTCAACAAACTTTAGGTTGATCATTCTCTCTATTACCAAATTATATCAGATCATCATGGGTCAACCAAACCGTACCCTCAATATATAATTCACATGGTTAGGTGAAGAAAGAAAATATAACAACGTGTAACATATAACAAAAATAGAAAAAAAAATAGCACTAGGAAGAATAAAAAGATTGAAATAGATCCATAGAATCTCAAAGAAATTAGCTGAACCTGAATTTATGAATGAAGCAATAACAACAAGTATCCATAGGACCAGTATTCAACTCAAAACCACCCTATTAATAACGAAAATATCAATGGATAAGATAGAAATATACAAGATGAAATTTTATATAAATATGACCTACAATACAACATATAGTACATCCCAATAAAAAAAGTAGTGTCTATCCATAAATCCCAGTAGGATACCACCAATGTTTCTATGAAATGTCTAATATTACAAATCAACTAGTTTTATCTTTAAAAAAAACTATTTTACCAAGATTTTTATAAATCCAATATAGTTTTAAAGAATATTCCATTTGGTTTTCATGAATCCCTTTATTATTATCAAACTTGAAATATTAAAAGTAGATGTGATAAAATTGGAAATCTTATCATTGAATCAAGTGGAAAAATTGAATCACATATCCATGAAATAACCTATCGTGTAAAGCTATGAGGTACAACCTCATATAAAAACATTTGAACAATATTCATGGTTAAAAAAACCTTGTGAAACATAACTATAAATGAAAAATAACATAGTTTTGGGCCCTAGAAAATAGAAAACCTCATACTAGATAATAAAGTGCATAATTAGAAATAAGGTTTGATCCAAACAATATCTAGTCCTAAAAGAGTTCATTAATATCATAAAGGATACCTCCAAGTGGTTCCAAAGGCTACCTATGTGTATTTTCTGATTCCCCCAACTTTACTAATGTGACAATTATCAAAATAAATTTTGAAGATGATGCTTAAAATTTTATAAAAATATTCAATAAAAATCCAATCCACTTTGGTGTTTGAAAATTGACATTCAAATCAATAAAATTCATTTTCAAAGAAAACCCCATTTGGAAAACCATTTCCTTTCCTTGAAGACATTTTCCATGATATATCACATCAATTATATGAACAACAAAACTGAATTCCACAATAATGATAAAAAAATTAATTTCAATATTGTATAAAATTACCCACCTCAAACTAGTATAATACTATCTTCCTTTGAAAATAATGATTGGAAACAACAAGATTAAACAATGATAGAAAAGGAATAATAGGATGATACAAAGGATCGAAAAATAACACTACCTGACCATGAATATGAACAACTAACATAGCCAATGTAGTTTCTAGGACCAAAAGAAAGGAAGAAAATAAGTATTGCATACCTACAGAGGCATTCTGTAACATCCTTGTTGATCAACCATTGAATGAAGTGATCCATAATAATGGGAATCACCCAAAATCACAACTAATATTCTCTAAGTCAAGAGAATGGAAGCATACGAATGAATGAAATAATAAATATCTCATGGAACACCCTAAAATCCTAAAGGGAAATGAATATATAGTGTATAATCCCATTATATTAGATGTAATACATGAAGCAAGAGTACACAAAAAAACCCATCATCTTTTTTTAAAAACTAATTTATGGATATTAAACATCTAGAACATATTACATGGTGTGCAAATTTTTCACACTTAGTATCTATTCATGGAATCTACTAGGCCATGACTAAACATTGTGTAACCCCATTACATGATAGGTAAATACCCATTTGATAGTATAAACTCTGTGTTTAGGAAAAAAACTCCAAGACCTTACTATGCACATTTTTTAGTCACGGGAAGAAAATTTATAATATTTAAAACCATAATACCTGAACCCCATTAATTCAAAAAAATATAATTTATTGAAGATTTGGAAACATACCCCTGGAAAAGGAACTCCATCCTTATGAAATCCAAAGACACAGATAAAAAATAATTATAAAAAAATCATTAACAACGGAGTACCAAATATGGGAAATGAGGTTCAACAATATAAAAGTATGAGATCAGATTTCTTATAAGGGAAAACATAAGAGGTACCAAACAATGATAAACAAATATAATGATATATGCTTTATTTTTTGACAAAAAATTATAACTAACAAAATTCATACATAATCACTCAAAGATAATTAATCATGAATCACAGAATACATGGTTCTCATTAGAAAATTACATATTTTATAATAGTGTGGTATGATCAATAATCTATCATAATTCAAGAGAACCTATGAAAATACCAAAACATTGATTTATGGCATACATATATTGTACTAACTCTTTTTAACCTATAACATTTCTAGAGCTATCCTACCACAAGGGCTGAATATCATTTCCAATAACTATGAGATGGAAAAAAACCCATCAAAATCATGTTAAGGGAATATGAGAATGAATTAAACCACAAAGGAATCATGATGGGATAGATTCTATCAAATTTTCATATAATATCACATGAATATATCATGTATCAAAAAAACATGGTAGAAAAGTCACATCTATAATCTGAATAAAAAGGTATCATATAGAAATAACAAGACTATCAAGAACATGGAACTAGAAACAACCCTAGGGCCTATCTCTCTATGATCATACGTCAACACTAAACCATGCCACTAAAAGGGTACATCATCATAGACATTCATTCTCTACATGATTCCCTTACAAATACATGTATGATAAAAAATGTAGGATATAGACACCCAATGTAAAAAAATATAGGAGTGAGATTAAGAGACCAGTATGATACCAACATAAATCTATACAATTTCATACTATGTTTAACCAATATTTAGTATTAAAAAATTATAATAAACTTCAAAATAAATCATTTTCCATTTATAAAACATCATTTTTATTTTCTTTGGAAAAAAATTCCCTTCCATTAAAAATAATGTTATAATAAAATAAACATGGAATCATTAGATATCACTTATCAAATGGAATAAAAATAAAATAATAAATTCTTTTCAAGCATGATAAAAAATATCGTAATCATTTGGGGAAATAATCATATAAAAAGATATTTCACATGATAAAAAATCAAGGAAACCAATACGGGATACAATGACACAATTGTGTAGAAAACTTAGCTATAAAAAACAATAAAATGAGAAATATCTATATTACAAGGCTCCCAATGACTGAGAACCATGGCTCCTCATAAATTGTTCCCCATAGAACCAAGTAATCAAATTAAACTTTTATAGTGATAGATAACTCTAATAGATCTCATCCTTGTTTAATTTTTACCATATCACAATTTCTCTAAAATGTTATATTACATTTTAATGACCTTTAATCTAAACCAAACAATGTTTCAAATAAAATATTCCATATTGTACATCATTTGAAATATATTCCCAAATTTTCATAGAATATTTTATATAATGGTCTACACTACTTATATCCAGAAAACCCATTTCCTGATTTAAATGAAAATATGAGGAAAGGTAAAAAGCATATCCTTGTCTCAAGTAGTTTCTATCAAAATCCCCCTTTTTTCAAACACTTGCATAAATCTAAAAGAATAAAAAAATTTCAAAAATAAATATCAATATTGAATAAAAAGTGATAAAAAACATAATAATAGAATGCTTTCTAAGGGTTAGACCATAGGGAAAAGACAAAAACATCAAAATCGGTGTACATTTTATTGTCTTTTTCACCAGTGTTGGGAGAGGTAAACATCAGATCCTACAGAAAATAGATTCGAGAGAATAAATGATATTATCTATATCCAAGTTATAACCAATGATATTTACACAATTGGAAATAAAATCATTGAGAATAATATTATAATTAAAAAATTATTTAGTTCCATGTTATGTCCAATTATTTATCTCCATGTTATGTCCAATTATCTATGTCCACATAATATGGTCTGACTCACAAGATTACGATCATCATAGATAATAGATTCTAATTGGAAATATTATTTTCTACTTTGAATAAAGAGATATCCATGAACATAAAATTAGTTTCTCTAATATGGGAAAATAGATATTGTGACATTATGGTATAATTTGGGGATTAAGTTTCTAATCCAGGCTTAAAGACCACTTTTCCATTACTAATTTTCATTCTTAGTAGAATCACATGCTAGAAATTAGGAATCACCAATTGGATGGTAGGGGTAGGAATAACTCTTACACCAACAAGAATTCCACCAGTGGTCTAGTGGAAACTCACAAGATGGATGGTCACACCTTCATAAATAAATTGGTTTTTCTGAACTAGTACTCACAAGTTTGTTCCCTCCATCGGCTAGCCAGTTTCCTCCTACTTCCACCAAAAAGATAAAAATCAATAACCAACATTAAAATTGCTCTTAAAATTAAATGAAACTGACAATTGAGAGATCCATGTCCACTTTATCATACATGGGTTTGATAATTTTCCCTACTATAAAATATTTTAACCTCTAGAAAGGATAAATATCACAATCCTATGAAGAGATAATACCATTTCAACATCATAAAGTCCGACCACTACCACTAATAATTGTTATACTTGCCACACTACCATGTCACTCAAACAATTAGAATCATCATTTATTGAGAAACATTAACATGTTACCCACTATCTGAATAGGTCTTTAGAATAATGACGTGTCCTGTTCTGTTTCAAAATCATCATACCCAAGTATTTGAGATTGATATCACTAATACCTCTATAATTAGATTATATAGAAAAAATCATCGATAGAAATCAAATGAGTTGGTTTTTCCAAAATATATTTTACCTTTCTAACATTATCCCCTATCTCAAATGGGACGGCATATAATGTGATTACCTACCCTACTTCCATAAGAATTTATTTCCCAACCACGGTGAAACTCTAAGAAAAATAAGATAACCAACAGATAAATTAAAAAATGAATATTTTCATTGAAATAAGATTAAAATAAATCTCATCTATTTCCAACCAATTTTTAACTAACTTTTTATATTCATAATATATTGAATTAATTTTTGTCTTACTATGGACCATTCTCCGACCACTTCCTCGAAGATAGGTGTCCATATAAACTACAATACAATGTATCAAATAGTGATAATTAGATAAAATTTTGATTACTATAATTATAGGAAAATGGGAATAGGAGATATTTTTCACCTAATATTTTAAAAAATTATTAATGCATTCCTTGAGAATTCCCTCATCAATTAGGATAGTTTTCTTAGTCTAGCTATCAATATGCGGTTGAGAATTTATTATCAAAATAAGATGAGAACCCATCAATATTTGAAATTTAATTCATAATAGGGTTGTAATGTGGGTGTCTTCATTAAAAATGGTATCTAAGAGAACAAAATTAATTTGGATAACCTCCCACACATACATGTTTTTTGGATCCTCTACCTTTTTTTACTGCTTTATAGGTAAGAAATTCAACAGTATTAAGAGTTGGTCAACAATCAACCACATCACTTACATACATCTATGATCAAAATGTTTCCTAATACTATATTCTGTGGATATATAATCCAAATCTCTCATTGTAATGGGTATGATACACAATAAACCTATAGGTATCTGTTATTCAACCTTAATTTTTTGACATTTTGGGAAATGAGATACAAAACCTCTAATCGATCATCTCATTTATTACCACATTTAATGGAACAAATTGGAATATATATGGTGAATATAATAAATCAACTAGTTCTTAATATCCTTAAAATCCTACCTCAATCAAATTAGAACAACTCACATACTTTAGAAGTCAGAAATCTATAGGGAAACATAGACCACTCACCTTGGATATCTCAACAATAAATGGTCCATCTAAAAAATTGACAATATGCATGATCAGACTATCATAGTCACATATATTCATAATAAAATTGATATATAATGGTTATAATATAGGAATAAATGTTCTTCATTTCTCCCTTCATCCAAGTTAATTTCAACTAACAATATCATCTTTCACCATTCTTACAAAAATTCATTCATATCCTGGTTCATAATTTCCTACATAATGGATCAGCTACAACATTCGTTTTATTAGGGGTGAAATATAAAGAAAAGTCAAATGTATAATTATAAACCATTTTTTATCTCTCTCTCTCATGTTGAGATACCTCCAAATAGAGATATTCCACGATCTCATATGGTTTGAATACAAGGTATACCACTCTGTAAAGAGGTAGTGGAACCCAACCTTAATGTAATTCAATAATACTGGAAACTCTAAATCATGATTGGGGTAGTTATTCTCATGAATTAATAACTAACATGATATATATGTTACTACTTATATCCCCTAAATCATAACATAATCGAAATATGTACCTGATGTGTTATAGTAAACATAATAACTTAGACATGACTTAAGAAAAATCAATACTGGAGCGAATGTTGATCTCACTTTTAACTCGTTATAGGATCTATAGAAAAAATTTATATAATAAAATCACACCTTTATGGTTCAACTCTATCATAGGGTATGAAATATTAGTAAGTATAAAAAAATTTCCCAATAATAACTACCTAATCAAGAAAAACATTATCTCAATCACAGTTGTAGTATTCTAATTGGACATCGCGGGAAGGATATTTTCAAGATCTACTGAGAGAGTCTTCTCATAAATTACATGGATCATAAATTTAAACTATAAAATCAGGAACTTCCACTTGGATAGTTACTCGTATAGATGATGTTCTCTTAGTATTACAAATATTATATTATAATTCTCATCTCGGCCCAATTAAAATATACAGTAAAACAGAATATCATTCTTCAAAGAACCCAAAATGGAATCAAAGAGCTGATGGAAGATTCATTAAATTAATTTGATAAACACCACATGAGAATTATTCTGGCCAAATGAATTAAAAAATACCCATAGTTTCTATAAATGATCATGAAAACCATACAAGGAATATCAACCTCTCGTCCACTTAGTTTTTGGTACATTGATCAACGATTAATTTTTATAATCTATATTTCCACCATAATATGATTAAGAAGGATATAAATTATAATAAAGGGATATTTCTACTTACGATCACATGGATTTTTTTCTAATCAACAAAAATATGAAAACTCATATTTTCATTATTCAAAAAATAACACTAGTGATTCCCATGGTAAAATAGTTAGAAAAATAAATCTCGTATTCTAAATATATTTATGTTGAACACTTAATTATTTCAATTTAGAGGGTGTCTTTTGATAAAAAGGAATAGAAATGGGTTTTTTCTCCACAAGAGTGCCTATAAACAAATAAAATTCCCTGTGACGATGTAGATAAGTGATATTATTTTAAAAATAATTGGGATACTCACACATTAAAATAGGAAGAATAATAATAATATTTGGATAAAAACATCCAGAAACTATTCTAAATCCTTGTAAGAGATCATGTCAACATTAGGTGTAATGAGACCTGAATGTCTTGACCTATGATCCAACTCATCCTAGGAGGCATTAATACTATAGAGGAAAAAATAGACAATTAGTGTTAATGATAGTAATTTAAATTTTATATATAGAAATTCATTCAATCCATTATAATGATGATATCCATGATGAAAATATCAAGAACTATAATATCCCATAGTGTTTTGATCTCAATAATAATAACATGAAATAGCTGACATTTATATACCTACACAAACATATTTCCCAATGTAGTAGAATGAGTAATCATGAAGGTAATAATATCTAAATGAAATCACAATGAATTTAAAAGATTATTTGATATAAAATAATGAGTTTCACCTGTGTAAAACAAGTCCATAACCATATAAGATGAAATTAACTTGATACCTCTCATAGTATCTGTCTCTCCTCTATCTCATCTGCTACACATTCCCATATACACATGCTCTAAAGTCGATATCTCCCTTTCAACACAACATGAGAATCAACCGTAGAATGTAGTTGATAACTAATTATTTTGATGAATCATGTCTAAAATAAGATCCATTACTAAATATGGATCCATCTCTAATTCCATGTGATGCTCCATTTTAGATACATAGAAGATGGAAATATTTCACACAAGAATGAAACACCAATAGTGATTCATTATAATCATGTATGTGGTGTCCATTTTTACCAACATGGTAATATACCCCCAACTCTTTCATGATTTCAATTGTACATACTAGTTACCACCACAAAACTGGTTATCACACTTTCTTTTTGGAAAAGAAATTTAATTGTGTCTACCTATTACTATCACTGATTCCTAAATTATCCTTGTATTCCAACTTATGTCTACCACATCCCTATATTACTAATCCATAACCTTTATATATGTGGGTAGTGGAATAGTAATGTGTATATATAAATTCCCTGAGATAGATTACAATGTGCCTTATGATAATCATTGGAAAAATGATTTGGAGACAAGTGCACTGACTTGAAAAACATATTGGAATACTAAATAAAAGAAATTACTCACTACTTCAAGTTAAAAATTCCAATTCCATTTTCACTCTTAGAGTCTTAGGATACAACTATTGATTGATGGATTTATTTGTGGTGGTACTACTAAGGTCATCCAAAAATATGGAATGATGATAGGTTTCCACCACTTCAATTAAAACACTTCAAAAAAATATATGGTGAATCCATGTTTTGATAATTCAAGGGCATTATAATTTATAAAATATTCCCAATTGTTTTGATCATTTACTCTAAATTCTATTTACCCATTATGTAATTTCAGTCAGAGTTTCCCCGTAAATTCTAAAGCATGGGAAAATTTTTATCTACTTAAACATTAGTGACTAAATCCATAGAATATATCATTTAGATGATATTTTCCACAAAAAATACATTAAAAAAAGATTCACCAATAGTTATTACCCTATAATATCCTCTCGAGTGTTCTGAGTGATTCTTCTTGGAGGATCCATAAATTGTAAAAAATTAATGTGAAGATCATTGATAAAATAATTTCATTGATTTGTGAAAAATTTTATTAAATTAAATGATGCTAAAAAGACAAAAAAATAAACATGAATACTATAAAACCAGAGTATTTCCTTTTTAAATCAATGATTTTAATAAATGTAACCTATCCCAGAACACTCCCAAACAACCTCTCAAGTTCTAACATTCCAAAATCTAGTTTAATGATAACCCCAAAAAGAGCAATGTGATACAAAATAATGGGAATAATCATTAACAAAAACTATATCAAACACCAATCTTTAAAATAATAACCAATGTCAACCCATAATATTACCCTATATATCTATACATACAGATCAAATCACATTATCAACCACCATAGGCTCGAAAAAATGACCCTGGTATTATATTAGGAGAATATGGGAATTATTTCACACTCAAAAGACACATAATGAGAAATATTCTAATATATTAAAATAGAGGATAATAAGAATGTATCATGTGTCAAAAAAAAAAAACCAGAATGGTTACATCTATAAGTTATATAACAAGTTATCATCAAACAACAACAAGAATATCAATCACATGACACCCAAAACAACCCATGTGTCCATATCCATGTGACCATACATCACCACTATCCCAACCAACAATATAGGAATCATGAACTCAAATATACAACCAATACATGACCCTCTTCCCCATACATATATCTTATAAAATAGAGGCTAAAAATTCCCAAAGGAAAATGTATGTTGTTAGATCACGATATCAATAGGATACCACACAGAATATATTAAATAACTTATTACATCAATACATATGTTATTTTTAAATAAATATTTCTAAAAGACATTAAAATAAATTATTTTACACTTATGAAACATCTTTTGGGTTTCTGTATAAAAACATGAAATTCTATTCAATATATTCTCATGATCAAATAAATAATAAAACTTGAAAAATCCCATATCATATTTCATTAATAGATAATACTAAAAAATATCAATCATCAGTATCCATATCATAATAATCTAGGAAAATAAGGATATCAAAAGATCATGTTTGTGATGTAATCTAATGGAAATCAAAGTTGGAAATCCTTCAAATTAGGGTGTTCACAACTAAACTACTATGAAGTAGAAATGAAAATTAGACAACCTAAACATATCCCAAATTTTGGGAACCTAATTCACCCTGAAAGGCTACCCTAATTATATGTCATAAAAGTATCTTCCCATTGTAACATCTAACTCCAATTGGGGTTTCCCATGTCTATTTTTTTCTCATACCCTGATGGATCACCAATGATCCAATATATTTTATTTACATTTGAATAAAATAAAATCATACATTACTGTTTTTTTCAACGGAATAATCCATTTTAAATCCTTTAACACACTATTATAAAATATTTTCAATAGTGATCCCCATTAATTTTTTTCATGAAAAATAATCTCCCTTTTTGAAATATCTTTTCAATAATATAAAAACATATCATATCGATCAAAGGATTTCAATGAAAAAAACCTATTGAAAACATTTCCATGTCCCTAAAACAATAAATTTGTTTCCAATAATCAATTTAAATATTCAATACCAATGGAATGTAACATTAGAATATAACTCATGTCGGGGGTTAGAACGTATGATAGAGACAAAAACCTAAGGAATAATGAATGTTATATTTCCTTAAACAACACCGAGGGGAGAGGAAAGTATAATATTCAAGAGAACATAAATCAAATATAATAATGTTAGTTCTCTATTTCCAAAAAATATCCAATGATTTAGATTTTATTTCAAATAAAAACATGGATAAGTAGAGAAATGAAATGATTAATTGAGTCTAACTCGCCATATTATGATCAAAAGAGATCCAAGCTTCCTATTACCAAAAATATTATCCATTTAGGGGAATTATATACCCATGAATGTCACTATAGAGCCATTATTTTGTGATTATTGAATCTTGATAAATAATGGTTTAATTAGGTGTATTATTTGGATAATTAATTCTAAACACTAAATTCATCACTTACTAATTTTCATTCCCAACGATTTCATTGGGTAGCCTCTAGGCCTTATAAACTAAGTGATATGTGCAGGTAAAATGACCGCATCTATAGTAATTCCCTCATCGAGCTTGTGGAATTGCACTGGTTGGCATGTGACACTAGAAAATGTGTTATCATTATGCTAAATAACACTTTCTAATCTATCTCCACCACCAGAAACATAGTGGTCTCATGCTGCAAAAAATGTGCCAAAATATATATGCCAATATAAAAATGTCTCTAACAATGAGAGGAAAAAAGTAAAAATCAAGATTTATAACTAGTTTCTCAATCTTGGGTGTAAAAATAGAAATAATAAAAAATACATTAGTCATGTATCGCCTCTAAGACTATCAAAGTGTAAAAATTCCAATAATGTGTTGGGTTCCCTCCAAATTTCATTATGTTAATAGTCAATTTTCATTCCCAAGACTATAATTATGGATATGGTCCCTTAATATCCTAGGTTCTCTCCCCATTCCATTATATATTATCTCATGAGATATTAATCTACTACCAATTCATTGGTGGTATATTTAATCCCATGGTCACTCATCACACATTGAAAACATATATAAATTTTCCAGAATATCCTAAAAGCATTAATAATTTCATCATAGCATAACTTGAAAATATAAATAGGTTTCAAAAACTTTTTAGACAAAAAATAATAATATATCAAGATAAATTATGTTGATGGAATCCTAAAAACATTCACTATTTTATCATTTTATTAATATGACCTTGAAAGGAATTATATTTCACTATAGTAATCATAATAAATCATCGTAATCCATAGAGAGGAACAATATAGATTGTATCATAATAGAGTAACAACAATGATGCTTAAAAATTATCAGAGTAAGTGGAAATAGATTATAAATACCTCTAAAATAAATGTTTTTAATTTTAATGCTAACACTAAAAAATATAATTTTCATTTGAATATAGTTCTGATAAAAATTCCTAGAATAATGAGAAAACTATTCCCTTTGAAAATAACCATGTAAACATGTAAATAAATCTTCATATCATTGAATGGTAATGATTTTGGTAAAGGATATTATTTCAATGAATGTTAAAAGAGAACATTTTTTAACACATTTGTAAAAAAATGTAGTCATACATAAAAATTAGAAAAGATTTCTGGTAATCATTTGTAATGAAATTCAAAGGTAGGAAAAAAAATATTTCTAAAATATTAATGTATATATTAAAAATTTAATGAAATATTTTGAAGAACATGGATGTGGATGATTTTTTTCATCGATCATGTGGAAATATGGATGACTTTTCTTATAAACATTTTCATGATAATTTCATGTACAAAAGAGATATAATAGTAATAATAATAGAAAAATCAAGGAATAAACATATGATAACTATTTATATTGGGTATATTGGATAAGAACTACATAATTCCTCTCAAAGGAAATTTAACATATGCAATCTTGAAAAGAAATGATATTATAACATAAACCCTTACATCAAGTCCCATATTATTTTTATTATGAATTAGGAGAATATATATAATAAATATAAATTTATTATAAATATATTAGTGAACTATATTAATATAAATCTTATTATATATCAGTTCCTTATAATTTCAAATTACCCTTGTATTACTAATTCTTTATTAAAATCATTATTTGGGTGAAAACTAGTTTGTCATCTATGCATCTTTTAGTTCGACGGTTCTAGTACAAGAACCTTCGTTATTATTTTATTATTTAAAAAATAATAATAATTTAATTTGTATCATTTTTATAAATTATAAACACTTTTATTATCATTTATATAATTGTGGGATGAAAAATGAATTAGATCTCTTTGTGGAGATAGTAGTTTGTACATCTGCACGAGTGATGTTTTTCACTTTTAAATGTGTAGAATAAAAGAAATGTATAAAATAAATAACCATTAAATAATAATGGTAGTATCAAAATTATTATATATATCTATAATTTAAATGTATCTCTATTACAATCCATGTAATGATGATATGAAAAAAAGTTTCATCTCTCTGTGGAGGCGGTAGTCCACACGTACGTACGGGTGATTTTATTATTTTCAAATGAATCGATAAGAAATAAGAAATGAATATACCATTAAAACAGAAACAAATAATTGTATTATATATACTAATTAAAACATATAAAATGGATCTGGAACATTTTTGTTATTTTTAGTAATAAAGAAACATGGAAATGATCAGTAAGGACATATACATCTTCTTAGGGTTTCATCCATTGAAAAATATATTAAGGTTTATTAGATGGATATTCTGGGAATACTAGAACCACCTGTTCATGGAGAAATATTCTGGGAGATTATTTTGTAATATATTGGTTAGGGTAATGGTCTCCTTTGTTATAGAGAAGATATGATACGAGGTTTCCTTTTATTAGTGTGGGGAGCCATACACTAGTAATTTTTAAGAATATTAAAATATGAGAAAGTATATTTCATCATAAAGTGGATCAAAATTGACTAAATTCAAAATATTGGATGATATATGACATAAATACATTCATATAATACAATTCAGACATGTTTTAGGTCATTTTATTTATTATATCATTATATTAACCCATCACCGACCCTTTTAACTTTAACCGTGGTAACATAATTTTTAACATGGTTACTATTCATTTTGGAAAAAAATTAAGCCAGAAAAATAATATAATATCAATTATTATGATTCAAAATAAAGTACCCATTATATAATTTTATTCCTAGATGTGGTAGAACATAATTCTAATATCCATGGACAAAACTCATCAAAACCATTTTTAGAGAAATTCACATTAGAATAAAATTAATTTTAATCCAATTCCAGGACAAGTAATAATAATAATGTGAATGCTAAAACATTTTATTGAATATATTATATAAAAATATAACTAAAATTATTCTATAGTGATGATTAATTAAATTTATTATTATAAAAACACTTTACACGGATAAAAGAAATTTTGAAAAAAACCTATCCTTTTACCATTAATTGATATTATTTTCATTTATAACCAACTGATAACCGATTATTTTTTTAATATATCCTTAAAAAAATAATATGACTAATATTTTAATTATTATTTAAATAAATCAGATAAAATAAAATAAAAATCCTGTAAAAATTATTTCTCAAAAAAGATTGTTGTGATCAATACTATTTCATAAGTTAATAAGAAATTATTTTAGACATTTTTATTTCATTTAAATGCTATATAAAATGATTAATTTTATAATTTATAATAATTATTGAAATATGTTCATGGTTTCATGCTTCAGAAGATATTAAACACGTTGAAAATATTGAATAAAATTATATTCTAAAATCATGGGAAGTTACATTTCCTGATGTAGTTTGGCAAGAGTTGATGTGAACTAGATAATATCTGATCTAGATTAGGTCACACTCCCCTATTGGTAATGCATGGATAATAAGAATAACCACTACCTATGTTCCAAATATTTAGAAAAAATATATTAATTTTATTACTGGACCATGCCATAGGTGCTGACCCAATAAAATTTCACATAATAAAATTTTTGGGCTATATTTTTAATATAGCTAGCTATGAAAACCCACCATATACCATTTTTACCCTTATAGTTATCTAAAAACTCCTCATACCCCTTTCAAAATATCATTTTTTTGGTAGCTTATCTGGACACACCACACAAGCAGTTGACCACTAGCTAGTGAGACACACTTGTCGACATACAACAACCTACATTATAGGACGAAAACAATTCTTCCCAAGTGATATATATATATATATAATATTATTTTTCATTTTATGATTTCCAAAATTCCTTTAATCTATCAATGATCATAAATTAATCGTATAAACCTTAATCAATTTCATCATCAGTGGCATTAGAACTATATCATATTTCCCAATCCACATTCTAGAAAATTTAATTTCAATTAATTGAATAAAATTTAATTGTTTTGTGACCCAAATTAATGGGTACTAAGTAATGGAAAATCAAGAAAATTTGGTGTCTTAATTATTCCATCAAATTTAATAATATTAATTAAATCCAACATAACCATAATCAGATTCTTTTATTGATCCTGTGAAATTATATTTAATATGATGAACTAAAATGGAATGAATCCATCAAAGGTAACTTATTTTACAAATGATGATCTAATTCACATAAATTTAGTTTATCATCGAACCAAGGATCCAATGGAGGATTCATCAAAATTTCCCACACTTGTAACATAACCCATGTAATTCTGTTATTTAATTTTATAGTGCTATCATGGGGAATTCAATTGCGCTTATATTTCCCTACAATCACATTAAAAACATGAAGTAAATCATGATATGAAATTGAATGATGATTTATATTCCTAATGTATAACTATTAATTCTATGGGTGATATATTTATAATAGAGAATGTTTGTGAAATTATATCTGCTAATTTTTTGGTCTTAAAATGGTTTATATAGTTTGGGAAAACTCTTTAACGAAACAATTTTTCCCCTTAAAAAGTTATAACTCAGAAAAAAACCATTACCACCACTAAAATATTATATAAAATTTCATATGTCTCAAAAATATTTCATCACTAACTTATGAAACATTCTAATATCATAGGACGATTAATGTACAATTAAATTAGTTTGTTCCCCTAATAATTATTTAAATAACATTGAACATGTAATGTTGATTCCAAAAATATTATTTTTTCGTAATTACTAATATACATAGCTAACATTTTAATACATCGATTAATATATTCAACTATTATCATTCTAAACTAGATTAATATAATTTAATTTATTTACTTGTTATCTTTCTAACTGAAACATTTACTGAGTTAGGATTTTGGGGCCCACTTCATCCAAAACTCCAATTCTTCTAAAATTTATGATCTTGTGAACACACATTATGGGTGAACCTATATTACATTATGTAACAAAAATTATCCCAACCCATATTTTAATAGTGGTTTCTATGAATAAATTATATCCCCTATGTAGATAATGATATGTCATACCTATGACTACTATCAATGAATATAGACTATGTTATATAATCTCTTTTTATTGTGATGTCCCATAAAGTAGGATTCACACTTTTTGTAATCATCCTGAAATGACTTATTTATTTTTCAAATGACAATTAAAAATATAATAAATGTTTTTCCATTTTTAATGATTTTTTGAAGGTAATACCATCCGAGTCAACTAGGCCTAAAATATCTCTTCATTTTAGAAGCTAAAAATCCTATCTTGATCATTTAATCTATTTCATACCACCAATTATGCCCCCTACACAATTTACCATTACACAATATTAATATCATAGTTTTCATCCTCATTCAAATTGAATGCTCAAATGATATACAATGATAATGATCAATAGTCTGTAGACTAATACAAATTATCTAAGATAAGAACAACCAATGACACTCAAAACATGTGGTTTCCCCTTTGGTTGGTCTATCCTTATAGCCTCCTCTGCTCAAGATCACCATGTGTGAAAATAATGATAAGAACCTCATTCCTTATGGTTCCTCATCATCTAAAAGTTATACATAAACTTTTCCCCATCAGTATTATGTATCTAGACCATAACACATATATTTATTATTATTACTATAGTTTCTTTTAGTTATCATTATACATGGTTTTTTCAATAAAATATTTATACAAAAAATAATCCAAAAACATTTCCATATAAATAGTATATGTAGAAGTATGAACACTATTATATGAAGAATACTTCATGTACTAATCCTTATATACATGATATGGTTATCAAAAATTACTATTCAGGTTGGGTTAAGGTAACCCAAATTTAAAAAAATTATCATAATTAAACCAATAGATGAAGGAAATATATTTAATGAATCAATATGATTAAACAATGTAAAAATAGATGACTTCAAAATCACTTATAGTGTAATTAAAATGATACTGTTTAAAACTCAATATTCTTCTTTGACAGACTACATTTTAGGACAACCATTGGGAAAAAAGACAAATTTTTCCTACAATTAAGGGTTTACACTAACCATTGGATCCTAGATAAATTTTCTAGGATCTAAAAATATAGATGTAGTTCAACTTACTTCATGGTGAATATTGAAATAAATTTTAAGAGGAAAAGAGCATATGTTATATCGTATGTAATGAACACACCCCAATATGATGGATTATATACCATATATAAAAATCCATTATGTGTTTCATCAATTGAATTAAATTTTCCATATGAAATGAAAATAAATTAAATCCCATTGGAATTATTAATTTAATCCATTTAATGAATACTAATTCCCTATTTACTCAAATCATAAGGGATTTTGAGTAATGAAATATGACCAGGGTGGGACAAGGAAATCAAATAAATATTAGTCATAAAAAAATAGTGAAGTCAAGGATGATAACCATGATATAAATATACACAACCGTTGAATGTTTCTTATAATTTTAGTTTACTTCCAATAATCTCCCACATTAACTAAAATACCATAAATACTTTATAAAAATATTCACAGATCTTTATGAATCCTTAAAAATACATTTATATATGGTTTTATAAAACCATTTTATTTTGACAAAATAACTATTTCTCATAAACACAATCCCAATTTTTATGACTAACTATGTGATATAGAAGGCATTAGTATAATTGAAATCTTATATTAAATCCCTATTTCATATATTTGTAGAAAATTATTATTCTTTTAAAGCGTCAGTTCTACTAAAGCTACTAAGGGGTATAGTTTTATCTCTATCAAACATATTAATATATCAATATGAACATGTATACCACAATATGTGTTAGATAATTCATATGTAAAAAAATATAATACATTTTCTATGACATCATGTGACCCCTAGAAATGGAATATATCAATCTAGTACAGTCCATCTCATCTTTTCTAGATTCTCTGAAAAAGACTAACCAGTTCGATGAGTACAACACATTTTCATCATCTAACATATTTTTATATCACATTACCCACTTCGATGTAGTTGAAAACATTAGATTTTACTAAACTAGGTAAAAAGTACAGTTTCCCGATCTAATTTAATTAGGGTTAACATTTCAAAACTGATTGTACATGTGAAAAAAATCAAATTTTTTACTCCAAATGAAAACATGATCAACAACATACCCAACCACCTCCTGAGTAGCTATCTCACTTTTGAATTTTGTTTAGTAAGGTATTAAATTATGAAGGTTCAATGATAGATATCTAACTAAGCATAGGTAATTTGGATTCACCATATTCATATTACCCTTAGTCTATTAATGACAATATGAAATTCTAAGAGATATATTTTAAAAGGTCAATTAAAGTAATAAGTCTCTAATTATTACCTCAGTAATCAATTCTATATGTCGCACCTAAAACAATTTATAATGAGTTTAATATTATATTAATGTTAACCTTAACATATTAACATAGCCTATTATTCTCTATAATGATTATCAGTTAGGGATAACACAACATTTAATCTCTAGTGTATATTATCATTCAACTATAAAAGTGAAATAAAATTGAAGCACACATGAGTGAATGATATAGAGAGATTTAATTTATTTGTAATACAATAATAGATTATAAAACCACTACATAAATATCTTAAGTATTAAATACATGAATACCTAGATTCATCATTATGTTGATGTTACTATAATTGATTTATTAACAAATATCCTGTATTTTTCAGGGTATCCACCCAATAGATAGTAAAATTACCTTTCTAAATGATCTCTCATATGAGATATTATTTTTCAATAAAGTGCGTAGTAATTTTTTAAGACTATGGTTCATTAAATTGAGATATTGCTTCATTTGGGTCATAGTATTTCTTTATTGCACATTAAATTATAGGAATAATATCATGTTGAGATATTAACTTGTTTCTCTAGGAAACACCTTACATATTTTTTGATGTTGTGATTTATTCTACCTCAGTATTCGAGTTTTCTATGGTTTTCTATTTTGAACTATTTCAAGTGATAACTCCACCATTATGGAAAAACACCGATCCAGCTTAGGATTTCATATGATATTTTCCTAATTAAATCATTCATATATGTAACTATTTTCATATAGTTTATTTCCTCCTTTAAATAACAAGAACTTATAACTTGTCCTTCTCAAGAAATTAATAATTTTCTTTCACGAAAACATGTGACTCTCAGTAGGAATAGATTGGTATCTACTTATTATTTTAAGATAAGAGGAAACAGCAGGTCATGTATACAACATGGAATACATTATATAACCTGTAAAAAGGCATACAGATTTTTATCCATCTTTTCTTACTCTTTATAAGGATTATGAACCATTATAAGATTCATTCCATTGAACACTATTAAATACCACTTCTTAGACTTCATCATGATGATACTCTTTATTAATTTAAAAATATTTATACCCTAAATAGGTCAAAAAGTTTCCAATATATATCTATGTTGATCCTCATACGTAGTATCGAGGTAGCATCACTCATATCATTGATTGAGAAGCATATTCCTAAACACAATATCACGGAGTTAAAAGTTGGTAAATAATTTATGACAAGAATTTGTTTGTCTAGATACAATATAAAAAACTGCACAATACTCCCACTAATACACCTATATATTCATAAATAATCCATGTTATTTGGGAAGCTAAAATTTTTTATTGCACCATCAATCTGGATATTAGAACTATTTAGGGATTGTTTCGGTCTGTAAATGGATCATTTCAAACTTTATACCTTAAAATCTCATTTTTATTTTAAAAACCATTAGGATATATCATATACATACATTTGAGTATGTTCCCATTATGGAAAGAATTTTTTATATCAATATGACGCGACTCATTGTCATAATTTTCTTATATGGATTGAAATGTTCGAATGGACATTATCATTTATAGAGGTGAAATTTTTTCTTTATAATCAAAACCAAGGATTTTTTATAATGTTATTACACAAGGCTTATATTATTGGTTGACACTCAAATATCCATGATAGTTTTCTAATGAAAAACCACTTCCACCATATGTGTAAGAACCATTTATGTGTATCCACCAGGTTCCAAATAGGGTTAGTGTACATGGATCATGATTTTGTTCTCAATAGATTTATGTAAGATAACAGTTTTATCTTCTATGAATGATAATTCATAATTTTATTTATGAAACATATTTATCTCTTATTTTCTTGATGAATCACAGTAGAAATTTTCGGATCTATAATAACTTTTGTATGTTCTTCTTCCATTAATCATTGTGGAAGAAGTCCAACAACCATATTCAGAACAATTCTAGTTTGTTAGTCTTTAAATTCTCAATGTTATTCATTTTTCTCAATGACCCATCAACTAATATGTATTTTCTCATGGAAAAAAACCTGTTTTGAAAAAACATTGTGTTTAGTTGCATTATATAAAAAATATCCTTTTATCATGTTGGGAGTTCCCATAAATAACCACTTTATTGATTTAAGTTCAAGATTCTTAGAAATCAATATTCTTATAAGTTCTTCACAATAATAACTCATCATTAAATGAAAAATGGGAAATTTTTGATATCACATCTCGTAAGGTTTCTTCATGAATACTTTATGTGGAATATGATTTAGTATGAATATAGTTGTATCTATAGTATAAACCAAGAATTAAATAATATGTTTTCATAGATTAAAAATATCATCCAATCACATCTAAATATGTATTATTCATCCTCAAAATTTGATGCTTTCCTTGGTT
Source organism: Viscum album (assembly GCA_963277665.1). Taxonomy (NCBI): domain Eukaryota; kingdom Viridiplantae; phylum Streptophyta; class Magnoliopsida; order Santalales; family Viscaceae; genus Viscum; species Viscum album. The sequence continues at coordinate 110,853,507 of OY728142.1, forward strand.
CCTAGTTATTTTATAGAAAGAATCACCATGCATGTCACTAAGGAATTGTGATGATGATAGATTTGTTTTTATGGTCACTATAGAGATACCAATAATATTCCCATGCTATGGTGACATTCTTTGTTCTTAGAAATCCATAGAATTAGACGTTAATTCCATGAAGAATGTGGATTCAAAACCACATAGGGATTTCAAGGGATCATCATATGGTACTTGATAGTGGATGCTAACAAGTATATCACATGATCTATATCCATTGAATCCATATGTAAATATAATAAAAAAATAGATCATACAAAAAATGATGATATATTTCTTGTATTCCAGTGTCCTAGACTCCCCCTTCTTATTGGATGAAAAACATTTGATGATGATCACTAGAGTAATATAAATATTCATCCTACCTTTGATGGGATTACATTCAAATTTCTATCTAATTTTTTTTCATAAGTATACCAAAATGTAGAAGGGGTAAAATATCCTTCATGATGAGTGATAAACATCATTGTAGGGAGTTGAGAGCTTCCACTATCTCGTATGTAATTAGCATACCCCAATTGGAGGGGTAAAATTAATAATATAGGCATACATGATGTGTTTCATTAAATGAAATGCAAGATTCATATATAATATTTCAACATAAACTATATACTATTTGAGTTATTCATTAAACCAATTCAATGAATATTCTTTCCATGGTTAATACATTCATAGTGGATTATGGCAATGAAAACCAAATGGGGGAGGGAAGTGGTATTTGTGTGCATCCCATGCATAAAAGATGGTAAATCCAAAGTTGATGACCATATTATCAACATATACAACCATGCCAAGGTGCTTCTTATTTTAGTTAATATTAAACAAAACAACCTATAAAAATAGTGTTTTGGAGGAAATTATATTTTAGTGTTATCTAAAAGTCATAGAATTCAACATTTATATCCTTGGATATAAAATTTACAAAACCATTACTATTGAGGGAGTGTAATGACACAAAATGAGTTCCTCATAGGGGTGTACATGTATATAAAAAACCTGAAAAAATATGGGTTCAGGATGTGGGGAGAGAAGAGTTATGACTAAAAAACTCCGAAGATAAACCCCACCCCACATGAATGGGGTAATTTTATTCCGATGGTCAACTATAGTATCATCAATTAGATATAATAATTCAAAAAATATGGATATATATTGTACTAGGAAATTTTGTTTTCCTTCCACACATTTCTCATCAATAATTATCACTATAGTTGAATAAAAAGTTTTTCTAGAATTTAATACTAAAAAAGAACATAATATAATGGACGAATTTACTGAAAATCCTACTCATGTAGTGGTATGTGAAGAAGATTCATGCACCTTGTTTCATAGTTAATGCGATGAATAGGTATGAATTCTAAATATTACACAATTGAATACTCAGAAGGCTAGTGCCAATGAATATGGGAAAAGGGGATAAATCCACAACCCACTAGCAACCTAAATATGGTGAGATCATGTAACAAACTAGCATAAGAATTCCATCTGAACTAGAACCCAAATAAATTTTATACTTTCCCAAAGTGAATTCTTCATCCCCACATGCTGTTAACTAATACTTTGGTTTCATGAAAGATCATTTATAATGATTTCACCCTCATATATTTGAATAAAATGTAAAAAATTGAAATGATAAAACATCCGGTGATGAAAAACACCAAACTAAAATAAATATTAAATGGAAGTAGATACATAAACATCCAAAAAATTGATATAACATCCCAAAAAAAGGAATATTACATTTAATAACTACATTAATCTCAACTAGTGACCCTTGAACACTTATGACATCCCACCTATCCATCTATCAATGAACCCAGACCACTGAAGTTAAATAGAGATGGGTATTAGAAACCTTTAAAGGATCTATACAAGAAGGAGCTAAGTACCCTAGTTGGTTAAAAACCATTGAGAATATGACAATACCCTTTTTAATGTATTTCATAAGATACATGTTTCAAAATTTAAAGAAATAGGAATATCACATGATTTATAGAATAAGTGTAACAAAAATCCACACACACATTTACACACAAAAAACCCCCATTTATAAAATTCATTGGATAATAAAGCATTTTAATAGATTGATAAATCTAATAAAACAAGCAATATGAAAAAAAAAATTATTTGTCTTTTAAACCCATATTTTCACAGTTTTCTAAAAAACACCTTTTTATAAAAAAAATAATGGAAAATTAATTTTTTGAAACACATATAGAAAATAAAAAACAAATTTTATTTTCTAAAACTGTAATTCAATCATTTTTAAACACAACCCATTTGAAGGTAAACCAAAAAATCTTGACGATGTGTATAAATCATACATAAGAACTCAAGTAATAATGAAAACACATTCCATGAACATTACTAAATTATGGATCTGATGGTCCAACAAAATATAGGAATGAAATCGAAATAGGAAAGGATATCCCCCATAATATCTTACGAAGGACCTAGATTAAGGGGGTTCATCCTTAGGCATTATTAACAAAGACATAAAATTATGAAAATAAACATTGGATGAAAATACCAAGCCTATCATCATTCTCGATTTCCCTATAAAACTATTGGTAAATGAATTCCCTTATATCTCCATTCCTACAATTATAATAAAACAGGATAACTAGCAAAAAGGTATGAAATCCCTTATAATCTAACAATCTTGATGTGTCTATTTAAAACCCCAAATTGTTCCACTCCTTATACTAGGGGTTTCAATTATAATGTTCCCAAAATATATTATTCAGAATCCTATAAAAATTCAAATTCATGTGAAAACAAATACAGAGTCACTTGTATAGAATAAAAAACATTTGAAAACAAAACACACCTCACATCGTACAACCTCTCATGAAAAAAAACCTTCTTTTGGAATTGATGAGCAATAAATATATCAGGATACTATAATAAAAAAATCCATCAGGTGATCTCAATCCACATCAGGCATAAATAATAGTTACACATGGTTTTAATGATGGCCTCAAAAGTGTATAACCCAATTCTAAAATTATTAACCGAGAATTCACAAAATTTATTTGGAAACCAATTTATTTTAACAGAATTTTAAAACCACTATTAAATATCCGATGAAAATTATTTTCTAAGATATACTTTTATGTAATATAGGGAAATAAAACAACTTTCATTAAAACAATTTTAATGGAAACAGATACATTTTTATAATAAATCCAATTAGAACCAAGCTCATATTTTCAAAACTGCACTACTATTTTAAAAAAAATCATTTCTACCTCATGAAGATATTGACATAGATATTTAAAATGTGGGTCAAGCCATTATATTTATAAAACTAAAACATTAAAAAAACACACAATGATTTATAAAATGATTTGGGAATCAAATATTGTTTAAAATCATTTATATCCCTTGGATAAATATAAAGAATAAATTAAACTAAAACATCACATGAGACTCAAGTATTTTACATTTTTATAAATCATATGAAATATAATTACACCAAAATGGTATTGCATACAAATAAAATCCATTAAGAAACATTATATAGAACTAGAATCACTTTAAAGGGGAAATGTGGGAAATTTCACAGGCTCTCAACATGTGACCTAAGCCCATGTTTCGGGAAAAATTTATTTCAATACCATTTCAAGATTATTATGGTATAAAAAATAACACTAAATTATTTATAAATAATTTATATTACGCAATAAATGTATAAAATTTAATACAATTGAATTCCATAAAATAACTAACCTCATTTCATGTAAAACAATCCACCGTTGAATGGACAAATGAACCCGAAAACCACCTCTTATAGACAAGAAAACCCAAAAACGCTTCATAAGAACCACCCAAATCCTTAATTTGAAACAATAAAACAACTATGGTGTGTGGGAGTAAGATAAATTTGGTTGAAATTGCAATGGAAGATGAAATGAGAATAAAATATTAATAAAGAAGGGTTTACTGGTCAAAATTGTTTAAAACATGGGGGGAGGTTGAAATCAAGATGTAAGTAGGAATATTGACCCCCTAGATCTCTACACTCATGGTAGAATGGGAACGAATGATAAAAGAGGCCCCAATCCATGTTACCTAGAATTTGGAAAACATAATCTTCATTGATTTTGTAAAATATTGGAAAGTCACATGGTTTTGTCACATAGTTCTCCAAACCATGGACAAACAATGAATTAAGGAAAATATAGGAAAAAAACCATTCATATTTTGGAAACAAATTTCCAAACATTGTACTGACTATAAAAATTCCACATTGAAAGTTTATAGACCTACCTGAATGCTTACCAAATACTTTAATATAATAGTCCCCAAGTTTTTCACCAATACTTAGACCCAATGATAACCCAAAATACTTCCTTTAGTACTTAAATGGTTTAGAACAAATCATTTGTTACCCTTGGCGGCCAACCATACATAATGAAAACTGAAGAGAACCTTATATTATTTTATCCACATAGTTTCCTTAAAACAATGTATGTAAACCTTTCATAGTGGATGAAATTTCATATTCTCTATTTTTGGGCTAAAAGTTTTGAAAAAAATTAAACTTTTACAAAGATAAATAGAATAATATAAAATAAATGGTAATAATGAAATTTTGGTATAAAATTTTCCCAACTGTGACACTTTCTACCCCTTGAATTCCCCATGTAAACATACTGAAAATTTTAAATAGAATATTCCCCACATTCCATTCTAGAATGTGGAAGGTTGAAAGACAACATATGGGGTCCTAAGACAAAGAAAACAACAAATTTGATCAAATACAATAAAATATTACCTAAAGGTAATCAGTTGATAATAACACCTTATTTAGGAATCAATCATGAGAATCCAACATCGAACTCCAAAAATAGGATGAATGATCGTGGTCACCCCACCATTTAAAATTGATTTAAAAATTGAGGCACTGAATTAAAACTCCTATAAAAATAATGTCCTGTAAGAAAATATGATTTTCCATAAAACCATAATATAAAGTGTATTATTCCACTAATTATATAAAAAAATCAATATATTTCATCTATTAATGGAAGAATCAACCCATTAATACATATAGGACCATAAATCCAATGATTGTCAAAGATCATAATATTTGGTCTATAAAAATATGTACCACGAACACACCACAAACAATAGATAGTCATGAGATGATGACACAAAAAACAATCATGTCTCAAAACATCAAAAACATGATGATAAAAAATTCATTCATCATTTAAAGAATGACTCAGTCTCTAAATAGCTATCCAATTCCAAAAAAATTGGTGAACTAGGACCTCGTAATAGGGTTACCCTCTAATGGAATCCCATCCAAATTTAAAATCAAGTAAATAGGGAATAATATCTTTGGGTTACATAAAAATCCTCTTCACCAAAATAATAGACCCATAGGTCATACAATGTCTAGGGAGCTATACAAACACCATGCTTGGATCTCACCACAAGTCTAGTATCTTCAAGGTACCCATTAAAAGACACAAAGAACTATAAGGCATAAGAGAATCTAGGAAACCACCACTCAAACCAGATGAACCAAAATATCACCCAAAGATCACACCAATAGAATATGTATCAAGGATAGAAATATCTGATCTCATCAGGGCTAGACAGGCTAAATAGACCCTCACCCCAAAAAATTAGATTTATCATTCTCAATTCACCAAACTCTGTATAAAATGATAAAATATACTAGTCTCCAAATTAAAATCAATTGATAAAACTACATCAAACATTGAAAGTGGATAATCATACTCATTACTCGACTATGTTCCCAAGAAAAGGCCAAAATGAAGGGAAAACTAACACTTTAATAAAATACTCAACCACTACTGAGTCCTTTTATTGAGGAATACATTATATAAAACATATCATTGACCCAAATTAATCTTGATTCGAATTCCACATTAAATTGTCCCAACCCACATGAACAGATATGTCTAATAATACAAGTATATAGAGAAACTCACTCTTAATAAATATAAGATTTTAAAAAAATCAACTACATATATAAAATAATACAATACTTTTTTCAATAATATATAATCCATTTAGAACACTTAACCACTTAGAAAAAATATTATTCATTTTAAGACCCAATTCCTTAATAGAGATCAAAAACATATTGACCTTATTATAAAAACAAAAAATTTTCTTTTATAAATAAGGAAACCACATGAGCTTCTTAGATATCATTATTAAGAAAAATTTTAAAAAAATTACCTCTTAATTTTTATTAAATCAAAAAAATAAATTTTTCAAACTCACCCCACAGGGTCCCAAATTCCTTTACAATTAAACAACAATTTTTTAAAATAGAAATGTTTTATATGTTCTATAAACAAACCATCAATTTAAAAACAAAAATTGCAAAAAAACATGATTGAAAAAAATTTTATTATATAAGAAATTTTATGGATTAACCAAAAAAATAAAATTACTTAATAATATTAAAAAAATATTTTAGAATCATGATCAATGGTTTCTTTGAAAAAAATTGTTTCATGAAATCCTACCTTTATGAAATCTAATTTGTAAAATTATAATAGAAAAATTAAGGCTCACCCAAATTCTAAATCCAGATCACAATATTAATAAAATAACGACCTTGGCTCATCCCACACCAATAGGGATCTCTCATGTGAGGTCTAAAAAATATAATATAGGATTCATAATCATATTGAACATAACCACATAGTTTAATGGTGAATGGGGTTGTTATACAAGAACTATATAATGTTTTTATGATATAAACTTTTATATTTATATTGATTATTAGTCCATGTATCATAACCTTAAACTTTAGATCCTCTTTTTATTCACAAAAAAAATACCATCTATCCCACAAGGTACCAAATAAAATGTCAATGTGGATCAACTTTTTCAAGAACCAGCTAAAATAATCTGGTACGCCAATTCTTGAGATGGTTCTAACATGGCTTGAAGTGTTTTCCTGATCCCTAGAAGATGGAGACTAGAACCGTTCATCATATGAATGTTTAAAGGGAATGATTTTTACAGAAGAGAAAAACATTAAATATAACAACACTTATCATTGTTTATCATTAATACTAGAATGTTTTTAAAAAAATATCACACATAATACGACTCAGATGATAAATAATTCTAGTGTTTTTTTGGATTTATGTACATTACATAAAAACATAAAATATGAAAAACTTCACCATTATTTAAAAATTCATTAAAATGATTGTAATTAAAACTAAATTGGATAACCTTGGGTTATACATAATATATGGTTGATCTATAATGCCTACTAAAGGAATAAAAAATGCATAACATGAATAAAGAAATACGTGTCAGAAAATAAGCATACAAATGGGGCATAAAAGTAGTGAGAATCGTAAACATGAATAATTTGTCATGATATAACATGATAATCATAAATTCAATATGGTCAATGTGGAAACAACCTAAAACACTACATCATACAAATAGATCATGGACAACTACCAAGACATCACATTTGAAAATGTACCGAAAAGGAATTCGGTTCACTAATTGTCCCAACATGATGTCTCGTGATACTAAGCATTGCCTAATGAATTAAGGTGCTATATAATTTAGGTTGAACCCATCACTTTCATTTTATTTTCATTCTTAAATGTACCACATAGATCATACACCTTCGATTAATTGATTATCATATTTTATTCCATAATCAAGGTGTTTAGAATATATACATGTATTTCCCAATTAAAATAATTATAAGTGTATAAATGTGATCACCCTTGATATGAAATGGTAATGGTATTCACTATATAATTAATATTGAATGAAAAGGCACGGTGAAATTTCAACAGGATAATACTGTCACGTAAAAATTAATAAAATCGGTTGATGAGAGTGAAATGGGTCTCTAAAAATTTGGAAATTAAATGGGAAGTAATAGGGAAATTTAGATACATATCCCACATTAGTAATTGGAAGTTAAAAACATAAGATAAAAATGAAACATTAATAAATGGGAGAGTGAGATGATCCCTTAATAAAATTTTTCATAGTAATGGGTGTTCATAAAGGGTCATGGGAGTGCTATAATGATAGAGAAAATGGAATGTAATAATTTATAAAAAATATATATAGTAAATTAGATATTAATGAACATATCCCAACATTAAAAAATGGTAATTAAAAGTCATAACATAAAATACGTTCTTGGATAAAAATGAGGTAGGTTGATCCTTTACTTCTGTGTGTGACTCAAAAAACATGGAAGGGGATTCATGAGAGCTTTGGGGAACTAGGGAAGGAATATAGAGAGATAATGTAAGATTAAAGTCATGATACATGGATTATATGTGAATATAAATGGGATATTTGTAGGGTTTTTGATGAAAATATATGGTATTTCGTTTTTATTTCTCAAACTTAGGTTTTTGAGTCTATATAAAACAAATAACCAAAACCTAAATATTTACAATGTTTTTTACCATATTTTATCCCAAATGAGAGTGGTTTTAATTATTATATAATTTAATGTGCTGAAAATAATATAATAATTCAATCGATAAATTGGAAAAATTCATACTCTTATAGGAACGATTTTAAAACATTAAAATATATTAACGGGTTTGGAGGATTCACAATGGATTTAAAAAAATAATCCAATAAATATAAATTCATCATATTTTAACGTTAAAACTTATATTTGATCATTTATATCCATTATAGTATTAAATACATTGCTTATGAATCATTATGATGTCATATTACGCACCGTATATTTATATCGTATTTAATTTGTAAAAAGAAAATCAGTTCTCTCTGAAAATAATGAAAAATGCCCAAATGGATAACTTGGAAATTTAGATTATAAATTTAATATTAATTTTATCTAAACAAATATATATATATATATTTTCTTTTTAAAATAATTGTTGATATTTATTTAGAAATATTGTGTTTTAATGACAATAATAGTTTGTGAACCCTTATGAAAATTAAATTTTACTGAATAAAAATACAATGATAATTTATATTTGATAAAAATTATTTCATTATAATATAAAAAAAATATTATTTATTTCAAAATTACCATAATTAAATGAAATAAATTAGTTAATTGAATTCTAATAATAACAACAGTTACTATTTGTGTTTTATTGTATCAAAATAAAAACCACTTTTAAGCTAACAATAATAGGTTGAAAATATAGTCATTATTGTACTATAAATAATGTAAAAAATCATAAAAATAGGGTCTTGATACATATACCATTAATACACTAGAAAATTCTCTATGATTAAGGTGCCCGACGATGACACTTTCATCAGGTGGTTTGGCGTACATGGTTTGGGTTGTGATATCGGTGAACTTGAACTTCTCACATAAATGGTTGCAATCATTCATATATTGTTAGATATTTTCTTGGTATTGGTCCAGGGAAACCCCATAGATTCTATATACATTAAAATATATGATAAATGGGCATCAGAGGGTAGGATCCTACTGGTTGAGGCCATCACTTCCTTTTTCTTTGTCAATTTGATTTGATAGAACACTATGTTTATAATAATCCAATGATCACTGTTCAATGACTATATAAGGACCCATACTTTACATACATTGTTATTACATCAGAATTGAAGCATACTTATTACAACATATAACAAAACCACGAAAGCACCGTATATATATAGTGTCTTTGGAAACTGGGAAACATAAACAACCGGTTCATAAAGCGTCTACACTGTATCCCATTGATTTCACCATATCTATAGTCCCCTTTTTTCATATCTTACTTAATAAACTTCTGCCTGACCTGGGGAAAGAAAACATTCAAAAGGGTGAGCTCAAATGCTCAGTAAGGGTAAAAAAAATCAATCACATCAAAATAAAAACATAACATTTTGGAAATCTTATCCTGCAAAAGAGATCATAATTTCATAACATGGGATAAATCATAGTAGTGAAATTAAATACCAATAATAATAACATAAAACATGAAACTTTGTGGAATAAACACATAATCATAGAGAATCATTTCTTATTAGTCAAGGCTCCTTGCCAAGACAATCTTAGTGGACAAATTCCATTTCTGAACCGAGTTCAGTCCTCATTTCAGTCTGGTTTTAATGAACCAGTTTAACCTACCATTCCAGCCATGTCTATCTCATGAGATATAAAATCTTTACCCAATTAATTGGAGGGAGATATAGGTCCCACCCATCTCATAATGATACAATTCTAATGTGTGCCACAAAATCATAAAACATACATCATTGCATAACCCATGTAAATAAAAATGGGATTCTTAAATAACATGACATCATAAAAAAATTCATATAAGATAAAGGAATTCATAAAAATAATTCCATCAAAACATAATCAAATCAATGTAATAATAGGCATAGAAACAGAATCCTTTATTATCTCAGATGGAAAATAATTTTGATAAAACACTTGAACATCATTCTTGAGGAAAATATCCTTTCTATTTCAAAAAAACTTTTCCTTTCTTAACATGTAATAAAATTTTAAACTAAAAGAAGTTGTTTAAAAATAAAGTTGAAAACTTGTAAAGGAAGCTTCTTGGAAATAATGTTTTAAAAATCCATTCATTCCGAATAAGTTAAAAAAACATTCTTCCTGTGCTTTTGTAGGAAAAGTCAAAAAGTACCTCGTACGAAAAATGACAAAAGATTCCTTTCATATCTTTTACTAAAAACTCACCGAAGGGTAAAATTGGATTTAAAAAATTGTAGGTGGATTGAAACAATATTAAATATTGAGGAAACATGGATGTGGATTATAAAATACACCCCAGTAAATACCAACATATAAACAATCTCGGATAAAATGAGATTGTGATATTTTCCCTTACCTTTGGTCCGATTTGCTTCGTAAGTGTATGAACCTCCTGTATAATGATTTAAATAATGTTATTGACTTATTACATAATCATATTTCTTGTTATGATATCATATATGGTCATATTCTTAGCTTCTTATTAGTAATATTTCATTACTACTTGTTATTCAGGTGTTTATTACTTTTTGTTCTTATGCGTGTTTGTTGAATAAATTCTTATTATTATCTTTAGGTTATAGATACCTCATTTCTAGAATGGTATTAGTGTAATATATATCATATTCATTCATTCAATTCATTTATATAATCATTATGCAATGAAGATCATGTAGAACGAATCGCATCACATCGTGGAGACGGTATTCCGTACGTACGCACGAGCGATGATATCGTCCCCATGATTGTGGAATTGTATTGGAGTGTATGTATACTATTTCAGAATCAATACCACTTTAAAATAATCATATATATTCATTACTTTCACCCTTATACCCATCCAAGTAAGGTGGTGGTGGAAAATAGATTACACCACGGCGTGGAGACGGTATTCCGTACGTACGCATGCGCGGTGATTTCATTTTCCGTAGGATGGATAAGAGGTGAAATAGGGTTGTTTCATATTTATAATAACATATCAGTATATAAGTGATACTGATGTTATTACCTCATAATGAAACAACTAAATAATAGGTAGTAGAAGAAGAATGGAACATGAAGAAAATGGTAGAAGGTATTACCTCTTTCTCGATGTGCCTCCTTTAAACTTTCTCTTAAGGCACTAGAGTTGGTCTTTTGATAAGACCAGTACCTCTAGTAGGTTTCTAATGAAGTGGGAAGGTAAAATGGGCAGGGTTTGGCCGAGATTGTAGGCTAAAATTGGTGTGAGGAAGAGAGGGAGGAGGTGCCCTTTTATAAGGGAGGAGAGGGGCACCTTTGGAAATATAAGAAATATTAGTTTATATTAAATCCAAACCCCACTTAAAAATTTCCAAAATGACTCATATCCGATGACTAGATGAGATAGGGTAGTAATATCATCAACCAATAAAATTTAGACATGTTAGAAATTTATTTTAAACATTATCAACTTTATCTATCCTTATTTATCAATATAATTTTATTTGTGGTAATAATATTCTATATTTTAAATTATTATAAAAAATTACATATGTGTTGTTAATTTTCCATAATTTGACACTTATTCACATTTTAGACCTTATAAAATTTAATTTATAATTTTTAAATATTTTTGTGTTTTTTAAACAATTTTATAATATGTTATGTTTATAAAATAACAATAGTGTCAATTTTGACACTATTCATTTATTTGAATATAAATAAAATATATACAGAAGATATGTTCGAACTAAAAGCTTTAATAGATTAATAAAATGTCATATGTATCTAGAAAATTAGTGGAGCACATTAAATAGTTCATATAATATTTATTTAATTATTTTTAAAACCATTTATTTTATATTTTAATTAATAAAATAATTTCAACATCACTATTGTGTCATAATTAATGATAATTATTTAATCCCTAAAAATTCTAAATAAATTACTATGATGTATATAATTTTATTAGAATTCTGGAGACTATTCATTTTATATGTTTCATTAAGTTTATCACCAAATTAAAATTATTATACTTATAAGATTTAAGAAAGTGACATGTTGTCACATTCTTTGGTTTTAATAATAATTAAATTATTTTCATGGACAAAAGTCCATTAAATGAATATAATCCGACCCTTTAGGTGATATGGGTCTACTTTTAGTCATCCAATAGGATTTTGGAAGGTTTTAGGGTAATTTTATAATCTTATATTTACCCTTAATTACCTGATTTACATTTAACTACGGTAAATAAAATTTACTGTAGTTACTATTCATAATGCCCAAAAATAAAAAGTAGTATATTAACATAATTTGGACCCACTTATTCTGAATATGGAATCCATTTTTCAAAATTCAAAATATATAAGTTGCAGTAATTAATTTAAAATAAATTTCGTTGTTAAGAAAACGGGTTTTAGAAGTTAAAGAATTGCCAAAGATTGAAATGTTTTTACCTATGAATTCAATGTGAAATTAATGCTAATGACATAAATTATATTAAATGGTAAAAATATATTCTATTTATACTTTAAAACCATTCAATATTATAAATTATCCATATAAATTATCTCAATGAAAAAAGTTTTTTTTAATTAAAAATTATTGTATTTTTACTATTCATCAAAATATGAAAGTTATCAGAAAAATATCAAAAATTTATCCAAAGTAAATTTTTATACCCTGATTCAAAAGAAGAATTTTATTTTGTCAAAATGAACTTATAAACATGTCAAAAACTAAATTTAATGTTGGTGTGCCATCAAAAGGCGGCAAAACTGTATTTTTTGAAAAATATTTCTTTTATCCAAAAAAACTAATTTTTTTATACATCATTCTAGAAAATGTATAAGTTGAATTAAAATGTTATAAAATTCAAAATTCAGTTAGTACTATTCATAACGGCTCGTTTTAATAATATTTTAATACCATATCGTAGTTTAGTGAAACTCAGTATTGCGTACGACGCAAGCTATCGAGGAAGGCTGCGTTTGCGTGTAAAGCAAGCCAAGCTAGTGTTGTGTGTAGTGAAAGATTCCATTGATGATTTATATTACATAAAAAAAAATTTCTCATAAAAGTCTCGGGTGTTACATTTTACCCCCCTTAAAATGAATTTCACCCTCGAAATTCGTCACTTTGTAAAAAACAGATGAGGATACCTCTCCCTCATCATATCCTCAAGCTCCCATATAGCTTTTTCTAATTGGTGGGTTCTCCATAAAACATTCACCAAGCGAGTGGTCTTGTTTCGTAGGACTTTTTCTCTACGATCCAGAATCTCTATCGACAGTTCTTCATAAGAAAGATCTTGCTCGAGCGGTACAACTTCTGAGCTGAGTACATGTGAAGGATCATATATGTACTTTCTCAGGAGAGATACATGGAACACATCATGTAATTGAGAGAGATTCGGTGGAAGCGCCAATCGGTAAGCTACCTTCCCGACACGATCCAGTATTTCGAAAAGACCGATATATCTAGGGCTCAACTTCCCCTTCGTTCCAAATCTCATAACCCTCTTCCATGGAGATATTTGTAAGAACAATTTATCACCCACTTCAAACTCTAGGTCTTTTCTTCGGTTGTCGGCATAACTTTTCTGTCGACTCTGAGATTCTCTTATATGTTGTTGAATAGATCTGACCTTTTCTGCCATTTCATCAATGAGATCAGGTCCTAATAGCTTTCTTTCCCCAACTTCATCCCAGCAAGTTGGAGTCCTACATTTCTTTCTATAGAGAGCTTCATAAGGAGCCATCTGAATACTGGATTGAAAGCTATTATTATAATAAAATTCCACCAAAGGCAGGTGTTGATCCCAACCACCTTTGAAATCCATAGAGCAAGCTCTCAACATATCTTCTAGAGTTTTAATTGTTCTCTCAGACTGCCCGTCTGTCTGAGGATGATAAGCAGTTCTGAAACTCAACTCTGTATCCAGAGTATGCTGAAGACTTCGCCAGAACTTCGAGGTAAATCTCGGATCCCGGTCAGATATAATAGAAAGTGGTACTCCATGCAATCTTACCACTTCTTTTACATATATCCTGAAAATCTGATCCAAATAGAAATCCTCTCTAATAGAAATAAAGCTTGCAGACTTTGTATGACGACAAACTATGACCCAGATAGCATTATTGCCATTGGATGTTTTAGGAAGTCCTGTGACAAAGTCCATAGTGATGTTTTCTCATTTCCATTCGGGTATGGGTAATGGTTGTAACATCCCCTTAGACTTCTGTCTCTCAGCTTTAACTTACTGACAAACCAAGAATCGAGAGACATATTCAGCAACATCTCATTTCATGCCATCCCACCAGAAGTACTCTTTCAGGTCCCTATACATCTTCGTGCTTCCAGGATGAATAGAGAATGAAGAACTATGAGCCTCATCCAGTATCTCCTTCTTTAATTCGGGGATGAGAGGAACACAAACCTGATTCCTGAACATTATTATCCCATTACAATCAAGGTTGAATTCAGGAACATTTCTCACCTTCTTTTGTAACTCTACATCTTCTTTCTGTGCTTCTTTAATCTTCACACGTATAGATTGTTGAACATTCATTTGAGAAAGATACAATTTTCCCCCTTCCATTATAATTCCAAGATCCATCCTTTGTAAATCCATAAATATTGGATCTTTTGTGATACTAATCATGGATAAACTGGCATGGTCTTGTTGACTTAATGCATCTGCCACCTTGTTTGCTTTCCCAGGGTGGTAATGAATTGAGCAGTCGTAATCCTTAATCAGCTCCAACCATCTTTTTTGACGCATATTCAGCTCCTTTTGTGTGAAAATATACTTTAAACTTTTATGATCAGTTTAAATATCACACCTTTCACCATAAAGGTAATGCCTCAAAATCTTTAATGCAAAGATTACCGCAGCTAACTCCAAATCATGATTTGGGTAATTTTGATCATGTATTTTTAACTATCGTGAGGCATAATCTATCACCATATCATTTTTCATAAGAACACACCCCAAACCCTTCTTGGATGCATCACTATAGATCAAAAACCTTTCTCCACTACAAGGCAGTGTGAGCACAGGTGCACTGGATAACCTTCTTTTCAACTCCTTGAAATTCTCTTCACATTCCTCCGTCCAAACAAACATAACTCTTTTCGAGTCAACTAGGTGAGTGGATTAGATAATCGTGAAAAATCGTTCACAAAATGTCGATAATATCCATCCAAACCAAGAAAACTTCGGATATTAGTTACTGTTTTTGGTCTCGACCATCTTTTGATAACCTCTGTTTTTGCTGGATCCATAGATATCCCCTCTTTTGAGATTATGTGACCCAAAAATGAAACTTTTTGAAGCCAAAATTCACACTTGGTAAATTTGGCCTAAAGCTTCTCATTTCTCTGGGTCATCAATATAATTCTAAAGTGATCTTTATGTTCTTCCTTGATCTTTTAATAGACAAGAATATCGTCTATAAAGACTACCACAAATTTATCATGATAGTCTCTAAAGACTCTATTCATTAGATCCTTGAAGATAGAAGGGGCATTAGTAAGACCAAATGGAATCACTATAAATTCATAGTGTCTATACCTTGTACGGAATGCCGTCTTTGGTATATCCTCCTTTTGACCATTAATTGATGATACCCTGAACGAAATCAATTTTTGAAAATTATTGAGCTCCACGTAGTTGGTCAAATAGTTCATCAATGCGTGGGAGAGGATATTTGTTCTTGATAGTGATCTTGTTAAGTTCCCTATAATCAATGCAGAGTCTCATTGATCCATCTTTCTTCTTAACAAACAGAACAGGTGCTCCCCATTGTGATTCACTAGGGCGTATGAATCCCTTATCAAGATTCTCTTGGAGTTTCTTCTTCAATTCCTGCAACTCAATTGGGGCCATTCTATAAGGTGTCTTTGAAATAGGCAAAGCACCCGGTACGAGTTCTATTGAAAACTCAACTTCACGATTTGGTGGAAGACCTGAAAATTCCTCCGGAAAGACATCATCAAACTCCCGTACAATGGGATATTCTTAATTGTGAGTTTCTCACCAACCATTTGAGATAAATAACCTTCATTAAGTGGAGTCAAGACCCATAAGATGGATGAAATTCCCACTGGAATGTTATGTTCATCCTTGCATCGATAGACGATCATAGATTGATCTAGAATATGAAATGTGACTTCCATTCTTTGGAAATTGATATGAGCTCCATATAAAGAATGCCAATCCATGCCATGAATCACATCAAATTCCACTATAGGAAGGATCACAAGATTTGCAGGAAGCACGTTCCCACAAACATCAATCGGGGAAGAATTATAAACATTTGATGCGACTATTGTGCCACTAGGTGTTGTCATAGCTAACTCAACATCTAATTGTTGAGGTAATACAGTGATACCCTTAGAAAAATCTTCAGAAATAAAAGAGTGGGTGGATCCAGAATCAAATAAAACATTTTCTACTTTAGAGTGGATGGTATGTGTACCTTTAACCACATCGTTATCGTACTCCACATCGCTGATAGAAATTGCATGTGACTTTCCTTTGTCTTTAGCCTTAAGATTTTGTTGATGTCGATCATCATCAACAACCCTTGGATTAGGACATTTATTGTCATAATGCCCCATATCCTTGCACTTGAAACATTGAAGTGTAGTAGGTTCATTGTGTGTGTCCCTTCCTTTGTTTGCATCATTAGATATCTTCTTCCCGTCATTGCGGCATTAAAATTCCCGATGAACATCCTTTCCACATTTGAAACATTTACATGTCCCTTTAAGACAACTCCCTCCATGTTTCCTTCCACACTATGAGCATAAGGGAAAGCTCATATTCTTTTCAGCGTGCTCTTTAGATTTTCCTTTGAATTCCATTTTCCTCTTCTTATCAAACCCATATGACTGATGGGTTACTCCAATCTCCATCTTGAATTTGAGAGCACATCGAATGATTTCCTCGTAGCTATTGAAGTCCCTTATGACTAACGCCCTTCGAAGACTTGGTTTTAAACCACTAAAGAATCGATCGATCTTACTCTTAGGTTGGATAATAATACAAGAAGCGTACCTTGCAAGTTTTGTAAAATTTGCATCATAGGTACCAATAGATTCATCATCCTTTGGCTTCAGTTCAAGAAACTCTTTCTCAATCTTTGTTTGGAGAATACGAGGGAAGTACTTATTGAAAAATATGTTCTCGAACTCGTCCCATTCCATGGACCCAATTTCATCCCTTTGCCTCGTATTCTTAATAAGATTCCACCATTGATCAGAATCTCCTTCCAAACGATACACTGCTAGGATGACTTTATCATGTTCAGAACATTGAAGAACTGAAAATATCTTTTTAGTAGTACTAATCCTTTGTTCAGAAACTAATGGATCAGTAGACCCACTAAAAGAAGGTGGATGCTACCTCATGAAGGATTCAACAGAATTTTGCTCCTTCCTTTGCTCGTTTGGAAGTCCTGCATGATTCATACCTTGAGAAAGTTGTGTGAGCATGGCTACAAGATTTTTCATTCCATCTCCCATAACGTTTGGTTGCTCATGGGGACAATTATTGCATTTCCCGTCGCATTCCGCATTAACACGGTTCCTTCGGGTTCCAGCCATTGACTAAAACCAAGAAGAATAGTGTGAGCAACACTAATTATAATAAGAAAACCACACAATCAAGAATAATATTTCACACTTAAGGTCTTATCCTAGGTTATTCATGGTCATTTCTAAAACACTAAGATTGTGTTCTATTCTTAGACTTTTTTGGGGTTCTTACTAAGGCTTTCACATCCTAGTTTCCAAATTTTGACTATACCTTTCCTCTGATACCAACTATAAGGACCCATACTTTACAAACATTGTTTTTACATCAGAATTGAAGCATACTTATTACAAAATATAACAAAACCACGGAAGGACCGTATAGGTATAGTGTCTTTAGAAACTGGGAAACATAAACAACAGGTTCATAAAGCATCTACATTGTCCCCCATTTATTTCATCATATCTATAGTCCCCTTTTTGAATATATTACGTAATAACCTTCTCCCTGACCTGGGGAAAGAAAACATTCAAAAGGGTGAGCTCAAATGCCCAGTAAGGGTAAAGAAAATAAATATCAATCACATCAAAATAAAAACATAACATTTTAGATATCTTACCCTGCAAAAGAGATCATAATTTCATAACATGGGATAAATCATATTAGTGAAATGAAATCCCAATAATCATAACTTAAAACATGAAACTTTGTGGCATACACACATAATCATAGAGAATCATTTCTTATTAGTCAAGACTCATTTCCAAGACTATCTTAGTGGATAAAGTCCATTTCTAAACCAAGTTCACTCCTTGTTTCAGTCCTATTTTACTGAACAGGTTTAACCTACCGTTCCAGCCATGTCTATCTCATGAGATATAAAATCATTACCCAGTGCATTAGAGGGAGATATAGGTCCCACCCATCTCATAATGATACCATTCTTATGTGTGCCACACAATCATAAAACATACATCATTGCATAACCCGTGTAATAAAAATGGGATTCTTAAATAACATGACATCGTAAAACAATTCATATAAGATAAAGGAATTCATAAAAATAATTCCATAACAACATAATAAAATCAATGTAATAATAGGGATATAAACATAACCTTTTATTATCTTAGATGGAAAATAATTTTGATAAAACACTTGAACTCCATTCTTGAGGAAAATATCCTTTCTACTTCAAAAAAACCTTTCCTTTCTTAACATGTCATAAAATTTTAAACTAAAAGAAGTTGTTTAAAAATAATCTTGAAAACTTGTAAAGGAATCTTCTTGGAAATAATGTTTTAAAAATCCATTCATTCCGTATATGTTAAAAAAACAATCTTCTTGTACTTTTGTCGGAAAAGTCAAAAAGATACCTTGTACGAAAAACGACAAAAGATTCCTTTCATATCTTTTACTAAAAACTCACCAAAGGGTAAAATTGGATTCAAACAATTGTAGGTGGATGGAAACAATATTTCATATTGAGGAAACATGGATGTGGATGATAAAATACACCCTAGTAAATACCAACATATAAACAATCTCAGATAAAATGAGATTGTGATATTTTCCCTTACCTTAGGTCTGATTTGCTTCGTAAGTGTCCAAACCTCCTGTATAATGATTTAAATAATGTTATTGACTTATTAAATAATAATACTTATTGTTATGATATCATATATTGTCATATTCTTAGCTTCTTATTAGTAATATTTCATTACTACTTGTTATTCGGGTGTTTATTACTTTTTGTTCTTATGCGTGTTTGTCGAATAAATTCATATTCTTCTCTTTAGGTTATAGATATCTCATTTATAGAATGGTATTAGTGTAATATATATCATATTCATTCATTAAATTCATTTATATTATCATTATGCAATGATGATCATGTAGATCGAATCACATCACATCGTGGAGACGATATT
The DNA here is from genome assembly GCA_963277665.1 of Viscum album. Taxonomy (NCBI): domain Eukaryota; kingdom Viridiplantae; phylum Streptophyta; class Magnoliopsida; order Santalales; family Viscaceae; genus Viscum; species Viscum album. The sequence goes on from OY728142.1 coordinate 110,873,470, forward strand.
CCGTACGTACGCACGAGCGATGATATCATTCCCATGATCATGGAATTGTATTAGAGTGTATGTATACTATTTACGAATAAATATCACTTTACAATAATCATATATATTCATTACTTTCACCCCTATACCCATCCATGTAAGGTGGTGGTGGAAAATAGATTACACCACGGCGTGGAGACGGTATTCCGTACGTACGCACGCGCGATGATTTCATTTTCCGTAGGATGGATAAGAGGTGAAATAGGGTTGTTTTATATTTATAATAACATATCAGTATATGAGTGATACTGATGTAATTACCTCATAATGAAACAACTAAATAAGATGTAGTAGAAGAAGAATGGAACTTGAAGAAAACGGTAGAAGGTATTACCTCTTTCTCGAAGTGCCTCCTTTAAGCTTTCTCTTAAGGCACTAGAGTTGGTATTTTGATAAGGCCAGTACCTCTAGTAGGTTTATAATGAAGTGGGGAGGTGGAATAGGCAGGGGTTGGCCGAGCTTGAGGGCTCAAATTCGTGTGAGGAAGAGAGGGAGGAGGTCCCCTTTTATAAGGGAGGAGAGGGGCACCTTTGGAAATATAAGAAATATTAGTTTATATTAAATCCCAACCCCACCTAAAAACTTCCAAAATGACTCATATCTAAAGCTTAGATGAGATAGGGTTGTAATCTCATCAACCAAAAAAATTTAGACATGTTAGGAATTTATTTTAAACATTATCAACTTGATTTATCCTTATTTATCAATTTAATTTTATTTGTGGTAATAATTTTTTAAATTTTAAATTATTATAAATAATTACATATGTGTTGTGAATTTTCCATAATGTGACACTTTATGAAATTTTAGACCATATAAAATTTAATTTATAGTTTTTAAATATTTTTGTGATTTTTAAACTATTTTATAATATGTTATTTTTATAAAATAATAATAGTGTCAATTTTGACACTATTCATTTATTTGAATTTAAATAACATATATACAGAAAATATGTTCAAAATAAAAGCTTTAATAGATTAATAAAATTTCATATGTATCTAGAAAATTAGTGGATCACATTAAATAGTTCATATCATATTTATTTTATTATTTTTAAAACCATTTATTTGATATTTTAATTAATAAAATAATTTCAACATCACTATTCTGTCATAATTAATTATAATTGTTTTATCCCTAAAAATTCTAAATAAATTCCTATGATGTAGATAATTGTATTAGATTTCTGGAGACTATTCATGTTCTAAGTTTCATTAAGTTTATCACCAAATTAAAATTATTATACTTATAAGATTTAAGAAAGTGACATGTTGTCACATTCTTTGGTTTTAATAATAATTAAATTATTTTCATGGACAAAAGTCCATTAAATGAATCTAATCCGACCCTTAGGTGATATGGGTTGACTTTTAGTCATACAATAAGATTTTGGTAGGTGTTAGGGTAATTTTATAATCTTATATTTAACCTTAATTACCCGATTTACCTTTAACTATGGTAAATAAAATTTACCGTAGTTACTATTCATAATGCCCAAAAATAAAAAGTAGTCTATTAAAATAATTTGGACCCACTGATTCTGAATATGGAATCCATTTTTCAAAATTCAAAACATATAAGTTGCAGTAATTAATTTAAAATAAATCCCGTTGATAAGAAAACGAGTTTTAGAAGTTAAAGCATTGCCAAAGATTGAAATGTTTTTATCTACGAATTCAATGTGAAATAAATGCTAATGACATAAATTATATTAAATGATAAAAATATATTCTATTTATACTTTAAAACCCTTCAATATTATAATTTATCCATATAAATTATCTCAATGAAAAAAGTTGTTTTTAATTAAAAATTAGCGTATTTTTACTATTCATCAAAATATGAAAGTTATCAGAAAAATATCAAAAATTTATCCAAAGTAAATTTTTATACCCTGATTCAAAAGAAGAATTTTATTTTGTCAAATTGAACTTATAAACATGTCAAAAACTATATTTAATGTGGGTGCGCCATCAAAAGGCGGCAAAACTGTATTTTTTGAAAAATATTTCTTTTATAAAAAAAAAACTGATTTTGCTTTTATACCACATTCTAGAAAATGTATAAGTTGAATTAAAATGTTATAAAATTCGAAATTCAGTTATTACTATTCATAACGGCTATTTTTAATAATATTTTAATAGCATATCATTGTTTAGTGAAACTCGGTATTGCGTACGACGCATGCTATCGAGGAAGGCCACAGTTGCGTGTAAAGCAAGCCAAGCTAGTGCTGTGTGTAGTGAAATATGCCTTTGATGATTTATATAACATAAAAACAAAATATTTCTTATAAAAGTCTCGGGTTTTACAGACTATATTATCAATGATAATGATTCTTAATAGTTTTCTCAATCATGATAGGATATAATAAATCTAATGGAGTGAATGTGATTTCTAATACCATATTACAGAAAAAGACATTTAATTAAAACACACGGTGAAATTTTATTTATAATAGTTCAGGTAATTGCATTCATCCCCCCCTAAAATATTTCACCAATTATTTTTATTTCCCCCACTAAAATGAATGAGGGTAATTTTTTTCATCAATTCATCATGTTCCCATGCTGATGAATGGTCTTGAACATTTCCAAAAATTCTTCAATCATTTCAGGAACTAACAATTTTCGCTCCCCAACTTCAACCCAACATGTTGGAGTTATACACCTATTCATATAATGTCTTTCCTAGGTGGCCATTTTTATTCCACAGTTGGAAAAATTGTTGTATAATAACTAGAATAGTGGAATATGTTGATCCCATCCTCCTTGGAAGTCTATATAGAATATTCTCTTAACATTCCTTCCAGTGTATGAATATTCCTCTTAGATTAGGCATTAGTTTGAGGATGATTGGTCGTACAAAAGTTCACCTTGGGTTTTAGATCATGTTAAAGACTTTTGCATAATTTGGAAGTGGATCTCAGATGATGATATGATAAAATTGATAGTGATACTCCATGTAGCCTCACCACTTTATTGATGTATATCTGTGAATGTTGATCTAGTGAGAATTTATCTTGAATCAAAATGAGGTGTGTAGTCTTTATAAGATGATCCACTACAATCCATATAGCATTTTTTTCATATGGAGTTAATTATAAGTCTGGTGACAATGCCCATGGTGATGTTTTCCCATTTCCATGTAGTTCTGGGTAATGTTTGCATCATCCCTTTATATTTTTTTCTTTCCACTTTTAATTTATTAAATGAAAGACATATCAATTTATATTTTATGATCAATTTCATCATATTGTACCACTATTAGAGTTATCAGAGTTCTCTATACATCCTTTTTATTCATGTATGGATATAGAAGGTTGAGGTATTTTCATCATATAACAAATTCTTCTTTAACTTTGGATTTTATGGTACACATAATCTTTACCAAAATCGTACAACACATTCTTCATTTACATTGAACTCTATGATTTCTCCATTTATCATAGCTTCCATATTATTTTGAATTCTGAAATCAACTCTTTGAGTATTCATTATCATATCTAGTAGGGATTTTTGAGAAATCATTTGTAAAAGGATTTATGATGTTCCCTCCTTTATGATTTTCATATCCATATTTATAAAATCTAATATGATCAAATCCTTCTTAATTTTCATCAATTCTAAAATTGATGGATCCTTTCTTATTAGTGTGTGTTCCATGTTTTTCAATTTCCTAGGATGGTGTTGAATTGATCATTCATTATCCAAGATCATCTCTATCCATATTTGTCGGTTCACAATCATCTCTTTCTTTGTGAATATCTACTTGAGGATTTTTTGATCTGTATATATTTTACACTTCTCACAGAAAATAGAATTCCACTATTTTTAGCAAGAAAGGATTACCACAACCAACTAAAAATAATCTGTTAGGAATTTCTATTCATGACCTTTGAAATACCTTAAAGAATAGACTATCACACTGTAATTATTCATTAACAAACCTCATAAGAACTTATTCGAAGCATCACTGAACACCATGATAATTTCTCCACATGTGGGTTGTGAGTGAACATGGGTAATGGTAAGCCTCCATTTAAACAACATAAATTTATATTCACATTAATTATTCTAAGAAAATATGACTGCCATCTATTTTACCTTGGTGAGAGTGTTTGATAATCCTAACAATTTAAAGAAAATTGATGATAGTACCCAAATAATCCGAAGATACTATGCATATCTACCATATATGTTGGCTGTGACTATCCTTTTGTGGATTTTATCTTCAAGGGGTCCGCAAATATCACATTTATTGTAATGATATGATCCATGAATGAGACCAACTTCAACCAATATTTAAATTTTCTATAAATGGAATATAGATTCTCCTAACATAAGGTATTTAAAACGGTACACAGATAATGGTCATGAACCTCCATGGTTTTTAATAATATTATAATATAATTTATAAATACTACAGTAATTTGTTTGCCATAATCTATTAATACACTATTCATCATGTCCATGATGATTATTGGAGAAATAGTGAGAATAAATGTAATTACTATGAACTCAAAGTTTCCTTACCTTTTACAAAAATAATTCTTGGGTGATATCATCCTAATTCATCATAACTTGGTAATATCCTAACCTTATATCCATATTAAAGAAGTATAGTTATATATGTTTCTTATTGAAAAATCCATCAATCCATGGAAGATGAATCTTGTTATTAATCTTTATCTTTTTGAGCTCAACATAATCAATGAAATGTTGCATTAACCCGTCCTTATTCTTGATGAAGAATACTTTTGTAACACATAGTGTTAAATATGGATGTATGTTCCCATTATCCATATTTTATTATAGTTGTTTCTTTATCTCATTATGTTCTATAAAAACCATTTTATATAGAGCATTGGATAATGGAACCCCCAGTGTATAAGATTGATTGAAAATTCAACCTCTCATATTGGATGAAGAGTAAAAGATTAATATAGAAACACATATTCAAATTCCCTCACAATGGGAATTTCTTCAAGGATGATGGTTTCCTTAGACCAAATAATTTGAGATAAATATTCTTTCTATTATTTAAATTATTCCATTCATGAGATGTTAGTGCTAAAGATTATTCATCCACCTCCTTGCACATAGACATAATCAAAGGAAGATTCAAGATACAACGATTACTGTCATCCACACAAAAATTTATGTTTTCCTTATATTGGGAAAGTTAATCCATACCCAAAATTGAATCAAATTACACCATTTAGAGTATGGAATGGTTCACTGGATGTTTATCCCAAAAATCATTATAGTGTTGGAGTTATAAACATGGGATGAAAAAGTTTCCCCATTTTCCAATCTCACTGACTGCTCTACTTCCATGATTTGTGGTGGTGATCAAAAAATTATACTAAAACCTAATGACATGAAGGAATGTACCGAACCAGAGTCAAAAGGTTTTGTTCTCTAATCATAAATGAATAACTAGATTACTTACCACCACTTCATTATTAGGATCCACCTCGTCAGTTGTGATGGAATAATCATTCCCTTGTTACCTTGGAGGTTTTGGGTTGTCTAAAAAACCCTTGTCTTAGTTCATTTGTCTGTAAGGTGGAATGTTTCTTTAGAGTGGACATAATGGATAAAAATATAAGGTTTTATTAGAGAACTCATTTCCTCCATTGTGTTGGTTGGTTTCTCCAAATGTAAATATATAGATAGGATCCCTTCCTTCCCACACCTAATGCATTTCATCATCCCCCTTAAGAAATTTTGAGGTGCTTCTTTCCACAATTGGGACAAAAGGGATGTTGAAATTTCATGGAATTGTTAGATTTATCCATCTATCTACTAGAATTAGATCCCAATTTCTACTTCATATCCTTCTGATACACATGATCTTAATTGATCTTTATTTTGATGTTAAGGGAACATCAAAAAATTCCCTCATTTATTTCAAATGCATATATCACTAGGAATATTCATAGACTAGGTTGTACACCCCAACAATGTGGTCAACCTTGCATTTAGGGGTAACAAAAAAGTAAGAGGTATATCGTGATAGTTTAGTAAGGTTTTCCTCATGTAAAAAAATTTATTATTCAACATTTTCTTATTAGGTAAATGAAATCCCTTTCCATTTTATTTTAGAGTGTAAGAAGAAAATATTTATCGAAATATATTTCCCAAAATTATTTAAACCACATCTCATTGATCCCTTCCTCATGATTTTTATTTTTTATCAATGTCTACCACTGTTAATATTCTCCCTCCATACAATAAATAGCCAGTAGAACCTTCTCTTTCTCAGAACATTAAAGGTTGGAGAACATCTTCTCAATGGACATGATCCATTGTTCCATTATTAAGGGATCATATGATCCATTGAATGTCGGGGTCCTTTTGGTATAATGATTTCAATCGCAGCTTGTTCTCTCTTAGGGATATTTCAAAGTGCCACCTGTTATAGGTTTCTATTTAGAACCTTATTTTTTGAGAAATTATCATCACAAATTTCATGATTCCTACTCCCATTTGGTTAGGAATCTCAATAGGGCAGACATCACATTGCACGCCTCATTTACTGTTTACCTGATTCCAACTATTTTAACCCATCATTTAAAATAATGAGAAAATTATGGATGCATATTATTAATCTATTAAACACATAATGAGGAATCAAATGAAATTAAAGATTTAACTTATAAATTAAATGTATTTTCTTAACATATGAAATTATTGGCCTTAATATCTTTTTTATGTGATTTGTTTCATAATATGGACTCATATGAATATTTTGTTTCCCTTAAAAATGGTTTTTAATGAGCTTACAAATTTATCAAATAAAATCCCCTAGGTGTGTCAAAACCAGGTGTGATGTAAGAAATGTTTTTATTTACCATTCCTCCTCCATTTCCATCTTAGCATAGTGTTTTCATGTTCTACCCCTACGTACATCATTTCTAGATCCAAATCCACAATTATTATCCATACATAGATGTATTTTCTTAATAAACCACTTAATATATTGTTACCAAAATTTATGGACGTTTTATTACAGATAATGATATACATAATGATTTCACTAATGATTTCTAATCCTAATCCCAAAATAACTAATCCTTTACTTAGACACATAATATAACCACCCTTCCCGTTATTTCACATTAATATATGATTTACTATATATGATTACACTTAATATAACATGTATTATCAATATGTATAGTTTATTTGGGAATTACATACTTTACATAATAACATAAAATAGGAAAAAGTCATCTTTATTCAAAATTTCCTTAACATGATATTATATAAAACATCATGGAATACCCATGGACATATATAACAAAGGGGAGATCGATAAACAACAGTAAGGGAATAAAAATGAAATAACATGAATAAATTAATACTTGTAATAAAATATTCATATTAATGGGTTATATAGGTTGTTAGAATCATAAAAATGTATAATGAAGCATGATATATCACAATAATCATAAAGGAAACATGGGAAATTTGGCAAACACTAAAAACAGTGCATCATAAATATATTGGAAAGGTTAACTCACAAGACATATTGATGGAAAAAGACCCATAAAGTAATTTGGTTGACTCCATGTCCCAAAAATAAGTTTCATGAGAATAAACATTACCCAATGCATTGGATCTCTATATAATCCAAGGTGTATGGTCCCTTTCATTTCAGTCTCATCCTTAATTATGCCACATAGATAATAAGATATGGATTCATTCATCTTTATATTTTATTCCCTGATCAAGTAGAATATAATATATAAAATTAGGTCTTAATTAAAACATGAATTAGTGTATAAATATGAACACACTTTGTAGGAAATGTGTATGGTATTCAGTACACAATAGTTTTGGCATGAAAATGCACTGTGAAATTTCTGCAGTATAATGACATCACTTAAAATTTAATAAAATGGGATAGTGAGAGTGAATTTATAATAACATAGTTTGGAAATTTAATTCAAAGTAATAATGAAATGGAAATACATATCCCAACATTAGTATTTTTAAATGTAAGTCATAATACAGTAAAGAAACATTAATAAATAAGAGAATAACAGGATCCCTAACTAAATTTTAATATAGTAATTTCTGTACATAAAATTTGAATGAATGGGAATGAAATTGAGAGAATGGGGTATGTTATCATTATTATGTCATATATATAGTATGAGAGATATGTAGGAACATATTCTAACCTGAAGAAACGATATTAAAATGGCATAACATAGAAGAGGTGCTTGAATAAAATGGATAAAAGGAGATCCCTTACTTGAGTCTATCTTCTAAATGCTTGAGAGGGGATTCTAGAGATCTTGGGGGAACCTAGTGAGGACTAAAGACAGGTTTGGGATTAGTGGGGATTAGATAATATGATTTTTTCTGAATATAAATGGTATATTGGGTGGGATTATATTGGAAATTATTTGGGATTTTACTATTATTTATCAAACATAGTTTTTGGACTATATATATTAAAATATCCCCAAAAAAACAGACATTTACATTGTTTTTCCCATGGTGTATGAAAAATTGGAGTCTTTTTCTATATTGTATAAGGTCAAGAGCCTAACATAATAAAATAACACCCTTTCTTATGTGTAGGTGAGTCATAATCATAAATAAATGATTTTAAAACCTTAAAATATATTAATGGTTTGAGGGGATTAAAAATTGCATTATAAATTTTATTAAATAAATATTAAATCTAATTATTTTAAGGTGAATAATATATTTTTTCTTTTATAAAAGTTTTATTATTTATTATATCAATTTTGGGTCATTATGATGCCCTAATACATATTATATATTTATACAGTATTAAATATTTACTAAAAATTTGATTTCTCAAAAAAATTTGAACAATTAAATTTTGTATAATTTTATATGTTTGATTCCAAAAATAATATTCAATTTTATTTAAATAATCTTATAAATAAATGTATCTTCTCTTTAAAAATTAGAATCAACATTTATTGAGAAATATAGTGAGTTTTTACTATAACACTTTCAGAACTCTTTTAAAAATTACATTTGACATCATATAAATTATATTATCCATTATATTTGATAAAAAATAATTAAATCATTATTCTTTATTAAAAAAATTATTTTAAAAATACATTAATTCATCAAAATAAACTGTTTAATTGAATTTGAATATTGAACAAAAATACTATATGTGTTTCATTGTATCAAAATAAAAACCATTTACAAAGTAACAATAATAGGATGAAAATATATTCATAATTATATAAAAATTAATGTATATACCCATTTATCTAGGGTATTGATACATATCCCTTTCACACACCATAAAATTCTCTAAGAGAACGATTCAAAAGAGTGAGTCTTGCATGGGTCAGTTTTGCATACATGGTTTAGGCCATGATCTCGATGAGCATAAAATTATACTAAATGATTAATCTCATGCCTAATCTAATGGATCACAACTTGGGATTGGTCAAGGGTAAATCATATATGTTCCACCTCCCTCATAATCTAAAAAATGTGCTTCAAAGGGTACAATTCAACTAGTTGAGGCCATCACATCATTTTTTTGTGTCAATTGAATTTTTTAAAACCGTATATTTATAAAAATCATATAATCACTATTCAATTATTACATTATCTATAGTAATGATTATTAATGGTCGTTTAAACACGATATGATATAATATAACCAAAAGAGTTCATGTGTTTTTGTTACCAATTTGACATAATAAAAAATTTAATTAAAGCACAGGGGAGAATTTTATTTATAACTATTTGGGTTGTAACATCAATCATAATAGAAATAATAACACAAAGTATGTATTCTAAAAAATCAATGATAAATGTACAACAAGTTGTTATATAAAATTTAAATGTGAATAATCACCCAAAATACTATAAAACATCCATTATGACACAGTCTTCAAAACCCAATTAAATTAGGGGACCATAGATTTACTAGTCACCATCATAACTCCAAAGTCATATGGATCAAACACAAAAACCAACATTACCTAGTTTTGGGTTCACTTTCCCTGGATCTGAAATAAAAATAATTATAAACTCTCAAAGTAAAAGATAGCCTGTGAGATTAACATTCTTGTGTTTTATCACTAACTATTCCATAATCAATTACATAACAAATAAACCACAACCACATTAAATTTAGTGAAAACAAGACAGAATAAGACATTTAACTATTTGGATCGAAAAAACACTTTAAAAAATTTGAAATAGGTATATCAAAACATTCTTAAATGAACATTTTATATAAAACATTTATATAAAACAAACAGAATAAATAATAAATTTTATAAAATTATAGTCATATTAAATTATAAATTGAATAACACGGTCATAGGTCCTAATTTACATTAGTTATGGGCTATCAAGGCCTAAAAATATTAATTAAACAATCATGTATCAATTTGGTGTGTACGTGGCACTAGGATGAAGCGAGCAAGACAAATCAATCAACATACCATCAGATTACATCGTGCCGATGTTGGGTTAGTTTGAGTTATCATCACAAATAAATTTAGAGGGAGATAGATTTGTAATGTTCTTATCTAAAGCAAGAAATAACTAATTAGGATCACAAGTTATTTAATCTGTCTTCAATATTAGGTAAATTCATTCATTTCAAATAACATCACCATTCATAGTCCAAAAGAACATTTTTTCAATTTCAACATACATTTTATTTTTTTATTCCAAATCATGGGATTTTATCAAATTCTGTCCTTTAAAATAATAATTCATTTTAATATATATTTTTTCTCAAAAATCAACATCAAATAATATCTTCAAATAGTACATTAATTCATGTTATCATTTTTCACATGTTCTATCCAACAATATAAATTCCATTGAAAATGAGGAATTATTTCACAATATCCATGACTTTTGAATCAAACAGCAAATCATCTCAATTAAAGGCTTTATAAGTCAATTGAAAACAAATTTTATTCAATATAGAAATTTTGGATCTCAATTATTGGGTAAATACTTATTTAACAACATAAATTTAATAATGTGATTAATGAAACTATAGTAACGATCAATTCCAATGAATAATGATGGTGAAATAGAAAAAAGAATAAAACAAGGGTGTGGTAAAAAAATCAAATAATTCATAAATATGAGAATAATGGAGGTTGGAGGAGAAAAAATCTCTATTGGCTTCATTCAACATCTATAAAGTCTAACAAAGATGTAATTAGAGTCCAATATGTTAATAAATGGGTGTTCTATAATTTAATTTCTATAAAACAATGACCATGACTCATCTCCAAATTACCATGGGACAGAAGGGTAAAAATACCATAGACCATGGCGAAACCTCAACTATCCATGTCACATCCACTCTTGGTCAACTACCATTATTAAAACACGATGCATTCTTCTCTAGATCTGATTTACATGGGGTAAATCCAAATCAAAGTACAAACACCACACCACAACTATTCTTAAAATGAAAGTGGAACCCATAACACTATCTATGTTATATATGTCCTATATAATGTTGACCTACATTAATTATTTGAGCATGATAAAACTACCTTGACTTAGCGAAATGTCAAATTTCATAAAAATGATATATTTTATGGGGTCATCCAAAACCCCATTGAAGGTCAATGTCATGCAGACATGTCACAATTCTGTAGCTATACAAACTCCATAGAAAACTCATATCCTCTACAAAACAACCACTTGAAAACTGTATTAATTCCCCAAAACTCTAGAAAACCTTGAGATATAACAAAAAATGGAATCAAATATAATGTAAAAAGTAGTAATATAATGATATATCGGGATGTTACAACTTCCCCAACCTAAAATATGTCTCCCATCTAAACCATGGAAGGAAGACTCCTGGTCAAAGAGATGAGGACACTTATATCCCACCAAGGTCTCAAAATACCTATTCTCTTGAAAATTAGAACCATACATCCATAAGACATAGACCAATGGTATAAACATCTCTCATATAATATTTGTCTCAAAATAATCAACCCAAAGTATATACTCAGACACACATAAATCATGTTCTATATCAGGGTCCTCCAATGTCAACATAGATGATGTGTTAGTGAGATATTTTTGAAGGTTTGTTATATGGAACACATCATGATTTCACATCAAATATGATGGAAGGTCGAAATAGTAAGCCACATTACCAACCATATTAATATCCTCGAATGATCCAACATATCTCAGTGCAATTTTTCCTATTTTCCCAGTCATTAATGAACCAACTAAGGTGAAATAATAAAAAAACCCAAGATAAAAGGTAAAAACATCAAATGGAATATATAAAAATAATAATAAAATTTCTATCTAGTCCATTCCATTAATATCCTCTGATGATTCAATAAAATACTTTATTTTTCCTCTACAACCAAACTCTGTTACACAATAATATCATCACTAATATCTAAAAAACAAAAAAAAATATTACATGGGTGACCATACATGGACAAGAAGGGTTAAATATGTATTGATGATTTTTAATTGTAGTTATATAGAATCTCAAATAGTCCTAAGTGGTTATACCATGCTTAGAAATAGTATATAACATAAACACAATGAATTTCATCCAAGATTTATTCAACTCATCATGTCTGGACATCAATCTGTAGATGATATTCCATGATGAAACTGACATGGGATCCTAATTACTATTGGATTATTCTTTAAAGAATGAGAAGTAAAATGGGGAACCCTATATGTGAATACAGTATAAGGAATATATTGAAAATAAAAAGTATCATTCACTTACAATAATCCGAATACCTAAACATTTTTCGTAACATAAATTTTTATAAAATGAGCCGATTGGCCAATGGATCGACCACTACCCATGTCCCATTCTTATTCAAATGGTTATACAATATAAAATGAAAAACATATATAGAAATCACATCCCAAATTCATGTTGGCATATTAAGGGATAAAGAAAACCTAATGGATTTTTAGTTCCAAAATTTGACCTATTGGTAAGTATAAAAAATGAGAATAAAAGATGGTGATACCTCATCTCATACCTAGCCACCAAAATATTCACCCTGTATCATAAAAAATATTCATTGTTCTAGAGTTCATTTCCCATTAGATATTATTAATTTCCCACTAATAAGGCCTTTTTCTCAAGTAAAGGAACAATTTATTGTCTCCCAAAACACAAGTTACCCTAAAAGTATAATGAACAATCACCAAAAGTCATTCCACCATAAAGAGGCTCCCCAATTCCATAAATTCTTCATCACACTTTTTTTCAAGGATAATACCCTCCCGAAGAAAGGATTTCAACTGATTACATTCCAAAACAATCCAAATATCATCCTAACATAAAACCAAATGAAACTAAGAAAAGAGAGCCATCGATTTCCATGGTATATAGATTATTCATTCCTAGCCATAGTTGGATGTTTCTTTCTAAAGGAACTAGTAATTAATTTCCCCTAAGCTAGGGAGTCATGTATTGAACTCAGAATACTACTGGTACTCTACCCAACATCTCCGCCAATGGTTTATGTCTTTTTGAGAGAATATATAACTCAACTTTTGAGACCATGATATATTGAAAACCATTATCCAAAAATATGATAGTATCATATCTTGTGATCATACACCAAAATACTGAGTTCATGAGAATGGTTAGGATAGATCTTTTCACGTGGAATAATATTTCAAGAACAATAAAACAATGCATGATCACTTTGTATGAGAAAAAAAAATTGATCTAACATGATGTATAAAAAAAGACCATATACTTCTAACTAGAATCCTAAGGTGTTAACATAAGTATTTAAGTAAAAAATCATTTCCACTCATCATAATAATTCTGATATCACAAATCCTATTAAAAATTACTCATTTTGTTGAGAGAGGATTCATCAGAGAATCCAACGTTGATAAATCCTTAACAAAACTCTAATAATACCCTTATAATCCCTTGAATCTATGAATATAAAATAAGTTCCATAGTTGTTTATATGTTGTAAGGAACCCCAAATATTTAATATTAATATAAATACCATTCATAAAAACCATGTGTCATAATAAAAACAATTCCCCAATCAAAATATTACAATTTAATTGCTTGTAATATGTTTGGTGATCTATCAAGAGTTTTACAAATTCACTAAAATGAAAAACATGACCCTCCTTAGTTTTAATGTAAATTGAGTTTTCACCCACAATGACTACTAAAAACTAGTCATTGTTCTATTGAAATATCCTTCTCATCAATTACATAAACACTACGGGTGCATTAGTTAGAACAAATAGAATAAAAAGAAAACCATAATGTCCATAACAACTCAGAAAAGAAGTTTTTAAGTTGTTATATTCTTTAATTCCCAACTAGTGATAACCAAACCTTAGATCAATACTTGAGAACCACATGTCTCGTTATAATGGTCTAGAAAATAGTCAATCCCTAGAAATGAATACTTGTTCCTTTAATTAACTCGATTAAATTTTTTCTAAGAAACACTATGGTGATGTTTCCCATAAACATTATTTGTGAAGAGAATGGGTTACACTCAAGGATAAACACATGGGAAAATATGATCATTATCCAAAAGATCATATAACTAATTAACCAATCTTATTTGTTCACCTGGTGTCATATGGTGAGATTATATAGATATGGGTTGGGTACCTGGTATTAAATCAATAGGTAACACTAGTTCCCTTATCAGGGAAAATATAGAAAAGAATGATGGAAAAAATTTGAGAAATTTGATAACAACTGGAGGGAGATCATTAATAAAATATTCATACCCTAGATCAAAATAAAAAACATATATTACCAAGAATGACTATAGAAAATGTGGTCTATCTCTACATAGCCTCAGTTCCAACTCTTCTTCGGAAACACAACTAACCCAATCAAGCATAGTAAAGGAGACCTGATGAAGTTAACATTCAATTAAGGGATTATGATTAATCAACTAAAAAATACATGATCATGGACTTCATGCATCACTATATTAATGAATTTACAATCAGCAGATAGTTCTTTAATAGAACCTTATTGAGGCATTTTCAAACATTATCATGGAGATATAGTATAAAAAACATCAATATAAAATATTAAAAACATAAGCATGGATACATAGATAAACCACATAATAATGATACATAGAGATATCAAATCACTTTGATCAAATTAGACAGAAAAAATAAATAGATCAATTATTCATCAATAAAATTTTACCTACAACCCAAGGTGACTTCATGATCACTGTGGTTAGATATAACAAAGAAGTCACTATTAACTATATCTTAAGTCCTGAAAATAAATCTTATTATCTACCCTGAAATCCGAGATTTCATGATGTCCTCAAGGAAAGAAACACAACATTGCCTTCGATAATTTTTTTTCACAAACTAGCCAATATACTCTGGACACCAATACCCAATCCATTCATGACATGGCCCAAAAATCATTCCAAAACGGCACATGTTGGAGACTATCACTTGAAATCATATCAAATATGAAAGGCATCTATTTTACCATAATAAAAAACATCAATAAAAAATAAAAAATAATAAAAATCTATTTACAAAATAGTCTTTAAGGTGAAAATTTCTATAAGTAGTTAGATGGGTATCCAAAATATAAAAATCATCAAAATGTCAATAAAAATTATTATCATTAAATAGTCTCCAAAACACTAAGATACATGAAGAGCATAGCTTCACTGATAAAATTGACCACTCTAGAGGTCAAAATATTATGTGTTTCCACCACCACATACAAACTATTTCCCTATCCTTGGAAATGGAATAATAATTAAAATATAATCCTTAAGGGAAATGTATGTTGTGAGATAATCTTCCAAGTAGGGTCTCACCATGTTTTCCATAAACAATTCCATAACAAATATACCATTTGTTCTATCAATAAAAATAATAAAAGGAACATAAATTTATTTACATATTATGATCCCAAATATTCTTTTAAAACAAAATAAGTTGACGAAATACCAAGAAAAAATTAAATTAACACATTATATAATATATATATATATAATGAAACTGACATGAACAAAAATATTTCTATAAAATTTAATGAATTATCAATTCAAAACCAAGTACCATGGTCATATTCCATGAGATTCATTATATTTAGGAACTCGTATTTTTCTCACTACCAAATCATTAATTATATATCATGTATTTGTGCACACTTATGTAGGATCAAGGAAAAAATATATATTAAATCCACATCCCATTTGGAACAATCATGTCAGACTACTATTATTTTTATTTTTCATCTTCAAATCATTTCTAGTGAGAGAGTGTCCTAGCATGTTTACCTAATAGTCCTCAAACTATATAGAATAACATGTTCTTAAATCCATTATAAATCTTAGAAAAAATATATTATTTTAAATTAAATCACTATTTATAGATCAAATACCATTTTCCTAGTTCAATATACTTATTAAATTTCAAAACAAAATAATGGTTTTCATTTGAACCATTCATCTCAAATATTATTTCATTTAATTAAAATTTTATAAAAAAATGAACACCAAATCATCTATTCAAATCATCCTTCAATTAAAGTCATCATTTGTTTCAAAATCTACCCATTAATTTCAATTCCATTTAAATTGAGGTTTTTTCAAAATATTTGTACATTTTTTAATAAAAAATCAAGTCATCTCAAATAATGGTTTTATTAATCATTTTAAAACTATTTCAATTTAATAACTCTATTTAGGGATTCAATTGTTGTGTAAAGACTTACATACCCACCTAAAATTTTTCACACATCCAAATAAATACCCACAATGGGAAAAACCAAATGAAAAATAAAAGTGAAATATATTAAGGAATCATAGTAGAGAAAGACAAAAATATAAGCCTTAGTTCATTGATCCAAGAATAATACAGGTTTGAGGATCCAAAACACCTACTAAGAGCCTTTAAAAGATAAAATGTAGAATAGGGTTCAAATATGAGTTCAATGGGATAATAATAAGGGGTGTTGGAATCAAAATTCTTTAAAAAACACCATGATTCCACATCACATGAAAAATATACATCTGGGTGAAAATACATCAGAAGATAGTGCATCCACACCTTGATAAAACAAAACCCATCATCGTAAACCTACCTCATGAGAGAATTCCACAGACATATCCAAATTCCCATTATTTGGGTTGAGTCTATGGTGTAACACAAGAATCATGACGCATCTCACCTCAAAATGGTTGAGGCACCCAAAACCACTAACTCACCAAAACATTCCTCTAAGTTGTAACCATGATAAAATTGTAAGAGGCTAAAAAAATTATCCTACCACAGCCTTGTGGCCCATGTTGCAACCATTCTAGATTTTTTAGTGTCCTCAAAACTGCCTTACCAGGGTTCTATGTTTTAATAGATTCCCCAAACCAAAGCCAAACACACTCTATAGTGTAACTCTTCACCTACATAGTGAAACCCCATTAAAAAATCCAGATATTCCAAGAAACCATAGAAGACATCCATCCACATACAAATAATATTGTAATTAAAAAAGTAATAAGTTTAACCGGAACGAGGTAAAATTATGTTACACACATACCCATAATATTTAGTCATCCAATAGCTTTCATTCAAATATAACTTCCCATGGTAACTCTAGTGATGTCACGAAGGATGGTGATCATTCACCTAGTCATAACCAATTCCACTAGTCCTGAAAAAATCCTAACATAATAAAACATGAATATCCAAAAATAGATACAGTGTGACTCCAGAATATAGGTCCCTACAATAAAACCCAGCCACTGATACAATATTTTTTGGAATTCCCCATGCTTTCCATATCAACAATAAACATGGACATCTTTCCATAAGCTAGATGAGAATTTCCAATCCTCATAGGTTAGAAACAAGTTCATAAGTCTCTTGAAATCTCTTTCATAATGATTTCACTCATAAATACAGGTATAAAATAAAAAAATGGAAAAATTTAAAACATAAAAGAAGGAAAAGTATAAAAATAAACTAAATAATAATGAGAAGGTGAAGAATAAAAATAAAAGGTTAATATGTTGATATGATATGCCAAAAAAATTGAAAGGGATAAAAACTAAAAACTCTAACAAAATATACTACTGATATCTTTTCACTCATTAAGTCCCACTAATTCATCACATGTTGAAATCGAACTATGTAGGTAAAAAAGTAATAGGTACCAAAAACCTGAAAAATATCTATTTGGGTATGATATGAATAGCCCAATAGGTCACCACCTACAATACTATAGAAATAACCTTAACAATATAGTTTAAAAAATTAATATACAATCATAAGATAAAAAAATTATTTTCAAATTCTTTATAAAACAAGTGCAATGACATGACCATTGCACATTTACACACACACAAAACCACCCTCTAAATAAAACAAGTATTGATGGTTAAAAATTTTTGGAAGTTGATTTGAAATTGGAAATAATGACTTAAAAACCCTAAAAGAAAACCCAATCACTTTTTATCCCCACATTCCATACATTTCTAGAAAAACCACATTTTATAAAACATTATATAGGATAATTATTTATTAAAACATTTTTAATAAATAACCAAAATAGTTTTCCAGTTTAAAATAGTAATTCAATCATTTTTAAACAAAAAATGTTTGAATGAAAATCAATCAAACTCAAGGTGTTCCATAAATCAAACATAGTCACCCAAGCATCAAGGATAACACAACCAAATGACTGTTTCTATGTTCAAATACATTATGAGAATATAATTGAAACATGATATGAAATTCTATAATGTTTCCTGAGAAGGAACTATTGTCAGGAGCCTTCTCCATATTATTTAGTAATAAAGACCAAAACAGGAGACACAAAAACTGGTTTGGAACCACAGAACATATCATATTCCCAAGTAGAACCATTGATGTATAAAAAAGGGGTCCCAAAAGATATGTTAGTATCATATAAAAAAGAATATATCTATAATAGATCCATTCAACCCATAATAGTCAATCCATCTTTGTGTAGATAAGAAACACTGCCTAGTTTACCCACTATTATGAATAGGGTTTTCCATTATACCAGTCACCTACTGTATTCTAATAACACTGAATAAATTTGAAATAGAGGTGATAAAAAATAAAAAACCACAGTATCAAATATATAATAGTTAAAAATAATACAAACCTAACTCATACACCCTCTTAAGATCAACTCTCTTCTTTAGAAATATTTAAAAAAGAAGCACATATGGATACAAAAATTTAAAATATATCCTAAGGGATCTCAAGAAAATCAGGTATTACAATAGTTATATGTTGTTTTAATGGGTATCTTATTAATTTATAAAATAACTTTACTTAGTATCCTAACTAGGAATTCACAAAATCCATTGGGATGCAAATTCATTTTACACCATTTTGAGCATATTTTCATATATACATTGAAACCCATTTATCAAACTATAAATTGAATAAAAAATTATAAATATATCCATTTCCGTAAAATAACATTTATGTTCAACACAACCCCTTTTAAAAGGAAGATAATTGGGGAATAGTACCCATATTAAAAAAAAACATATTTATTTTTGAATCATAAAGGATACCCCAAGACACAGTCATCTAATACATTTAAAACAATCCCTAACCCTAAAGGTTTTACAAAATAGTCCTTTAAAACATCAGACACCAATTCATATAATGATTCTTACATTGAACAAAATTTAAATACATTTAAATCCCTTAAATAAAACCAAATAAGTATTTTAACAGAAATTCGGCATGTAACTGCTGTATTTTCCATGTAATTAAATTATTTAAAATCTAATTTAAAAAATAAAGGTGTATTGTATACATAAAAAATATTAAAAATAACTAAAAGAACACGAATCATTTTAATTATTACACGTGGGAAGTTTCATAAGCAATTTACATGAAGCATAATTCCATGAAATGAGAAAAAGAAATGTAACTTACATTTCAATAATAATAAACAATATAATACAATTATAAAATAATAAAAATTATTTTAGAACATATAATAAACATATAAAATATAATATAGGATAATTACATAGAAACAAAAACCTCATTTCAATTGAAACTAACCAAATCCAATATAAAACAATGGAAAACACAAAATAGGGAAAATAAAGAGCTTCCTCTCTAATAAAAAACCCAAATTCTCATCATTAGAACTTCCGCAAAACATTTTATGAACCAAAATACATTTTACAGATTGTATTGGGTGAGATAAATCATGATAAAGGAAAACTGGTGAAGGGAGTAGATGAAAAGTGAAAGAAAATAGGCATTGGCACTCAAAAACACATGAAATATGTGATAGAAGGACATTAAAATCAAGAGGATGGGCGAAGAGAGATATCATGGAAGGCCACAACCATGTATTAATGAGAGGGATGATAAAGGATTCAATAATATGAAACATATATCAGGTTAAAAGTGGATATTCCACTCTTAATAATATGTAGACATGCCTCACGGTTTGGTCATATGATGTTTCGAACTGTGTGTCATCCTTTTAGTCACTACTACCATGAAAAAACCATCATCACTTATTCTGAATTAATGGTTTAAAAACCATATGAATGCCACTTAGAATACATATACCAAAACAATAGACATGTTCACTTGATTACTACACAATTTCCTCTAACCATTCCCAAACCAGACACTTGTACTGAGACCAAAATATGACTAGCGTAGTTTCCCCTAGGACGTACATGGTATTGAAACAATAATGTGATACCCATGTATTCCAACCATGAGAAGATAAAAAATACAAGAAATATCCCAAATTAATTATATCTACAAGTTTTCCCCAAAACCATGTACAATGATAAAAACTATTCATTATATATGATTTTTGATCAACATTTATAAAAATATAAAATACCCATAATTAAAATAAATTAAAATAATATAAATTGTAAAATTGACTTGTCAGTATTAAAGAACATAGTATTATAAGAATTAGTTTGTTAGTTTAAGGTTACGATATATAATATAGAAATGAAGAATGTTTAATTACTCAGGAAAAAAATTCGCACTAGATCTGATTTTTAGGATAAATATTCCATGATTCCTATAATAAAATCTATTTAACTACATGAGATTTCTCGACAGAATAATTTTTGAATCTGTCCTTCCCATCACCATGATGTTGAATTATCTAGACAATTATACTATATAATAGATTTATTAACATGAATTTAATCCTTTGCAAAGCTATTTTCTATCCTTCAATGAAATTTATAAGAGGCTTGATCAACCGAGTTACTGACCAATAGTTAAAATGGGTTTGAAATAATAGGCCAATTAAGGTATTCCAACTCATGTTTAAACATATATGGTTGTATACTGAGAATTTATACATGTCCCTACTACTCATATGAAGGCTCTGTAAAGTTGGTGTGCATAAATAAAACTAGATAGAATGCTAAATATGAAATGGTTCGGCATGATGATTCTATTTCCAAACATCAGAAGACTAAAATTTTCAACATTTAATGGAATGTGAGAAAAATAGAAATATTTCCGTCACATTTTATATTCATATGGATAGTTATTGGAAACCTCATAATAAAAATAAACAACTATGATTTGATCCTTTATGAAGGCCCTTAAAGGTCCAACATTTTTCTAGTACAAAAACTTGTTAGCTTGCTCTATCTCTTGGTAGGAGAATATATAATGACAAAATAATTTCCTAATCAGTTATTACATCATATGGGATAAATATTTAATATATCTAATAAAAATATGTGGACAATGACTTTAAAAGTATAGTTAATTTTGAGACATGATATATAATAAACACATTTTCATGTAATATCTTCAACAACATTCCAGAAATATAATACCATTCAGGGACTACCATGATTAATATACATCCTCATAAATTGGGTAATGTGGAAACCTATGAATGAGTGATCTCATATACTGAGTATGGGAAAACATGGTATATATCAATCATGGATATTAATCTTTTATATGATAATCGATATGGTTTGAGAACATGTTCACAACACTTTAAAATCATACCCAATTATTCATTATCATAAATCATGGTTCATGGTGTAAGGATTTTTTCCCATCACAAGACATGTGTATAATCATGAATCCAAAATCACAAGAAATATATCATAACATGATCCTAAACCATTAGAATTCAAAACATGTAAAACTATTCCATATTTTTAGTTCTAAGATCCATTATTTGTTGGTTAAAACTACATGAGTATTACCATAATGGATGTTACAATGGCATTATAGGTGGATTTAGAACCATTTGAGATGATTTTTGGATCATTGTTTTAGTTTTTGGGGAGGCTGAGCCGAGCACTTGGTTTGTTCTAACCATGATCCTTTTCCATGAAGCATGAAAAGGGTGATGATAATAATTTTGAAAACCATTTGAAGGGGATCTATAATCCATTTCATATATATAATTTATTTTTGTTTCACATAATATTGTTTTCCATGTATTTTTTATAACCATGAACATAACCGTGTAGTGTATGGTTCTATTAGATGGTAGAATCACTAGGTTGGTTCAGGGGTTTGAAAACTGTGTAGCCAAACCATGGGCCCTATAAATCATTGCATTAATTCATTATATAAAAAATAATAAATCATTTTATTTACCCATATTGTAATTACATTAAAAACTATTGTGGGTGGCCTATTTAGTTTTACTTACACCATGTTCATGCTTTAACATGTTACCTATGTAAATTTCAAGGATTTAGGAATAGAAAAAAATAATGAACCCTAATAAAGATTCTTGATTTATATCTTATATTTAGAGCATTGTAGTATAGGATTGATCTGGAATCTGGATGTATTTGGTGTTTAACAGTTCTTGGTCCTTTGTTTCTTTTTTATTTCCATGTACTTATTGTTTTACTTATAGTCCAAACCATCATGACATAATCTATATATGATTTTTTTTCTATATTATATCTATTTTATTTATTAAATGGGTTGATTTTGATTTCTCTATCTTTGTTGTATTTCAGTTTTATATATGACCTCTAATATTCCCACCATACTACCATAAACCCTCCCAACAAGTCTGCAACCTCTTGCCTATAGGGAGTCTCTCTTATCACCTTGTAGATGTTTGGATTTGATACATATTAGTGAACCGAGCTGGGAACATAAAATTGTGGTATCTGAGTCTTTATTATTTATTTTAATATTTTTTGGGTATATGGGAGACTTGAAAGTGTCTAAACTTAGTAATAGGCCATTTTCTTGGATTACTTAACCCACATATGGTGGAAATTCTATTTTTTCGGGGAATGAGGTTGTTTTTTGGGTTTTTTATAGTTATAATATTTTCACCTTCGGGAAAAAACATGTTTTGTTATGTTATTTTTATGGGATTTCTACTCTTGGGATGGTTTGAAAATTCGGTATTAGCTCATGCATAATCATAGGCTTCTAGGTATTTATATTTAATTTATATTCCATGTCATTCATATTATACTTGTTATACAATATTATTCCTAGTATATCAGTGTTTTATTTTTACAATGTAAATTCAATCATTTTATGGAAGAAAATATTTTTTACTTAATGTGTCTTCATCAATATAAATAGTCTATTCCTATATAGATTCATGATGTAATTCTATATATAAAATTCTAAAATAATAAATCCCTCTAAACATTGTTTATGAAAGTTCAATATATAAACTAATTCAAGTTAAATATAGTGCCAATTTAATAATATATGGTGTATACCATTATAAATTGGGGATGTAAATGCATATAACTGATTATTCATCTGTAGACTAGCATGATTCAAACTCATAAATTTGAAAATTATAGTTTAAAGTTTAATGTTATTTCAACTGAAAATTAAAATGTGTTTACGTCAAAAAAATGAGAATGAAAACCCATATAAATGAACCATTATGATAAATAATCATACCATTTCCATATAACATTACATAGGAAAGCATAGTTGGGGTTAGTTTAGTCACCTACAGTAAACCATTTCTTATAAATTTATGGTATCTCATGTATTGGGTCTCTGAAATTGTCAATGGATTTCCTATGTATAATTTTAATTATTATGCGGTTCTGTTCTAAGGATTGTTCATAGAATTATTGTTATGAGACTACACAATAGCCTCGACTTGATTACACAGAAGGTGGTAATGATCATGATCTTGAGGATTTGGGACTTGAACCCCCTACTGTACCACCTTTGAAACCTCTCATCATAACAACTTTCATGTATAGAATGGAAATCGAGTCCCATCATAGATATTGTTTTCTATTACTAGTGAAGTATGTGGATGGGGATATATGAGTTTCTATAACCATGTGTAAGTTTACTATTGAATATCTTCAACGATGACCACTTACTATCTCTGAGGAATGTTGTTGTTAGACTCTAGATTCATGGATATGTGATCTACATACGATAATTGAGGACATGGAAATGCATCTAGATAAGAGGGAGAATATTTTGTCAGACATTTTTCGTTTAACTTTCAAGTGATGGTGAGACATTATTACTCAAAATTATCAACATTAAGACGATATATAGAACGAAGTTTATGCTAACATCATTGATAGTTATTTCTAGAGACTCATAGGGATGAATGATCTAGGGAATTCATGTTTTTTTATTATGGTAAAATTCATATCATGGATTACTCATATATTTTCATAGAGATCTAGTGTTTTCATAAACTCATGCAGGTGATGAACTGTCTATGGAAATAGATTTTGAAGAAGTAATTAGTTATTTTATTCGATAATATGATATTATATTCTGATTGTATACAATATCTAAGGTGGAAAACCATGCCTTTATCATTTAGAGAAATATGAGGGAATTTGAATGTATAGGATATGGTGGTTTAATAGATAGTTTAGGGAGTATATCATATAGTGTGGTAAGTGTTACCATGATACCTCCTACCCAGACATCATACGCTAGGGTGTGTGATTTAACAGTTCTTTTTCTTGTCATCAATGTGGTAGGAAGGGAAATGTGAAACTATATTGAGATAGGATACCCAATCATATTTCAGGACATGGTAAATTGGGTAGTCTCCATATATTCCCCTTGACATTTCCACTAGATTTTATTGAGAGTAGATCTTGTCTAGTTCAATGTTCTTAAGTGGGATTTATAGCACCACAACATGTATAAAGCTATAGTACTACTAAACATTTAGGTCAAGGTGGTTTTCGAGGTCGAGGAAACCATAAACATGATTTATAATAGTAGAAATGTGGATCTTATAAGGTAAGTTGGTTTTTAGATTAAGATTATGGTTCTATGTAGTTTCATATAATATAGCCTATACATTTTTTGAAATACTCACGAATATCTACATTGGGAGGTACTACCCTGGTTACCGAGAGACTTAATTATTATTTGTTTTATATAGATGATTTATACTCATTTATATCTATTTATTTAATGAGAAAATTGGTTTTATAGGTCAAGAAAATAAATGTTCCAATGTACCTTGAGAAATCCATGAGAATCCCACTTTTGGGAATTCCCTATTTTATGGTTTTTCCCCTAGAGATAGGTGAATATAATTTAGTATAAGATAACTAAATCCTTGAGATAAATACTTTGATATATTTATTAGGATAGACTAAACAATACCCTTTGATTCTAATATCATGTGTTACCACATATGGGTGCCCTTCTTCTCACCTGATTACAATAGCCATGTTCATAAGGGAGAATGGGATTTCTAGGCGGGTCCTAGAGTACCAGAGCATCATGGATTAAGAATAGTGTTTTTCTATATTTATTTCCTATTACTAGATGATATATAAAAATTCTAAACTATTTCCCCCTTTTTGTGGTCCATTTTAGGGATATCTTCCTTGATTACACTTTTAGACTACGTCAAGATACATAGGATGAATATACTATTGTGGTTATTACCTAGGTAATATTGGTATCCATTCCCCCATATAGGATGTAAATGTTTGAGATCTATCAACTCAAAACACAGTTTAATGACCTACAATCCAAGGGTTTTATTTGACCTAGTAATTTTCCTTGAGACTCACCAATACATTTCACCAAGAACATGGATGGTAATTTATGGTTTTGTGAGGATTACCAATGGATTAATCAACTTATATTTAAAAACATGAAAACACTTCACTATATTTTTTATCTCTTTAAACACTCCAATGGAGTAAGGGTCTTCACAATGTTGGATTTTATATTGATGTATCATCTGGTTATAGTTAGACCATTATATATAACATGTATAGTACTGGAGAGTAGGTATGGAATATATATGAATATTAATTAATTCTATTCAACATGAGAAATTCAATTATTATATTGACGGTGTTAAGAAATTGGTTATTAAACCCATATATGGATGCCATCATAGTAGTTTTAATTGATGATATCTTAGTGTAAAATTGACCATGATTAGAGGATATTAATCCCCTTGAGGTTGTTTTGATAAATATTTAAGAGAATATGATTTTTACAAACTCTCAATGAATAGTGTTTTGATTAATTGAGTTCACTTCCTTTGAGACATCATGTTAGAAGCATATGTATCAATTAGTCCAAATAAGGGGTGTGTGTTTGTTTCTTTAGGGAATCCCAAGAATTTTTCTGATATTAAAATATTTTTGGGATTAATTAGTTATTTTAGAATATTATTTTCGAAAATCTCTCACTTTTTAGTGATTCTAATTGGATTGACCAAGAAGGGTGTGTGGTTTCTTTGGTCTATTGACTAAATTTTTTTAAGAGTTCAAACGAAATCATTCCTTTGTTTTGATCTTAGTTTTTCCTCATCATAAAATAGGTTTTTTTTAATTATTAAACAACAAGTACCAAGAATTGGGCTATGTTGATGCAAGGGTAATGGTTCATGGTGTGTGTGTATCTATAGTTGAGGCATCGTGAGTGTAATTACCTAATTGAATTCCTTGATCCATATGTAATATTTCATGACCTAAATTTTCTTATAGATAACATATTGAGAAGGTGATTCATAGAATATATAGAATATAAGTGACACATAATTATATTTTTGATTTGTGACCAAAACCACTAGCACCATAGGTGGGTTATATATTGTCAGTATTTTGAATTTAAGCTCACATATACATTAATTAAAGGTAATACTATTGTAGATGCATTGACCCAACATTCAAAAAAAATGGTTTAATAATTTACTATAAAGTGGTAGATAATGTATATATTTAATAAAATATACCTTGGTGTTTTGTAAGATTCATGGAAACATATTCTAATAGATTTATTATGGGTTCCATTACATAAGAATCTGATAAACATGTGAATAATTTATAAACCTGAAGCATTGATCACGAGGGATGATAAATATGGTTTGGATCCACCACCAAGTTGGGTTTTTGATGGGGATGATATTATTCATATTCAAAAGTGTGTCTAGGCCCCTACAAAAATGATATATGGAAAAATTCAATAATATCATCCTTTATGTGGGTAGTTAATCTCAGACTAAAGAAGATGTACCCTGATTTTCTGCACTATTACTAGTTGTCTATGATAAAAAATGAAAACATTGTCTTTTCAACATGGTGTTCCACCTATGAATTTGTTTAAATTATTCCACTACAGGCCTTAAATCCTATTATAACCCTTACTGATCAAAGAATGAAAATGGGACATTTTATCTTCTGATTGGATGATAGGTTTACCGATTTCACCATATAGTAGTGACACCGAATGGGTGATTATGAAATAGATAATGACGGTATCCATTTACTAACCTATCTAGGATACCCTCATAGTGGATGAGGTTGGGAGATTATATTCTTAAGAGATCATTCTTCTTCATGAGATTTCAAATAAAATTTTATTGGACAAGGAATCGTGGTTTAAATCACTCTTTAGAGAGGGGTTGCAGAGTTCCCTTTATTCTCATATACTCATGAGTTAAATAAATCATTCTCAAATAGTGGCCAATCAAATTGTACAATAAATGTACTAGAAGAAATTATTTATGCATTTATTCAATATTTTAGTGCATCATGGTAAAAACCTTATCCTCTTACGTAGTTCACCTATAACATTAGATTCTAGGAAACTATCTAGATGTCCCCTTATTAAAATCTATATGGTATGTTATTCCACTCACCTCATTTTTGGATAGTGTTGTGGCACTAAAAACATAGTTTAAAAATATATATATTTTTTTGATTTATTAAATTATTTTTCAATATTTTTAAAATAATTACACTTATTTATTTTTAAAAATTAAAATTTTAATTAATCATTTTTTATATAAAATTATGTACTTTTAGTATATAAAATAAATAATTTAATCTAAGAAAATTTTATAATATAATTAATTCATAATTAGTTTAGCTATTTTAATTCTTCTAGCTTTTTAATAAATTGACATTAGTGTTAAATAATAAATTAATCTTCTTATTTGTATTTAACAAGCCTAGTTTTTTGTTTAATACCTTATCCATTAATTTAGATTTATTAAAATAGTTTAAATTTATTAATTATTATGTTTAATTATTATATAAATTAATTAAGTATATAATATGAGTTTTTGTTTAATAAAATATTTTTTTTTCTATTTTAAGTATTCAATAAGTTAATTAATAAACTAATTTAGATTTTTAGGAATTTAATGCATTAATTTCTTGTTTTGCGTTCTGAATTTTATGTCACTATTTTTAGTCGGTCGGTCTCACCGACGCGCACACACCAAATGTCGGTAGCACAAGTTTCCAAAACTCCCCTACATTCCTTTTCCACTCATGGTGACTCATTTAATCAAGGATGAAATACACTCAAACACACCACTATTCATTCTATCAATTTATTTAACAATTTTAAAATTTATTGTCTTATTTTATTATTTTCATCTCAGTTTAATAAAAAAAAATTTTATTAAATGTGATTAAGAATAAATTATTTCAATTAAAAAATATATTATTTAAATTTCATTAATAATTCAAATTTATTTCTATTTAGAATCAGTTTTAGCTTATGTTTTATATTTAACTGTATGTTTTCCATTTAGGCCATTATTGAATTATTTTAATTAATTTATGTTTTAATCCAGTTTAATTTTAATTAGATATTATTATTTTAATTTATAAATATTAGTTTATCTTCATTATAGTCTTATGTTTTTAATTAATCAATTAATTATTTATTTTAATTAAATTATGTTTTAGTTCTTGTTTCTTTAATTTAAAAAAAGTAATTAAATTTCTTATTTTTTAATTGATTATCTTACTTTTACTAGTTGTTTCATTTTATTTTGAAGGAAAATTTATGTCACCATTTTTTTATTTTTATTATCGGTGTGGGGATCGCTGAAAAAAGCCCTCATCTATTGAGATTGTCTTCCCTTCACATAAAGACACTGGCCGTTAATTTTTCGGAGACAGATACAACCTATTCCATTTTGTCTCATTGACAATTCCTATGACCAACACATCCCCAATTTTCATCTACCAACACTGTTCCTTACTCCCTAATGTTGTCCTTCCTACTACAGATGCACAACATCAGTCTCATCATCAATCCATGGGATAGAAGGGTAAAAATACTAGACCATGGCGAAACCTCAACTATCCATGTCACATCCACTCTTGGTCAACTACCATTATTAAAACACGATGCATACTTATCTGTATCTGATTTACATGGGGTAAATCCAAAACAAAGCACAAACACAACACCATAACTATTCTTAAAATGAAAGTGGAACCCATAACACCCTCTATGTTATATATATCCTATATAATGTTTACCTACATTAATTATTTGAGTCTCATAAAACTACCTTGACTTAGCCCAATATCCAATTTCATAAACATGCTATATTTTATAGGGTCATCCATAACCCCTTTGAAGGTATTTGTCATGCAGACATTTCACAATTCTGCAGCTATACAATTAATTAATAAAATTTATAAAACTAAAATATTAATAATAATAATTTATAAATAAAATATTTATTATATAAAAAAATAATTTTAAATTAATACTTTTATTATAATTGATCTTTTTAAATAGATTAATTATAATAATTAAAATAATAAATTAATCTAATTAATCTAATTATAAAATAAAATTATGTTTTAATGCTATTGATAATTAAATATTAAATATTAACTATTCAACATAACTATACGTTGAAAACATAATAAATTGATTACTATAATAATACGACTTACCTAATTGAAAATAATATATTTTAGTAATCTTTATATAATTAAAATATTACTTTATTAATATTAAGTATATATATTAATTATTAATAAATGTTTTGTTAAATAATTGAAGAATAAATAATAATCATCAAGTAATATTTTAATTAATTATTAATAATTAACTTGTATATAAGTAATATAACATTAATCAATAAATAATAAAAATATTTATTAAATTATTTCATTGTGTTTCCAACTGTTTTCTCTTGTTCTGTGTTGTGGAGATTTATTCAAGTTATAGAACAACTTCCAGTTTCAATTCAACTAACTCATGGGGTGTTAGTTAAAAGTGGAAAGCTAAAGCAAGGTGTGTTGCGCTAAATAATACAAGTGTCTGGGGGAACAATGATGAAACGATCTAATTCCTGTGGAAGGAAGTTGTGATATGCATCAGATAACTGATGAATTAAAGCAGAGAAGCAGTGGGTATCTTTAGGGGGACTAACATTCATTTGAGTAGACCATTAATGAATGACTTCTCAACAACTGATCGAGTAGATAAAAACTACGAGGACCTCTTAGAGAACCATTCTTGGAGACCTAAAGACCAGGAGTAGTAGCAGTGTGAGCTTGGATAGGGAGATGTATTCCCCTATTAATTTTCAATGTTATTTCTTTGTAGTATAATGATTTAATTTGATGTAGAAGAGATGACTGTAGGATATATTTTAAAACTTATCATAATTTACAAAATTTGTTTAATTCATTTCTTTATTTCATTTTTTCCTTCAAAAAAAGAGGTAGATTGAATTAGGGAAGTTGAATATAACTCATATATTTTAAATTTCCTTCATGCCTTTTGATCTTAAATCCTAAAATTCACGGATCCTTTGGAGAGAAATATCAAGTATTATTTTTTTTCAATATTTATTTCATTTCTACTTGATTATATTGGTGATATTTATTATATTATATCAAGTTAAAAAACTTATAGTATTAGGTGACTCTAGTAGAGGCACGCTTCAAGTTTCTTTTAGTTGTGAGATTAATCTATTGGAGAGGAAGATTGATTGATCATTTCTTCATGGTCGTGGATACAATTGTAAACAAATTAAGGACCTAATTTTAAAACCAGCAATGTTAGATTCCCATGGCTTCTTATGATTAGATGTTTTAATTCTCTAAATCTATGTTTTAATCACTGTTATATTGTTAGTCATCTTAGTTTAGATTGGATATAGTTTTTCTTAGAACAATAATATAAAAAATAGAAAAGGAAAAATATATATATATATATAAATAAAAAATGTCTCCCCTTTACTAACATCATCGGTGTATTACAAATGTTTTATATGAAAGGTTGTTACCTTCATTCCCCATGGGTTCGACCCTACATTACACATGAAAGTAGTAGTAGGAAAAAATAAATTTTAAACAATGACTCGATTTCAACAATAAGTGTGTCGTGTTATTGGCATAATTTTCGGGGAATTCACAAGCCATTAATTATATAAAATT
This sequence comes from Viscum album, assembly GCA_963277665.1. Lineage (NCBI taxonomy): Eukaryota > Viridiplantae > Streptophyta > Magnoliopsida > Santalales > Viscaceae > Viscum > Viscum album. The sequence continues at coordinate 110,905,226 of OY728142.1, forward strand.
TTATCAAAATTTAAATAAAAACACAAAATAATTGGGAATTTTGAATTTTATTTAAAAAATCTAGTTTTGTTAATTATTTGTGTGTTACTGAGTTATTGTTGTTACTGTACTTCATTTAGATATTAGTTTAGTTCTTTCATTGTTCTACAAATATTATATGTTTAACTGTTGTGCTAAATTAAACTGTTTTACACTTTTCCTGAGCATAAGAACCTCCGTTGTTAGTTAAGAGCCCTTGAACCCAGAGATAGAAAACACCTCACTACTCATAAAAAAGAAAATTAAATATGAAATAGAGAATCTATATAATAGGGTTATTGCACCTAATTACTTCCAAAACCATCATAAACTATTATAGAATTAAGGGCCCTGGGATGAGGGAGTTCCAACTCCCCTAATTCTAATGTAATCCATCTTCAATCTGAATTCACCTAGAGCCTCGAACTATGTACTGAAATTGTCCCATAGTTCAATTCTTCCTCCATTTAATGGGATCTATAATAAGGACACCCTTTCCTTCATTAAAGACATATACGATACTGTCTAGTAGTTAACCCTTCTAAGAATCATTGAAAATGAGGTGAGAATGAGATTATTTCCCTTTTACCTTAAAGAGAATGCAAAGAACTAATTTTTGAACCAAGATTAGAATATTTCTAAATATTTGGATTAGTTGAACAACTCATTCATAATGAAATTTTATCCCTAATGTTTAAATGAATAATTTAGTATAAAAATAATGAGATTTTATCATGAGGATGTAGAATACATTCATGAATATTTGGATTGATTCACATACCCCCTTAGCCAGTGTAACCATCCTCATCTCCCATCTCACCTTCTCATGGATACATTCTATGAAGGGTTATCCTTCTCTAGTCAGATCAAGGTGGATCAAGCTGCTGGGGGTAACTAAAATAAAAAAAATAATGAAGAACTACGATAAATTTTCAACAACCTTGTTCTGAATTCACAACATAAAAATTCAAGAAGAAAAAAAGTCAAAAGAAATATTAATGTTTCTCCAGTTTAATTAGTGAAGAAGAATCTCAACATGATAAAATCACAAATCAACTTCAATCATAAATGAACTAGAATTCAAAACACGCTTCCGACCAATTGGGCAGTCAAAACACAATCCAATCACTTAGTGAAAATTTTTCATAAAGTGGAATGTTTGGGCATAAAACAAATTACCATCCTACCATCGACATTCAAGCTCACCAATAAGAAAACTATGATTTTGAAAATTATGGATCAAGGATGCCTCCTAAAGAAGTCCCTTTCTCTAACAAATAAAATCATGGCTAATGTATCCATCCGAATATAACATGTAAATATCAAGGTCAAATAAAAAATCTGCTTCCACTAATTATCAAAACCAACCAAGATAAAAATTTTGAAACCAACAAATGGGTGAAACATTTAACTAAAAACGTAATAGTGATGGCCACATGTCTTATAGGATGGATATAAATTTGAATAAAATGATCTATCAATAAGAGATATTCATTAATAAATTGAATAAACATGAAAAAAAATATGAATATCAAAAAATAAAAAGTGATGTTAGTATATAGAATATAATAACACAGCTTGTCCAATTAGCTAGAGATTTTAACTTTAGGATGAATGTTAGGTTTCCTAGCACAACTGAACTAAATCCAAGGGATAACATGATGGTTTTTGTCATTAGGATTAGGATTAATAATCAAATAATTTCTAAAAAGGTCTTTGAAAATGATCAAAATATGAAAATATATGAATCTGAAGAAAAATATACATTTTTCTAAATATGGAAATCAAGAGAAAACTGTTTTAAATGAAGAGAATATGAATTTATCACCTGAAACTCATGATAGAAATTATTTTAAAAATAATAAGATTACAAGGAATGAAAAAGTCGCTGCTGAAATGAGGGATATTCCTTTTTTTCATTGATATTTTTTTGCACCCATCCCTTTCCCTGATAAGTTGAAACATCGAAAAAATACCAAGGCTAAACTTCTTTAGTTTCTTAGTCTTGTTTCCATACTTCAAGTGAACATTAATTTTATCCATGACTTAATTCAACACCCTTAATTTATTAACTATCTCATGAGAATTGTTTCAAATAAAAATACCCTCAAAGAAATTGTTACTTACAACCTCACTGAAGAATGTAGTATTGCGCTCCAAATGAAAATCCCACCCAAACTGAAGGACCCAGGTAAATTTTTCATCCATTATACATTAGGAAAATATGACTATATTAGCATCATATTCGACTAACGTTCTAGTATTAATATTCTACTATACTCATTGTTTCAATAGTTAAGATTCGGTAATGTTCATCCCAACACAATCATACTTCTGTTAGCTGACCATTGTTTCACACATCCTGTGGGTAGGGTAAATGATATACTAATTAAAGTTGGAAAACTATTGTTTACATAAGAATTATTATTCATATATATAGATTGTTATCAAGATGTTCCCCTCATATTGGGTAGGCCATTTTTGGCCACTAGTGGAGTTTTCATTAATGTCATTGAAGGTCAGAAAATTTTCAAAATAAGAGATCAACAAAGAGAGTTTAATGCGTTAAAATTTGTGAAAGGACCAATTTCTACAAAAACTTATTCAAACATAGAGTCCGTAGAAGGTTAATGATCATATAAAAATATTAAATAATCTAAAAAACTATATTTGGTTGATGAAATCTATTTTGAAGCTGAAATTACTGATTATCATGATTCATAAGTTCAAAAATATGCTTATATAGAGAATCTGGAAAATTTTCCAAATCAAGACAACTGACTACTTTATGATTTAGGAGGGTCCTCTATTTCTAAACATATGATATTTTTGATTGAAATTTAGGGTGACAATTTTTTAGCCAACAATACTATGAAATTTTATGTTTTTTAGGGAATGTCTTTGAGACAACATGATTATTCTACTTTGAAAAAACTGTTAAATTCAGATCTGAAAAATTAGAATTGTGTGTAGTCCACATAGGACAGAGGGGCTATTATCTCAAAAAATAATCATTATATTAAAAATATCTCACCATTTGAATCTATTTACATGTTATTTGTTGAGTTACTTTGTCCTATTAGTCCCAAGAGTCTTCTTTCTATTGAAAATGAACCCATTCTGGAACTAAAACCACTTCCTGCACATCTGAAATATTCATTCATGGGGAAAGTTCCACATTTCGTGTCATCATTTCTGCTGAGCATAATGAAAATAAAGATGAAATATTTATAAATGTTCTTAAAAAGTTTTAGTCTACCATAGGATGGACAATAGCTGATATACAATGTATTAGTCCTTCATTTTTTATGTACAAAATTCCTATTGAGCCAGAGCATAAGCCTTGGGTAGATTGTCACGGAAGGTTAAATCCAAACATGAAAGAAGTTGTGAGAGAAGAATGGATTAAGAAGTATTACCCTGGTATCATCTATCCTATTTCTCATAGTACAAGGGTCAGCCCTATCTTGGTTCACCATAAGAAGGGAGGTTTCACTGTTGTCAAAAATGAAATAATGAAGAAATCCATGTTAGGAAAGCCACAAAATGGAGAGTTTTTATAGATTATAAGATGATGAATGCATCCACTAGGTAATATAATTTTACAATTCTCTATCATTATGAAATGCTGGAGAGGCTTTCTAGAAATGAAATTATTTTTTTCCTAGATGGTTATTCTGGTTACAACCAGATTCATGTTGCTCAAGATGATTAGGAGAAAACTACATACACATACCCCTTTGGGACATTTTCTTATAGGTGTGTTCCCTTGGGGATGTTTGGAGCTCCATCTACCTTTCAAAGATGAATGATGGCTATCATTTCATACGTGATTGGGAGAATCATTGAGGTTTTCATTGATAATTTCACCATTGTGGGCAGTACTTTTGATACTTGTTTTTTGAAATCATGAATTAGTTTTGGAGGGATGCATTGAAACCAACCTTGTTCGTAATTGGAAAATGGTTCAATTCATGGCCATATAAGGAATTGTGTTTGGACATTAGGTTTCAAAGAGAGGTTTAGAAGTTGATACTACAAAGATACAAGTCATTCAGAAACTCTCACCTCTAAAAAATGTAAAAGGTGTTTGAAGATTCGAAGGGAATTCTATTTTCCACCAAAGGATTCTAATAGATTTTTTCTAAATATCTAGGCCTTTTTTCTACTATTTAAGGATTCACCTTTCACATTCGATGAAAACTGTTCAAAATATATTAATCTACTCATGGAAATACCCACTACATCACATTTATAACTCCACGTGCCTGGAATCTCCACTCCGAACATTTGTGTGATGCTAGTGATATGTATGTTGGAGAATTCCTTGGACAGAGGATAGATAGGAAGCAGTAAGTGGTATACTATGCTATTAGATTTCTAGATGAAGCTAAATGAAATTACCCCACAACTGAAATGAGTTTATAACTATTTTATTTACTCTAGAGATGTTTAGACAAAATCTTTTAGGCACTAAAGTCATCGTTTTCACTGATAATTTTACTTTGAATCACATTATGTCTAAGAATTAATCAAATTCCATGATGATTAGATGGATTTTATTGAAAGATAATTTGATTTACAGATCAGGGATAATTAGGGAGCAGAAAACATAGTTGTTGATCGCCTTTCTTAGCTTCCTCATAAAAATTTTGAAAATCTAATGGAGATCAATTTATCATTTCCTGATGAAAGACTCCTCAATATGTCAATCAGGAACTTTTCATGTTATGAATATTATTCCTATTTCTTGGTAGTAGGAGCATTTAACAAATATCTATCCAATAACCAAAGGAATGAATTTATTTATGAATTTTAGTATGACAGATGGGATGACAATGTGTTGTTTAGGAGGTGTACTAATGGTATACATATGAGGTGGAATCTTGAGGAATATATGATGTCCATTATAGATATTTTTCACTCCTCACCTTGGGGAGGTCCCCATAGTGGTGAAAGGATAGCTCAAAGAGTCCATCAATGTGGTTTATATTGGACAACCCATTTTAAGGAGCTAAGAGTTATGTGGTTGGTTGTGATTGGTGTTAGAGGATATGATATGTTCGTAAGAAGAATTATTTACCCCAAAAGAGTAATTTTTTAAGTATAAATTTTTTAGGTATAAGGTTTAGTTTTCATGGGTCCATTTCCATCATCTCATATGAATGATTACACACTTTTTGTTGTAGATTAATTTTTTATGTTGGTTGAGGCAGTAGCACTGGACAACAATCATGCAAAATTTGAAATAAAAGTTTTCAAAAAAACATATTTTCAATATTAGGGGTCCCAAAATACTTTATCAATGATAATGGAATACATAATAAGATCTAAAAATATAAGGCCTTGATGGAAAAAATAGAGATGTCTTTATAAGACTGGAACTCCTTATCATCCACAGTCTAGTTAACATGTGGAAATCTCAAATAGAGAGTTGAAATGAATTACTGAAAAGACTATGTGATGCACTAGAAAACACTAGTCTCTTTAACTGGATAACAAATTATGGGCTTATAGAATATCTTTCAAGTCCCCAATAGGTAAGTCTCAATGCATTTTTTTTGGAACATTTTGTCATTTTCTGGTGGCTTTTAAACATAAATCATATTGGAAAGTTAAGGCTCTGAATTTTTTTTACGAGTGCTGGTTAGAGAAGACTACTTGAGATGAGTGATCTGGATGAGATATGAAGAGATAATTATGATAATTCAATGATTTATAATGATATAACTATATACTTCATTGTTTTATCATTCTAACCAAAGAATTCTAACCTGTATAGATGGTCCTTATCATTTATTCTATACATAAAATCATTTTTGGGAAACTGATATCCAAATGTTTTGGATCTTTTAATATTGTGAGAGTACTAAAGAATGTAGCAGCTGAAATTGTTGTTGAATACAATAAAACAATGTTGGTTAATGGGAAGAGAGTGAAAATTTATTTTAAAGAAAAAAAAGTTATTTGATTCCTTCACTGTCCTTGATAATTGATTATTAATTATGACTGGATGAATACATTAGAACATTTCATCTCATGGGAGGAAACCAATGGTACTTGTATTCTCCTTTTCTTGATTCTTTTTTGTCTTTTTATAAAGTTCTTCTTACATGATCTATTTTTGTAAAATTACTATTGTTAATTGCTCTTAGTCTTCTTTTCGGAATTAATAATGATGATATTGTTGTGTCATTAAGGGAGTGGAATTCCCATACTGGAGGAATAATGATAAAATTTAATTTAGAGATGTACACATATTTTAATTTCGGTATTATTATTCTTCTCTTATTCACTGTAATATTAAAAAAATCACTTCTATGTTTTATGTTTACTACTATCGGGGATTCATTGACTCACTGATTCACCTGACTATTGGTAAAAAAAATTTGATTACTCATTGATTGTATAATCAGTGAGACAATTAATGTTTAATTAAATTATCCTTATATTGGATGTATAATTTTTCTACATGTTCTCCTATACTAGAAGTTATTTTTGCATATTCATTGATGCTGGAAACATTTTATGCACATGTCAAGTGGTAGCGAAGTGTAGTGTGATGGAAAATATGTTTGTATTATTTTTTATATACTGGTAAAATCTCTAACTTATCACTTTGCTAATAATTTTTCTTCACTTTTCACTATGTTGTACAAAAAATTTTCATTTTCTTATTTAATCAAACTTGAGTCCCATAAAAAAATCATTCCATTTTTTTAACATAATTGTGTGTTGGTATATGTAGGATATTTGTTTCTGTCTTATTTTTTAATCTACTTGTATTTTCTTTCACCCTTTCATTGTTCACCTATATAAGTTACGTGCAATAGTTTGAACTTTCATAAAAATAATTATAACTTAATCAAATGATAATGAATTTATTTTTTTGTGATCCTATTGAAAAATAAATATTTTGGACAACACATTCTTTGAAATTCATCGAGAACATTGATACATGTCATTAATATAGTTAATTGAAAATAAATATTGAACATTAATTGTAAAATTTTTGTTCTCCCATTTGGAATTCATCGTTGGGGACAAATATGGGTTTTAATTATAGGGGAGGGGGTCAATTATTGACTAAGATAAACTATTCCTAAAATAAATCCCAAAAATTTACAAAACCACATCAATGTTTTTGTAAAAACTGGATAATATTTTTCATACATTCTTTCACAAATATTTTATATTTTAGGCCATACACTATTTCAAAATGGGGTGTTTCCTAAATATGATATTTTTTTGTAGTTAATATTTTATTTCAATACGAAATTCATAATGATGGATGATTGCTGAGTGAATATACATAGTGATTTAATGAGATTTTTTGTTTAGAAACTACATTTGAGCAAGATATGGGTAATATTTTTATAGAGTTGAGATCATAGCTCTAAGAATTATAAATTACAACTCTTTCTTAAGGGACTCACGTTATTTTTAATTTATAAAAAGTAAAAACATTAGTGAGCCAATTTAAATGTTTGACATATCAGTCTTTTTAAACTTGATAAATTTGTGCATTTGAGATGCCACATCGAATCTCCGAGACCCTAGATGATGGGTGCATTTCTGTTAATATTAATCCCTCTGTACACTCTGAATAAGTGCATTGCACTATGTTCTTCACCTAATACATGGCTTGGGAATAAATAAATATTGTTTCTAGGGTCATAAATATGTTCATTAAGGTGAGGGGAATAATGGAATCCATATGAATAAAAAGATAATTGGTTTATATGGAAATCATTTAGGTTGTATAAAAAAGGGGATTCAAAAAAAGTTAATTTTTGGATCCTTGGAAAGAGTCAATGTGCAATGGTCCTTTAGTTATGTTTTTAATTTCCCAAATATCTAACATGTTGTTACTCTTGGACATTCAACATATACTTGGATAAAAGTGAGTCACTATGAAGAATCATATATGAGGAAGGTCTTCTTCATTGATAGATGATTTATTGCTCTTTTGATTACCTTTGGGTATTTGTTCTAGGAAAGACATGATTTGAAGTCATCTTTTTGAAATCATATTTTCAGTCTTTCAATCCTCTGTTTTCTATGTTATACATGTTACATTTTGAACTGAGGAATATATACAACATTTCTGTTCTTCAATGTTAATGCATGAGATTTTTTGAGGACAAATAATGTTTAGGTATGGGGGAGTTTGATGTGGTCTAAAAACAGACAGTTTTCTACATCATTATAATTAAAATTTAATGAATTATTAAATTATATTACACTATTTACTAAATAAATTCACTTTTATAGTTTTAAAAGTAAATTTTATTTTTAGTCAATTTTTATATAAAATTATGTATTTTTAGTCTTTAGAACAATTGATTTACTCTCAAAAACGTTTCAAATATAATTATACCAAAATTTGATTACAGATTTAAAACCCTCTCACTTTTTAATAAATTTAAATTATTATAAAATAATCATTTACTCAATTTATTTATATTTATCATATGTAGTTTTTAATTTAATACTTTATCCATTAATTTGGATTCATTAAAATAAATTCACATTATTAATTATTATGTTTTATTATTCTGTTAATTAATTAATTAATCTGAGATTTAATTTAATAAAAAAATGATTTATATTTTTAAGAATTCATATAGTTATTTAATTAATAAATTAATATTTTTAAGAATTTAATAAATTGATACTTTTTTGTAGTATAAATTTTATGTCACTATTTTTAGTCGGTCGGTCTCACCTACGCGTGCATGCCATATTTTTGTAGCACAACCTTCCAACTCTCCCCTTCTTTCCTTTTCCAGTGATAGTGAGTCATTTAATCATCGACACAATACACTCTCACTCACTGCTATTACTTTAATAAATTAATTTAACATTTTTATAATTTATTATTATATTTTATTATTTTCATCATTGTATAATATATTTTTTTTATTAAATGTGTTTAAGAAAATATTAATTCTATTAACCAAATGTATTATTTCAATTTAGTTAATAATTTAGTTCTATTTATTTATCTTCAGTATTAGCTTATGTTTGATTTTTTACTTTATGTTTTAAATTTAGTTTAATAATTAATTATTTTAAATAATTTATGTTTTAATTCAATTTATTTTAATTAGATAACATTATTTTAATTTGAAAATATTAGTGTATGTTTAATATAGTTTTATGTTTTTAATTAATCATATAATTAATTCTTTAAATTTATTACTTTTTGTTGTTTTTGTTTCATTAATTTAATTAGGTTTTTATATTTCTTATTACATAATTGATTGTGTTACTTTTTATTAATTGATTCATGTTATTTTTGTAGATAATAATATGTAACTGTGGTTTTATTTTTATTATCAGTGTCAATCTCACCAACATAGCCTTACTTTGTTGAGTTTGTCTTTCATTCACATTCGGACACCGATAGTTAATATTTCTGATGCATAAAATTCCTATTCCATTTTTTCTCACCGATGCATCATGAGACTAACACATCCACATTTTTCATCCACCGACAACATTCCAGTTTCAAATGTCGGTACCCCCCACTAACCAACATTTTCCTTCCTACTACCGATGCACAATGATGGTCTCACCATCTCACACTAAGACCAACCCATCTTCCTCTTCATGTCGGCCTCTCGATACACTTACCAATTGCCTCTATCGGTGTCACATGAGTCAGTGATGCTGTTATAAAATTCATCCCCTTCACACCATCAACCATCATTTATCTTACACATAAATGACTCGAACTAGTTCTATTTCAGATAAATAATGAAACCCCAACCCGCAAAAATAAAATCTGGTCGGATGAAATCAAAACCCACAATCATTATCAAGCACATATGTGGTTTTCGAACCATTTTGTCGATAGAGTTGAGTGCCGATTCATCGCAGTGTGCAACCCCAGCCACTGCCAGACCATGGAGTGGAGAACTCATATACCATCCATCTGTGCTTGTTGATGAGCCATGGCCAAAGAGGGGGTAGAACTGAAGGTTTTTTCCATTGAAGAGAGGGCCCAGTATCACCAAAATGGACCGGCACATGGGAAGATGATAACACCTAGCTACGTGGGAAGGAGTTGGAGTTTCGTTGCACCATGTGCTGACCGGAATCATTGCACACTACTAGTGTGAAGGAGGTCATGTCGACTAAACCCATGATGTGCTGATTTTCAAAGGAGAGGAGATCCGTAGTCCATAGGGATTCCAGCCACTAGGTTGGAGAGAAGTCGCCCGTGCTGTGGGGGACTTGTAGAAGAACACCCCCCCCCCTCAGCGTGTTGGAGGAGTATATGGGGGAATTAATATATATATATATATATCAAAAAAAATTATAATAATATAGTAAATATAACATAAAATATTTATAATATATATCAATAATAATATAAATAAAAAAATATGTTTTTAAATAATTTATAAAATTTATCAATAATATTTATAAAGCTAAAATATTAATAATATTAATTTATAAATAAATTAACTTTTAATTGAATTATATAAATTTAAATAAATACATTAATGATAATCTTACTTCATAAATAGAATAATTATAATACTTAAATTAACAAAAATTAGGTAATTAATTTATTTTAAAATTATAATTTAGTTTCATTACACATAATAAATAAATATTAAATATTAATAATTCAATATAACTCTTAATTATAAACTTAATAAATTAATAATTACAATAATAATATTTAGGTATGTAAAAATAATAAATTTTATTAATATTTATATAATTGAATTCTTACTTTATTAATATCAAGAAGATATTTTAATTATTAATAAAAGTTATATATAAATAATTTAAAAATAAATAATAATATTCAATTAAATTTTTTATTCTTTAATAAAAATTATATTTTTAATAAGTAATATAACATTAATTTAAAAATTTCAATAAGATTTATTTAATTATTTCTTTGCATTTCTAACTGTTCTATCTTGTTCATTATTCTGTAGATTCATTCAAGAGATATAACCCCAACGAGGTTCAATTCATTTAACTCAAGGGGAGTTAGTTACAATATCAAATCTAAAGAGACTTGTGTAGCAATAAAAAATACACCTGCGTGGGGGAACAGTGAAGAACCGAACTAATGTCGATGGAAGGAAGCAGTGATATGCAGTAGATAACTAATGTAAAAAAACAAGTAGTAGAGGGAATTTTCGAGGAGGCTGTCATTCATTCGAGCGAACTATCATTCGACAACTTCTCACCAACTGACATATGAGGGAAAACCTAAGAGGACCTCTCGGTGAACTGTTCTTAGAGAACCGAGGACATAGTCTGGAAGGAGTGTGATCTTGGAGAGGGAGATATATTCCTCTATTACTTTTATATTTTCTTTATTTGAAGTTGAATGACTTCGGTTGATGTAATATAGATGATTATAAGCTTCATTTTAATAGTTTGGGGAATCTAAACATGTTGGTTAATAATTTTCTTTAATTCATTTTTTTGCTTCAAACTAAGAGGCAGATTCAACAAGAAAGTTGAATATGAATCTTAGATTTTAAATTTCACTAATGCCTTGTGACCATAAATTAAAAAATTTCAAACTCTTTGGAGATAATGAGCAGAGACTACATTATTTTCAATTATGTATTTCATTTCTACCAGATTAGATTGGTGAGATTAATTCTAGTGTCTCAAATTAAAAAACTATCAAATATAGTTGACTATAATTTTATCGAGAATCTATTTTCATCTTGTTATGTGATAAATCTCATGGTGAGAGAGTTTAATCGATAACTTCTTAGAGGGCATAGATACAATCCAAAATAGATGAATAACCCAAATATAATACCATCAATGTTATATTCCTTGGACTACTTAAGATTTTATGTTTTCATTCATTGTATTTGTATTTTAATCACTATTAAAATACTAGTCTTCTCAGGTTTGTTTATACATACGTATTCTTAGAACAAAAATATAACAAAATAAAAATTTAAAAAAATACACAATAAAATAGAAAAAGTATCCCCTCTGCTATCAATTGCATGGTATAACAAATGTTTTATATTAAAGGTGGTTACCTTCTTTCCCTGTGCGTTTAAACCTACTAGCATATAGATTGTAAATGTAGGAAAACATAATTTTTAAACTTTTACTTGATTTCAATGACCGTTGTGTTAGTTATAGTAAGGAGATGCAGTGCTATTGGGACCATGTCTCATTTAGAAGACATTTGAGAAGGTGTAACTGATTATGAAATGTATGGCCCTAACCTAGTCTATGAAGAATTAATATGTCAATCAACATTACCAAATCCTAGATTTAGATTTGGGATATAGGGTTTTCTTAATTGTTTCACATTGATTGAGTCAGAAATGGTTTTGAAGTAATGTAATTGTAGCACCATGTTTTTATGTTCATTAAGAAAATTTGAGAGGGAAGGGATGGTTGCCTAAAATTTATATCTCCATCAATTTTACATGTCTTTGCAAAATGACGTATATATATCTCTATATCAATATTATTATTTTGACCCAAATAATATTCTTGATTATGAAAAAGTCGTATTTGTGTATTACACTTCATTTAGGTAGTAACCATTGCATATTATTAACTATAGCATAAAGACTCTCTATGGGATAATGGTTCCTCTAGTTTGAGTGTATGGAAGCATTGCCATATTTGGGAGGATATGTGGGAATTTGTGAATGATATACATTTGTAATGGAATAATTTATTATTAATTAAAACATAATAACCCATAGGGGTACAACTTAGAGATGACTTATCTTACGGTGGAGAGGATTAAAATCCTGGAAATTTATTGAGGAAAAAATATATAATTTTTGTTAAAATGCATCTAGTTTTACCTTAACGGATGTTTCCAAGGTAGAAATGGGAGATTTATAATAATTTTATATGGTTCATCACGTAGAGATATCATTTCTAGGAGGGATGAGAAGGTTGGATGGAAATTTCACTATTTATATAAGGCCCCAGCCTTAAACCTTACATAATCTTGAGTTATTACACGATTACACATTGAGGATCTTTTCGGGTTTAGAGTTTTAGAGAATTAGATCATAAAACTTGCGTTAAATTCCACATATAAAAAAAGTGGATACATAAAGATAGTATTCTTCATTCCCATCAATGAAAACATATTTAAAATAAAACATGGATTATTTCTTGACACTTCCTTGACACTATCATCATATCATGTACCTTTCCCTTGACCTATGAAAAACATTTCAAAAAAAACATGGGATGAGCATTAAAAGCTCCGTAAGGGATATAAAAATATGTAAAGGAAACATGGGTACATATATACATAATAATGAGATCATACTTTACCCATAAAACATAAGCATTTTAACATACCTCGTCAAATCATGAATAAATCAAAGAAATAATAAGACATAAAGGTAACTTGAGGAATTCATAACATTCTTACGTAGGGAGTAACCCTCTTGGTTCCGTTTGGAATACCCATCACAGTATATTCCCTAAATCTATTAGGAGAAACCTTAATGTTTCACTCCATCACGTTACCCAATGCATTGGGGATCTATATCGAGCTCACCCGCCCTTAGTTTATCACGGAACCACCCGTCTTCATAATAATGCCCAAGAACCTCAACATAATCGTATCACATAAAACATGCATAAAGGAAACATAACATTTACACCTTTCAATCACAAGATATCAATACAACACATTAATATAAAAACATTATGAAAACCATTTTCAATACCAAAATAAACAAAAATTAAAACATGGTATTTATTTTTCTTTTAAAAAGAAGGTATGGCTTGTAGAGGAAGCTGAAACTCAAATAACGGTCACGATGGCGGAGAATTCGTTGTCGCCGCATACGTACGACAAAAACATTCCCTTTTGTCGTTTAGTAAAACGCTTCGTATAAGAAAGATTCCTTTTGGATAAACGTAAAATTCAAAGGGGTTTATACACCATATAAAAGAAGGTTGTGTATAAAACAAAAATATGCCTCAATGAATGGAGATTGAGACGAAGTCCCATACCTCGGGTCTGACTTGACTCGATCGTTCTTTAATGTCCTGAATAATAAACTTGAGTTAATTTCTACTTTCTTAATAACCTTTTCAAGTTCATTATTCCTTTTATATCACTTATTACCATTTCATGAACACTGTGTAATTATTTAAGTTAATAACGGTCATTTTAACGATCATTGGTACTTGAGTCAAAAATAAACCCTTTATAATTACAAGTTTTTCATGTATCCATTATATCCAGAATGGTATTCATGATTTAGATATCATATATGTCATATATATCTAGTACATGCATGCATTTATAACATTACATAATCATTTTGAGGTAAGAAATGAAATGCACTGTTCATGGAGACGGTAAGCCGTACGTACGCATTAACACTACTTTCATTTCTATTTCATATTTTATAGAATGGAATCATAATGATATAAATGTATAATATAATTATAGTATAATATCATATATAATATCATAGTTCAATCCTTTATACGTCCCACATATGGTATTTAATGAGTCAAATCACTTTGAGGGGGCGGTAGTCCGCACTTCCTTAAATGAAGATATCACGTTTACCCATAATGGAAACCATAAAGGTATACCCAAAATGAAAAATACAGAAGCTTAAGGAAACCATAAACATATTATATATCATATATAAATATTGGGACATCTTAATGGCCACCTTTGAAGGTGTTAAAATAATTTTGAACAATCATCGTTTCGGGAGGCATAAATTCGCCATCCACAGAAACAGTATGTTCGTTAACCATTAGATGTAGGTGTGTGTAAGTGTAGCTAGAATACTTATTATAAAAACATCCTAGTATATTGAGGATACTGTAGTTGTTACAAATTAGAAGAATAAAAAGAGTTTATGGGGTTGGATAAGCAAAATAAACCAAAAGGACTCAAAAAAAGACATTACATTAAAATCGGGTAACTCCCTTTGGTTTGACCTCAAAGGCTTCCATGGGAAGACTTCTGCCCAATGTGAGGATTTAAGGAGTAATAGAGGGAAGTTTAGAGACAAAATGTGCAAGTGTTGGCCGAGCCAAAGTCATTGTAAGTGTGGGTAAGGAGGTAGAGGTGGGGGCCTTTTATAAGAGGAGAAGAGGGGCACTCTTGGAAAGTAAAGATAAGTTACTTTATTTTAAAATGAGTTTCGGATTAAAAAGGTACCACATTGATATAATTCGAGGATAAGGTGATAAGGGTTCGAACTCCACTAATCCAATTGGTTTTGGCCATGTGTAGGTTTTAAATTTTACATTATCTTTCCATTTTATTTAAATCGTTAAATAATGAGGTCATCGCTGCAACACCATGATGTCATAAATAATATATTTTATTTAATGTCTAAAAATTATAAAAAAAATACTATGATTTAGGAAATCGTTTTATCATTCTAATGAATATTTATAGTAAAAAATATGACTTGTGTAACCCCATGTAAAAATTGTTTTAGTAAAATAACTCATGTTTGTGTTATTTTTACTTTAACATTTAATAAATAGTTATTTAAGTCATTTCTCATCCAAAGTGGCTCCATGGGGTCCCCAAGTTGACCCATGGCTTTTCTTGGTTGGAAATGACACATCAAATAATGGTAGGACATGTGTCTAGGTCATTTCAGTTTATTAAAACATTATTCTTACCTTAAACCACACTAATTACCTCTAATCGCGATTAAAAACATAATAAGTTACTATTCACCAAAAAAATATTATAATCTCATTGAACCACATTTTAATTCTTAATTACAACCATTTATGTCAGATTTTTGAAATTAAAAACACAAAGATGGAAAAATTTCATTTAAACGAAAAATCAGTTTTTATAAGTACCACTTAGTGGTTTCACTATTCATCAAAAATTGAAGTTTTTCAGAAAATTACCAAAAATTCACCCTAAGCTATATTTGAGACTCCGAATTCAAAAATTAAGTCTATTTTACAAAATTCAAAACATATAAGTCACACTAATTAATATAATAATTAATTCCCGCTATCATGACAACTAGCGGGGTTTTTTGAAACAATATCTATGAAAAGATTGGCATTAGTTTCTGACCAATTCCAAAGTGAAATTAATCGTAATGACCACCATTAGATTAAATGGTAAAATTATATTCAGATTACACTTTAATACCAATTAAAAATATAATCTAACCATATAATTAAATTAAATGAAAAATAAGTTTTGATGTAAAATGCAGTATTTTTCACTATTCATTAAAAAATGAACATTGTCAGAAAAATACCAAAACTTTATACAATGTAAAATTCAATGTCCCAATCATAATGAATATGTTTATTTTGACAAATATATATTATAAAATTGTCAAAATATTGATTTAAAAAGGGTTTTCCATCAAAAGCCAGTAAAACAATCTTTTAAGAATATTAGTGTATTCCATGCTTAAGATTGGATTTATTTTCATTTTAAGCCTCTAAAACACTATCTAATTCATTAATAGACATAGATAAAAATATCTATTATTCATTACTTACTTGGGATGTTACATCCTTCCCCCTTTATAAAATTGTGTCCCCGTAATTTATTTACTTATCAAATAAATGGGTGTACTTATCCCTCATTGCATTTTCAGATTCCCATGTTGCCTCTTCCATCATGTGGTTTTTCCACAAAACCTTTACCTGCTTAATCACCTTATTCCGTAACACTTTCTCCCTGTGGTCAAGAATCCGGACCGGTTGTTCCTCATTAGATAGGTTCTCTTCCAGCTGAACTACCTCTGGACTCAAAACATGAGATTGATCTGGCATATACTTTCTCAACATCGAAACGTGAAAAACATTGTGTACCTGAGATAAAATCGGAGGTAAAGACACTTGGTATGCAACTGATCCAACTCTCTCTATAATTTCATATGGTCCAATGAACCTTGGACTCAACTTTCATTTCTTACCAAATCGCATCACACTTTTCCATGGTGATACTTTGAGAAAAACATGATCACCTACCTCAAAAGAGAGATCCTTCCTCCTGTTGTCTGCATAACTCTTCTGCCTGCTCTGATCTGTTCTCATGTGTTTCTGAATCAGCTGAACTTTTTCTGCCATCTCTTCTACCAATTCTGGTCCCATCAACTTCCTTTCACCCACTTCATCCCAGAAAGCTCGAGTTCGACACTGCTTCCCATATAATGCCTGAAATGGTGCCATCTGTATACTGGAATGAAAAATTTTATTATATGAAAATTCAACCAAAGAAAGATGTGTGTCCCAACTTCCCTGATAGTCCATAGAGCAAGAACGTAGCATATCCTCCAATGTATAAATTGTTCGTTCTGACTGCCCATCAGATTGAGGATGAAAAGCTGTACTAAAATTTAATTCAGTACCCAACGACTTCTAAAGGCCTTTCCAAAAGTTAGAAGTGAACCTGGGATCACAATCAGATACAATGGAGAGAGGAACTCCATGTAACCTGACAATCTCTTTAAGATACAAACAACAAAGTTGATCTGGGGAAAAAGTATCTCGTATAGCAAGGAAATGAGCAGATTTAGTCAAGCGATCACTAATAACACATATTGCATTATTACCTCGAGATGTCTTCGGTAATCGCACAACAAAGTCCATGGATATATTCTCCCATTTCCACTCTGGCACTGGTAAAGGCTGAAGTATCCCTTTCAGTAACTGAAGCTCTGCTTTAACCTGCTGACAAGTCAAACACTTCATAGTAAAATCAGCAATATCTCTTTTCATTCCATCCCACCAGTAATACTCCCACAGATCTCTATACGTCTTAGTACTGCCAGGATGAACTGAAAACGGAGAACTATGAGATCCACATAACAACTCTCTCTTAAACTGTGAATCACAAGGCACACACAATATCTTCCCAAATCTCAAAACGCAATCATTATCAATGTTCAATTCAGGAAACATACTTTTCTGAACCAGCTCTACCTTTTTCTGCAACTCACTGTCTTGATTTTGTGCTTGCTTGATTCTATTTGATAGAGATGATCTCACTGATACCTGAAACAAAACAAAATAACTTCCTGCACCAACAACTTCTATGACAAAGTTCATCAAATCCTTAACCAAAGGATCACGTTCCAAACACAACATTGCTAATGAAGCATTACTTTTTCGACTCAAAGCATCAGCCACTTTATTTGCTTTTCCCGGATGATAATGAATTGTACAATCATAATCCTTGATTAATTCTAACCATCTCCTTTGTCTCATGTTCAGTTCTTTCTGAGTGAATATATACTTTAAACATTTTTGATCGGTATATATTTCACACTTTACTCCATACAAATGATGCCTCCAAATTTTTAAAGCAAAAACAACAGTAGGTAATTCCAAATCACGTGTAGGGTAATTTACCTCATGAGTTTTCAACTGTCGTGAAGCATAAGCAATTAACTGATCATTCTGCATTAGGATGCAACCAAGTCCTTTCAATGAAGCATCACCGTATATAACAAACTCACCATTCCTGGAAGGTAGTTCCAAAGCTGGAGCATTTCATCAATCTTCTTTTCAATTTCTGAAAAAAATCATCACATTCTTTTGTCCAGATAAACTTAACACCCTTCCGAGTTAGCATAGTCATTGGACTAGATAACCATGAAAAATTTCAAACAAACCTTCGGTAATAGCCTGCCAAACCAAGGAAGCTATGAATCTCAGTTACATTTGTGGGTCTTGGCCAGTCTTCCACAACTTTTGTTTTTGCAGGATCAGCAGTTATCCCATCTTCAGAAACAATGTGACCAGGGAAAGAAATTTGTTGCAACCAAAACTCACACTTTCTGAATTTCCCATACAATATATTTTCTTTTAAGGTTTGCAAGATAACCCTTAAATGTCTTTCATGCTCTTCTTTACTTTTAGAAAACACCAAAATATCATTAATAAAAACCACCACAAACTTATCCAAGAACTCATGGAAAATTCTATTCATTAAGTCCATGAAAATAGCAGGTGCATTGGTTATCCCAAAAGGCAATACTACAAATTCATAGTGGCCATATCTTGTACGGAACGCGGTCTTTGGAACATCTTCTTCCTTTACCTTCAGCTGATGGTACCCCGATCTCAAGTCAATCTTTGAAAAATACTGAGCTCCATGGAGCTGATCAAAAAAATCATCGATATGAGGCAAATGCTATTTGTTCTTAACAGTGATATTATTCAGGGCTCTATAATCAATGCAAAGTCTCATTGAACCATCTTTCTTTTTAACAAACAAGACCGGAGCACCCCATGGTGATGTTCTAGGTCGAATGAAACCTTTCTCTAATAAATCTTGCAATTGCTCCTTTAACTCTAAAAGTTCAATTTGATCCATTCGATAAGGGGGTTTTGAAATTGGCTTAGCATCAGGAACTAAGTCAAAAGTAAACTCAACTTCCCGATCTGGTATTATTCCAGGCAACTCATCAGGAAAAACATCAGGATACTCATTTACCACTGGCACATCATTAATCTGAACAGTTCCTTTATTTTCAACGATGTGTGCAAGGTAACATTCATTTCCATATTTTACAAGTTTCTCGGCCTCTTGATAAGTTATCAACAGTAAGGGTTCATTCTTGTACACAAACTGAAAGTATTTCTGAAAAGAAACTTCTTTAGTTCTACAGTCAATCTTAGCATGGTAAATAGAGATCCAATCCATACCCAGGATAACATCAAACTCTACTAGAGGTAGAACAATAAGGTTTTCAAGTAGGTTCTTTCCACAGACAAGGATATGAAGATTCTTATAAATTCTTTTTGCCTCAATATTCCCCCCAGGTGTTTTTACCAAAAGTTGAGGAGTCATTTCTTGAGATGGTATTACCATTTTACTAGAAAAGGTTTTAGAGATGAAAGAATGTGTAGACCCCGAATCAAACAACACACTGGCATAATCTGAAAAAACAAACAAAGTACCTGATACAACTTCATTTGAGGGCCCGATATCGGCTGAAGTAGTTGCAAAGGATTTCACCACCCCTTTCTGCTTGTAGTCTAACTGCTTACCATCACTCAAGCTCTTTGTCGGACACTCGTTTTCATAGTGACCCATCTCATTGCACTTATAACATTTCACTAACTGTAAATCAAATTTGGTCTTACCTTCACCTTGATCCTTTTCAGTGCAATCACGAGCCTTATGTCCCATCTTACCACTTCGGTAGAAGTAGTTGCAAAGGATTTCACCACCCCTTTCTGCTTGTAGTCTAACTGCTTACCATCACTCAAGCTCTTTGTCGGACACTCGTTTTCATAGTGACCCATCTCATTGCACTTATAACATTTCACTAACTGTAAATCAAATTTGGTCTTACCTTCAACTTGATCCTTTTCAGTGCAATCACGAGCCTTATGTCCCATCTTACCACATCGGTAGCACTTTCCAAAATTCAGAAGACATTCCCTAGCATGCCTTTTGCACACATTTATCACAAACTGGAAACTTAGTTTTCTTACCATCAGACTTTTTTGAAGAATTCTTACCTTTCTCCTGCAACCCCGGTCTCTTCTTCTGTTGGTTGTTATAGAACACATGATCATCGGAAAACTCCATTCCTACCTTCTCAGCACATCGAACAATCTTTTCATAACTTTTAAACTCACGAGAAGCTAATGACCTTCGATATTTTGGCTTTAATCGTGAGTAAAACCGATTGATTTTACTATCAAGGTCTCGGATAAAATTTGGAGCATACCTTGCCAATCGAGTGAACCTTTATTCATAGGTAGCCCCTGAGTCTTCCTCTTGACTCAATTACAAGAATTGCTATTCCATCCATAGTCGAACAGCCTTAGGAAAATACTTCTCAAGAAACATACATTTGAATTCATCCCATTCAAGAGCATCAATCTCATCGGTATCCCTGATATTTTTAACCATAGACCACCACTGATCTGCCTCACCCTCCAAACGGTAAATAGCAAGACTAACCTTTTGATTGTATGAACACCCCATGACATCAAAAATATTCTCCAGTGCTTTAATCCACCCTTCAGCTAGCACAGGGTCAGATGATCCTCTGAATGATGGGGGATGTCGCCTCATGAAATGTTCCACCACTGACATGTTCCTCTGCGGTTGATCTGGCTGATCTCGTGTATGGATACCACTGCCATTTATCGCTTGAGTCAACTGTGCCATTACTGCAACAAACTGTTCAGTTCCAATTCCAATCATCTCAGGATGCTGATTCGGAAGGTTATTTCCTTTTGTATGCCTTCCTAGCACTGCTTCCCTATTTCCTCTGCAGAAAACCATTCTGAACAAACATGTCTTAGATGAAGCAACATGGTAATCTTAAAATGCTATATCATTTCAAAAAAAAAATATTTTTGGATAATCATTTAATAGAATTCTAAATCCTAAAGTTATCTAAACTGACCTCGGATACCAACTATAAGGCCCCAGCCTTAAACCTTACTTAATCTTGAGTTATTACAAGATTACACATTGAGGACCTTTTCAGGTTTAGAGTTTTAGAGAATTATAACATAAAACTTGCATTACATTCCACATATAAACAAAGTGGTTACATAAAGATAGTATTCTTCATTCCCATCAATGGAAACATATTTAAAATAAAACATGGATTATTTATTGACACTTCCTTGACACTATCATCATATCATGTACGTTTCCCTTGACCTCTGAAAAACATTTCAAAAACAACTTGGGATGAGCATAAAAGGCTCAGTAAGGGATATAAAAATATGGAAATGAAACATGGGTACATATATACATAAGAATGAGATCGTACTTTACCCATAAAACATAAGCATTTTAATATACCTCATCAAATAATGAATAAATCATAGAAATCATAAGACATAAAGGTAACTTGAGGCATTCATAACATTCTTACGTAGGGAGTAACCCTATTGGTTACGTTTGGAATACCCATCATAGTATATTCCCAAAATATCTTCGGAGAAACCTTAACGTTTCACTCCTTCGCGTTACCCAATGCATTGGAGAGCTATATCGGGCTCACCCACCCTTAGTTTATCACGGAACTACCTGTCTTCATAATAATGCCCAAGAACCTCAACATAATCGCATCACATAAAACATGCATAAAGGAAACATAACATTTCCACCTTTCAATCACAAGATATCAATACAACACAAAGATATAAAAACATTATGAAAACCATTTTCAATACCAAAATAAAAGAAAATTAAAACATGGTATTTATTTTTATTTTAAAAAGAAGTTATGGCTTGTAAAGGAAGCCGAAACTCAAATAACGGTCACGGCGGCGGAGAAGTCGTTGTCGCCGCATACGTATGACAAAAACATTCCCTTTTGTCATTTAGTAAAACGCTTCCTATAAAAAAGATTCCTTTTGGATAAACGTAAAAGTCAAAGGGGTTTATACACCGTATAAAAGAAGGTTGTGTATAAAACAAAATATGCCTCAATGAAAGGAGATTGAGACGAAGTCCCATACCTCGGGTCCGACTTGACTCGATCGTTCATTAATGTCCTGAATAATAAACATTAGTTAATTTCTACTTGTTTAAGAACTTTTTTCATGTTCATTATTCCTTTTATATCACTTATTACCATGTCATGAACACTATGTAATTATTTAAGTTAATAACGGTCATTTTATCGATCATTGGTACTTGAGTCAAAAATAAACCCTTTATAATTACAAGTTGTTTATGTATCCATTATATCCAGAATGGTATTAATGATGTAGATATCATATATGTCATATATATCAAGTACATGAATGAATTTATAACATTACATAATCATTTAGAGGTAAGAAATGAAATGCACCGTTCATGGAGACGGTAAGCCGTATGTACGCATGAACGCTACTTTCATTTCTATTTCGTATTTTATAGAATGGAATCATAATGATATAAAGGTATATTATAATTACTGTATAAATTCATATATAATATCACAGTTCCATCCTTTATACGTCCCACATATGGTATTTAACGAATAATATCACTTTGAGGGGGCGGTAGTCCGCAATTCCTTAAATGAAGATATCGTGTTTACCCATAATGGGAACCATAAAGGTATACCAAAAATGAAAAATACAAAAGCTTAAGGAAAACATAAACATATTATATATCATATATAAATATAGTGACATCTTAATGGCCACCTTTGAAGGTGTTAAAAAAATGTTGAACAATCATCGTTTCGGGAGGCATAAATTCGCCATCCACGGAAACAGAATGTTCGTTAACCATTAGATGAAGATGTGTGTAAGTGTATCTAGAATCCTTATTATAACTACATCCTAGTATATTTAGGATACTGGAGTTGTTACAAAATAAAATAATAAAAAGAGTTTAGGGGGTTGGAGAAACAAAATAAAACAAAAGGACTCAAAAGAAGACATTACCTTAAAATCGGGTAACTCCCTTTGGTTTGAGCTCAAAAGATTCCTTGGGAAGACTTCTTCCCAAAGTGAGGCTTTAATGAGTAATAGAGGGAAGTGGAGAGACAAAATGGGCAAGGGTTGGCCGAGCCAAAGGCTTTGGAAGTGTTGGTAAGGAGGTAGAGGTGGGGGCCTTTTATAAGAGGAGAGGAGGGGCACTCTTGGAAAGTAAAGATAAGTTACATTATTTTAAAATGAGTTTCGGATTCAAAAGGTAGCACATTGATATAATTAGAGGATAAGGTGATAAGGGTTCTAAATCCACTCATCCAATTGGTTTTTTCCATGTGTAGGTTTTAGAGTTTACATTATCTTTCCATTTTATTTAAATCATTAAATAATGAAGTCATCGCTGCATCATCATGATGTCATAAATAATTTAATTTATTTAATGTCTAAAAATTATAAAAAAAATAAGATGATGTAGGAAATATTTTTATCTTTCTAATTAATATTAATAGTAAAAAATATGACTTGTATAACCCCATGTAAAAATTGTTTTAGTAAAATAACTCATGTTTGTGTTATTTTTACGTTAACATTTAATAAAAAGTTATTTATGTCATTTCCCAACCAAAGTGGCTCCATGGGATCCCCAAGTTGACCCATGGCTTGCCTTGGTCGGCCATGACACATAAAATAAGGGTATGACATGTTTCTAGGTTATTTAATTTTATTAAAACATTATTCATACCTTAAACTACACTAATTACCTCTAATCACGATTAAAAACTTAATAAGTTACTATTCACCAAAAAATTATTATAATCTCATTGAACCACATTTTACTTCTTAATGAAAACCATGTATGTTGGATTTTTGAAATTCAAAACACAAAGATGGCAAAATTTCATTTAAACGAAAAATCAGTTTTTATAAGTACCACTTAGTGGTTTCACTATTCATCAAAAATTGATGTTTTTCAGAAAATTACCAAAAATTCACCCTAAGCTATATTTGATACTCCGAATTCAAAAATTAAGTATATTTTACAAAATTCAAAACATATAAGTCACATTAATTAATTTAATAATTAATTCCAGCTGTCATGACAAATAGCGGGTTTTTTTGAAACAATATCTATGAAAAGTTTGGCATTAGTTTATGACCAATTCCAAAGTGAAATTAATCCTAATGACCACCACTGGATTAAATGGTAAAATTTTATTCATATTAAACTTTAAGACCAATTAAAAATATAATCTAACCATATAATTAAATTAAATGAAAAAGAAGTTTTGATGTAAAATGCAGTATTTTTCACTATTCATTAAAAAATAAACATTGTTAGAAAAATACCAAAAATTTATCCAATGTAAAATTCAATGTCCCAATAAAAATTAATATGTTTATTTTGACAAATATAGATTATAAAATTGTCAAAATATTGATTTAAAAAGGGTTTTCCATCAAAAGGCAGTAAAACAATCTTTTAAGAATATTAGTGTATTCCATGCTTAAGATTGGATTTATTTTCATTTTAAGCCTCTAAAACACTATCTAATTCATTAATAGACATAGATAAAAATATCTATAATTCATTACTTACTTGGGATGTTACAATTTATATCGACCATGATCATTATTCTTATGTATTGAAATGGGGAGGTGCACAGTTTAGAAAAATCATGAAAAGGGGGATTATAAATCAAGTGAGAGTCTTAAATAATTACATGTCTATATTACATGGTTTGTGTATGGTTTTTCTAATCATCTGGAAAACCATGTGGATTGGCCACATCATACCACAATTTCGTATTTCTTTCTATCTCATTGAATGACATTTAGTATAAATATCACTAAGGTACCCTACATTATAAACTTATCTCTCCACAAAAATTTCCTCTTTTTGAATGAAATACCCCATATTGATGACTTTGTTTTGGTTTCTTAAAATATCTCATTCCATCCCGAATACGAATATGATACTAGATAAAGAGTCTTCTATAGGGATTATCTATGTTATTTATATACTTATCCCTAAAAGTGTCACCATTTAAAAAATGATCCATTCTTTCACATTATGTTCATTATAAGAATCATCACTAGAATTTATATCCATTTCATTTAGCATATTAAGAAGGTCCCGGACATAAAACATCCTTAGCCGTCGAATACAATTTTTTGTTGATAACCTCAAACCTAATCACCCATTTTAGGCGTGTATAGCCAAAATAGCATGAATGAATTACATTTATAATAACTAAAATCCTGTTAGGTTGTGTATAGTTTGATTTTATGAATATTCTATAGTTGAACACAAAATTTGTATAAAATTCAAAGAGTAATGGTCAAATTAAATATATGAAAAACATTTGTGTCTCACCATAAACCTTGGGGACAACCTCCAAAGTTCGAACATAATTTAAAAAGGGATTGACATAAATATTACAAACTTCTACTTATGAAATAATATTATAGATTATTTGGATTATAATTACAGATCCTAGAAACATGGAAGAACATGTGGCATACATCAAGAAATAACTTTAGCACCTATTTGAATAAAAGGGGAAAATTCACGGGTTCCACTTGATTCATTGAATCCGATTCAAAGTGGAAATCCCACCATAAATTTAGTTAGGGTATTACACATAATATTTCCATGAAAAATGATGATGGATTCATTTGGTACTCCAAAAAATTCAACCACACAGGATAATTACTCATGTTCATATTGGTATCCTCACATAAGGAACACCTTGGGATAGATCCTTGGAGTAAAATAGAAACCTTCATGAAATAGAAGGACACATTTCATTGGTTCAGAAAGAAACTATTAGCTATATAATTATTAGGTTTTATGTCTTGGATTTGATTTGAGTATTAAGGTCATGACATCCCAAATTGATCACAATGAGCGAGATTAAAAACTAGAAATTAAATAATATCATGGGTCTTCCAAGTATTTGAAATATGTTAATTACTTAGGAATGAAATTAAAAATTTCACATAATCCATATTTTTAACTATTCTTTTATGATGTGGATACAATTATCTAGTCCCCTAAACAATAAGAGGAACCCTTATCCAATGAAATGCTAATTATGTTGTTGTTGGTAGGAACTTATGGGTGTCTAACAAGAAGCCTGAGCATAACATGGTCATTAATGCATCATCAATTTAATTTATTATATCTATAAATTATTTCATTCAACACCATTGGTTGTGACCTACCATGTTATACTAACAAACGTTTTAGACCACATATTGGTTTCCAAGGAGATATTGTTGATACAGTAAAAGACAAAAGAAAAGTGCCTTGTTGTGGACACTTTATTTATTTCTTCGTTCATGAGAATAAGAGAAGAGGAATAATACAAATTAGAGAGACTCATGGAATTGAATATTTTTTAGGTTATTTTATTTCATTGTCATTTAATTATACTTCATGTATGAAAATTATTCATCCCCACGATGACATCATCTTTATAGGTTGATGCCTTAAAACACTATGCCTATTTAATTTAACATATATGTTTATTGTTTTGTATCTATTTACACTATATTTCAATCTGAAAATTGGGTATAGTCTCTCCAATATACCAAAATACTCTCTTGGTGCTAGTTAGAATCTTTTGGCATACCAGGAGGTTCTTTTGATACCATTTGTCTCTCTACTCTAGTTACTTATTGGTGAACTAGGATGACGACATCACACATAAATATAGAATTAAGAACCATTGTATTGTGAAAATATATAAACATATAAATCTACATTCAACGTAACAATGACATGTAATTAGGTCCCTAGATTAATTTTATGGACTTGGAATCAAGTACAAAATTCTTTTCAACATGTCACAATATAAGTAGGTCTATAATTAATGTTGTAAACCTCAAATCATGCTCACACATAACAATGCCATATGATGAGATATATTTATTTATCAAACACATTTTAGGGATATATAATTCTATACTGACCTAAAAATAGTGAAAACCAAACCTGAATATACAACAGGATTTTAAAAACAATCATAAAAACATATCCGTGGAAAAGAATTGATTTCCAGAAAATGTTTCTTAAAACATAATTAAATATATGAAAATAAATGTGTTACATAAAATTATCCTTAAAACATTTTCATCATAATATATTATGATATGTAATGTTTAAAATACATTAATAACATATCCATAATAAAGATAAAATTACTTAAAGACTGTTGACATTAAAAAAACATTGAAAATAGAATCTGAACGACTAATTTAAAATAAGAAAAATATAATTTTGTTTCTATATATTTAAAAGATAATAGTTCTGTGAGTTTAGGGAAAAAAATCCATTTGGAAATAATAATTGAATTTTTTTAAATAATCTTCAAATCAATGAAAGTTCATGAGTGTGGAAGAATTAGTTCACATCTTATATGTTAAAATTTAGGATTCATTTCGCATTTTCGGGAAACATAATAATTTAGTCATTTGTAAAATAATTGAAAATATTAATTTTATTCTTTTTCAAAGTAATTAATTTTTTATTAAATAGAATTTCATAATCATTTATGTATTGAAGAAAACATTCGTAAAACATTATGATCCATATAGATATAGAAGAATAATTTTATCATCTAAAAAATAAATAAGTTTAGTTTTTTGTTAAATGATTCTCTCAATATTTTTATGTACAATGAATGGGAATGTGATTGAATTCAATAGTTGATAATAGATGGTGGGAGGGGTTTAATCAATGTATATGATAAACCATTATTATATTTTTATCTTTTCTCTCATCTTGAGGAACACATTAATTTCTCTTAACCTTTCCTTCAATGTTTGATGATAGAATTGATGAACATAAGATATTTAACATGGTTCACATGAACAGGGCTATGTCTGAGAAGTATGTATCAAAATGAAAACATCAAATCAATTCAATATAATTTAAATATGATGATGTTAAAAATTTGTACTATAATCACATAATCTACTTGTTCACTACCATTAAAAGTTGGAAAACTCATAGATCTCCTTCAACAAGGAACTCACTACTCTTTCCTTGGATTATCCTTCTTCACAAATATTGACAAAATGAACATGAAACAAAAAGTGTGTTTATATTGAAAAAATATATATGTATTTCAATAATTATTTCATTCATTGAATATAACCATATTTTACATTCATCCATCTAGATGAGATATGGAAGAAAACCTCTTTAAATCAATAGAAAAACTCTATGTTTCTAACTATCTCTTTTATTATTTTATTCTCTATAATTTTTAATAACAAAATATGATCATATTTTTATGTAAATTAAATTGTTAGGATTACATATTTTAATTATAGGATCATTCCTTGTGTCCCCAATTTTTATTGGGGTCATCCAGCACCATAAAATTCATATTAACCACTAGGGGATAAAATATAAAACTCCCTAAGACATTCACTATAACAAGAATAAATATAGATTTTCTAAAAAATGGTATATGGAAGTATGACATAACTACTTCAATTTTTTCCCTTATATGGTATGGCCATCATTTGTTTGTTTCATTCATGATTCCCTCCAATAATTCTCTTCCATGGTCCAAAAAACTATATCGTGGAGTCCTATGGTTTATTAGATCCACTTCTCCCCGAGAAATAACTCCTCTTAACACATTCTATTAACTACAATGACACTAAGTCATAGAGTCATGTCAAATTGTGTAGTTTTTCTTATGGTAAATATTTTTTTCCAATATACTTATGTAGGATAGTAAATTCCAAAATATTTCATCTACCAATTTCAGACACACCATTCCACAATAAAAAGTTATTGTGATGGCACCATGAAAAATACAGAAGCCCCATACCTCCATTTGATGCTCTGTTACACATGTTAGAAATCATAGTATAAAAATCCATCACACCTATATCCTATGTAATATCTATACGAACAATGACATGGGAATCTCAAAAATTCCAAAGGCACCGAAATAACCCTAAAACAACTATATTCCACAATCTATCGGGATAAGGAGAATCCTAGAAGAACCTTGTCCCACATTTGGAAATTCTCTGAAAAATACACAACATATAAGAATTATAATTCCTTAGAGCATACGTAATTGTGTAATAAGGTCCACTCTCAACCACTTCCATGGTGTTTCTCTATACTGTGGAGCATGATCTTTGTTCTACCACCCTTGAGGTGTTGATCTCTTCACCATGATCATACCAACCTATATGAGGTCTCACATACCTCTTAAATCTAAGGAAGGAATGATTTTTTTTGGATGAAATTTTTTTTTGTGGTATAGACTTTTTGACTATAGAATAGACATCATTCTATGAACAAAAAACCATTTTATCTTTCACTTATTCAATAAGAACAAACCTTATTAACCTCTGAATGAATTTTGAGAAACAATTTCCCCCATGGGTATGTTTAAAATTCTTCAAAATCACTTTGCACTTTCAAAAAATGAATCAAAGTGTCATTAATCACCAATTCTAAACCCACATGAGTAATTATTGGTTTGAGAAATAGAAATTGAATTTAAAATATTATCTTGATCACTTTTTAGTGTTTTAAATATAAAAATCCAAAAACTACCACTTTTATACTTATTTTTTGTGACATACACTTCCCTTGTTTATGAATTTTCATTTCCCCCGTATGAATCACACTTGTAAACTTCTCCCCCATTGTAAATAAATGAAGAGTCATTTTATAAAAAAATTTAATTATTATGGGGTTAAAAAATCAACAATCTAAAGTGATAAGATATACATAACAAATGACAGCAATAATCAGGAGTGAGGTTCCAAATTAGAGTTAATTAATTTTATGGAAATAGTTTCACTCCATGAGCCTACTAATGCTTCTCAAACACCACATTAGGTAATAACATTGTCACAATATCTCCAAATTTATCTAGTGTTGAAACACATTCAAAATCCAAAACTAGTCTCTCTACTTTATAATTTATGAAATAACACTTGATCTCAATGTTCTTGATCTGAAAAATTTAGATAGGATTTTTATTGAATTTACCACAATTGAGTTATTTCACATAAATAGAATGGGATCAAATACATTAGCACTAATTCAAAAAGCTTTTGTTTGATCCATATCAATTGGGTGCATTCAAGAGTTGTTAAAATGTAATCATCCTTGGAAATAATATTAAAATGATATATTTATTATTGCATCAACTTTAAATACATGAACTCTGAAGTTAAAAGTTACCAACAGACGTTGATTTGAAGACATCTACCAAACCATAACAATATATATTTATAAATACCAATAAATTATGTTGTTTATCATTATGTAAGAACAACACAAAGTCATTAATATGATGAATATATTAAATAATTTGGTTCAGAGATTTCATGAGGTTTTACATAGGATAACATTAAAAATTAGTGGCATGATAAGTGGGAAATAGAATCTGGGTGGAGTGGTTGTGAAGTAGTGTAAACATGTAATAATTTTCTATTACATTGTTACATCAACATTGTTTCCCTGATCATATTTGTAAAATTCTTGCTTGTATTTTTCATAGTTACCATGGGCCTTGATTCTTCAATTAGAAATATTCTTATGACCTACTTATAATTTTATTTTTGAGATAAAAATATCATATCCCTATATTTCTACTATAAATAATATGAGGGAAAATGGAATACCACCAATTAGATATATTTTTAAACATCACCTATATGATACTCAAATTTCATTCATTGGTCATTTTTCAAGCCTCCAAAACATATTTCAACATCATAGATAAGCACCATCAACCACTGTTCATTTTTTTTCTCAATATAGAGGTTGTGATGAACTCCTCTAATATTGAAATCAGGAATTTTAAGAATTGATAAAATTTTAAATAAAATTCAATTGGTTTATTATTGATAACATTCATATACTCCATTAGATGACACAAATTTACTCCACCTATACTAATGAGAAACTAGTCCAGATTCTCAAAAAATGCTTATTCATCAAGGAAACCATTAAACAAGGGTAATTTAACATATATTTGATGTTTTTTGAATCTATTCTAAAATTGTATTGACATAAATATTTTAATAGAATCATTACATGTTATAAGTGAATATGTATCATCAACATACATTACATCAATTTGGGAATAACATTTTCACATAATAGATTATTTATTCAGAATCGTTGTCACATCTTCATTTAATTTGTTTTAGAACACCCACTCGGTTCCAATGAAATCGTTATTTTATATCCTTGGAATAAATTAACATGTATTATTTTTTTCTATTTGTTCCATATACTCCTTAATTTATGTGACCCAAATCTTATAATTTACAACCTATTAAAATATATTAGTTATTATATAGATAAAAATGATACCTAATGTTGATCCATTACTATTATATTTTTTACGAAAGATATTTGGTCTCGAACAAAATTTAATTTATTGATTTCACCCATACTAATTTTTCAGTGTTAACCTAATATGATTTTCAGGTTTTTCTACTTTTAGTGTTCATATTTTTTTCCCTCATGGCACATAACTACCCCTGAACCATTCACGTCTTCATCACATTAATATTATGATATTTTTTAGTTTTCATGAAAAATATACTCATGTGATGCGCACATGTGTCCGTATTAAACCCCCACAACATCATCACTCTCAATCATTTTTTCCGGAATTTTTTTGTAACATCGGTATGATTTTATATTTCATGAATATATAATAAATACAACTTTATCTTCCATGTTTTACAATTATATTCATTTTCCCTTGTTAAGAATAAATTATTTTTTGAACACTCAAAAGTATTTGATAGTATGTTTCTTTCCATAAAAAATTCGATAAATACTAGTCACTTTTTGTTCACATTGTAATTCTTTATTTATGATTTAATCCAATTCAATAACCAATTCATTCCAATATATTTACATAATATATTTTTCCATCAACATAGATGGAGTCTTTCTGTTGATAATATGATTCCTTTTTTCTATAACTTAATTTTGTTTGGGTGTTTGGAAAACTGATACTTATTGTTGAATCCCAAGCTTTTTGAATTATTATTCAATTTGATGATTTTTTTATTTCAATCCATTTTTATGTTTGAAGCATATGTATCTTCACAAAATACAAAAAAAAACTACTCTCCTTTTATGTTTAGTGATACATCTATATTCCTTGGTCTTATATGTGACGCAATTAATCCATTCCTTATTTATATAGTAATATATAAAAATCATATAATACTTATTACCTCCATTAATTTGGTTAAAATTGTCCCACAAACATCCATTCCCACAAGTTCATGAAACTATGATGCATTCAATGTAACTTCCTTATAAGAATTCTATATAAATTTCCTCTTCGGAAAAGAATCAAAAATGTGTTTGCAATCATATGTTAGATGAGTAATATCATTAGATACATTAATCATTACCAACCTATTAATAGATGATTTTCTCCAATGGACATGTTTTTTATTCCATAACATGTTCTCCACTTCTTTGAAGTGTATACAATTATTTTCTTCTCTTAAAAAATATATATTCTGTTGTTCCCTTTTATTTTGAGAATAAGTTACCCATCAATAACATTGTTATCATATGGATATTTACTGACCTATATGGAATGTTCCTGGTCATAAAAATGGCTAGCATTGAGAAGATTATGACTATGCCCATAAACCAAGAGAATTTCATTGTGTCTGTGTTCTTTCCCTTTAATCATGGTCTTTTAGAACATATAATTTTAAGAACCACATCTTTTCTGAAATGAACGACCCCATTATTATTTTTATTGAGATTCATAATAAGGTAATTATTTACACTCATGTTTGAGGTGAATCCATTCTCCTGAATCCAAGATCTTGACTTTTTTTGTTTCTATCATGTTAATATCAATAAGTGTATCTTTATATACAATCAAATTAAACACCCATATTAAAGATGAATTTTAATTCCCAATAGTTGAAAACACAAACACTTCTTAATCATGCACTTCTAAAATCCTATTATGAGCCTCTATACATTTTAATGAATATTTCATCTTCATATATATTATATTTCATGGAATTTATATTGATTCTTTATTTCATTTTTAACACAATTTATATCCTTATTTCCAAAACCTTCTCCACAAAAACTATATTTACTAAAACAATAATGATCTTAAACCCATATTTTATGTCATGGTTTATGATTCTTCAAGAAGGAACTCCATGAAATGGAGAACATGTAGTCAGTGGGCCCCAAATTTACATTGAAAAAGAATCTGACTCTATTTGTATTTGAGTGTTTTTTTGCCACCGGATTTTTTAACACTTCCAGTGTTTTTAGTATCTACCATCTTTGAGGGAGTCCATTATTATGTTTTTTAAATAGTGTGAGGTTTTCATTAATATTTGTATCACAGAACCCAAGGAATTAGAATATGTTCAACTATATGTTTAAATTTAAATTGTCTTGATGATGAAGACTCTATTTTTTTCCATTAATAGAGGTTTCAAAAATCATTCTTGGTCATCACAATTATTTTTTAAATTTATAATTTATTATTCTACATCCCCAATTCTATTTAATCTATTAGTGATAGGGATACCCAAACAATTAACAATTAATTTTCATTCATCAATATTGAGTTTATTTCAACTTCCTCACATTAATTATTGATCCTATACATCTATTTTTTTAAATATCAAAGTTTAGATCTACTACTTCTTTTTATTAATCCTTTGTATTTATTTTGGATTCATAAACAACTATATTGGGATATTTGTTATTTGATCTCTATAATATATTGGATAGGTTTTTATTTCAAATAACAAAATCTATCAACT
Organism: Viscum album; assembly: GCA_963277665.1. Taxonomy (NCBI): domain Eukaryota; kingdom Viridiplantae; phylum Streptophyta; class Magnoliopsida; order Santalales; family Viscaceae; genus Viscum; species Viscum album. Next base: position 110,939,438 of record OY728142.1, read on the forward strand.
CCTTAATTTTCATCATCACTATCATAATTTCATGGATTATTTTAAATATCCATTAACAGACCTTAATATTTATAATTTTTTAAGTCACCTATTTCACATTATCCATAAATATATTTTTAGAGAGAATATTTTTTCTTTTAAAGGATCTCCATTGATAAATATTTGAGCCATATTTTCTCATATTCTAGAAATATTTTTCATCAACATCATTTTATTGATTGTTTTTATCAAAATTTGGCTGAAATATTCCCCACCATTCAACACAACAAGCAAACAATGGTAACCATTAAATTTAACCCCCACTCCCTATCTTTTAGGATTAGATGAATATAACACAATATACTTGTCAACATCAGAAAGTTTTTAATTTTTCATTATTGAGATCTTCTTCAATGAATATATGTCCACCTCTATAGTACATTAAATTATTGTGGAACTACTATATTATTCATAGTTCATTAGCTCATAGAGTTCTATATAAGATATCAAGAGTGATATCCTGTTGATATTTGTATTAGAGAACAAAACCTGTTTCATTGTAATGTAGAGGGAATCATATTATTATTATATTTATGACAGTTCAACCTTTAATGTTCCCACCAAACAGTAAATATATTAAAAAAATATTCATATGCTCAAAAAAGGCATCATTCTTCTATTTTGATTTTATTATATCATCTTCATACTTGTTCCATAGGAAAAGTTAATTGGATTCCCAAACATTTATATATATTTAAAAAATAGTTTACATATATTCCTACAAAACATGATATGTTTTATAGGAAATTTCATTTATGAATATCTGATTGGTAGGGTAACTTGTCAAGCAAATGATGAAATTATCATCCACATCCATCTCTCGGAGATCTCGTTCATTCGATGATCCAATTTCAATATTTTTAGTGATAACATAGATTAATTCATTGTATAGAACCATCCAATGTATTTAAAATAATGTTTCATTTTACGTTTTCACAAATAAAAATTATGTCCCTAAATTTTGATAACTCCTTTGCAGTTAAAATTAATTCCCATTCGTCTAATAGAGAAGAACAATAAACACCCCTATGGGACCACTCGTTAGAATCCTATATGGGATAACACACGAAGGAGGGAGTGAACCAAATTAAATTAAATTCATTCTTAGATGAAGATATAGTTCAATAACCTTTTGATGAAATTATATTTCTTTCATCCTTTCACATCAACGAGTGATTAAATAAGTAAAAAACACAATACAATTTACATGGTTCACCATAATTGTTCCAAGTATAAGGAAAATGAAAGAAATATTCACATGATCCAATATCAATGAATGATCACATATTTATAGTTTCAAATTTAGAGTTGTATCACATACCCTTCAAGTTCACTACGATGAATATTTTGAGAACTCACGGCTCTCCATGAATGGGTAATTTACTATTGTATCATTTGAATCTTACTTCATTCCACATAAAGTTGGTATGAACACTAAATAAAAAAGGTTTTTTTATTCCTAAAAAATGTTCTTATTTCCAATGATGAGGGGACTCTGGGAATTTAACCTTATTTTATATTCAACCATCTGATGAGATATCGAATAACACCACTAGAAAAATCTTGAAATTAACATTGTCTCCATGTTTCTATTTTTAGATGTTATTCAAAATGATTTTTACTGAATCATATGTTCCTATTTGGATGTCAATGTGGGAGTTATAATTTAATCTTAAAATTTAAAGCAATGTTTTATATTCCCCTATGGTTTTGGGGTCATCATGCAACATAAAATCTGAAATAACCATTGGGTGTTATAACTCATAATATGTTGACATAAAATGTCACTATAACGAAAAAAATCCTTTCAATGACATGATATGAGGAAATAAATCAGATAACCTTGAATTGTTTATGTTATTTGTCATTACCTCTATTTTTATTGTCTATTAATGAGTCCGTTTACTGATTAGACAAATTCATCAACAACATTTTCAAATGGAGTCCAGTTGTTGACCATATGCACTTATCCTGAAGAAATAAATCCACATTAATATGCATCTTAACTTACTGAAATTATTTTTTGGAGTCTTATCATAGGTATATGATGATACATGTTTAAAATTTATTTGAAATATCCTCATTAATTATAAAAAATCTTATAAAATTACTCATTCCATTTTTGACACACTACGTTGAAAGGCATAGTTGTGGCATTGACACATTGAAATTTCTTGTTCCACCCAAATACACATTTAATGGACAAATTATATGGCCTACACAATTTTAGATTGAATATTCCAAGTAATTTATTCATGTTTCATAGACAAACCATCTATATCATAGGAAAAACCAAAATTCTAGAGGCAACAAAATACCTCTGAAACCAACTCTATATCATATCCCCTCTACATATGATGAAACCTCAAATAAGTTGGCCCCACAATTCAAAATTCATAGAAAACCTAATGAATATAATAATTATCAATATATAGACTATATTGAAGTGGGTAACAGGACTCATCACAACCTTCCCTACACTGTCTCCCTGTTTTGTGGATAAGGAACTCCATGTTGTCACAAATGCGGCACAAACCACTTCACCATGCACAAGCCAAACCACACGTGTGATTACCTACCTCATACCACCAATGTTGGAAAACTTTTTTAGCCCAAAAAACCCAAGATAGAGAATATTCCAGTCATTATGGAATGTCCTCCAAGTATTAGAATGAACACCTCTACCTCGTTCACTTCATCAACTAACAAAATAGTAATGCACCACTAATGAAATTATGGCCAATTGATGTAGATTAAAAATAGATATTCTATAAATAAAACAACATATAATAAAATTAAAAATACTTATTACATCATGTAAATGTGGTTGTAGAATATTTTCATTATTTTAAGAATAATTAATAATGAAAATGATAGGTAAGAATATATACAACATCATCAGGCATCTTCCTTTCAAAAGCACATTATTTATTCTTGGAAGAATATTTTTTAGAGTAAATGAACCACTTTTCCATTTATAGAGATGTGTGGCAATTATTTTTGTATATATTGGACATGATAAATCGGAAAAGTGGCATGGATAAAATAGTATAGGAGGTTTCATTTTATAGGAGAGGGAAGGAGAACACTTGTAATTATATTGAATATTAAAATATAATAAACTCACCATCATGTGAAAGTGGTTCCAAATTACATAAAATTTTAAAATGGGATAATATACGATTTATATACATTCATATAATTGGATATATTTTTTGCATTTACTTGAAAACATATTAATTTTTTAAACCCCTCATTAATAATTTTATCCATTATAATAATAATGAATTTTTACCATAGTTGAAATTCATAATGAACAAAAATGAAATTGAACTCACTAATAAATTTCTAAATGATGATTTGGTATATGGAAGCCATTTTTTAAATTCAATTTATATAATTTCATTGAAAATAATTTTTAAATAATTTCTCAAAATGAATTAGAAACTATTGTTAGAAAAATGATTTTTAAGCATAAATTGTATTTATTTTTATTACATTCCAATTAAAACCCATTAGAAGAATTTTAATGTAACACTTTTTGATATTATGATATATTTATATTCATATAAATTTAATTTATTTAATATATTGAGATATACATATTCCTGATTCTACATGAACTATAATATAATATACAATTAAAACATACGCGTTAAATTGAATCATTTAATTAGAGTTATCAAATGTTGAAAATTTTAGATAAATTTATTTAGATAAAAATAAATATATTGATAAATAAGTACTACATTTTTAGTAATGAATTTATATGATTATTATATTCATTTTCCCTCAAAAATACTTTGAGTTTCAATTTGTGAGACAATAATATGATTAATTTATAAAATATGATATTATAAATAAGAAAAATTTAAATTCAATTTTTAAATAACCATGTTAAAATTATATTAGGGAGATTTTGTGAGAATTTAATGTAAATATTTATATTTTAGTAATACAGAAAACATAGTTTTCTTATTGAATACTATCTATTCATTTAAAAAATTGAAAAACTTCTATTTTTTAAATTTGTTTTAAAATTAATATTTGTTAATTTATATTATTTTTAATATAATTAATTAATTTATATTTAATTTTATGTATGATATTGGTTTGAAATATCTTATACAAAATGAAACGTTTTTCTAGAAAACTATTTTTCATTCCATTATTGTAGGTTTAATTTTTAAATTAAATTCTACCACTTAGGTGAAGTATTTGATAAAATGGATGACCTATTTTATGTAATTATCTAATTTTTTGTTAGTGAGTATAATTTATTTTATTTTCTTAAATAATATATAAAATAGTTAAAACATATCACCACATATATGGTTCAAACGGGATTACCAGGGGTTATACTAAGAGATTATGAATGTTTCCAAATAAACATGTCTAAATCTCATTTTTTAGCCATATTTAGACCTGATAGTATCCCAACATATAATATAAATCCATTTTGTAGAAGTTATCATTAGAATAACGTTATTAAATTTTAAAATTTTATGAAATTTATAGTGCGTGGTCTCCGCCACATATAAAAGGAAAACCCTTTTTATTTTACATACATGAATTTTTTACATATAGATAAACCAGAATGTACCAAATTATCTTTTCCAATTATATATCTATTAATTATAGGTTATTTTTATCTTAATATACAATTTCATGGGTCCTTAAGAATGGGTATAATGGAGGCCTACTAAAGAAGGGGTATTCATCCAACCCTACCTATTTCAAATTATTTATTATTATACATCTAATAAGTTTTGGTTTTTCATCATAAAAAACACATTAAGTATCAAAAATATAATGAAATTTTATTATAATTATGTATCGATAATTATTCTCCCACTTTTCCGTCAAATGAATTTGAGAGTATCACTTATGCATACGTATGGACCAGCGCCTCTATATAACGATACCATTAATTTTCCATAACCAACATTCATGGATGAATATTTTTAAAATTTTATTTTTTATATATTGTATTTATTATAAAATTAGGAATCTGGAATTATAATATCATCTATACCTCCTTACATTTCCATCTATTGGAAAAGGATAACGTTGCTCATGCGTTTGTGGGGACTACCACCTCCCTGAATCGATGTCCTTAATTTTTTAATAACTATTTACATTTATAGTAATAATAATATATTAATTGAATATATTTGTTATATATATTATATAATTATTATCAAATAATGTTTAATTATTAATCACCATTATTTCATTCCATCTATTAAAAAGTGAAAAAATGCTCATGCCTTCGTATGAACAACCTCTCTACGAATGGTGTAATTAATTGTAAGATATTTAAATTTTATTCATGAATATATAAAATTATAAAAAAAATTATATTATGGGGACATGATCAATGTATAAGGTCCATAACTACAAAATAAAAATTCTAATAAAAAATTTATAGTATAAATTCTGATTTTAATAAATATTTATAAATAAATGTGTATCAAAATGTTATACGTGGATCATATATTATATTATAAGTATTTACATGATTATTTTATAGAATTATTATAAATTTAAATTTATTATACAGTAGGATATAGTGGATTCAAAATAAGCCCATCATGAGGTATGAGATTTTCCACTCAATTTTATATCTATGAAGAACATTCCATATTCAAAACTTATTTCTTTTATGAGGATTATATATTTATCATTAATATATTTTATAAATACTATTATGAAAATTTTGGGGATTTAATAATCCTTATAAGTTTATCACATTCATGTTGTTTTCATACAAAAGTTATTAAGCAGCGAGTGTTTTATGTTATAATCTCATTATTTATTGAGAATTTATATGATTAAGATTGTGATGATGAAATTTCATGATCTACCTCCCAAATATATTGGAAATATTTTTATACTATATTTATTAATTAAATTATTAATTTATAGTTCAATTTTATATATGTGGTACTTTAAATTATTGAGAAAATGATTCCATGGAAAAGGAAGTATTTCCCCTTTTGTATGTAATCATTTTTTTCCTATGTCCTTATTTTTTAAAAATATTTCCATTAATGTTTTTAATATACTTATATTATAGTTTAATGTAATATCTAACCATGAATAATTTTTTTAAAAAAATATAAATTAAAATTCTAGTCGTTTAACTAGTATGATGCTTTGAATTTTTACTAAAAATGTTTAAGGAATAATTATTTTAAAATACAGAACATGAATAAAATTTCTTGCCATTAATATAACTCAGTGACTTGAATATTATTATAAAATTTTATATGGTTATTCTAAAGTAAACTATTTCTTTTAATATTTGGGAAATTTATATATTTAAATGTAGTGATTCCTATATTAAAAGGTTATTTTAATCATGAAATATTAAATTCAATATTTTAAATGAATTTTCATATATGATAACATCCATTGATATTACATATGATTTATTGGGGATATAATCCAATTATACTGTCATTATTATTTCTATGGTTGTTTTATGACTATTATGGTGATATGTTAATGAAACTCATTTATTTTTTTCTCTAGTTTTTGTATGGTGAATTTTTTATATTATTATAAAACCCATTTCTTCTTCATAGAATATGATATATGATTAATATTTTATGATATTTTTGCATGAATATATACTTGTTAATTATTTTATGGGTTGGCCTAAAATTAAATTTCCCTCAAAAGTGTTAGGGAGTGATGGATATATCAAGGGATTATAATTATGAGAATGGGGAGTGAAACTAGTTTAGTATGGGATTATCTCCACTATGACACTATTGGTATTGAAACATGGATAAGGATATGATAGAATAGTGGTTGAAACCAATCCACTATGATAGTGTAGGTATTGGTCCTTGACTAAAATAAATTATTTTCTATGCTTATGTGTATACCATAATTTTCTATCTACATGAATTTGAAGCACTCTATGATCATGTTCAATAATTTATTTATTATTAATTTCTTATAATCATCAAATAATCTTCCCATTAATCAATATTATGATATATAATATGTTGGGAATTGTTTTAAATTTATAATATTGTGGTCACAACCCTTATGCTCATGTTATGATTAAGGAATCATTTAAATCTCTAGTGTTTACCCTTACTGATCATCTGATCTCACCCTTTCTTATGTTTCTTTTCCCCTGGTCAAGAGTAAATGTTGTATGTATGATGAGATATGAAGTTATATAGTTATGAATAATTCAATTGAATATTTTTTTGATCACTTGTGAAAATGATTTCTATGTAGAAAATTTTATGAGGATACTAAACCTATATAATTCAAGTATAGATTATAATGGTATGTATTAAATATTAATTAAATATATATAATATTTATGTATGAATTCTATGGGTTTATATAGTTAATATATTTATTAGAATATATTATCTACTTCTTTTATCAAGTTCATTCACCTATATCGATTATTTCACTTTATTAAGAAATACAAATCATGCACAGTTAAAATAGTTCTCTAAAGAGAAAAATATACATATTTATATCTTCAAGTTGTATTATCTTCATTTCTATCTAATTTATAAATAATTTAATAATTTTTATTTGTTTATTCACATTAAATACCTTTATATTTCATCATGATCATAGTTCATTATTTATCATTAAACATAATATGCTCAAAAATAAAATACAATGAAAATATAATCTCTTAATATAAAGTGATATTATTTTTATCTTTTAAAATTGATTAAATATGTCTAAGGAAATAATAAATATTTTTTCATAATTGAAAAACATTACAAAAATTTTATTTAGTTTTTTTATTCCCATTTATACTCATCATTCTAATGGCTAGTCAATAATAATCTCATTTGATTTTAATATTTCGAAAGTATACCATTATATGTATTAGCATGGTTCTTCATGTAATGAAACTGATGAAACACATAAAAATTAATCTACATGTAATTATAGCACAACATATATGAGTGTCAACTTATATCCATTTATAATATTTCCCACTGAAATTTCTTTGCATTGATTTAAAAAACTAATGAAATTTCTCTTCTTGAAATCCCTAGGATCCCATTTAGCTTTCATAAATTTATGATTTCTTGAGTGGACATTAGTTAGGTGAGTAGTCTTGTTCTATATAACATTATCTATAAAATATAATATTTTAATTGTGGGTTCCTCATAATAAATATGATACAATAGTGGTAAAAAAATCATAGTTCAGTAAATAGGATAAACCAAGCTTGTACTTAATCAAAATTGATATATATAACACATCATGAACTAGATAGAGGTTTAGTTGAAGTTATAAGATATTAAATATGATATCAATATGATCACTAATGTAAAAGGAAAAAATATATATTGGGATAAAAATTCAATTATTTCAAAATAATACAACATTCTTACAAGGAGATATTCATTATAATAGCTTATCAAAAAATTCAAACGGATGGTCTCAATGATGATTTTTGATAAAAATCATCTGTCATCATTGAGAAATTATGATTTTTTTCTGAATGGATCTACCCTTATCTTATACTTCCATAGTTAACTTAGACCCCAATAGTGTTCTTTATCCAACTTTATCCTAGTATATTGATGTTTTACACTTTCTTCTATACAGGTTTTCATTAATATCAATTTGAACAATCTAGGGAATTCTATTTTTAATGAAAACATTACTAGAGGAAGGTGTGATCGTAACCACCTTTAATATACATGGAAAGACTCTCTACACATATTCTAGAATTTTACTGATCTTCTTAGACAATAACTCATTCTGAGGATTATATTTAATACTAAAACTAAACTCTACATTGAATGATTATTGAAGGCTTCCTTAGAATACCAAGATAAAATTAATATATTGATAATATATTATTGAGAGAGGTAATAAAAAAATATCTTACATCCTTATTGTATAACCCATATATCTAATCATGAGAAAAATCTTCTTTTATTTTAATGAAATGTTCCAAATTTGTAAAGAGATATACTACTACCCAATTCGCATTATAGACTTCAGTTATTTTGGGGATTCGGGACATAGAATCCAATGTGATTTTTCCCATTAAAATTTCCATATGTGTTATAGTTAAATTGTCAATTTATACGTCAATATTTAGACATTACTTAATATTATACAAGAAATTAAGACACTTAGTTTACAATATTAATTTTGATGTAATACCACAAAAAATAATCATTCATATCTCTATACATATTTATTATTCTAGGATGAAAAATAAAATGATAAACTATAAGATTAATACAATATCCCATACATTAAATTAAGTATTAATAGGAAACATACTCAGTTCTTGAACGTTATCATTACATCATATCATGGGTGAACTCTCGATCATTTCACACCATCTTATGTAGTTCCACACATTATTTTGTGCCTCTTTAATCATGAAATGGATTAATGGTGATACATTTAACTTTGAATGATATGATTATCCCATTTTATTATGATTTTAAGATCCATATTCTATTAATATGTAATTACTTGATATCTTTCAATCCGCATTATAAAACAATTTGTATGGTCCTTCTGATTCAGTGCATCATCCACCTTATCCACTATCCTCGGTTGGTAATTTATGGATCAATAATAATATTCAAAAAAATAAAACCATTTACATTGTTTAATTTTTAACTCTAAAACTATGAATATATAATTTTAGTTTTTTATGATAGGTATATATATCACACATTTCTACATTAAAATAAATTATTTGTATATTTAAAATAAAAAAAATCTATTTACAACTAAAAATCCATGGTCAGGTAATTTTAATCATGGATTTTCAATTAGCATAAGGCATGTGCTACCACAATGTCATTTTTCATGATAACACATATCATTCCATTATTTGATGTGTCATAATAGATAAAAAAATTCTCTGTTATATGGTAGTGGTTGAATAGTTTCAAGAACCAAAATTCAATTTAGTTCCTTGAACATTACCTCACATTCATATATAAAATAAGACTATGATCCATTATGAGTCAATTTGTTTATCAGATTTGAAATCCATAATAAATCTCTAAAAAAGTTTCAATTTTATCCAAACAATATAACAAAAATGTTGAACTTGGTGTCTATGGTTGTCCCATGACATTTCTCTATAACTTTTATCATAAAGGGATCCACTAATATACCCTCCCTTGATATTTAATAAACTACAAATTCTTCTTTATTTATATAAAATTAACAATTGGTAGTATTTTCACAAATATTATTCTACCTTATGGTGATCAAAAAAATACTTAAATAATCGTTATACTCTTCCATTTTATTTGAATAGAAAATTATATCATATAAAAATATATTAAAAACTAATCAAGGTAATATCCAAAGAATATATTCATTGGATATATGAATGTAGTTAGGGAATTGGTAAGTTCAAATAGTATCACATTAAGTTCAAAATTTTTCTATCTTATATAGAAGGATGACATGGATGTTTCCTCCATCTCAAATCTATGTTAATTATATCTAGAATGATATTCAATCATAAAAAATTATTGAGATCAATATAGTTTATTGAAAAAATGATAAATACACATTTATATTGTTTTTAACCCTCATTTTATAGTGATCCATTTATTATCAAGACATAAAATTAATATAATATTTCAAAAAAATAAAAATAGAGAATCAATATTGTCTATGATAATTAAGAATAGTATATGGGGATAAAATAACAACGAACAGATTAATGTATACTCTATAGGATTGAATTCTCCAATGAAGATCACTCCTTGTATAAAATCTTTATATATAATGTAATAGTTAAAAATATGATATTCCTTATCATGCAATGATTAGAGAATTTTTAAGTGATGTAATGAATATTGAGGTATGAGAATAGTGGAGTATATATAGAATATAAATGGAAAATGAAATGTTATGAATTAACCATCGGTCAATATGACCATTAGGAATTATAAAAATGGTTAAAAATGTTACCGTTAGAATTAGTTTTTATAGAGGGTAGAAATATAAAATTGACACAGAAGGGAGAATGAATGGTCATATATAGTAAGATAATTCCATATGAATCCCATTTATTATAACTATGGGGTAACATCATTTTTCTTATCCCTTAACCAGGATGAATAAGAGCTTCAATATATAAGGATCAAGGTAAATTTTCTATTTGAGAATATTAAGCTACCAGAGTTCACCACTAGATCAATGTTTTCTAAGATGCATGATGAATGTACTACTACCATGAACCATAACATTTGGGTTTATGTTAGTGTAATAAGTGTTTATATATCTTATCATTAGTGCCATAAAAGTGTAATATTTATTTTATAATGTAAATAGTGGTTTCTCTAATTCAATTTTCATTATTTAAAAAAATGCATGATTATAACAGTAATATGATAGTTGTTTTGGATATATTGAAATAAAAAAAGAATATTTCTCAAAAATATATAATTAAAATACCATATTTTTATATATTCGTTTATTTGAAATAAATTATAAATTTAAAAAATAGGAATACAAAAAATCATTTTTAAAATTTAAATAATAAAATCACTTTATAATGTCTCTAGTATCTTTTTATCGGTAAAAATGATGACTCTTTCATAAAGATAGTAGTTTTTAAATAAATATTGATTATTATATAAAATATAATATTCTCATATTTATGAAACTATTTTTAGAAAAAAAATTTTAAATAAATCAATCAATATCAGGTTGTGAGAAAAATTTAGGATATTCTAAAATACAATATTTTTCAGTGAATAGTAAAAAATATAGTTTAGTTTTTCGATATATTTTATGACTTTATAAATATGTAACAATTATTTAATAACTAATAAAACATAATAAAATGAAAAATATAATTTATTTTATTTAGATAATTTATTTTAATGAATTTAAATGAATTTCCAAACCTAAAAAAATCCAAATCCTAAAATTTAAATTTTGGTTTTAAAAACATATTTCCAAGGGAAAATATTTTCCCCTGGAAAAATTATTATACAATATTGATGTCTAGTTAAAAAACTAAAATATTTCAAAAACCACTTTATAAGTGGTATAAACCTTATGCTAATCCCATGGTTAATCCAACGGTTTTTTATATTACATTATGAAGATTATGAAGGTCTTTATTTATAAATTAATAAATAATCCACCCACATTTTGTATAATGACTCATATATGTACCTCATTTTACTCACTCTAAAGAAATTAATAATGAACATCCCCTTATTTTTCCTCTCAATATACATTCTATGTATTTTTAAAAAAATTAAGGAACTATATTCAAGTATTATGATGTTATCTCACAAGGTTAGGGATTTTCTTTCTCACCTATTGATTTGGGATTTTAATGTTTAATACCAACATTACCTTCTCATGGGTTAAAAATAATGAAATTGTGAAGTCATTAAACACAGATTTACTCACTTTTTTAATATGAAATTAATTATTTATCCTCTATTGAAAATTTATTAAAGGATTTATTATGATATTTTTGGAACAAAAAAATTAATAAATATGTAGGTTGTCTCCCAATAACACAACAATGCATTGGTTAAGAAATTAATATCTAAAGACGAATTTTTTACAATGCCTTGGTGAATAACTTGGGTCATGTTTTATAGGAATCCTTGGTATTGAACGTTTTTTATACTCTTATAAATGTATTTTTTTTATGTTATAGACACATTTAAATGTGACTTATCACAAATTTATCATTATTATATCATGTCATGCCTCTTCTTTTCATTTTAGTCACCCATTATCCATTTCCATTGTTTATACCTTACTGTGATTTATGATCAACTATTTCTATTAATTTATGTCCCTCTGAAATCACATTCAATAGGGTGACCAAGGTTGGACAAATAAATTAGTGTTTTAATACAATTAAATAATGATTGTGTTTTTTACTTATGAAATGCATGTATTATGTACATAGTTTCCGTGAAATTAAACCTCAAAAGTTCCTTTCATGTTTCTAATATACAATTTCATTAGGAAAATAAGTTCAAAATTATATATTATAAAGGAGGGTCACCATTGTTTTTATTAGAAGGGAATAGTTTAGTTAAATGTATAAATTGGGACTAGAAACCAATAGTAAGAACACTTGGGATAGGTCAAAATATAGGAAAACATATTAAAATTTTCATAAATTTTAATTTGACAGTCTTGTATGTGATGATATATCTTTTTGGATAATAATTGTGGATGTAGATCTGTTATAGTTGTACCTTGGGATAATAACCCCAAAAATTTTGTATTGGGAGTTAAATTTATTTTCATATAGTGCATAGAAAAGAAGACTAGCTGCAATCCTAGATTGAAACACCTAGGGGATTTTTTATTTAATCAAATTCATTTGATTAAATTTATGTAGAATATATGTATACTATAATTATTTTAAATTCATTTATATCATAATAAAAACATTTCATTATAAATTTTACCAATAATATTACCCATATAGTAATTATTATAACATTTAAAATAGTAATAAATTTCTCACTTGGGATTTCTTCTTCTATTAAAAATGTAGGAAATAGTAAGACTCATGTAAATAAATGGTCAAATACACCGTCTAGTGATGTACTTCTTAATATAGGGTGATATAGAGTTGAAAAAAAAAACAGGATGATGATGACGATTAATCAAATATATAGGGTTATGAATGACTAAATGACCATGTGAAGAATATAATTTCATTAATGAATGATGAAATAGTTGTTTAATTACTTATACTTCAATGACTACATATTCTCCATGGAAACATTGATTCACTGATCGTAGGATATGTGATCAATACTATATAAAATATATTTTCAATTCTCCATTAATTTGATCAAGAGAATGTTACTTTTTGGATTTACTTATTAGAGGGAGAAGATGATAATTGGTGGACACTGATCAAGAACATGAAGTGAGAGGATGAATTTGAAAACATGGATTATGAATAATTCAATATTTATTTTTCATAAATAACATTCCTTGCGTGTTTTAATTGTATAGGGAGAGATAATATATTGAAATAAATTAAAAAATGATTGAATTTGTGGGTAATTATGAGGGGAATTTTAATACCATTATGGGACTTGATTCAAATATTTTCTATTATTTTGATTTTAATATTTACTAGTTTATTGGTAGTATAAAACCACGTCATTGGAAATATATTGGCGTTAGAGACTTATGGAGGTGTGCGTAATTTTCATCATGTGATCTCAAAGTGGAAATAAAGGATTTTTAATTCACCATTGCCTCATGGAATGAATTCAATGAAGAATATTATGAGAATAAATTGGAAAAAAAGTCAACCATGGGACGAAATGAATGAAAAATCAACTACTGATGTGCAATGAATGTGGGAATTGGTATTTAGGGAATCAACATCATGGAAAGGAAAATTTATAAAAGTGTGGAAGAGATGTCCATATAGTTCAAATGTAATGTCCAATAAATATAAATGAATTATATACTTTTTCAATAATGAATTTTCATAAATAATTTTTTATTTTATTGGGTAGAAACAAGCTACCGTAAAATATTTGTAAGATGTTAATTTTATATTGAAATTTACAATATAACATATAATAAAAATTCAAAAAAATTATTTTAGTTCTTATTTAATTTTATATTTTACTAATATTAAAACGATAAGAGTATAAAAAATATATATGAATATATGTATCCTATTAATTAAAATTTTAAATTTAAGGTTTGTATTTTTAACAACCCTGTAAATTTAAAAAAATATATAAATATACATATATAAAAAGTATGTTCATATATATACACATGCACATAATATTTTGGTATAGATATAATTCTATTTAGAATATATATATATACAAAAATAAAATATTATTTAGTATAAAATAATAATAATATGAATATATGTATATATATAGTTCTTGAAGAAGTGGGATATTTCATCAAAAAGGGTGAAAAATAATGGAAATTAAAGGTATGGTTTGTGGTTTGTGGTGGAAGGAACCCATGAATCCCATGTGGAGTGTAGTGGAGGGAACCCCAAAATGTGAGGTGTGTTAAGTGAAAGGATTACAGAACTAATATATATATTTATATAGGTGTTAAAACATATACACATGTTATACAAATATGTCAATATATATATATATATATATTTATATTAAAATATATTTTTTTTATATGTAATATATATATCTCCCATATACATGCAAGGTTAAATATTATATATATATATATTTATTATAATGTATATATAGGTTTATATGAATAAATAAATATATGAACTGATATATATTCACTTAATAATTATTTAATGTATTAAAAAATAATAATATATACATATATATATATTATGGGTGTGATGCGTAAGGGACAGGAATTAAATAATTTAATAATAAAATACAATATATATAAATATTTGTTGTGTGAGACATGAAATGTAAGGAAGAAAAAACAAGCTAAATAAAATAACTTGTCATATATATACAACATTGGTATGTATATATATGTTAGAATTTATATATTATAAATATTTCAATGTTATAAATGTAATGTTAAAAGATAATTTTCATAAATATAGATATTATATATATATTTTAATTATATATATATATATATATATAAATGATAAAATAATGTTCCTTAAGGCATAAAAGGGAAAAAATACTAAAGGTGGGATATAATGATATGGACAAAATATCATTTTTCTTAATTGGAACGAAAAATGTATTAAAAAATTCTCCACTATTAGAATGTATTTAAAAATATAATTTAATGAAATTAAATAAAAATAATAAATTTTTAAACAATTTAGGCTTATAAATATGTGTTATTATCATAGTTTCCTTATCAAATGATACTTTTTTAGACTCCATGATTACAAATATACGAGTTTCTCTGGCTATAATGATAGTGTAGGGTTGAGTTCAGTATTTGGGGAATGAGGTTGGGCATGGCTTCAAATTGGTGAATTCCAAAGATGTTTGGTTATCAATTTATTGTAAAGGGAAATTTTATTTTCAAATTATAAATTATTCATATATTTTTTGGCAACGTATATGTGATTATATTTCAAGTACAGTTATTATTTTATATAAAGAATACATTCTAAAAGAATTATATTTTATAAAATGTCATGATTATTTCCCTAAAACCACTTTTTTATTTCAAGTACAATTATTATTTTGAAAATCCTATTTGAAAATTATCTAAATTAATTTTTTTATGTGATATAGTTTTTTTTGAAAATATTCGACGATGCATTAAAATATAAAATATATTATTTATTAGGAAAAATTAATATTTTAAATTATGGATGTCCCACATACGTATAGGTATGACAATGTACTATGTATGTCTCTAATAATTTGTGCATTTTTTACAACATTTTATTTCCATTTGGTTTTGTTTCTTCCTGCTCAATGATTGATTTCATAGGGATGTGTTTATATATATATATATAAACTTATAAAAACACACAAAGATATATATATATATATATATAATATTATATAATTATTTATTCAAGTATTCATTGGCGTAATATTAGGTGTTTAAAAATTTATGCTAGAAAATATAGAAATTGGTCTTGCTAAAAATGTATTATAAAACAAATTAGAACATGAAAATTTTAAATAATATTTAGATTTGGGGAGTGAACCTAACACTCAAATAAGGGTAAACCATTGATGGCCATTAATTTAATATCTGGAAACTTTTTTTTTTCAAAGAATGGGAGTAATTTTTCTGAAATAGTATAGAATGATTTTTTTAAGAGAAATTATTTCCATGTACATTTTAGAAAGATGTTATTTTGTGAAATGATTTTTTTTTAAAAAATTGTATTTTTTAATGTTATTATATTTTAAAAATAAAGATGTTTTCAAAGCGATATATATTTAAAATGGTTATTCAAACCATTTATTAGTATTATTATATATATTGAAAACCTTAAAATTATAAGTTTAAAAGGTATTTATTAGATGTTTTATATTTATAGAAAAAGAAATTTTTTTTAAAAGGTATTTAAATAGTATCTTTAAAATGTATTTTATCTCAATTTTAAAACACATTGCTGGGAAATTTTATTCTCACAATAAGTTTTAATGTTTTTACATGATCATTTGATTTTCAATTGAATTTTTTCTTTGTTAAAAAGACTGTGTGGGAGAAGTCAAAATAGTACATTATTTTTAATTATATAATATCTGATATGTCATTAATGATTGAATTTTCCCTCCAAAACAGAAACTTGAAAATAATATCATTTTTTGTATAGAATTGTATATTTTTTGTATTTTTTTAATAAATGAAATATTTTGTTTACCAGATCCTGAAGCATGAGTCTTGGGTCACCCCACATGGCGTCAATGTAACGGTTTAGACAATTATTGAGATTATACCTTTTAATTTAAAGATAATCTTAGAGATAGATTATTTTTCAATGTTATATGTTTTTAAACTGTCCATTAATCCTATGATTATAAAATTTTATTTATACATGTTTTCTAAAAACCAAAAATGGAAATTTATAATTTTCATTAGGTATGATGAAAAACTTTTATGGGAGAAATTCATTTCATGTAGGGTAGAATATAACATCCCAAAAAATTCTATGTGTAGTTTTAATTTTTTAATAATTATTTTTCAAAAATAATTATTCATTATTATTAGGAAGAAATATATAACAAAAAAAATTGGTAAAAAATTAAATACATATTATAAATAAAAATTAAACCTATATTAAAAAAATCAAAAATTTAATTATGATTTATATGTAAATTTATATTTCTCTTATATGAAAAAATGATAAGAGTATATAAAAAAGATATATCTTTATAATTTTAATAAAAATGTAAAATTTATTGTTAATAATTTTTTGGTTATTTTAAATGTCACGACCCGACCTCGGGACCCATGTCGTGACTACTCCAAGACCGACTTCCATAGGCCAGGGGCTGGCGAATAGTACCAAAGGCGTAAATCCCAATATAAGGGAAGGCATTGCCTTTATGTAAGTAATCAAACACCACAGAGTAAGAAAGCAGAAGTAAACAATAAGTAAACTGTGTACAATAGTAAGTGCTGGAAAGTAAATGGGCCAGAATACAAACCCAAATGAAAGTAAAATACAACTGAAAGAGAGTAAAACAACATAAAAGTAATGCAGCAACACCGAGCGGTCCTCTGGAATTCCCACCTGAAGGGTGGGTACAGATAGTCTCCTCCGCTCCTCGTCTCCAGTCGTCCGCTCCGTGTACGTCTCATCCAGTGATCCACCTCCAGGTACCTTCCAACTCCACGAGCTCCTACCTCAATCAACGCTATCCATCATCTGCATCCAACACAACGTAGTGCAGGCATAGCCCATGCATGGGTGAGTATATGCTACTCAGTAGGGACCCCGAGACCCCAGAAGGTCTCCCAGAATCCATGAAGGATAATCCACAAAGGAAAGATATAATCACGAAGTAACAACCAACTCTACGTAGGTATATTCCCATACATATACCTAAGTCATAAATTCCAATTTGACTGCAGCATCCAAGCCCCAGTTCGATCTAGTCCACATATGATAGCACAATCCAATCCACACAGGATAACACAACCCAATTCACACAGGATAGAAAAACAATCATATTGAAGATAATGATTGTAAGTCAAGGCTCAGCTCACACATGATATACTTTTTCGTAAGACTATAGTGATGATCAGATGTAGCTTCTGATTCATCTACGATGTCAGACCCACAGAGGATAAAGACCAGCTAAGCTGTCGGACCCACAAAGGATACACGACCAGCTACTCTGACGGACCCACGTAGGATACAAGTAAAGAGTCAAACTACTGCCAGACCCACATATAATACAAGAATATTAGTCATGTACTGCCGAAACCACATAGGATACAAGAACAATAGTCATCGTCGTCGAACCCACGTAGGATTTCAGTACGGTCGTCGTCGTTGCTGAACCCACGGAGGATCCCAGTACAATCGTCATCGTCATCACAGTCGCAGCCAGCTCTAGGGTTCCCGCACACAGCATCCTCGATTCCGGGAGGGTCTGCTCCACGAGCCAAGGGGGTCGATACATCAACAGACATGATTTCTAGAGTTGATGTATCCCAAAGTTCCGTCTTGTCAAAAGGAACTCAATGTGACAGACGACGCGTCAATCAGACGCCCGATCTGTGAGTTATTGGTTTTTTCGTCCTAGGGGCCCGGTTGGTTTTTAAGTCAAAACAAACCCGAACGTACTCCAACAACATCCAAACCTCAAGAGGAGTAAGCCAAAAAAACCATCTCACTAAGAGGAAACCAACAATGTTTATGGCATGTCAATCGGACGTCCGGATATCAAGATATAAGAGTTTCTGCTCAAATGGCCCGGTTGGTTTCGTGTTCAAACCAACTCGACCGGACCCAAAGTTATCCGAAACCATGAGTGTAATATACTGAAATGACCGTATCTATACAGGGATTTCCATGCAACTGACAATGCGTCGATCAGAGGTCCGTAGCCCATGTTATGTGTGTTTGAACAGATCTATCCGAAAACATAGGGTTTGGGCCCGGTCCGACCCTGTCCAATACCCCCTGGGTCGGCCCGAACCGGGGCGACCCGACTTGGGTCCGGCCCAGTCTAGAGTGGCCCAACCTGGTTGGCATGGCCCATCCTATCTGGTGTGGCCCGACCCGGCATGGGCGGTCCGGCCCAGCGCAGCCGGTCCATCCTGGGCCCCCGCGTGCTGAGCGGACGCAGGGGTGGGGGGGTCACTACCCCTTGCTTTGAAACGGAGGCCCCCCACGTGGAGGGGGCCCACCTTGTCTACCATAGGGGTTACAAACCCTCGTCCCTTACGATTCCGACCGGCCATGATGGTCGGCCGGTGAGCCGCTGCGGGACCCTCCGTGGGTCCCGCCTTCCATTGCGCTGGCAGCCAGATTTCTGGTTGCCCTTCCATGCACCACCGCAGCCTAAGGCCACAACCTTTGTCCGAACGGCACGACGCGATGGCGCTGCACCCCTCCGCTGTGAACCAACTCCGGTCGCGACTTCTTTCGGCCTCAACGGCGTGGCGCGACGGCGCCACGCTCCTTCACCGCGTGTTATTCCTTGTTCCCATGTGGTGTCGTTGAACCGCGCCACCTTCGTTCCATGTTAAAAAATATTCAACAACAAAAGGGGAGGAGGTTCGATCATGTTAGTGCAGTCCAACCACCTCCGTTATTTTGATAACATGTGTCTTAATTATTTAACAGCAAAATTCGTTAAATAATACCCAAATGAAGAACAACCCCTACCTTGATGTGATTCGCAGAACCTAGCATCGCGGAAGACGGCGTCACGAGGTGAGGTTCCGTAAACGTCATCGGTGTAAGTCCGAAGAAGGGTTGACGTGTCACACCGGCTGAAAAAAGGAGAAGAATGGCACATCGATATCTCCTCGTGGTGACAGCGTTCTTCATCTAAGTCTTGGCATTCTTCGCGAAGAAGATGAAGTTCTTCAGGAAAACCCCCAAGAGTTCTCTCCTCAATTCCAAACACAACAACCAACCCAAATAAAATAAGGATCATACTTATTTTATTAACTCATGCCATGAATTCAAAAATACAAAATTCAAACTCCTAATCACTTAATTTAATTAAGCGAATTGGAATGCAATTTATGAGGGTGAGATGTTGAGTTACAAAATAAATGAGAGAGGGTGTCTAATGGAGAGTTAGGGAATTTGAAAAGGTGGGGGATCGTGTGGTCCCCACCCTAACTCCATCACATGGATGTTAAACTACAATTTAGAGAGGAATTAAGTTGTGAGACAACTTAATTTTACATAACACTTAAAACACCTAGTAAAGAAATAAAAATAAAATTGTAAAACAATTTTATTTTTATTCCTCACCTTTTTTTAACATCTCCTTCTGAGCAAACACATCTTCAGAAAAGGTGTTCCTAAGAAATTACCGGTGATGCGGTTTCATCGGTGCCCTCTGATTTCGATTTCGAGCACCAGTTCAAAAGTTAGGAAAACCCGCTCCTTCGTTTACTGAATGTACCCGAGCTAAACTTCAGAAATTGATTCCGGGCACATTGGGCCTCATAATTAGGTTCCGTTTGAAATGGCCCCATCATAAAATCCCAAAGAAATTAAGAAAAAATATTCCTTGAAATTTATGGGTCTTTACATTAGTCCCACCTCAGGGATTTACGTCCCCGTAAAGATACATCACAAACTTGGGGAACAAATGAGGGTACTGAGCTCGTATCTGAGACTCTCGATCCCAAGTGCTCTCCTAGAGGTTCTCGTGTTGCCACCTGATGTGCACTAGAGGAATCAACCACCCACGTAGGACCCGCTCTTATCAATCCTCAATCTCTACAGGGACCTCCGCAAAAGTCTCCCCATCATCAATGTCCAGCTCCCAATGGTCGATGATATGCATCGGGTCATGCACGCATCTCCTCAGCTGAGATAAGTGGAAGACGTCATGCACTCGGTGCAACTGAGGTGGTAGAGCATGGCGATAAACCACCTCACCTATCCACCTAAGAACCTAGATTGGTCTTATGAAGCACAAAGATAACTTGATGCCCCGACCAAATCTCCATAAACCACGTTGAGGTGAGACCCACAAGAAAACCTTGTCACCATCCTAGAACTCTAGTGTTCTCTGCCTCCTATCAGCATAAGACTTCTGTCAGCTCTGAGCTATTCTCATCTACTCTTGGATGACCTGGACCTTCTCTGTCGTGGCCTAGACAATCTCTGGTCCCACAAGTGCGGACTCCCTAGGGTCTGTCCAGCATAGAGGCGACCTGCAATATTGTCCATACAATGCCACGTATGGTGCCATCCCGATTGTGGAGTGGTAGATGTTGTTGTACGCAAAGTCCATCCAGGGTAGGTGATCCTCTCAGCAGCGACCAAATTTGTGGACACATGCATGGATCATGTCCTCGAGAGTCTGAATGGTCCGCTTTGTATATCCATCTGTCTGAAGGTGAAAGGTGGTGCTCAAGCGTAACTGCGTCCTGAATGCCTCCTACAACCCCTTCCAAATATGAGAAGTAAAGCGAGCATATCGATCAGAGAAGATAGATGACGGCACACCATGAAGCCGTAAAATCTCCTAAATGTAGAGGCGTCCTAAGATCTCCACTGAGCCCTGCAATCTGATGGGTAAAAAGTGGGCCGACTTGGTGAGTCGGTCGACAATCACCCAAATGGAGTCGTGACCTCTGGAAGTACGTGGAAGTCCAGTCACGAAATCCATATATATTTCGTCCCACTTCCACTCCGGGACCTCCATGGGTTGTACCAAGCCAGTTGGTACCTGGTGCTTTACCTTCACATTCTGGCATGTGAGACATCGAGAAACGAACTCTGACACAACCTTCTTCATCCCCGACCACCAGTGCTGTCGTCTGAGATCCTGGTACATCTTCGCTACCCCTGGATTTACCACAAAAGGGGAAGTATGAAACTCTCTCAGAACCTCCTCCTGTAAAGCAGCTGGTACTATGGTACATCCTTTGAAAAAGATGATGTGCTCTCCTCCTAAAGAGAATCCATCGGGTTCCTGTCCTGAAAATATATGTGCACGCAGCGTCTCACAGTCAATGTCCACATGTTGTGCCTCTCTGAACCGCTGAAGAAGTGGAGGTTTGACTATGAGCGACTGAAGGAAGGCATCCGAATCTCTATCCACGAAGGATATCTGCAAGGCGGCTAGCTGATCTGTCGCCTCTCCAAGTAGCTAAATGGCCATCCTCCTACTGAGAGCATCGGCTACTAAATTCCCCTTTCTAGGAGTATAGACTATCTCAATGTCATAGTTTGGGAGGAACTCGAGCCATCATCACTGTCTCTGGTTCCGGTCCTTATGCGAGAAGATGTACCTGAGACTCTAGTGGTCATAATAGACTATAAATCGCTAGACCATCAGATAGTGCCACCACATCTTCACTGCGAAGACCACTACTGCTAACTCCGGGTCATGGGTACCGTATTTCTACTCATGCTGCCTCAACTATCGTGATACATAGACGATCACTACCCACTCCTCCATCAGGACACACCCGAGTCTGGTCCCTGATGGATCACAGTAGACTACGTACCCTACTCCCTCCTCTGGTAGCCTCAAGATGGGTGCACTGGTCAATCTCTGTCTCAGATCCTGGAAGCTCTGCTGACATCTATCTGACCACACGAAGGGTCTCCCCTTCTTCGTAAATGATGAAATTAGTGCTACAACTCTGCAGAAGTCAGGCACAAATATCCGATATTACCCAGCTATACCCAAGAAACTCCGCACCTCCATCATGCTCCTGGGTGGCTCCGAAGAAAGAACTGCCTCAATTATCATAGGATCCACCACAACTCCCCCTTCAGAGATGACGTGTCCCATGATGCGGACCTCGCGTATCTAGAACTGATACATTGTGATCTTACCAAAAAGATGGTTCTCTCAGAGTGTATCCAACACAACCCGCAAGTGGTAGGCATGCTCCTCCTCAGTAGTCGAGTATATCTATATGTCATCGATGAAGACTACGAAAAATCAATCGAGGTAAGGATTAAATATCCTATTAATTAGACTCATGAACACTATTGGAGTGTTGGTTACGCCAAACGACATAACTAAGAACTCATAGTGGCCATATCGACACCTGAAAGCCGTCTTCTGTAGATCCTCATCTCGAACTCTGAGATGATGATAGTCTGACATGAGGTCTATCTTCGAGAACCACCGTGCTCCCTTGAGCTGATCGAAGAGGTCGTCAATCCTCGGTAGTGGATACTTGTTCTTCACAGTCACCTGGTTCAGGAGACGGTAATCGACACATAGTCGTAAGCTTCCGTCCGCCTTCTTGACAAACAATATTGGGGAATCCCAGGGTGAAACACTGGGTCGGACGAATCCCTTGCCTTGAAAGTCCTCCAACTATACCCGTAGCTCTCAAAGCTCAGCGGGAGCAATCCGATATGCTGGAGTAGACATCGGGGCTATCCAGAGGTACATGTCAATATTAAAGTATACCTCTCTGTGAGGAGGTAGTCTGAGAATGTCGTCAGGAAAAACGTCCTCATACTGATCCACCACTACAGGAAAACTCAGACTCCACACGTCAACTGCTCCTAGGATGAGACTAGACAACTGATGAGTGATCATCTGTCCTCTCCACTGCGTGAGTCCATCCTGTGCTGCAAAGGCTCCCTTCTCACCGGTGAAGGTGAACCTGCTCCCATCGGTGCGGACACACCGCACCTTGCACCTAATATAGTTGATCTAAGCATGGACTGTAGATAACCCATCCATGCCCAAGATGACGTCGTAAGGCATCGACGCCGCTATAGAATGATCCCAGCCGAAGCTCTCACCTCCTAGAGTAAGATCAAACTGCCGGTACCAGTGCATTATCGTCGAGTCCTCTCCTGTAGGAGTCTCTAGCTGTAAGGATCGAGCCAACGGCTCCATCGAAATCTCCGAGCTCCAAAAAAGGGAAGTGGAAATGAAATAATGACTTGTTCCTGTGTCTATAATAACTGCAGCAAGGGTGGAGTAGACACAGATAGTACCTCGAATCATCTTTCGTGCACGGTGGTCATAGGCCTCTGCTACCTGAAGCTGAGCTTGCCTCTGCCTGCCAGCTCCCTATGGTCGGGGTGGACCTCCTGGTGGTGGTGGTGGTAGAGCCTCAAAGCGTCACCCACCACCTGCTACTCGGCCTGCTCCTCTGCCTCGTCCGCGTGCTACCTGCGGACCGCCACTGTCAAATCTCTGCCTCTTCCTGGGTGGTCCCTCAACCGTCTGCTACTCCTCTGCATGGCGGTTCGGGCTATCACGAGCCTTGTGGCCCTGCCCGCCACATGCATAGCACTGTCTGCTACTCAGAATGCTGGCTCTATGCCGTGTGCCCCGTAGCTCTGAGCCAGTATCCTGAGGTTGTATGCCTGATGGTCTAGTCCGCTTGGACCCCTGAGTCATCAGTTTAATGCCATCTGTAGAAGTCTCAGCTACATGCCGCCCTGGGGTAGGTCTCGCTGCTGGAGTAGGCTCAGTAAGAAAGCTCTCAACGAGAAGGCATCTCTCCAGTACTATTACCTACATTGGAATGCTGAGGGAGATCATCGATGACCAGATCTTATGCCTCAGTCCCTGCTCAAAGGTCTGGGCCCAAAAGAATGGGTCACATACCATGTCCGTCGAATAACGCGAGAGATCGGTAAATCTCATCGAGTACTGGGCTACCGTCATGCTGCCCTGCCACAACTGTAGTAGCTCCAGAATGCGCACCGCACGGAGGGTGGTTGGGATGAACTCTGAGCGAAAGAGGCTCTCAAAGTCCGACCAAAGGAGAGATGCCTCGTCGTGCACCTGGAGCATTATGCTCCACCATCTGCCTACTTCTGCGTGCAGGAGACTCGCTGCAAGGATCACCATGAGGTCAGCTGCTGTCCCTACTGACCTGAAGACTCGAACAACAGCCTCTAGCCAATCTTCAGCTGCCTGAGGGTCTGTCTCCCCGTGGAACCTGGGCCGTCTCTGACGCTGAAACTCGTGCTATGCACTAAGGCAATGTGCACTCTCAGCGGCTGGGGCTGGTGGCATCGGTGGCTCGGTGGGTAGAGGTACCGCCAGTGCCCCCGCTGTAATAGGGCCCTGCACGAGGCCTCGTTGCTCGGTGGGCTATCGTCTCGCACAAAGCACCGAACCCTAGCTGGATACCATCATGGGGCCATCCTGAAAAGTGATAGGTGCGCCACAGTCAATACAATATACCTAGTGAGCTGACACAAAGTAATCAGAAAGAAAATTTTTGAAACACTCATGCAATTTATGTTTTCATACACAGAGTCAGAAATTATATGTCAGGACCTGGTGTTTGGATATGTCGGTCTCCACACCAACACTGGACTCCCTAGACTGATAACCACACTCAATACCCTTAAAATTATTTCTTCACAAAGAAGAAATATCAGAGTCTTGAGTTATGCGGTAGAACAGAACTCCTCTGATACCAATTTGTCACGACACAACCTCGGGACCCGTGTCGTGACGACCCCAACCCCGCCTTCCATAGGCCATGGGTTGGTGACTAGCACCAAAGGCATAAATCCTGATATAATGGAAGTCATTTCCTTTATGAAAGTAATCAAACACCATAGAGTAAGTAAGCAGAAGTAAACACTAAGTAAACTATGTACAATAGTAAGTGCTGGAAAGTAAATGGGCCAAAATACAAACCCAACTGATAGTAATGTACAACTGAAAGAGAGTACAACAATAGAAAATTAAAGCAGCAACACCGAGTTGTCCTCTGGAATTCCCACCTGAAGGGTGGGTATAGATAGTCTCTTCCGCTCCTCAGCTCTAGCTGTCCGCTCCGTGTACGTCTCATCCAGTGATCCACCTCCAGGTACCGTCTTGCTCCATGGGCTCCTACCTCAATCAGTGTTGTCTGTCTTCTGCATCCAACACAACGTAGTGTGGGAATAGCCTGTGCAGGGGTGAGTATACGCTACTCAAGAGGGATCTTGAGACCCCCGATGGTCTCCCAGAGTCCACGAATGATAATCCACAAAGGAAAGATACAATCACGAAGTAACAACCAAGTTTACTTAAGTATATTCCCATACATATACCTAAGTCATCAATTCTAATTCGACTCCAACATCCGAGCCCAAGTTCGATCTAGTCCACATAGGATAGAACAATCCAATCCATACAGGATAACACAACCCAATCCACATAGGATAGAAAAAAAATCATATCAAATATAATGATTGAAATTCAAGACTCAGCTCACACATGATATTCTTATTCGTAAGATGATAGTGATGATCATATGTAGCTACTGATTCATCTAAGACATCGGACCCACAATGAATACAAGACCATCTAAGCTGTCAGACCCACAAAGGATACAAGACCAGCTACTTTTCCAGACCCACGTAGGATACAAGTACAGAGTCAAAATACTGCTGGACCCACATAGGATACAAGAACAGTAGTCACGTACTGTCGGACCCACATAGGATACAAGAACAAAAGTTATCACTATCGAACCAATGAAGGATTTCAGTATGGTCATCGTCGCTGCAGGACCGACGGAGGATCCCAGTATAGTCTTCATCGTCATCGTAGTCGTAGCCAGCTCTAGGGTTCCCGCACACAGCATGCTTGATTCCGGGAGGGTCCGCACCATGAACCAAGGGGGTCGATACATCAACTAACACGATGTCCAGAGTTGATCTATCCCAAAGTTCCGTCTCATCAAAAGGAACTGAACACGATAGATGGCACGTCAATGGGACACCTGGTCTGTGAGTTATTTGCCTTTTCGTCCTAGAGGCCCGGTTGGTTTTTAAGTCAAAACCAACCCGACCATACTACAACTGCATCCAAAACTCGAGCAGAGTAAGCCAAAAGAACCGTCTCACTATGAGGAAACCAAAAAAGTGGATGACACGTCAATCAGACATCCGGAACTCAAGATATAAGCATTTCCACTCTGAGGGTCGTGTTGGGTTCGTGTTCGAACCATCCCGGATGTACCCAATGTTCTCTGAAACCTTGAGTGTAATATACTAAAACGACCGTCTCGATCCAAGGATCGCTAGTTTACTGACGATGCGTCGATCAGAGGTCTGTAGCCCATGTTAATGGCGTTTGAATAGATCTGTCTGAAAATAGGGGGTTTGGGCCCGGTTCGACCAGGTCCAATACCCCAAGGGTCGGCCCGAACCGAATCGACCCGACCCGGATCCGTGTTCGGCTTGGTTGGGTGCGGCCCGGCCCAGCACGGGGGTCCAGCCCAACGCGGTCGGCCTGACCCGGTGCCGTCCAATGCGGCCAGTCCAGATTAGGCGCCCGCGCACTGAGCGGACGCGGGGGGGGGGGGGGGGGGCACTGCCTCCTTGCATTGGAACGGCAGCCCCCCACATGGAGGGGGCCCGCCTTGTCTGCCGCTAGGGATTACAAACCCCCGGACCTTCCGATTCCGGCCGGCCGTGATGGCAGGCCGGTGAGCCGTCGTGGGACCCGCCGTTGGTCCCGCCTTCCCTTGCATCGGCGGCCGGATTTCTTTCCGCCCTTCCCTGCACCGCTGCTGCCTTTGTCCGACTGGCGCGGCGTGCCGGTGTCGTGCCCCTACGTCGCGGCCCAACACCTCTCATGGCTTCTTTCAGCCCCAATGGCGCGACGTGACGGAGCTGCACTCCTTCGACGCGTGTTATTCCTCGTTCCTGCGTGGTTCCGTTGCACCGCGCCACCTCCGTTCTAACCCAAAAAACATTCAACAACAAAAGGGGAGGAGGTTCGGCCGTGTTCGTGCGGTCCGACCTTCTCCGTTATTTTGATAACATGTGGCTTAATTATTTAACAAAAAAATCCGTTAAATAATACCCGAACGGAGAACAACCCATACCTCGAAGTGATTCGCAGAAACTTGCATTGCGGAAGACGGCGTCACAAGGTGAGGCTCCATAAACGTCGTCAGTGTAAGTCCGAAGAAGGGTTGACATCTCACACTGGCTGTGGAGGGGAGAAGAATGACACGTCGATCTCTCCTCGTTGTGATGGCGTTCTTCGTCGAAGTCTTGGCGTTCTTTGCAAATAATATGATGTTTTTCAGGATAACCCCCAAGAGTTCTCTCCTCAATTCCACACACAACAACCAACCCAAATAAAATAAGGTTCATCCTTATTTTATTAACTCATGTCATGAATTCAAAAATACAAAATTCAAACTCTTATTCACTTCATTTAGTTATGTGAATTGGCATGCAATTTATGAAGGTGAGAGGGTGAGTTACAAAATAACTGAGAGTGGGTGTTTAATGCGGATTTAGGGAATTTGAAAAGGTGGGGGCTCGTGTGGTCCCACCCCAACTTCCTGACATGGATGTTAAACCACAAAGTAAAGAGGAATTAGGTTGTGACACAACTTAATTTCACTTAACACTTAAACCACCTAGTAATTAAATAAAAATAATATTGTAAAACAATTATATTTTTATTCCTCACCTTCTTTTTAACATCTCCTCCCAAGCAAAGGCACCTTCTGAAATGGTGTTCCTAAGCAATTTTAGGCACTGCGGTTTCATCGGTGCCCTTAGATTTCGATTTCGAGCACCGGTTCAGAAGTTAGGAAAACCCGCTCATTCGTTCACTGAACGTACCCTGGAAAAATTTGGAAATTGATTCCGGGCACACCGAGCCTCGGAATTAGGTGTTTTGTGAAACTACACACTCGTAAAATCTCAATGAAATTAAGAAAAAAATTTCCTTGAATTTTATGGGTCTTTACATTATATATATATAAATATTTAAATATAAATAATTAGAAAATAAGTTATTATACAAATCTTGTAAACTAAAATAATAAATATGTATGTATATTTTCATGTATATATATATATATATATAAATGTGTGATTGAAATTTAATTTTATTGTTATATATATATATGAGTTATAAATTTGTTTTAATACACACACACACACACAGAAATATATGCATAAAATATATATGTATATATGAAATTATATTTTCTATATATATATATAGAAATAATGTTTTTCTATATAAAATGATAATAATAATAATATATTTATATTTATATTCCGTTTGAAGAAGAGGTATATTTCATGAAATAAGGTGAAAAATAAACTAAGAGAAAGGTGTGGTGTGGGGTGTGTGGTTGAAGTAACTAAGAGACAGACATGAGGTGTGTGGCGGAATGAACCCCAAAATAGATAGGTATGTGAATTTTATGACGTATGGTACACGCACATATATATATGATATATATTTGTTAAAAAATATACACATGTTATATATAAGTTAAAATATATGTCATTTATATGTCATATATATGTGTGTGTTATATATATGATATATATGTGTTATATATATAATATATATATGTTATATATATATATATTATAATATATATAGGTTTATATATATAAACAAATATATGTACAAGTGTATACATATAGGAATTAAGTAAAGTAATAATATATTCATATATATATACTATATGTGTGACTAGTAAGTGTTTGGAATTAAATGATGCAATAATAACAATAATATATGTAAACATGATTGTTATTTCATGTGTATGGGTAGGAAGAATAAAAGAAAAAAATTAAAAATTATACCTATAAAATGTTTATATATATATAAGTTAAAATTTATTTGTTATAAATATATATTATTTATAAATGTTATGTTAGAATATAATTGTATTAAATATAAGTTATCTGTCTCTATATATATATATATATATATATATAATATTATATATATATATACACAAATGATAAAAAAATGTTACTTAAGGGTTAATGATTAAAAAAACTAAAGGGTGAAAACAATAATAATAAAAAATATCATTTTACTGAAATTTACGAAAAATGTACAGACAAATCCATAAGTAGATTGAATTTTTTCCAAAGAGTTTTAAAATAAATAACTAAAATAAATGAAAAATAAATTTAAAAACATTTGAGGCTTATAAATAAGATACATTCCCTTATATTATGAATCAATCAATATTCTGTTAGACTCCACAATCAAAAAAATGAAATTTTTTCTTGCTAGAGAGTTAATGAGAGAGAGAGAGAGAGTTTAGTCTTTAGGGAAAGGGGTTCAATATGGATTCAAATAGGTGAACTCAATAAATTTTTTGCTAAGTATTTTAATATAATGTGATATATTCTTTATCATTATATAATTTTATTATTTTTAAAATTTATATAGGATTATATTTTTGAAAAAAAAATAATATTTTATTTTACTATTGAATTTTTAAAGGAATATTTTTTTAAAGGCTAGGATTATTTCACCAAATCCTCTTATTATATATGGGAATTATAAATTCAAAAACCTTTTATGTATGTGAGTTATTTTAAAATATTTTCTTTAAAATCCATTTATTTATTGAAAGTGACATTATTATATTCAAAAGATTATTTTGAAACTACTTGTATAATTTTCATTTTGTAATATTGTTATTTAAAAAAATTTATTGGAGTTTTAAAATATTAATTCAACAATTTTATCTGAAAAAATATCATTTTAATATTATGATTGTGGAACATATGTATAGTTATGTCCATACACTCTGTATGTCACTAACAATCCATGCATTTTTTTCACAATGTTTTATTACCACATGGATCAAGTTATTCCTTCTTGGTGAATGATTTTGTAACGCCCTGACCCCAGTTACCTAGAGTCGGTGAAATATTTCAATAAATTGGCATGATTACAAGGAATCAAGTCCGGAAGGACAGGTCGGTTTAGAAGTCTTCGAATATAGATTACATATATGAATGTTACCTTACATTATAAAATGAAAAACAACAACAACATTGTCTCCTTTCACCAAATTCATATCCCTTAGGCTATCCTTGCAGATCAGTCAAAATATAATTCTTCACATCCTAGGAAAAATAAAATATAGAAAGGGGTGATCTCAGATGCTCAGTAAAGATAACAATAGAGAAGAAGCATTCATAAAAAAGAATAAACATTTAAGGAAAGGGATAAAACTAAAACAAAATTCATTCATACTTTAACATCTACATAATATGGTGAAGATAAATCAAATAATTCCATTTTCTTATTCACATAGATATTAAAGTAGTCGAATAATCACATGTAACATTAGTAGCTAATTTCATAATAATGAAACGCATAATATCAGACTTCCTAACCACATAGTCAAGGCCTTGTGCCAAGGCCAGAAATAAGATTTTGTAAAGGCCTTATTCCAAGACACTAGTTTCTCTACTAGGACAGACCGATGCATCTCAGAGCTATAGTGGGCTCCACCTGTCACTTACTAAGTCTAATTCATTCCCCAAATTAAAATATTTAATCATAAAATAAACATTAATATTAAATCTAGCATATGAAATGTCAATACATAATCCATAAACCATGAATGGTATAAAAATAACACATCCATAGTAAAACATGTCACAAAACCTTCAATATAATATGGAATATTTGTATCATAATAAATCAACATTGATCAATAATAAAATCTAGTAGTGAATGTTGACATCATTGAAAATGACCAGTAAAAATCTTTGAGAGAAATATCCATTTTCAAGAAATTATTTAAAAGTCATCTAAAGGAAGTAATTTAAAAGATATTTTTGAATCAAAGTGTCTCATACCACATTGAAACATTTTAAAAGAATTAAAATTTTAAAACATTCATGTCCATATAAATAAATTCTTAAATCCATTTTGAAAACATGGAAATTTATGAGAAAGGATTAGAATAATAAATCATTAAAACATTTAAAATGATGTTTTAGAAAAAATTCCCTTAAAAATAATTCTTTTTAAAACTCATTTATGAATCATGTACATGGTTAATAAATACTTCCATGTAGATACTTATCTCATAACAACCTTTGATAAAAAAGATATTGTGAAATTAACCATTATCGTTCACTTTCCTTTGGTCGATGGAATGTTTATCCTTGTGTATAAGGTCAATAGTATGTTATTAGATTATACCAAAGCCATATTCTATGAATCTTGGCTTTCAAGCTTCCAGGTGTCAAAGTCACGTCCCTCCACATCAGTGTTTCCATAGGTGGCATTCCACCACTACTCTACGCTGCCCCTCCACACGGTTTCACAAAAATTATCTGCCTCCCTCTCCTGTTCTAGCTGAGGTATTGCGCATCACAACCTTGCGACCTTGACAACCTCGCGACCTCAACTACCCTCAAACCCTCGCCTCTGAAGATTTATAGAATGTTGGTTTTTTGACTGTTATGTGAGAACCTGATTATTATCACATTATTATTCAGCTTCCACTGAGGGATCTATTTTAGATTGTGGATTGTGTAATCAATCTATGTTATAATCTTCCTGTTTCATGTTTGGAGTCTTATCAATTACACTAATTTTTTTGGGTTGATGTGAGATCCTCTTGCTTTCATTGCATTTTTCTTATTCCCATCAAAGATGGTTGCATCTATAAGATATGATAGATTATGTGTATTGAGATTTTATTGGATTCCCATCCATAAATGTAGATTCTTCCATGGATGTTTTTCCTATAAGATCACATTCTATCTATGTCTGTACCAATGTGTTTTTTGTTATGATTATCACCCTTTCCATAATTTTTATCTTGATGTGTTTTTTAACCCAGATCAGTATGATTCTATAGTTTATTTCTGTTCAGTAGATTTAGATTTGATGGGTGAAAATTCACAACATTATCCTCTATAATTTTGTATGCCCTGTTCGAAAGCACTTATTTTTATCCATTTTCATTGTTTAATTCATATGAATTTTCATTAACACCATTCAAAAATCCATTGCTATGTGTATAATTTATTTCAATTTTTGTAACCATATCTTTGCTATCATGTATTCATTTCCAAAAGATTATTCATATTATCAAATAGATTGGTTTTTTTCTAAAACTGTTTATATTATGTAATGTTGGAATTTATTGTAAATGTATTCCTACAATGCTATTTTCATCTATAAGCTATGATAGATTATGTGTATTCAGATTTTATTGGATTCTCATCCATTAATGCAGATTCTTCCATGGATGTTTGTCATATAAGATCACATTCTATCTATGCCTCTACCAATGTGTTTTTTGTAATGATTATCGCCATTTCCATAATTTTTATCTTGATGTGTCCTTTAACCCAGATCAGTATGATTCTATAGTCTATTTATGTTCATGTAGATATTGATTTGATGGATGAAAATTCACAAAATTATCCTCTATAATTTATTTTTATGCCATGCTTGAAAACACTTATTTTTATCCATTTTCATTGTTTAATTCATCTGAATTTTCTTTAACACCATTCACCAATCCTTTTCTATGTGTATAATTTGTTTCAATTTTTGTAAGCATAATTTTTCTATCATGTATTCATTTCCGAAAGATTATTCATATTATCAAAGATATTTTTTTTCTACAACTGTTTATATTATGTAATGTTGGCATTTATTGTAAATGTATTCCTTTATATGTTTTCATAAAAAATCATAGATTATGTGTATTGGTTTAAGACTTTTTTTGACTTTGATATGAAATGATTTCTAGCTAAACTTTATCATTTCTGGAATTCACTATGTCTCTAGGTCATGAACATATTTAAAAAAACCATTTTTTGAGATTTTATTAGATTTTCATATTATCATTGAGATTGATTTTTTTTCTACAACATTTTTTATCTAATGTAATGTTGGAATTAATTTTAAATGTATTCCTTTATATTTTTTCTTCAAACATCATTTATTTTTATTTATAGAAATATGTTTCTTGAATTTTTTTTGAAGATGACACACCGAAACCAACCTTGACATAGATTCTCTTAGTTTTCTATAAATATTGATTGTTATTCCATATTTTGTAGGAGGATAAAATCAATGGATTTTGTTGATGGGATACTATTAATGTGGTTTCGGTAAAATCAACCTTGCATATTTCATCTTCCCAAGTACAAAAGTATGATCTAAATGGACTGATATTTTTTATGAAACTTTTAAATTGAAAAATTATAATTATAATTTTCTATTTCTGCTTATAATATAGTACTATTAGATTTTCTGTTTCAAGTATAAATTCATTGTACAGAATACATATTCAACTAATATAGAACGCTCAACCCACTCTATAGTAGTAGGAATTTCGAATAAACCTAATTATACATCTAATAAATTCATGAATAAAAGGTGTGATATGCTATTCAGCATACATAAATTGACATTTTCGGAAGTATCATAATTCATCTGGACAAAATAGTTATACACTGAAATACAATTTTTGTGCAAATTTACATATTCTATTGAGACTCATAATTTTAGTGATTAGATATAAAATCTCATTAAAAAGTAATATTTTACTAAAATTCTTATGTGTAACTCATGACTATGGTGGTGATCATCTTCTTCACTGTATTTTTTTATAGACATAACTCATGATGGTTTTTGTGAGTAGGGGGTTCTACAAGAGTAAGAAGATCTATAGATGGATAATGTTTCAAACCAATCACACCACCATCTATAGGTGGTCTATTCCAAACTCATGGTGGCTTGTTCATTCCAAATATGATGATCCATACAAAGGAGGGACATGATTAGTTTCTTCTTGAGATAGATTTAGGTACAATATCTGTATTCTCTACCATTGGGTTTCAGGGTTTCCATAAGCCTGATATGACATTCAGTTTCTTGAATTAACACCTTATTATCTCCCATGTTGTCTATAATGAGGAACGATGAATGCTCTTGAAAATAGTTATACACTGCAATACAATTTATGTGCAAATTTACATATGCTATTGAGACTCAACATTTTAGTGATTAGATATACAAGCTCATTAAACAGTAGTATTTTATAAAAATTCTTATGTATAACTCATGACTACGGTGGTGTTCATCTTCATGACTGTATTTTTTATAGACATAACTCATGATGATTTCTATGAGTAGTGGGTTCTTCCAGATTAAGAAGATATCTAGATGGATAATGTTTCAAACCAATCACACCACTAGCTATAGGTGGTCTATTCCAAACTCATGGTGGCATGATCATTGAAAATATGATGATGCATACAAAGGAGGGAAATGATTAGTTGTTGTTTGATATAGATTCAGGTACGATATGTGTATTATCTACCATTGGGTTTCAGGGTTTCCTTATGCCTGATATGACATTCAGTTTCATGAAATAACACCTGATTTTCACCCATGTTGTATAGAATGAGGAATGATGAAAGCTCTTAAATATCATTGATATCTCTCATGATCCCGATACTTGTATATTTTTAGGATCATTGACTTGAATATTTTTTTGAATGTAGTGTCGACGTCAGCTTGCTCACACAACCAAGCTGGATAATCGGGTCATATTGTTAGTTTAAAAATATCATAAAAACCCACAACTTCTTGATCTGGATAATATATAACAATTATTTACCCACTGATTAGTGTCTTAAATTTAAATACATTTACATTGCGTCCAGATGAAATTGTATCCAATGTCATCAGGAGGAGTCATTTTTAGACATATTTGTTGAATTAGAAATGTCACAGGGGATTTGGAATGGCCTTGGTGGGTTCACAGGTCTCCCATATGAGAATATTCGGGAGCCCTAGTTTTATAACCTTTGGTTTTAAGGGTCCTACATTAACATCTTTGGAATGCATGTGAGTGCATTCATCTTAATGGGCGGTTGAGGGTGTATCTGCATGGAAATAAAGAAGGCTATCTGAAATGGTATGTGAGAGCATTCATCTTTATATAGAAAGACATCTCACTGAAATATTCTCTTAATTATGTACTTGTATATTCAAATTCATAAATTTCCCATCCAAATATAATCATATTTGGGTAGTGATTTTCATATTGCAAGTTCAGTTGATATTCCATGGAAGAACACATGAGATTTGAACATATTATTCAATTCATTTTGGATATTTACACCTTTATATTTTAACCAACCTGCTATATTTCATGTCTATAATGTGTTTCACTTTTTAGTGTATATTATTCTTACCATCTCAGTTGAATACCCAGTACTCTATAATTTTCATTTCTATTAATTCAGGTAAATACTTCGTCCTCTATAATTTCATATATTTATTATCCCTTTCATGATTTTTGTATCATTACTCTTAGTATCTTAGGTGAAATAATTAGTTCTCTATAATATGCTTCTCTATTGATTCAGGTAAATACTTATTCCTCTATAATTTCATATACTTATTAACTCTGTCAAGAATTCTATATCATTTATCTCTATTGCAGTTTATTGTGTTTTTTGTACCTATATTTTTCTTTCAAGTCATATTGAGTTATCTATGTTCAATCTATTCAACATTGAGTTGTATTTATCTTTGGCATGGGGTGAGTTTTTCAAGCTAATAGGATACAGTGTTTTTGATATTAAAAACCTATATATTTTTCAATTAATTCCTCTTTTCTGGTTTTCTTTGGTATCAACTCTAGAAACCAAAGTCATTATTTTTTCTCCTTCATACATCTCCTTTCTATTTTCCTATGCCTTATGATGCTTCTCTTTTTTATTATTCTCCTTGTTAACTCTTCATATCCAGTTATATTTTTATCATAATTTTATGGCCTGCATCAAATTCCAGTTAATCTCAGAACACTAATACATCGATTGTAGCAAAAAAATCTATTACATCATGTATTTTATTTGTTGTTTTTATGGATGAGAATTATGTTTTACTGATCTAGAAATAATTTCATTAGGGGGTTTGGAGAGTATAAACTCACAGTCTGAAGCTATGTATGAGGAATAGGGTTCATTCACATTTTTTTATTAAATGGATATATGTTATTTCTGGGCAATTCTTCTTACATTTTCTGTTCCATTATAGGATACCTTGGAACTGCAAGCAGAAAGTTTTGATGGACAAGTGTGCTGCATTATTTTGAGGTTTTCCTACTCTGTGTTTATGTTTACTGTTTCCGATACATGTGTGTTGAACTTTTATCATTCACATTTTTTTTATTAAAAGAAAAGATGTTATTTCAGTGTAATTCTTCTTATTTTTTTGTTCCATTACAGGATACCTTTGAACAGCAAGAAGACTATTTTTATTGACATGTTCACTACTTTATTTTGAGGTTTTCATACTCTGTGTGTTTATGTTTAATGTTTTGCGATATGTGTGTGTTGAAATTTGATCGTTCACATTTTTTTTTATTAAAATAGAAGATATTATTTCAGTGAAATTCTTCTTATTTTTTTCTGTTCCATTACAGGGTACCATGGAATGGAAATCAGAATATTTTGATTGACAAGTGTGCTACTTTATTTTTAGGTTTCCTACTCTTTGTGTTTATGATTATTGTTTAGTGATACGTGTGTGTTTAACTTTGGTAACATTTTCCATTCATCTATTAAGATTTTATTGTCATGCTCTTCTTGATTTTATTCCGGATTCTGATTCATGAAGCTTCTATGTGCGAGGAAGGAGAGGAGTTAAAAGAGTGTTATTTCTGAATATTATTTTGATTTAATTACATATCAACATAGAGGATTTCAGTACATTTAGAATTTAATCCTGTGTTAATATTTTTTTAAGATTTCTTTTTTTTATCTCCATTATTAGTATCCTCCCCATGAAAAGAAGTTCATATAAAGATTATATTTGGGTTGATTTTTTTTGTTATGGGACTAATGTAATATAAAACATAAATTCTACAATATTTATATTAATAGTTACTAAAAAGGAAGGTTTTCAATAATGTGGGTTAGGATATGGATGCAAAACTCTACCCTTTATTCACATTTGACAGGTATAGTTTCTCCCTCCCTCCATTTTCTTTTTTTAGAATTCACTTTTTATTTCAGTCCACACATTATTATAATTGTGATTGAATTTGAAAATGAATTCAAAATTCCATGCTCAAAATTTAGAAAATCATATCATTTTAATCAATTTCATGTCATTGTCCACAATTTAAATGGTTTCTCTATTCTATGCACTCCTATTTCATTATCATACACCATTACATTCTAAATAGATATTATTCAACATTATTGTTTCTTATCAATTTTTATTAACACTAATCTCTTATTAAATGAAAAACCAGTAATCGAATATGTCGTGCAATAGCACGGGTGAGTACTAGTTTTGCGTAATAATCAGTTTCTTTATCACACGTGTTTTAACATGTTATTGTTGATCATATCATTTAGATAATGATTTAAATACATCCAAAATATATACCTTTATTTATATATAATATATATTTAGAATATAAATATTTATAATGGATAGATATATGAAAAAGAAAACTCTGTTTATAGAGACAGTAGGTCGTATGTACGCATAAACGTTGTTTCTGTTTTCATATCATGTTGAACGAATGTAAGTGAGTAAGATTTATGTATGTTAACATATATATATATATAGTATAATTATTATGTCATATATTATATACTTATTAATAATATATATTTTTATAATCATCACGTCGTGGCGACGGTAATCCGTACAGACGCGTGACCGAAAATATAATTATATTGATGGTGAAATCATTTGTAATTGGATGGTAAATCCTATATAAAGTTTAATTAACATGTTATTTTTATTAATTACATCTGTTATACTCATTATTATACCCATCCAAATAATTAAGTGTTTGAATAACAAACTACACCACGATGTGGAGACGGTAAGCCTTACGTACACAAGAATGGTAGCTTTGTCATTTAAAGGATGAAAAGAATAATGAATATGGTTGTAACATATTTCTAATAACATAATATTATTTATTAGGTACTAGAGTTACTATTTTGATATGAAAACAATAATGAAAGAAGATGTGGAAGATGAAACGAACATCAAAGGGGTGGTGGAATTATTACCTCTTCTTCGGGTGTTTCCTTTTGAGTTGATCAAAATTGATCCATAGGTTGGCTCTATGATCAATGTAAGGAATCTAGGTTGATGCGAGGGAAGTTTTGAGGATATTTGGGAATGGTTGGGCTGATCCAAATGGCTTTGGTGGTGTGATTTTGAGATAAAGGGAAGTTCCCTTTTATAAGAGGTGTGAGGTTTATTTTAGGAAAAGATTAAAATAAATATTTGTTATACTATAATTTTTGGTTTATAATGGATCCATAAAAATTTATTTCTAGATTTGGGTGGTAATGAGTCTAAATCCACTCATCCAGTAGGTTTTAGAAAATTTTTGGTTACCATTTTAACCTTATCAATTAGATTTAACTCTTACTTAAGTAGTTTATCTTTTACTGTGCCTTCTTGTATTCTTAAACTATATGGTTAATAAAATTATTGTAAACATCAAAGATAACCTCAATTGGTTTATTAAAGATATATATAATATTATTTAATCTCTTTGGGAGAACCATATATTTTTGGCAATATTATATCAAACAATAATATAATATTTGTTTTAAAAATTAATTTATGTTAATATTGACAGTGTTTTGTATTTTATTTTGGGGAGACTCATAACAGCATTATCATTCGAAAAAGAATTATCTAATGAACCAAAAAGCTCATATTAACCAAGATTTTTGTATGGCATAAAAACTATTATATTATATTTATTTTAATATTTATAATATAGCAATTTTAATATTTCATTTAGAAGGTAATTACTGCATCATCATTGTGTCAAAAAAAAATTTATTATTTAATCTAAAAAATGATAAATAAAATACCATTATCTAGGAAATATTTTTAAATTTTTAATAAATATTTATAGCCGAATTAATCTTATGTATAACCCAATATTTAAAATGGTTTAGTTAATAAACTTTGAATTTTACACTTTTATCTATTCTTTAAATAAAATAATAATAAATGTTCTAATCTAATCCAAGTGGACCTAAAGCATCATATTTTATTTTTAAGGTTTGTTTTGGTCTAATTACACATATCCAATAGAATTAGGACTTGTGTTAGTGAAATTATAATTTCATTTTTTCGTTTAATTACCCTATTTACTTTTAACCGTGGTAAATAAAAGTCAAAAGTTACTATTCACCAAATAATATTTTCACCTTATTTAATCACCTTTTACATACTAATGTAAACTGTGTCTCTCAAATTTTTAAAATTTAACTCACAGAAGTGGTGTAATTATGTTTTATGAAAATTTTATAAGGTGCCTATAAGGTGGGTAAAAAAGATTAAATAGTTCAATAAAATTTTATATATCTAATTTTATTTTTAAATGACACTAATGAATTAAATAGAACATATATAGGTATTATATATATATGTATTTATAATTTAAATCAATTTAAATAAAATAAATATTTATTTAAATAAAAAGTTAGTTTTAAAAAATAACGCAGTGTTTTTCTCTATTCATCCAAAATTGAATGTTTTCACAAAAAATAGAAAATTCCCCCTAAGATAATTTTGATATTTTGAATTAAAAAATGAATTATATTTTACCAAATTCAAAATATATAAGTTTCATTTATTAATTAAAAATTAATTCATTCTTTCTAATCCAAAAAGTGGGTTTATAAATGTAAAAAAGAAATTATAATTTCCCTAACACATGTCCTCATTCAATTGGTTATGTGTAATTTGTCCAAAAAAACCATAGAAATAATATATGATGTTTTAGGACCACTTGGATTAGATTAGTACATTTATTATTATTTTATTTAAAGAAGAATTAAAAGTGTTAAATTCAATGTTTATAAACTAAACCATTTTAAATATTGGGTTATACATAAGATTAATTTGACTATAAATATTTTTTAAAAATATAAAAATATTTCCTAGATAATGGTATTTCATTTCTCGCATATAAATAAGATTTAATTTCATTAAATTGAATATCTAAATGTGTCAAGTGTTGGCTTTAAAAAAGGGTTCTCCCTTAAAAGGTGGAAAAATTGCATTTTTGGAAAAATACTTCTCTTATTTGTATAAATGATTTTGTTCTTATATTATGTCTATTAAACACATAATATGGATGTTAAAATTATTTACTGTATATTATATTTAAAATTCATTCAATATAATTTATAACCTCTTTTTGAATGGCGAGTTTGGTAATTTGTGGTGCGCTCGAACTCTTCGTTGCGTGTAGCATGACCTATAGTATTACTTTAATTAGATAACACACTATGATATATTGGGGTGTTACATTCTCCCCTACTTAAATAAATGGAATCCTAAAAATTTGAAATTTTTCTTAGAAAATAATCAGTTAAAAATAGAAAATACCGTTGGGGAAAACCCACATCGAAAATTGGTTTAATAACATTTTGTCTTAATAAGAGGGGATGGGAATAAAGAAGTCACAACCAATTTATTTTCTCAACTAGGAGAAATTTTTTGGCAATTATAGAAACATAATTGGGGGGAAAAAGTAAGTATTTATAGGGAGTAATTGAGGACATCAATCAAAAATAAGCTTAAAATTGAGGTCTTCAAAGCCATCAGTCTATAATGATCTAAAATATCTATTGTTCAACAAAACATAATGTATTAGGATAACACATTTTTTGATTTAAGATCCATTCCATAATTTTTGAGAATTAATTTATTCATAGAATAAGAGGAAAAATATATACTTGACAGGTAGAGTATCATCCTTCAACTAATCACTATTACAAACTCTTCTTTCACTAAAAAAATATAATATAAATCAAAAATATTTTTTTATCCTAATCATATAGAGTTTCAAAAATAATGAATTTATAATTCAATTTTTAGACTATTTAAAAAAACTACATTATACAAACCAGGACATCATGTATTTCAGTGGTAGGTGATCCACCCTTTTCTCCTTTCAGTTTCGGGTTCATGTCTCGTGACCTTGTCGGACACGATGGTATGTCACCCAACCTCCATGTGGTCCTTTTTATAACAATCCAAAAATAATCACATGAAATCATTTAACCTTAATAATAGTATCCAATGACAAACATAATCGATTCCAACCTTTTGAATTATCCAAAATACTTCTTGTCCAAACTCATAGTCCAAAATTTATAAAGAAGGTAAACATAATGAAGATCCTTTTTTCCATTTAATAACATGTGAATACCTTCATCATTTATTCTTTTGCAACACAATAACACCCTGAATTACTATAAAGAAACATTTATTACATCCAAGATCCCTTATTCCTTTTATAATACTAGATATACTCCATATATCCCAAAATGTTGTAAACTCCAACAATTATGGAATATACAAATCATTAATTAGTTTCAAAGTAGTCAAGAATTTCAATTAAAATTTATCCCAATCAATCACATATTATTCCAAAATCACTACCATAGTATCAGAAACATATTCTGGTTTATCATTCTCTTAACTATATATTTTCCAAATAATTTAACCAGCTATTGAGTCACTTTTCTTGGTTCCACATAATCTCAATTCCTTAATGAAATAATACTTCAGTAGAATCATTTTATACTCTATAATTCTTATAACATGTACATCATAAATAAAATAATCAAATGAAACAGTACTTTAATAACAATATAAAAAATATAATAATTCCTTTTTATCTTCGGTAGCATTATAACATGATTATTATCAAATAACCTCATTTGGGGTATACTCTGATGAAATTTATATTGCTTCACATAGTGTCCCAACTCTTTGCAGATGAAGCATTGTACATTTGAATCCCTTTTCTTACCCTTGCAATCTGGTACATGGTGTCCTTTTTCTCCAAACTTATAAAAAACTCCCACTCCCTTCAAGCATTTACCAAGGTTATTCTTTCAACAGTTATCTCAAAAGAGAAAATCCTTCTTTCCCCTATTAATTTATCCATCTTTCTCTCTTCCATCATTTTCTTCTCTTGAGTCCCATCAAATCCAAAGGACTCTGATAATTCTTTACTTAACTTATTAACAAAAGATACTATTTCATCATATGATGTCTATATGTGGGAGAGTATTTCCATTTTAAATGTTGTCTTAATACCATGAAATATATAATCCTTCTTAATCTTTTGATCATACGTATTCATCAAATTCTCAATCCTTCTA
Source organism: Viscum album (assembly GCA_963277665.1). Classification (NCBI taxonomy): domain Eukaryota; kingdom Viridiplantae; phylum Streptophyta; class Magnoliopsida; order Santalales; family Viscaceae; genus Viscum; species Viscum album. The sequence continues at coordinate 110,983,024 of OY728142.1, forward strand.
CTAGTCACCATTTCTAAACAATGACATACACAAGGTTAGTTTATGAATCACAATGCATAATTACAAACTTGTAAAATACCTAACATAAATTAAAAATATTATGCATATAATATATAATCATTAAATTTTTTCTTCTAGAAATTATTTACTCCTAAATCCTTCATAAAGGCTTGTAACGAAAATGGAAATTATCCGATGCATATCCCCTAGTAGTGTCTTAACCACTAGTGCAACAAGGCTCATTATCATGTACCATGATACCTCGGGTCAAGCCCAAAACTCCTTGTTGGATTTTTTACTCCTAGTTAAATCTGTGCTAGAGGTGCCTCTACCTGCTCGTATCAAGACAGGGATGTATTACTTGAAAAATACACAAAATTTCTACATTACCTAAATTCTAGGATGTTTTTCTATACGAATCCTGAATGTATATATTTGGGTAGTGTTCTCTAATCAGAGTTTAACTAAATGTATCTCCAAGGATATTGCTAAATTTTTTTGATACCAACTGTAACGCCCCGACCCTAGTTACCTAGAGTCTGTGTATTATTTTAATACATTGGCATGATTACAAGGAATCATGTCCCAAAGAACCAATCATTTTAGCACTCATGGAAAATAAATTATATTCAAGAATGTTACATTACATTATAAAATTAAAAACAAAAACAAAATTGTATCCATTGAACACATTCATATCCCTTATACTATCCTTGTAGGTCAGTCATAATATTCTTCTTCCCATCCTAGAAAAAATAAAACATATAAAGGTGTCAGTTCAGATTCTCAGTAAGGATAACAATATAGCAGAAAAATTCATAAATAAGAATAAACATTTAAGGAAATGTTTATAACTAAAAAATACTTTTAAAGCTAATCATTAGAATAATATTAAGAAGATAAATCAAATAATTCCATTTACTTATTGACATTGATATTATACTAGTCAAATAATCACATGTAATATCAATAGATAATTTTATAATTGTGGAATGTGTAATTCTAGACTTCATGACCACATAATCAAGGCCTTGTTCCTGGACTACAAATAAGATTTTGTCAAGGAATTGTGCCAAGACACTAGTTTGTCTCATGAGACCTACTGATGCATTGAGCAGCTATAGCTGGATCCACCTGTAACTTACTAAGTTCAATGCATTCCTCATATGAGAAGGTTTAAACATAACATAAAAATTCGTATTTAAACCAGCTTACAAAATGAAAATACATTTTCCATAAACCATGAATGGTATAAAAATACCACATCCACAGTCATACATATCTCTAATCCTTCAATACAATATGAAATATTTGTATCATAATAAATCAACCTCGATCTAGAATAATATCCCACATAGTATGTTGACATAGTTGAAAATGATTAGTAAAAATAATTGAGAGAATTATACCTTTTTTCATGAAATAGTTTAAAAGTTATATAAAGAAACTCATTTAAAATATTTTTTTCAATCAATGTGTCCCACACCACTTCGAATCTTTTGAAAATAATTAACATTTTAAAACATTCATGTCCATATAAATAAATCCTTAAAACCATTTTGAAAACATGGACATCAATGCGAAAGGTTTAGAAGAATAAATCATTAAAAATATTTAAAATGATGTTTCAGTAAAAATTACCTTAAAAATAATACCTTTGAAAACTATTTAATGAAACATGGACATTGATAATAATTATATCCTAGTAGATACATACATAAAAACAACCTTGGATAATAAAGAGATTGTGAAATTAACCCTTACCGACCAATTTCCTTTGGTCGAGGGTACATTTAACCTATTTTATAATGACCATAGTATGTTATTAAATTATACCAAAGACCTATTCATATTTATTATATCATACATCATTAATTTTTGACTTTATACTACCCATTTTCTAATGATTTTCAGGTTAAATTACCATTTTGGGTAATAATTGCTTTCTTTATCGTACATGTCTTACCTTGTTATTCATGACCATACCATTTAGATCATGTTTTTAATAATTCAAAAATCTAAACCATGATTTATATATCATATATATTTAGAAGATGAATATTTATAAAAGATAGATATATCAAATGGAAGGCTCCGTTTATGGAGACGTTAGGCCGTACATATGCATAAATGTTGTTTCAGTTTTCATACCTTATTGAACAAAAGTAAGTGAAGAAGATATATGTAAGTACATATATATATATATATATATCTTGTATAATTTTTAATTTATATATTACATACATATTGATAATATATATTTTTATAATCATTGTTTAATGGTGAACGTGGGAATGAATCTCATCAGGTCATGGAGAAGGTAATATGTACGTACGCACGAGCAGCAATATCATTATATTGATGGTCAAATAATATGTAATTGGATGGTATATAATCTATAAAGAGTCATTAAAATTATATATTTTTTATTTACATCTGATATACTCATTATTATACCATTTCAAATAATGAAGTGTTTGAATAACAAACTACAACACGTCGTGGAGACGATAAGCTGTACATACACACGTATGTTGAATTTTCCATTTAGAAGATGGATAAAATAATGAATATGGTTTTAACATATTTATAATAACATCATAGTATGTAGGAGGTACTGGTGTTATTATTTTGGTATGGAAACAACAAATATAGACGAAGTGGAAGATGAAATGAACTTGAAAGGGGTGGTGAAATTATTACCTCTTCTTCAGGTGTTTCCTTTTGAGTTGATCAAAACAGATCCTAGGTTGGATTTATGCTCAAATTAAGGACTATATGATGATGTGATGGATGTTGGGAGGTTATTTGGTTTGGGGATGGCTAATAAAAATTTCTTTGGAGGTGTGATTTAGAGAGAAGGGGGAGTTCCCTTTTATAAGAGGGGTGAGGGCCACTTCAGGAGAAGATCAAAATATTAATTTATCATTGAATCATATCCATTTTATAGAGCCTCCAAATGAATTTATTTCAAGCCTCGGGAGGTTATGGGTCTATATTCTCTCAATCAATCGGTTTTGGACATGTTTGGGTTACCATTGTAACCTTATCAATTAGATTTAATAGTTAGATAAATTGTTTTACTTTTGCTGTGTCTTGTTGTATTCTTACACTATATTGTTAATAAACATATAGTAAAAATTCAAGAGAACCTAAGGTGGTTCATTAATGATATATATGATATTATTTAATCCCTTTGGTCAAACCTTATATTTATGGGAATTTTATTTCAACCAATAATATAGTATTTTTTAAAAAAAATAATTTATGTCACATTTGACACTATTTGGTTTTTTGTTTTTGTGAAAGTCATAGAAACCTTATCACTTCAAAACAATTTATCTAATCTATCATAACATCTCATATTAACCTAGAAAATTAGTGGATGGGATAAAAACTTTAAAATTATATTTATTGTAATATTTATAATATAAACTATTTCAATATTTCAATAAGACTATAATTACTGCATCATCATTGTGTCGTAATTAAAATTAATTATTAAATATCTAAATATTATAAATAAATTACCATTATTCAGGAAATATTTTTATCTTAATAAGGTACATTTATTATTAAATTTATCTTATGTATAACCCTATATTAAAAATGGATTAGTTAATAAAATTTAAATATAATAGTTTTAACTCTTCGTTAAATAAAATAATAACAAATGACCTAATCTAATCCAAGTGGACCTAAAAGATCATATATTATTTCTATGTTTTTTATTGGTCGAATTACACTTATCCAATAGAATTAGGACATGTGACAGGATAATTATAATATCATTTTTACCTTTAATTACCCTATTTACTTTTAACAGTGGTAAATAAAAGTCAAAAGTTACTATTCACCAAAAACTTATTTTAATATTATTGAATCACATTTTCATTATTGATTTCAGCCGTGTCTCTAGGATTTTGGAAATTCAACTCATAAAAGAGGTAAAATTATGGTTTATGCAAATTTGCAAATGTGCATAGTAGGTTGGTAAAAGATGTTAAAAAGTTCAATAAAATTTTATACATCTAATTTTATTATAAAATGTCTCCAATAAATTACATTGAACTTATATAGGAATTATATATCTATATTTTCATGAAGTAAATTTAATTAAAATAAATAATTATTTTAATTAAATGTTAGTTTTAAATAATAACGTAGTGTTTTTTGCAATTGATAGAAAATTGAATGTTTTTAGAAAAACACCAAAAAATCACCCTAAGATAATTCTGATATTAAGAATTGAAAAATTAAATCTATTTTACCAAATTCAAAACATATAAGTTTAATTTATTAATTTAAAATTAATTTCCATTGTCAAAACCAAAAGGCAGGTTTTTAAAAGGTAAAAACTATGAAATAGTTGACATCTGTTTATGTAAAATTTTAATGGGAAATAACTTATAATTACCTAAATTATATTAAGTGATAAAAATATAATATAATTATACTTAAAAATCATTCAAAATCATAATTTAACACTATAAATTATTTCGATTAAATAAGTTGGTTCCAATGAAAACATAGTATTTGTCAATATTCTTCAAAATATGAAAGTTATCAGGGAAGTACCATAAATTTATACAAACAAGGTTTTTATTTACTTCTTATAAATAATAATTTAATTTCATTAAATTGAATATATAATAGTTTCAAATATTGGTTTTAATAAAAAATCGCAATTAAAAGGCGGTAAAATTGTAATTTTTGAGAAATTCATTTTTTAACTGAAAAATGAATTTGTTCTTATATTATATATAAGAGACAAAAAATATATATGTTAAAATTATAAAGAGTATATAAGATTCAAAACCTTGTTAATACTTTTCATAAGCACTTTTTGAATGGATAGTTTGGTAAGTTGTTGGGCTCTCGAACTCGGTGTTGCCTGTATCGCATGCTATTGAATTATTTTAAAAAGATGACGTACTAAGAAATCCTGGAGTGTTACAGATTTAATATATATGTATATATATATATTCACCTATATTTATCAATATATATATATATTTATGTATTCATTTTCTTATTTTCAAAAGTTAAAAAACTATCATTTGAAAAATAAAAAGGGATCAGGAAAAAAAATATTATAAAAAACAAACATAATTTTTTTAAAAAGCTAGGGATCTTTAGAGTGATCCATACCCTAAAACAATTTAGGACCTAGATAGTATTTAATGGTTCATGTTTCCATTCAGTATTGTTTTGTGGGAATGTGATGTATTTTTATGATAAATAACTAGATGTTTTTATTAACAAAATGGATTTCCATGTATGCTTTCAAAATAGATTATATTTTGTAATGAAATAGATTTTTAGATGAAATATGAATTTGTAAAAGTAATAATATTTATAAATTAATGATTATTTAAAATATAAATGTATTTTCAATGGGTTTTAAAAATTACTATTTCTCTGATTATATAGTTTGAAAAACCTATAATTATATTTTTTAAACATGTTTGTCAAATAATTTATATTTGAAATTAATGTAATTTTTTTCCAAAGAGTTTTTAATTAATATTGGTAAATATTATTTTCATATATTTTTAAAAACCTTTAATTTTAAATTTTATGATAATCCTAACTATTAATTTTTGATCACATGATCTTTATAATTTCCAATGTAGATTAGCTTCATTATTGAGTTAGCTTGAGCAATGTCAAAATAGAGGTTTATATTTTAATTATTAAATTTTATATTTTTTTACAGGTTTCTCTTTTCCAAGAAAATCTAGATGATAAATGATCCATGTTTCTTTAACAGATTGCGTGTTTTTTAGTTACTATTTATAATAAAAATAGGTAGTATTGTTTTTACTGAATTTAGAAGCACGGGTTTTTGGTCATAACATCTAAAGTATCATGATGATATAAAAAAATTAACATCTAAATTCCAATGAAAATGTCCAGATAGTGCATATACAACCTATAGTATCATGATTTTAGTGTAAGATGCATAAATATTTTACTAATCATTTTAAAATTAGAATATAATGGGCGGAAACAACCATCAACCCCAATAGAGGCTCATGGATCACAAACATGCTTTTTCAATCCAATTTTCCTAATTTGAGGCTCTGGATGATGTTGTTGAAGGAAAAATCATCATATAATAAATATTAGAAAGTATTTTTTTATTTTTATATGAATTATATTATTTAGTTTAATTCTGAAAAGAACATCAATTTAATACACGAATTTATTGTGATATATTTGATGGTATAAAATCCTAGAGGAGCTATTCAAGCATAAAATATTAATAGGTATTCCTCAATTATATATAGTGATTAAAATATCACATCAACCATAGGGATGATTCAAATGGTAGTATTTGATATAATACATCGAAAGAATTATTTTTATATGTATAATTGGGAGATCTACTATAGAATTAATTAAATCTCAATTTTAATGAAGGGAAAAACTATAATTATTAATATAGAAGACATATCTTAGTTTGAGTCATATCAAGAACCACAACGTATTTACTTCATTAAGGAAATGATTTTTAAATTAAAAGAATGATAAAATTTATAAAAATATTATATCTAGACATTTTTCAACAGTGTATTGATATATATCTTGAATATTTACTTAGAAATCCTCCAGAAAGAGATGAAGAGTTCTCAATTTATCTCTTATCAAGATCCAATATAATTTTTAATATCTCATATAGAATGAAATATGTGATTTTAATGGTATGAAAAGTAAAATTTAGGATCAGTTGGAGATGAGATTATTTTAACCATGTGTGTCTCATTGGAGAGAACCTTTTATATTTACTAATAAAATGGATTGATATATGTTGATATGAATTGATTACATAGAACACAATGGGATAAAACTAAATAAAAAACACATATTCCATGTATTTTGATTTGTTTGACTAGATTTGTGGGGAATATTTATTCTCCATTATTGACATAAAATTGTGGTGTCATCAGTTAAGAGTAAAGAATGAATACATCTTTTGGACTTCCTTCAAAACAATACATGGAAATTATGATTTTTTTTATTCTCCATGGATTGACTAGTGGTGTATCAATATATATAGATTTGATGAATATAGTCTTTATGGACAACATTCAAAAATTTATAGGGATCATTAATGATTATATGTTGATATATTTCAAAATTTGTGAGTATCATGAGGATCATATAAGGTTAATATAAAAAACTATTATAATATAAAAGTTCTTCGGTACATTTAGAAAATTAATTTTATATTTATAACAACTAATATTCTGGGGACAAATCATGACGAGTGAATAAAACATACTAAAACAAAAAAAGACAGTGTCCATAGAAGAGTCGCCACACCCTATAGGAGTAACTATGACTCATAGATTCCTTAGTCTTGAAAGATATTACAGAAATCATGTGAATTGTTTTTTTGGATTTATAATACGTTAACCAATTTAAATGAATGGTAGTTCTATTAGTTTGGTCAATGTATTGTAAACAATATTTCCTATAACTAATTATGTGGATGTTCAGTGTACATATGCTAAATATACACACTATTAGATAGGTATTTTTAATTTATAGTGATGTATCCTTGAATGGTCCTAGATGTGTACTCATCAAAAATAATGAAACGACTACTTGGGGGTTGAAATAATTAAATAAAAATGAATAGAATTATCATAAAAAAGATTTCCAGTTAGATGATGTTATCATTTCTTAAAAGATATAGAGACCCTATATTTATAGGATATGTGTGAAATATATACTGAGCACCAGAGTATAATTTATATATTCATACAAAAATAACCAAACCAGTGACAACGGTGTTGGTTGGAACTTCTAATGTCCCACAATTTTTTTATCTATTATCACTCAAGAAATGAAAGAAAATTATTTGAGTAACTATGTAGTAAATATCTCAGATTTGTTTTTATGATAATGATATATGGATATCCATTTATAAAGGATTGGTAATGATGGACAAGGAAGTCATAAGGGATTGAATATCATCTATCTAGTCCCAAATGAATTTTTAACCATCATTTCTAGAAATGTTCAAGAAAAAATAAAGAGATTATACAACGCTATAAAAGAAGATAAAAGTTGTAATAAAATTTAAGTATTATGAGTTATATATTTACCACAAGGGTTATGTGAGGCTTCGTACAAAGAAATATATCCCATATATTACAAAGACAATGAATGTGATGATGGATGATGCTCATAGATCATTGTTCTCTATACATCCCACAAGTAGTAAAATATATACTGATATTTCAGTTCATTATTGGTTGTATTCCATGAAATTGTAAATCAATTATACTACAAAAGGTTGGTTGGTATTCCACAAGGTGAAGGTATAGATAAAAATAACCAATGGAGTCCTACAACTACTACCCATACATGTATCGATGTTGGAAAACATCAGTATGTACTTTAATAATAACCTACCTAACATATATAAGGGATAAAATTAAATGTGGTTAATCATGAATATATTAAAAAATTATACTTATTTTATATATTTTATAGAGTATTTATACCTTTATCACATTTCATGTCCATATATTCCAGAAGTAGTGTGGCTTTACAGGGTACCACTATTTATTCCTTTTGATGTCGATCTAATATTTTCATTAGTGAACTAGGGGATCCTTAAAAAAGCACTGAATATTAATGTAAAATATAAAAAATACATTTTATCCTCCTACTGATTGGTAGTCAGATAAGACTATTTAGAGATTGGAAGACACATTATCAGCTAGCCCACATGTTTCTCTTGGGATTCGGGATCAACATATTTCCCATGATTAATTAACTTATAAAAAAATTGTCTCCTGGATTTAAAATGATCCTTATAAATAACACTATTCAAAGAGGTGACTATATAATAAATATTTTGATGGTGTTGAAGGAATACTCTTTAATACAGATATTGTGAAAGACACTAAAAACAAGATATAAGTGGTTAAAAAATAAATAAATAAATGTTAGTGTTATAAAAATTAGTTTCCATATAATATAATAAAGGATTTATAAATTCATGTCAGGGATCATGTATTCCTAAAAATTTTACCTTGGAAAGGGGTCCATAGGTTTTAAAATAAGAAAAATTTGTCAAATAAAAATTAAACTATTTCATATTATGAATAATATTGTAGTAGTTGATTTTCGGGTAGTACTACAACAAATTCATTCCAATATTAATGAAGTCATCCATATATCCCTTCTAGGATAGTATATGTTAGACCCAACAAATATAATAGTAAAAAAATTCAACGGGGTTGGAACGTGTACTATCATATAAAGAAGACAAAATCCATATTCTTGATAAAAATTATCAATTAATGAGAATTAAGAAAAATCAACATAGGAACATCTTTTATTGAAATTAAAATATTGATGAAGTTACATGGATCCTGAATAAGTGATGATGATCAAATAATAGTATTATTAATGGTAGAGAAAAAAAGGTATGGTTGATATTTCATGGGGGGTGTAATGGAACAACAAATCCTTTATGTTTTTAAGAATTTGTGTTTTACAATAACTATTTCATTATGATCACATTAAAAAGAAATTTCATTTGATTATAATATTGAAAATCATAAATTAATATAGAAAATAACATATACGAACAATAAATAGTCTTAAGAAAAGAATAATTTTTACACTAATATAATTTTAATTTTATTGAAATCTCTAATGAATATCACTACAACTATAAAAACAATAAATATAAATTGAAGAGTTGTGAATATCAATATCATGAGAATTTCTGAATCATTTTAAGTGAACTAAAGAATGTTGAGCTATGATACTGGTGGAGTATAAATAAGGTAAAAAGGAAAAGGGACCATTATGATTTCAATATTGAACCATGTGAATGTTAGGAAATATGATCATTGATAAAAATAATACCACATGATTTAGTGTATATAAAGGATAATTACAAAAAAAAATAGATTCATAATGGAAAACTGGTGGCCTCAACTAGTATGATCAATCATTTTGAATAATTTTTATCAAAACTAGGATACAGGTAGTGTTATGATGTTCTCCCTTATCCCCAATAACTTATAATGGAACCCAAGTATGATTTCCACATGGCCTCAAGTATGCCTTCTCATAAGATAGAGGTTGCAGACTAGTACCGAGTTTCTGTAGGCTGTATGATGGAGAGAATATACCATTTGGATCAGAAATAAATACAATGAATGAAATATTGAAAAAATCTAGTAGGCCCTAATAACGACATATCATCAATAATAATTGAAATTATTACCATGTATGACAAGCTTTAATGGACAAGATACAAGAATATATTAGTTGATGCATACAATACAAGGATAATAAAAGACAAAAAATCATAACAGGGCATCACAATTAAAGATTTAATAGAAATAACTCAATCTCATATTGATAATCTCCCATGTACATGCGTATAAAAAAGTATAAACCATGGCCATAATACTACAATAAGCTAATATATATTCATGATCCAAATGAAATGTTGAATATGGTTTCAGATATACTCACCAGGACTCTACCAACGATAAATAATTTAATCTAATATGTTAATATAAAATAAGTGATGTTTAGGTTTTGGAAAATAATGTAGTAAAAAGTAAATAATAACATGTTGGCCTTAGGACCCTCAATGACACCTGGCCAACCATAGCTGCTTCGGCCTATTTAAAAATGTATATACACACCAACCATTACATATATATAAATGCTTACATAATACAATTTTTTGAATATATATACATTTACTGATATGGATATGAGGTTTAGTACTAATGAATCCACATGATATGATCACATAACAATAACGGGACATCATGCCTAGGGTCCATAACCTTAATCATAATATAAGGAATTCCATGACAAGGGTATGATACCCATGATCAAAATATAATCTAAACCATTCCCAAAGTTCGATACAAATAATCCCAATATAAGTGACACAATTTGAACGATTTCATAATCGTGATTACAATATACGGGAATTCATGCCCATTTATGTTTCAAGAAAATACTTCTTATCCTTTCAAATATAAATGATAATAATGGGTAGTTGATATGGTATTACCTTTAACTATTCTTATAGTTCAATTACACTATCTTTTCCATTCAAAAACAATTAAACATGACATGCACATAAACATGAAAATTTAGAATGATATTTGAAATTATAAAAGAGACAATGTATGTAAACATTTTATATATCACCCATGTATTCCAATTTAAAAGTTCTATTTTCATTTGATAAGACAACATACCTCAAATTATGTTTTTTAGAAAACTAACAAATCATCATAATATCATTTATTTAATTCAATTTAATCATCTCTTACATTATGGATTTTCATCACACCTATAATGGTGATCTAAAACATTAATAGATGAGTATATACATGTGAATCAAAAAACACACCATATAAGTGCTTAGTTCAAATATTAAATAATTGATTATGAGGGAAAATTAGTCAAACTCACATTATTTGGTGGTTTGGGATGAGGTAATTAACCACAAACCATGTAAAAGGATGTAATAAAATGTCTAAATGAGTTCAATGTGATTACTTAATGTAATTTTAAAATATATTAGAGACACATGGAAAATAAAAATGTGTTTTACAAGAAAAAAACATTAAAAATGCTGATATATTATATAAAAATAAATAACACAGAAATATAATTCTTAAGATAGTTCACATGACCAATAGTAGGCATTGATTTGAGCCAGAATGAATGAAATCAGAAGAATGATCAAACACCCTAAAAGTTAGTTAAATTATCTCACCTAGATTTAACATTTAATATGGAGAGAGAAAATGAAAAAGGATGAAAGATTGGCCCTGATAATACAAATATGATTCCAATGAACTGGACTGTGCTTGAATCAGACCATGAATTGAATGATTGACCAAGGAGGAGGAGGAGAGAAGGGTGGTGTGCAATGGAGAGTAACTAGAGAAATCAGTATAGTAAAATGGGTGAAATAAATTTTATGGTTGAATGGGAGAATGTTTAATTTTTTACATTAAATCAGGTCCATGGATAGATATTATGGTGTATTTAACTATATTCCATCTGAGTAACTCTCACTGTCAAAGGGATCAATCCACAATGTTTGGCCGCAGGATCTTAGATAATTTTGTGTCAACTTTGAGGTTATACTAGTTAAATGGAACTATCATTGTAACTAGTAACACTTAATGGAAAACAATGAACAACCCTTGCACTTACCTTTGAAATTTCTTGTAGAAATTTTACAATGACTTTATAAACCACCATGAAGGGTTTGAAAACCATTTGACAGCCCATACAGGGAAACATTATTTCTCTTAAGGGTTTTCACTTTATAAACAATCCATTCACATATAATATATCTATAGAAATTGATATTTAGGAGCTCCATTATATTGAAACTCACTAAAAATTATGAGATTCCACTCAGTCCTTACACCTCATTAAATTAAAATAATTATGATTTATAAACAACTCATAGTTATCTTTTGAGACTCAATTTTAGATTAAGCCCACACACTAAATGGGAAAACTCAACTTCTCTGGAAATTTTAAACATTGTCTACAACATGGGACATTACAAAATCCCCAAAAAAGAACTTATTTTCCCCAAGAAGACTTGTGGAACTACAAGAACATCACCTAACCTACTCACGTTATGAAACCATCACTAAAATGGACATGTTGCATAATCCACACCTAATAAAACTGTAAGGGCTACATTAAACCTATAATATTCAGGGTTCTTGATCTGAACCCAATTCTCAATGATACTATAAAATCATTAAGACGATACTTATGCAAGATGATAATTGTCGGGAAACTATCATTATATCATCTCATCCAATTGAACATCCTATGGAATTTTTTTAATTTTAAAATCCATACAACCTAAATAAAAAAAATGTTTACAAAAATTGAATGGTAGGAAGAGTACATTTGTCATGATTAAAAATCAAAACCAAATCATCAGGAATGGAAGAGTAGATTATGTTGGTGCCTTCTGTTACTCTTTTATTAGCAAGGAAGCCCACAATTGATTCGCCTCATGATATGTATGAGTGATAATGTATGTCATGGAGGCATTGATTTTTAAGTATTTGATCTATATATTCATGTACCTCTATGAAAGATGAAGTTGATTCTTCCAAACAGCTTAGAAAATATTGGTCGAATCACACTTGAACAAGAACATGTTCATGTTATTCATCCAAGCATGATCAATTGATTTTATAAAAGCATACATTTCATCTTCAATTACAGGGGCTTCTCCACAAGGACCAGATTCACCTCCCAGGAAGTCTCCTTTATGATCTCTAAAGGAAAATCCATACCCAACAGGATCTGATATTTCTCTCAAAGTGCCATCCAAATTTCATTTTATCCAGTTAATAAAAAGAGGATTCTAGAAAACATCAATGCTGGAAAGGGATTTGGGAAAATTACCTTTAACATGAAGATTGTTCAAAATGATTTGTTCAGTGACTAAATTGGAGAATCTTTTTTTGTTTGATGTTTGAATTATGAACCTCCAGGAGGATCTTTTGAATAGAAGAGTTGTGGCTAATGATTTTCCCTCCCTGGAAAGCCTTGTTTCTTCTGTTACAAATGATATGAAAAATTTATTCATAAGAAACAAGGAAAATAATTCATACCTAGTTAGAGAACTGAATGACAAGGATGTCTTGAACCCATTGGGTAATGTTCTTATTTTGAATCTAATGCAACTCAATGCAATTGAAAAGATAATTCCCTACTGTAGTAGAGCTATTAAATGATATAAAAAAGTGTTTAATAACATCACGATGCTAAAGGCAGAAGGGAAATCTAGAACAAAGATATATACCTACCTGCTAGAAGGTTCTCCTAAAGAGGGATTTTACTAATGTGAAGCCTCCAAAGAAGAGTGAAGTGGGAAGGAACAAACTAATTTTTTTAAAAAATTATCCATTCATATTATATCACCATAGTCAAGATGGTTGTAGTTATCTTTGTAATTTAATCTTCCATCCATAAAAGGTTCCCAAACAAGAATATCATTATCTTCTAGAAATTAATAATATTTAAATATTTGAGAAATGTTATTGTGGAGAAGATGTTGTGTTTCCAATTGCATCATAATAGAGGATTTTAGGACCAGATTGGAATTAGTAGTATTAATTTGATCAATCAGGATACATCCATATGAATTTTGATTCCAAAAGATACGAGAAGAGCAAGCATTAACAGACCATTTGGCATTATTGTTTATATCTTCGATGTTTTTTTACGTCCGGACCAGATATAGGATTGCATATAGGTCATCATTCCATTAACATGAGTTTTAAAAATCCAATATCTCCATAATCTTATAGAGTTATCCTATTGATTAATGAGACGCCATATAAATAAAGCAAGAAGAGTCTGATTGATTTTTTTTGGTTTTTAATTCTCAAGCCTCCTTTTGAGAGCGGTAAACGACAGGTTTTCCAGGAGACAGTGAAAATCATTTTTTTTTCAATTGTGCTACTGCTCCACACAAATTTTCTCATCATAGTGTTCAGGTTATTAATACTAGTTAAAGGCCAAGAGTATACCATGAAAGTGTAGAATTTTTTCGTAATGACCCCATGTTATTAAAGGCAGATGTGGCCCAGCATTGAGATGGTTGTAACTTTCCTAGAAGGGAATTCTTTTCTGAATTTGCAGATAACATCAACAATGTATGAGGCTCTTGGTATTCTAAGGAAGAGAGGAACTCCTATGTGGCTGAAAAGAAATATACTATATTGTATACCCAGTTAATTTCTAAGATAATTTATTCTAGGGTTAGAAATATTTTTACAAATGAAAATAAAGGATTTATTAAAATTTATTTCTTATCCTAAGAACGATTCATAGGGATGAAGAAAGGTTCTATGGTTCTGGATATACTTTTGTTGACCATGAGTGAAAATGATAATGTCATAGGCCAAGAGAATATGAGAGGGATCTGAGACACCTCTAGAGGCTTTGATCGTAAGACGATCACCCGTAGAGACCATTTGGGTGAGCAACCTACTATGACAGTCCTCACTAATGGAGAAGATAATGTATGAGAGGGGATCACCCTACTTGACACCCCTGGAACATTTATATTATCCTTATGGGGACCCATTAACAAAAATGGAGATATGACCAGAGCTAAGAAGATCTTTAACCCACTGTATGAACATGGTGTGAAATCCAAACTCAATGAGAATTCGACTTATGTTGTTCTAGTCCATTGAGTCAAAGGACCTTCTAGTGTCTTGTTTAAGGGAAATATTACCTCCCCTAGTAGTTTTCTGAAAAATATTGACACACTGGGAAAAAGTTAGGAGGCAATCTAGGATTCTCCTACCTTTGATATAACCGAACTGATTCCATGAGATAATATTCATTGAAATATCAGCCAGGTGGATAGCTAGGATCTTGGTGGTGATATTATAGACATTATTAACCGGAGTAATAGGTCTAAATTGTGAACGTTCACTAGCATTATCAATCTTAGGTATGAGAGTTTAAAATTGATAAATTAAACAATGACTAATAGAACTGTCTTTGAAAATATTCTTAACAAACTTACAAACATTGCATTTGATAACATTCTAGTCTTCTTGAAAGAAGTGATTCGTTAAACTATCCGGACATGGAGAGCTATCTGTATTAAGTCTAAGGACACCTTTATGGATTTCACAATCATGGGGAGTTTCTATCAGAATCATATTATCATCATTGGTGACTAATCTGGGAATAATTCTCTGTTTAATTTTCCCAGTTGTTTCAGTAGCATTATAAAGGTTCATGTAATAAGACACGATGTGATTTTTTTAGCATCGGCCTAGTGTCAAGAATATTGTTTCCATCCCTAAGGAGGGATAGTGGTCTGTTAGTTTTTCTAACCCACTATAGGGCATTGAAAAACATAATATTATGGTCACCATGATTAATCCATTTCACCTTAAAGAGTTTTTTCATTATATTATCCCTAAGTTTAATCAAGTAAATGAGATTGGAGGCTATGACATTCTCATTTGAAGGGTCTCTAGTTTAATAATTGTGAGTATTAGACTGTTGAAAAGCATGTAGGGTGTTTGCCTAAGTGTCAATATACTGATCTATAATGGAGAACTTCTACTTTCTCTAGAGTTTTAAATTTATTTTGAGATTTTTTAGTTTTCTAATACAATCGAGAGGGTTATTTTCATAGTTCTTGGAAGTCCAAGAGTCAGTGATAATCTCATAACATTCACCAATAGAGGAACAAGAATTATTGAATCTTAAAGGGATAGGGAGAGAATCCTTTTTATTAATCAATGTAGACAGGATAGGGTGTTGATCAAAATTATATTTGGATAAGGTGACACTAGAAATATGATTACAGAAAGTAAGAGTTTTTTCATTCCCAAAGGCTCAGTCAATTTTTCTAGCTCTCATCCCATTAAGATGCCTATGATACCAAGTGTATTTGGCACCGATCAGGTTAAATTAAAACAGATTAAAAGATTCAACATAGGATTTTATGTCACTCATAGAGATGGAACTATATGTGTGTCCATGTGTTTTATCTCCTTTGAGAATGGAGTTGAAGTCACCCATGTGGATCCACCAGTCGTTGATTGATGTGGATAAAACAAGAATATGGGCATAGAGAGTTCTTCAAGTTGAGTAGTAATCAAAGGAAAAAACAAAGGAAAAGAAAAAAATCTTTCTACCAGTAAGAGAAGCTACAGTTGATGATTTTATCATCTATCTTGGCAACCAAAAGCTGGACAATAATATTGTTGGAAAACATAGAGATTCTATCTTTAGAATAGGTGTCACGAACAAGACAGATAAGAGTATAACCACATTTTTCAAGGGTATTTTTATTATTAATACATTTGGTTTTAGGTTTGAGATACCAAAAATTATAGGTTTATGCTTATTAAACATGATTCATAGGGAACCAAGGGTTCTAGGGTTAGGTGGACCTTGGTAGTTCCAGAATAAGATTTTTAACATTTATTTTGAGTGGGAGTAGTTCCTCCCTTCCCTTGTCATTCATATTTTCTCAAATATGGCTTGATATGAATGATAGAGGAAGTAAATTAGGTTATAGTGTTGGTGGATACTATTAGACATAGGACTTCCACTCTCTCAACTCAGTTGATGTTTGGTTGGACAACAATAGGAGACTAGGTCCCTTTTTGATCCTGAACTGGGGTGTTAAGAGCAAGGTGAGGTATAGTGTGTTGAGTATTAACAATGGGATTGCTATTCAGATCACTCAAATTATCTGATAACATAGTGAATATGAAATCTAAGGTGGCTTCCTCGGATTGGAGATCAAGAAGGTGGGTAAACTTATCATCAGCCACTTTTGTTTGAAAGGATTCCATTTCATCTGTGGTATTATCTGTTCTAGTGGAGGCATCATCTAAGTGAGGATCCCTACCATTATGAAGGTTCTCTTCATCAACTATATCGGTACATTTTTGGCTAGTTTCAGCCTATGAATCCTATGTGACAGTTTTGGAAATTTACATTGAGTAGTTTTTGATTTACACATTAGTGTTCAATGGGTTTCTTTTTGTGACCACTCTAGGGGAACTAGGAATATATTTGTCATATTTTTTAATAGCCCTGCAATTGTCTAAATCATGGAAATTTATTTGATAGTGTTTTCAAAATCTAGGTATGTTTTCAAATTCAAAGGAGATATCAAATATGTGACCGTTAGCATTAAGAGAAACATGATCCAAGGGAGGGAGATCTAAATCAATTTCAATAAACAGTCATTCGAATAAACCCAGATCCCTGCTTATGGTATGTTGGTCAAATCGAAGAGAATTTAATATTCCCAAGGAATGATCCTTACGTATTTTCATATGCAAGTTGGTCCATGGAAATCCATGAAGTCTACCCAAACCTGTGTTGGAGATTTCTTTTGAGTAAATGGGTTGATGTTTGGATCCCATTCGGATAATATTAAAACGCCAGGTTTCAGAATTAACAATCCCCTCTTCCAAATAGAGATTTAATCTTCATTTATTTTTAAGATAATATGAATGTATCCCTTACTGAGTATTTTCATTAGTTGAGACATAGTTTAATTGTATTCTTTTTCATGATAACTGTGATTGAACCTTCTCCTGATCTCTTGATTATCAGAGGTTTAATAGAAAATCCAAAAAATGTAGGGTTCCCTATTAGGGCTTCCACGAAAGAAATATCTTTGCGGGGAGGCGATAAAACAGCTTTTTCTATCTCATTTTATCATAGTTTCAGTGGGAATGCTCTCTCCCACTCTAGTTTGAATGAAACCATGAGCTTTATAGATTAGAGTAGTAGCAGGAAACCCACTTCACTATCATGGGAGAGCATGGTTTTTCTATTTATAAAGTTTTTCATCCAATGGAATGATCTAACATAGATTTTAGAATTTATCATTTCCAAATTTTAGATATGATACATCAACTATCAAAATTTTCCATTCTAATCACGTTCTCTATGTCCTAGAAATAGTGTTGAAATTATTATTAGTTAAAAAAGAGGAAACTATTCCCATCCCTCGATTAGATGAAATTTTCAATATCCCATTGAAAAATATTTCACTAGATGACCAAATATTTCCTTGAAAATCCTTTGTTGACCTTTTATGCTTCCCCTATCATTCCCAGACGACATTCTTGAAAAAATCTAAACACAAACCTCATTAATCCATTTGATTGAAAACAATTTGAACCACTACTATTTGAAAATTTAGAATACACTCAACTACTATGTCTGAAACAAAAATTGATTATTATTCATTATCTAGAGGCATATTGAGTTTTTTTTGAAGAATGCTTGTTGAAGACTATAACATGTTTCTATGACATATTATGGCCGAACCATATTCAATGAAGAGGTGTCATCATTCTATATCCCCATCACTAAAATTATCATTAAATTAGGTACCTTGATCATCTAGAGCTACTGTAGGCTTGATTACCACAATTGGATTTCACCGAATCCGTTAACGAAACATACTTGGAATTACTATGAAACCCAACCATATATATACCATTAATTAAATGGAATGAATGTCCCAAAACTACTGTCACATGACAAGTCATAATGTGTGATGTCAATTTTTACCTTAGGGATTCTCAAAAGAAATCGAGGTCTCACTCTCCAGCTAAGGATAATAATATTCATCACATTATCAATGAATTTATGATATAAATAAACCATGCTATTTCCATTATCGATCATAATAGATGGAATAGATAAGATCCCATTAATCTTGAGCACTAATTTAAATGTCATCTGTCACCCATTACCATTTCTAGAGATAAATTATATTGGAGGAATCTTAACTTTTATCACAATGAGTATCATCAACTTACAATGGATAATGGTTTAATACACACCATTTAGAATATCCTAAAATTACATATTCGGCATAAATCATAATGATTCATTTTATATAACTGTAACATCAATTTAAATAGAAATCTAGACATATATTTGATGATTTCTTAGTGTAATCAGGGTAATTTTAAGATAAGGAGAATGATTACCTCTACACTAGGTGTAAACTTAGATTGTATTAATAGTCATGTATATCCCCCTCTATGAAATGCTCATATAAACTGGGCTACACCTTCCCTTTTTTAATTATTGACACAATGTATCCCAACCATGTGAATACATGTTTATTCTAGATTACCAATCATTTTAAACACATTATTTATATTACCCAATGATAAAATTATACTTTCCTTAAAGAATCGTACTTGAAATTGTCGATCCTCAAGACTTAATCAAACAATCACTACCATGAGTCATCCATTTGTAAGGTCAATCTAGTTGTTCTATATTGAAAATACTTTTCCATTAATCTGGTATTTCTCTTTGAATACCTCCATTAAATTGAACATCTCCTTGATCTAGGATTTAATGAACTACCACCCATCTAATGACTTTTTTTTTGAATGAAAAGTTTGAAAAAATAGATGCATAGGTCAACCTAGTTAGGCACATGAAAAGTTCTTCTCGACACATCCAACCATGATAAACAAAGAACCCTAATTAATTTTAAAGGAAAAAATTACCACCATTATCATATCATAAAACTAGAGAAACTACCCTGAATTGGTCCTTAAAAAGTCGCATCCAATGCTGCATAATACCATTTTGGAAAACATAAGCCTGGAAATAACCTCTCTCTTTGGCTTCCATGACAATGTGGATGAATGTTGGGCTATTAATGTCCAAATCAGAGGTAAGTGCATCAAGGTATTCTACCAATCATTATGAAAAAAATTTCAAAATAGGGCCACTACTGTTGACCACCTAGACTAATGGTTTCTAACATGAGAACAACATTCCCATAATTATCAATTATTATATATATTATAATTCACCAGATAATAAAATTTTATAAGATTTTAAACTAAATTAGGTTTTGAATCATCATCCTCTTAGGGCCAAAATCTATCCTCATTGGTGTAATTAAGTCACTTTCCAATCATCAGTATATGAGGACCTGATCATCAAAGAACATTTGAATTGGATAGTTCTCACGGAATATTTAAAATACTAACCTTAGGGATTATGAGATGACAGTCTGCATTATTTGTATTTTGTTATACACTCGCATAGTTAAATTTAGAATAAAAAAACCCATATAACTAATGGTGTAGTTTATTTATCAAGAGTCCGACATAGGAAAACTTGTATCGGAAAAGAACCTAAAATTTAATAACTAAATGAAAAAATTCGTCAGTACTTTAGGGTTAGAGAGATCTATTGTAATTGGGATATCCCTTTACATACTCAAGGCATCGAAAATAAAATATGTTCATGCCAGAAAAGATCACTAGGCTTTACTTCCTAACATTTGGGCCCCAAACAGCCTAAAAAAAGTCAACATAGTTCCACAATAATTCTAATGTCCCTATTAATGGAATCCCTCAAAGAAAAGTTTATGATAGAGAAATAAAATAGAGTAATGGAATCAAGAGCCTCTAAAATATTCAACATTTATTCATTTTAATGATGATTATTCAATTCATCCTTTAGAACATTTCATATTTTTATATTTTGAGTACCATTTTCAAGAAAATACTATAACAAATACGGCCTATAACTTACTCAGTTGGAAAATATATCATTATTCTTTTATTAAACCATTATTTAAACTATGTATAGGGTTTTCACTACGGGGCCTAATTAATGAAAATGTAAAATTCCAATATTTTGAGGAAAATGGTCCATATTTTTTATTGACATTTTAATTTCCTAACACATAACTATAATAGATCTAAAAATAAAAAAAACAATTTATTCAATAATTAACATGATTTTTAAAGTAAGATATCACCTTATTTTAATATGCAACATCATATAACTGGTTGCAGTCACATTAAATAACTATCCCACTAACATTAATATTCTCCCATGAGGTTAAGTACCAATGTAAAAAAGGAATAAGGTGACTGTTGAGGATCCCATTAGGTTATTCAATATTATTAAAACACACATACTAGGTTCATATCATATGAATAATTCCCCAACATACCTACCTGGGTCCTGTTGGGTATTTAGGATTCTAGTCATGTGGATCTTATGATAAAACGATAGGGGTATAATCCTATATAAGGGTAAATATTTTCTATTAGAGTTACAATTTAGCACACACACAAACAGACACACACACACATATATATAAGAATCATGGATTAGTTATAAAAGTTACCATTTCCAAGTTATACAATCAATTTCTTCAATAAGTTACAATTGACCGTAATTTAACCGAAACTATGTTTTTATCAATGGTATCAAAATATAGCAGTCCATATATGGTGGTTCAGTTACACGGGTCACTATTCTCTAAATTATAAAGGTCCATGCAAATTATAAATTGGACTTTTGTTTACTATTTTATTGAAACTAGATTACAATATTTAAATTTATAATATAAAAATTATCAATGTGATTGTTCGATTATAAGGGTCACCGTTACCCAATTTAAAAATAACCCATTAAATTTAAAAATTGAAAATATAGAACCGATTTTAACCATAACCATTATTATTTCATCTAATGACACTAATGTCCTTGGTGTAAACATATTAAAATCGATTAGCTAAAATAATTCCACCAGCAAGGTAAATGGAAAAACACTCTTTAGGATGATGAGGACACATTATATTACTAACCAAATATCGATATCATAACACGACATGGTATCACAAGAGATAAATACCGGAAACCATAGAAATAACCATGGTAACACACTATATAAGAGGGAAATTGTATAAGTATGTTATACCAGTAATATTTCTAGAAAATTTCTGAACACAGTATGAAAATAACATGGCACATATTAAAGAAGTTGGACAATGAAATATACACAGTATGTAATATGCATTACATGTTAATATCTACATGTATATGATTATGCATTCAATAATATTTTTTCATATTTTAGGAAAAATTAAAAATAAATCAGCAGTTCAATAAATCAATAACCATAAGAAGTAAAAAACCCCTTGGTGAAATAATAATCCTCTATAATATCTAATAACATGAAAAAAAGTCCCACCCTATTTAACTTGATCCCTCCATAGTGCATGGGCTGGACAGAAACATTCACTTGCTATTTACCAGGTTTTAACATAGTCATAGTCTCATAAAACTGTCCTAAAATAGTAAGTCAAAAATGAAAAGAAACAATGATAGAATTTTTAGTTACTTGACCTAGGATACTCATAGAATTGTGCTCTAAGGAATTTTTCCACATTTACTAACGTGCACATCCCCATATGTAGATGCTTCCGACTAGTAGTAAGAGCCAAGATGTGGTTAGTGGGGATATTATATCCTTTTCATCAGAAATACATACATTGAAAGATATTATTAATAAATACTGTTAAATATAATAACAAATGATCATCAATAATAAAAGAAATCATAATCATGCATGACATGAATAAATGGATAAGAAATAAAAATACAATAAATTATATATACAATATAAGGACAATAAAAGTGAAAAGGTATGAAAGTATATATCTAATAGAAACATAATCACCGAATCAACATTGTTCTCCTAAGATTCCATATAAATGTATAAAAACATAAATCATAAACCATATTCCTAAAAATGAAATCTAGAAATATTTATTTGGTTGCAAAATGATATCCTATATAGAGAGTGAGATATACTCAGATTGAAACAACCATCAGTGTCCAATAAATCCATTTCAGGAATATAAAATAAGACCTATGAAGGTATAAAAAAATAATGTAGTATATAATAAATAATATCATGTAGGGATTAGGTTCCAACCATACCAACCTTGGCCTATGCTTGGAGGTCTCTTTGCACCTTTTATCATGTATATGTATGCTAATGTAAGATAATGCCTTACACAGATATACATACCCACTATGGACCTAAGGTTTAGCACCATGGAATCCACATGATTGTATAACATTTCAGACAAGGGTAATCGCACTCAGGGTTCCATGAACTTATTAAAAATATAAGGGATGTTACGCAAAAAAAGTGACATACCCATAATCACAACAAAAGAGATTCTATTCCCATGGTTTCATTCTGATAATCACAATATATGTGATGCTATGAAAAAGGATTCATACCCAAAATCAAAATTCAAGAGACATAAAAACTGGGGCCCTAAACATGTAATCAAAATATATGGGGCTACATGAACATTTATATTTTAAGAAAATACTTCTTATCATATAAATTATAAAGGCCAATAAGGGGTATGTGAGTAAGTCTTACCATTCACTCTTAATTTAATCAAATTAAATAATTGGATCATTAAACAATAATAAAATATTGAATGAACTTTAATAAAAAACATTAAAATAAAATTATAATTGATAATGGATGTCATGCACATAAACATTCCATATATTTCCTGATTATTTAAATTAAATATCCTCATCTATTAGAAAAGATAATGAACCCCAATGATGGATAAATTAGAAAATAGAGTCATAATCATCATAGCATTCGTTAAGTCAATTTAATAATCTCTTCCAAGAAAGGTAGTAACATCACATAATAAAGAGATTAAAATAAGTTAACATATTTGTATAATCATGTTCTTCAAAGCACACATCCCAATGGATGGTTATGATGAATAGAAAATCATTTTTTGGAGGGAAAATTAGTCGAACTCACATTACATGGGGGATCAGGCTGAGGTCCTAAAACACAAATTGTGTATAAGGGTTTTATATCACAACTCAATGAGGTCTAGGAAATTAATTTACAGAATTTCATAATTTAGGAGGAACACATGGAAATGTCTAGAATGCAAAGTAGTTACCATTATTTACTGAAAAGAATTTATGAGAAAAATCCAAAGACCACATACCTGGTCCATATGAAGGTACAATCATCCAATATTGGGACCTGATTCAATCCAAAATGAATGGAATCATAAGATTCGTCATATGCCATAAAAATATTTTAAATTCCCATATAAGTATTTAGAGTTATGTATGAATAGATAAATGAAAAAGACAAAAAAGGAGTTAGAATATTACAAACATGGTTCCAAGAACCTGATGACACATGAATCAGACCATACATCTTGGTGAATTTCTAAACTGGAGGACGACAGTTGGACATTGGAAAACATGGGGGAGATGATAGAGAAATTGTGGGAGGTTAATGGTTAAAGCCCCATTTGAGGCAGGGGAAGTTAATTTTACCCTTTAAATGAGGCACATGGTTAACCCATAGGTTTGGCTAACAATGCACAAAATGTGATTCTCTTACTGTTCAAGGTCTCACATGACACAGTTTGGCCCCACGGTATAGGTTAAATGTTTGCTAACCATGCAATTCTACTAGATAACTAGTACAATCCTTTTGGTTAGGGGCAGAGATTATCAATCTTTGATTAGATTTTTTACTTTCCCCTAAAAAGTAATATATAAATTCTTAAAGTGTTCCCACACCTTGGATTCATTGAAAAACTACGAGACACCCAATATAGAGATGCACAGTGGCTCCTAAGGTGGTATAGAAGGTAAACAAACAATGAAGCACGTTGGTTTTTCCTTAAAAGTGATACTTCATTGAATGGTGCTCCCAAAACACATCCAAACATCCAGGAAACCACTCAGACCTTATACACATCCAAAAACAACCCTTTTGTGTAATCTAGTTCTAAAAATCATGATATGATACTCATTTAATCATTTAAAATGTCCTCAAAATGAGGAAAACATTCTCATTGAATTTTCTACACATTACGAAACATGGGTTTTAGAACTATGAGCATGTATAACTTCAAAAATTACAGTTTGATTACAATAAATAATAGGATATGTTATATTTAGTGGAGATCACCACTAGATTAATATTATTTGAGACATCACTTGAAAGCACCACCATCACACAACATATCATTATGTAATATGACAGTGTAATAAGGGGTTATATATCTAGACATTAATATTATAAAAGTACAATTTTTATTTTATAAATGAATGTGTGGTTTCTTGAATTCCAAACTAATTGTTAATTTTTTTAAAAAATAAACATGAATGTAAGATGAATATGATAAATATATTTTTTGATATAAATAATAATTATTATTTTTTGAAATATATAAAATTAAAAGGGGCTTTTATTTCAAATTTATGTATTTTAAATAAAATAAAATTTAATGAAATAATCTTATAAAACATTTTTTTAACTGTAAAAAATGTGTATACTTTTATAATGTTCAAAGAAATTTTTATAATGGTTCAAAAGATGGATATGATATAAAAAATGTTATTTTTAAATTAATAATAAATTTTTTTTAAATTTTATAATAATCACATTTTGAAAATTAATTTTACAAAATAAAAATTATATTTTAAACAATTAAGTCATAATTTATTTTGGGGGAATTTTTTTAATTATAAAAAATATTTATTTCAATGAATATTAAAAAGAAAACATTTTTAGTTATGTTTTTCGACTTTAGAAATATGTAATGATGATTTAGTAATTAATAAAATTGAACCAATGAAATAAATTTATTTCTTTTATTAATATAATACATTATAATGATTTAAAGTGTATTTGTAAATCTATAAATAATTTTTCTGTCTACAAGAGAAATTTAGGTTTTTAAAAACATTATTTTATAGAAATTGGTTTCCCATTCCAAAATTTTAAAGACTTCAAACCCAGTTTCATGAATCTAGTGGTTACTTTATTACGTTAGAATACATTAATATTAATCCCCTCCATGAGGAATGATTTTTTGTCTTAGTAAGCTATTTATATACATGAAATTCACATTAAAATTGAAAACATAAAACATAAAATGTGTTTTATTTTATAATTCCACTATTCTTCATAGTATATCCCTGCAATTCAATCGCCAAACACTTCCTGGTATAATAGTGAAAATAAAACTAAAGTAGGGGTGATACCAGATTATAAATATTGGTAAGTATAAAACAGAATATATCATGAATATATATTAATAATCGATATTGAATGGTAAATAACTGAAATATATTCCATTTAATCAAAAAATTGATCAAAATATAGTACAAAAAATAATGATCTAATAAATCCATATAGATTATCACGTAATCTTAAAAAAATCTATTTATATTATAACTAATAAAATAATCACATGGAAATAAATAATCTCATAATAAGGGAATGTATATTGTTGGGCATATGAAACTATCAAGACCATACATAAGACAATTTAAATCCATCAGTAGAAATCATATATTTTAGCCAACTAATATTTCTCATGAGACATGAACATGCATCGAGAGGATATATTTATCCATCCCACATCCATAACTTATGAACACTAATTCATTACTCATATGAATGAGGTGAATCATAATCTCCAAAAACATTCATATTGAAAAACTAACATATGAAATGTTAATAGCTACACCAGTAAATAAGCATAATCATAAACCAATAGGAGTAACATAATGAATGATAATTAAATAATATAGCCTATTTACAACAGTAAAAAACCATGTAATGGAAGCATAAAACATTTTCATATTTAATAATTTTAATTAGATAGTTATATTCATTATAAAAATATTATATTATTTTTTTATCAAAATTGAAATATTTTAAACTAAAATTAATTCTTATATTTTTTATTAAAAAGTATAATTTTTAAATTTTATTATTCGTATTTTAAAATATAAATATCAATTTATATATTTTAATAATAAAATTGTACCTACTGTGAAATTTTGGAATGTTTTTAAAAATATTTATTTATCATTAAATAGTGAAAAATCTCGATTTTTATAATAATGAATTTTTTTAGTGATCTAAATATTTTAAAATATTAAATTTCTTTTTAATATCATTTAATGTAAAATATGTATTATTTTTTATATTTATTCCACTAAATTAATTTTCAAAAAACTTTTTATTTGTTAGTATATGTTTTATTAAGGTGTAATAACCATGTTTTCTAAAAACATTATTTAAATGTATGATGTTTCTCCAATTTTATTAATTAAAGTATTCCAAAATATGAAATAATCTGACAGAAAAAAATTTATATAAAATAAAATGGTAATTTAGATTCAAACATTTATTAGTTTTAGTTATATAGTTTATATAGATTCATATCGTGATGAAAAAATACCTTTAATGAAAACCATCTTATTCGTCACATCAACTAGTTTGGTTTAAAATTTAATTTATATATCTACGTGAATATAATTTTTTAAATCAGATTCAATAATTTTAATGTAAATAATTTTTTTTAATAAGGTGAAATTATTTTTTTCCAAAATAAATTCTGGAAACAGTAACGATTAATTACCATGATCAAAGTAAAAAATAGATTTACCTGGGATGGGTTAAAAAAAGGATAAGTGTCCAATTGCAGAAAAAATATGTCTAAAATATATTTAATAGAAATATTTTTCCCTTATACATTTTATTCTCATGAATTTTCCATTATTGGATGCCTATGTCCGGATAAGAATTTGGGTGGAATTCATTATTTTCAAAAATTTCATGTATTCCACTCACCTATCTTATAAAATGCCACCCCTATACTCCTCTATCAACACCTTCAAAAACCATTGATTTAGACAAAAAATCCCATATGACATATATTATTACCATTTTATCATTATATAAGGCTTATTTGGTGTATAAATCCAACCAAGGAAGACCTCTGGCGGAATCCAAAACATGTTATCCAAATAAGAGGTAACATTATCTAATAAGTGTTTTTATATTATTTTTCCACCTCCCCATAAATTCATCATAAATAATTAATAATAAATTACATAAATATATATGATATAGAGATATTTTCTTATGTTAACCAAATAACCTAAATCAATTATACCATCCATCAAATGTGTTATTAAACACTAATTTGTGTTTACAATAGACTGACATCTCGTAGACTGATCTCCTTCATTTTCCATAAAAACATATCATGGATGGGTATAATGATTTAAAAAATTTATATAAATGATATTTATTGTAATTATGGATTCATTATATCATATATAAATTTTTTACATCCCATTTAATATAAAATATGATAATGTTGTTCATGTGTATGACAGACTACTATCTCACAAAGCGATATGATTCGTTTTTCACTAACGCATTACATGGAATGAAACTAGTGTAAAGATAATTAATATATTAAATAAAAATGAAATAATTATTATATTTCTTCCATATATATAATCCATAAAAGATAATATAACATTTTACTTCTTAACTTTCCCCTCACTGAAAAAATGATAGCGTCATTTTTCTATGTGCGGAGAACCATCTTCATGGAGCGATGTGAATATCATTCCATAACCACACCAATAGATTATATATATATATATGAATATTTAAAGTTATAATATTTTATATATGATAATATAATAAACATGGAATGTAAAAATATTACTTACTTCCATTCCATAATGATTATTGAAAATGGAAAAGTTACTAATGCGTATGTATGACCTACGATCTTCACAAATGTAACAATCATAATTTATAGAAGATAACTTTATTTTTTAATAATAAAATTAATATTTATGTATATATATAATAAATATTCCTGGATTATAATTCTTTATTATATTAAATAATGTCTTTTTGACTATATTCAACCTACCAAATAAGTTTTTCACGCATAAGATGAATATGGTCCATGAATTTTATGTAAAAATAATTTGTTGAGTAATTTTTTATAACATGATGACTTGTGAATGAAATTTAATTGGAAAAATAAAAGTATATTATGGAATTAAATAATTAAATGTTTTTTATTATTTTGGATGATAAAGACACATATGACAATTCGAACTCAAGAAAACATACTTCATCTCAATTTCCATTCATTGAGAAATAAGTTGATCTAATGCACATTTATTATTTTATGAGGTTTATGTATAACCTCTTTGACATGTTATATCATTAATTTATCCATTTTAATGATATTAAATTTTTTTTGGAAACATAATTATTTAATGGATATTACGATTCATGTGACTCCCAAGTGATAAAGGACCATTAATTAAAAAAACCACCTTTCATTATTTTTATATCAAACACATTCTATTCCACGTCTATATTATCAAAATTATATTATGAATTTTATATATGGGTATATAAAAATTATAATTATAATTTTATGTTAGTTATTCTTTCTTTAAAGGTTTCAAAAATGAATATTTTTATGTTATTTATATTGAATATTTTTACAAATGAAATAAAGAATATTCTATTTTTACATTTACGATGACACTGGAATTTTCCACTATAATGTATATTATTTGATTCCTATTTTACATTTACAAATTTCATTTATTCTTCTATGAAAAAATAATTTAAATTTTTGGGGTATTTTTATATTGAAAATTCGTTTTTGAATGGAATTTCTCTTTTGATATCCATGGGTGGTTTTCATACAAGTTTTAAAGGGTATTTTAAATGTTTTATTATTGAAATGTGAAATAATTAAAAGGTTTTATACACGATATGGTACATAAATATTAATTAATAGAAACTGGTGTGCCCAAATAGTGTCAATTTTTCCTATTTGAATATATAAGATGTATACCCCAACATAGGTTGTGTTAGATCGTTACAATATATACAATAGGTTTACCCAGATAGATCTCCAATTAATTGGGTCATGTACATTATCTAAATAGGAATGAAGGGAGTTTCCAAAGGGCATCTTCGATTTATAAAATTGGGCTCGCATTACATCTGTCACGATTTTGGAATGGGTTATGAATATGATGTTCTATGTTAATGAAATTTTTATTTAATTATGTTCTATGGGTTTTCAAAGAATTTATTTGAGAGATTTGTTTTTATATAAAAGATATTTATTTCTTATTATTAAATAAAAAAGAATTTATAGGTAATGTTTACATGATTTTTTAATATTTCATGGGACTAATGTGTTTCTTTCTTCTTATAGCCCACACATAGATTTATATGCTGATACCAGAGTTTTAAAATGTTTTTCAAAATATTTAAGGAATTGTATGTGAAATGAAGAGTTAAAGATTAATTATTAATGATTTTTTTATAAATTTGAATCATGTTTTTTAAAAAAAAAATTATACTAGGGAAAAATTTATATCAATCAGTATTTTCCACTTTTGTTTAAATAAATTGGTTATGTATGATTTATATCCTAATTCTCTAAAAATATTAATCTAAAATGATCCTCAAAAGTATAATACTAACATATATAGTTAAATACCAAGATTATATATTTTTTATATCCAGTTATATTTGGTACTAAAGTTAGAGGAAGGAATGTAGACCTTGGGAAATCTCACATGTGAGCATTATAAGAATCATGTCTCTCCACCCAAGTTTTTGATAAGGAAAATGATTCAATTTGGGGATGGTGGTGTGTCTCTCCCTAGAGGTGTAACCACCCATTAAGTACCTTGATAGGTATCAAATATATTATACTAGAAAAAATAACAAAGCTTTATATTTTCTAACCGATGTTAGTTTAGATAAATTTTGAGTTTTGGATAATAGTAATAACATATCATTGAATGATTTTAATTTGTGTTTATGTTGAATAGATATAGAATTTAACGATTACCAAGTTTCATAATATAAAATAATTCTATTTAGAATGGTTTTCAATAGAGGAAACTAGGATGATATAGTGGTAAGGCATCGTAGTTAAATATCTTTCCAAATAAGAATCCTGAGATGGTTATAATGGGAATAGAATAGTTTTTTATAGTTTTGGCATAGCTAAAAGATACTGTTAATGGTGATGGAATCCCTGATTGAGAGGAACCAAATATACCACGAATGAACATGTCTATATCGGATAGATTTATATTAAAACATACCACATCTTTCGATGGATCAATTGTACCTTTGATAGGGTATTGTTAGATTATTACCTAGGGATGATATTTAATATCATAGGATGTTAAGAATAAAAAAAAGACGAATCTCTCCATTTATTGATTGGATGTTGAAGTTAATCGATGGTGTAATTTAGTTTTGAATACCAAAGAGAAAGATGACCTTTATCCAATTCAATTGGATATATCAATGGATACATTCAATGCTAAATATTTCCCTAATATTATTTGACTCTGAATGAAAAAACAATACCTATAACTAAGGAAAAATTATAAAGGTTTTATAGCTAAATATAAATAATATTTCAAACGTTTTATCAAGATTGTTCTATATTTTAGTTGGGACATGAGTACAAAAATTATTAGATTTTACTAATGGTTGAAACCATGTTTACAAATAACATTGGTTGTGAGATAATTTAAAATTAATGGGAAAGGGGTTTGTTGACTAGAGAAAGTTTAGACTGGTTTTGATAAATCATATATTTATTTAGATAAAATGGTAAGAAAATGTTCTGGTGGATGGAAAAAGAGATGAAACCCACCAAGATGTATAGAGGTTAGAACCCAAATTATTCCAATTGTGAAAGGAAACATTTCATGGAATGTTTGACAGGATCTGGAAGGAGTTTTTGGTGTGTTCATTTAGGTCACAGGGGCTCATGAATATAATGAAATAAGTCCTGAACAACCATATATTGGGGTAGCTTATATCCATATATTGGTGAGGTATTTTGGTTTTAATTAGTTGGGTCATTATGTTAACATTTCATCGAATATATTTTCACAGGATGAAAAGCGTCTTAATTGGAAACTAAATAGTGTATCATAGTCATTTCATACTACAACGGTTGATGTTGGGCTTTTAAATGAATTTGTGATTGGTTTGTTACTTGTTTATTCAAATTATAAAAATTACATTATTGACATCGAATCTTGACATTCATTCATTTCTGATTTAATTTCTATTTAAATGAGAATATCACCACATGAAAGGAGGACAAAACGTTTAGTGAAAACTCTCGGGGAATTAGTAAAGAAAACAAGATTTATAGGAATATTAATAATATTATTTGTGTGATGGTGTTTCACAAAAATTTCTCTTAAATATAGGTAGTTTATTTTGATATCATTCTTCATATGGATCGACAACCAATTTATAATGGTAAGATAGATTTTAGATCTAATAATAATTTTTTCAATGATCTCATGGATTTGATGACATACCATGAAATTGAGTATTTTATTTGAGGTTTCAAGGAATGTTACCTCACAAATATTAATGAAAATAAGGATAAAATTATAGTTAGTGATGTTATATTATTATTTTAAAATGTGGATGTATTTATTGATGATTTTCTATTTGTTATTTATGATCAATATTTTGAGATTACTATTGACTTAGTACATGATTCTAAGAGTATTTCTAAACTCCCATATCAAATTTTTCGATTATAACGTTTATAAATGGAAAATAAGTTAGAAGAGTTATTAGTTTACACAATAATCTAACTAATCACTTATCCATGGGATGCTCCTAATATGTTTGTTAAAAATAGAGATGTTTTAATGATATTTTACATTAATTATAAGGCCTTAAATTACATCATTGTTAATAAAATGTATAAATAAAATTATATAAAAGATTTATTTGACCAAATATAGGGATATTATTATCATTCCAAGGTTAGATTACGGCCAGGATACCATCGGTTGAAATTTATGGATATTATCATTTTTAAGATAGTGTTTCAGACGAGATATGGGAACACTATGTTTCTAGTTATACAAATTCAGTATTATAATGAAACTGATGTATTTAGGTAACTTATAAATAGATTATTTCAAGTGTTCATGGAATGTTTGTGGTTGTATTGATTGATGAAATTTTGGTATATTCAAAATTTCAATAACAACATTAGTGATACTAGTGAAATATTTTGAATCTTTTAAAGGGAAGAAAATATATGGGAAATTTAATAAGTGGGAATTTTTTGGGATGAAAATTTATTTCATGGGAAATATTATTTATAAATAATGATTAATTATTGAATCTTCAAAAAACATATGTTGGATAATGGATAATACCCACAAATATCATAGAGAATCATTGATTAATTGGATTAGAGGATTTCAACTGGATGTCTGTTGAAAAATGATCTCTTTTTTCTAGATCACTAAATATGTTTACTAAAAAATGACTTAATCAAAAAGGAATAAAAAAACATTATTTACAACATATTGAACTGAAAATAACATAATTTACCACTCTTATTTATTTCAAGGCTTCAATAAATGGTGAATTTTTTATCAAAAGTGACACTTCATTGAAATAACATAGATGTGTCATAACAAATAATTATCTGGTGGTTTCTATTGCTTCATATCAGTTGTAACCTCATGATTAAAATTACACTACTCATGATATATATTTAGGTACTATGGTTTCAGAATAAAAATAATTTTCAGCATCATTTTTATTGAGTGATTTTTAAAATATATATTGTTCAGAAAATTTTTAAGTATATATTAAATTGAAAATAATTTACAATGAGATTAAATAGATAGATGGAACTGATTAAGGATTATGATTTTTTGACTCATTACCATCATAGAAAATAAAATAATTTTTTGGATACATTGAGTCAAAGAAAAAGTGTTATATTAACCATGATACATTTGGGATTTAACCTATTTTTAATGACTTGATAAATGTTTTCATAGATGTTATGGATGGAGGGTCATCCTATAATTTTTTTTAGTTTTCATTGAAGTCATATTTATCATAAATAATTATGAATGATCAAAAGAGGGATCAATATTTTAAGGAAAATGTAGAATATATTAATAAGGTTTTGTTTCTTATTTATAATATTGATAAACAAGGTGTTTTACGATTTTAAAAAAGATTATGTGTGCCTTGTGATTACTAGGTGAGGAAAGGGTTGTTGAGTGAATCTCATACATCTCTATTTTATGTTCATATGGGAATGAACATAATTTACATAGACCTTTAATAGTATTACTTATGATATGAAATTAATCTTTATATTTCTGACATCACCATGAAGTTGTTGAATTATATATACATTATGAAATTGTTAGTTAATGAAGGGAATAATTCATCCTTTTTCAGTGTTAGAGTGGAAATGGAAAAATATATAAATCAATTTCATTTTATGATTTCTAAATATATATTTAGGTAATAATGATATATAATTTAGTGTTAATAAATTAGAAAAACATAAAATTTTCTTCCCCATTCAAAAAATAATGTATTTTTACAAGCATTCTAGACTGTATCAAAATAAGATAGTCATGTAAAATATAGTTCCCATATCCATTGTATTAGACCATGATACTATGTTAAAATATAAATTTTGGAAAGAACATCATAATTTTATGGGTAGTTAAATAATCTTATGTACATTTTTTTATACACAATCAGATGGACAGTCTAGGAAAACAATTCAGTCCCATAAGGATTTGTTTTTATTCTGTTTAATGGATTACCATATATGATTGTATCAATATATTAACACAGTTTTTTTCTTATAGTAATTTCATTCATTCCAGTATAAATAAGGAACCATTTGAGGAATTATATTGAAATAGGTGTCAAATATCTACATTTGAGTATGATTTAGGATAAATGAACCTGAAAGGGCCAATGTGGTAAAGGAAACTGTGGAGAAGGATTATTTGATTCACCCACACATGAGTACATCTATATTCAAAATGAATATTTATTCAAATAATATAAGGAAATAACGTTCATTTGAGGTGGGATATCATCTCATTATCAATGATTATTTATGGAAACATTTTATCTGGTTTGGTAAAAATATGATTTTATGTTCATGTTTCACTGGATCACATGAAATATAGGAGAAATTTTCATCAGTTTTCTACCAAATGGACTTATAGAATGTATTTCACGTCTCAATGTTTTAAAAAAAATGTTCCAGATTCATGAAATTTTTTGTTACAAATTTTTGTTTAGTTGGATTAAAATATTTTTTAGAAGGAAAATCTAGTAAAAATTCATTACTTTAAAATGAATCTGTTCTAGAATGAGCTGATTTACTAGATTTATGTTTTATGGAAAACAACATGGTTGAATAGGGGACATGGGATTATAAAAATGATTGAGGGAAAGATATGACCACTTATTTAATATGTGGATAAAATTGTATGGATGTAATTTATAATGTAGGTTAAGTATGTTAAAACCTAGTTAAAGATATAATATAGTATTTTCAGATTTACAAATATTAGTAAAATAGTAATATTACTTAAAAAATATTATGTCTTTTAGATCAAAATCGAAATTGTTATAGCTAAATTATTTTATTATATGGTTATTATTTAAATTTGTATTTTATAAATTTTAGTAATGGAATTATAAAATTTGAATATGTCTCATGATATTATAATGTCAAAATTTACCTATGGTAATGTATTTTGGTTTTTCAGAAAATATATATATTTTAGTGACTAGTGAAAAATTCTGATTTTGGTAAAATAATAATTTTTTTCAATAATAAAATTATTTCAAAATTCTTAATAAGTCATAAATATTATTTATATTAATATAATAATTAAATATTTATATTTGGTTAAAATAATTAATTTTTAATCATATTTATATTGGCTCTATGTATACATTTGTTTTTTTGTTTAAAAACTAGTTCATACTAAAAAAATTCAAAAGAATTATGTTTCAAATTTTTAATAATTAATAAATAATACCAAATAGTGAATGTTTTAATTGATATTTATATATTATATGTCACTACATATTAATTGAGTTTTATTGAATGATTATAATTATTCAGAGACTTAATATATAATCATATTTCACTCAAAAAATAATCTGTCTGAAAACATACTTTTTCTTCGCATGTATGGGTATTATTTTAATTTGAAAAATTCAAATTAGGATATATTAATTTTGAATACTGTATTATATATTTATATTAACCATAATTTATATTTAATAACAATTTGAACATGATTTTTTTTCAAAAATGAATATTTATAAGAGTAAAAATTAATTACCATGGATAATGTAAAAATGGATTTACTGAGTGTTAAAATAAATGGATAAGGTTTGAAATAATATAAATTTTTTATAAAATGTATTATATTGAATTAAAACGACCTTATAACTCAAATTATCAATAATGGTATATTATTGGATCTTTTTTATGTGAAAATACTTATTTGGAATTCATTATTTTAAAAAATTAAAAGTCTGCAAACTCACCTCAATTACCATACCACGAATCTTGATAGGGATGGGGTTTTAATTCAAGTCTCACCCAGGTTGAGGCATACACATATTTCGAGGCAAGGTAAGATCCCACCAAGCTTTCATGGATCCTTCAACGTTGTGAAATTGATTGGGCCAGTGACATACCAGTTGGTGCTTTCTCAGAAATACTGGCCAATGAAGGATTTATTTCATGTGCCTCAGCTTCAAAAACATCATATAGACCTATGAAATGGATTTTAAACTCATTTGGCCTAGATTAAAATGGATGCGTCCTTTGTGGAGTTTCACATTAAAATTATTGATCAGAGATTAAACAAACTCTAAGAAAAGTCAGTTCCTTTAGAATGGTTGTTATAGTATCACAGTTTGGTATAGGATGATACCTCAGTGTGGGAAGATTATATATGAGCTCATTATCTAGAACACATTTAATTTGATACCATTTTAACCCTCATTATCCATAGTGGCCTATACTGGATATTCTCTCTAGTCTCTTACACGATTCATGGTATGGTAATTTCTTCCTCCCATGCCTCTAGGCAACACAAAGGTGAACAGAAATGTCTACCTTATAAGGATTTATAATGATCCATCTCAATGGTATCCAAAAATCCATTACTATATAAATATTAAATAAGGGGGAAGTGTTTTTCATTGGAACCGCCAATGTCAAGGACACATGCACAAAGCATACCCTCTTACACATGAGTTGTATGCTCTGTCTATCCATCGGCCTTAGTGCAACATTCCATTCTTAGACGCAATTCTGTACCCATGGCCTACTGCATCCCCTACCATGACCATGAATAAATGTCAGTTTATCTATTATAAATGATAAAACAATGATCACCATGAAGATGTAAAACTTATCTAATGTACAAACTCACCAGAACGTCTACCAAGAAGGTCTCTCACATAGCTAAGATGTGTGATACCTTCATTAAATGTTCAAAAAAATTGATTTAATATCATTTACATGATGTGTATTGAGAAAATAGGTCCCTAAATCTAATGAAATATCCTCCCATTTGCACTCTGATGTGGACAATGGAGGAAAAATCACTTCCAAATGTTGACAATCTACCATCCCCTAATAAAAGGTGGAACATCATGTGATATATCTATAATCTCAATTTTCATACCAGGCCTCCAATTCTGGTGTTATAGAACTCGAAATATATTGGTTAAACCGGGATTAACATCCCATTTGGAGGTATGAAATTACAACATCTTCTTTACACTGATGTGATCTAGGACCCATACATGCCCATGGAATAGTACAATATCATCCCCTTTCATCTTCTAACCTACATATGATTTGTCATATGGGAATCCTTCCCTTTTTTACAAGGCCCCCTTGATCAGATGGTATTCTCAACCTCACCCATTCGTGAAGTGGACAGATCACTGATATGGTTGAGAGTATAGATTAATTTCAATCCTCTTAAATCTCGATGTCCATATTTTAGAATAATTATATGAGATTCTACTTTCTACCAGATTCCTAAACCACCTTTTTTGAGTATTTCAGCTATGATCATTGGATACTGTATTTCTGTTACTTGGAGTATAGGATTTTTGAATACCAAATTATTTTAGGTACTCTTCCAACCTACACTTCCTGAGGTTTAGATCCCACTTTTTAAATATATAATTGAGTTTTTTTTCATTATTAATGTCCACAAAATCATCTCCCAGTAACTCCTCCCACTTACGATTCCTCAGAATTAGATCCAACTATTTTTATATGTTATTGGGTTTTTTTGTGATTAGTGAACATAAAAATATTCTCTCCAATTAGATAGTTTCTCCAAAATATTAATACATGTTAAACATCACCAAGTCCACTATCATACATCACTTAATTCTACTTATAAGTCCTCAACTAGTGAGACACGTATGAAATTTCTCTCTTACCATACATTAGAATAGTTCCAAGCCTGATACATAATGCATTGTAGCATATAGTATACCTTTTTATTAATTCTATAAGACTATATATTGGTGATGAAATCAAACAGTCTTTCAACTCTTGAAATACTTCTTCATAGTACTCCTACCCTATTAATTTAACTCCATTCATTTTCATACCGAATGTGGTGCTGCAAGATGGTAGAAATCCCAGATGAACAATCTGTAATATCTAGCTATCCCTATGAATCTTTGGATTTCAAATGCATTTGTGGGATTCTCACATGAAACTAAATCTCTCACTTTCTATGGGTATACTGAAACTCTTAACATTGATATAATGTGACCAACTAAGTGAACGTTGTCTATCCAAATATGAAATTTACTAATCATAGAAAATATTTGATGATCTCATAACATATTTAGCATGATATCCTAATGGATTGAACAGTCTTGTCAAGAGTGTGACTACACTCAGATATGGTCAATGAAGAGTGCCACAATTTAATTTAGATTCTGGTGGAAAAATATTCATTAGTGCCATAAAACTGTAGGTGTGTTCCTGAAACTGAATCACATATCCCGGTACTCATAATGACCCTAACTTGTCTAGAAAGTTGTGTGAGGTATGTATGATGTCCTAACACACACATGATGATAGCCTAACCAAGGAATTATCTTTGAGAATACCCACTCTCTATGGATCTGATAAAAGAGGGTGTTTATTCTAGTTTGTGGATACCGATTATTTAATGTGAGCTAGTTCATTACGTACTAATCTGTTCTGATCCAGAGGGTACCTACCTCTTTTATGACCAAATGGACTAGTGGACCCCATGTAGAATTATTGGGGTGAATGAAACCATTAGCCTGAATATTCACCAACCAATTCATGACATCTAGAATCTCTATATGTGACATCAAATAGGGAAAATTGGTTTTTGGGGATACTCAAAGAAAATGTTCAATGGTGAATTATACCACTATCAGTAGAGGAAGATCAAATAAGTCTTCAAGATATACATTCCTAAAATTTTCAACTACAAAAGGGAATGTAGTTATTCATAACCCCTTATTTTCCAAGAATATACTTTCCATTTGATTGGTCACATTACACATCCTCTTCTTCTTGAGCCCATCACTACTCACATTTACATACAATTATCCCTCATTTATGTTTTTACTAACCCATCGGTATGTAAAATTCACCATCTATTGGTAAAATTCAATATGTTATTGATAGGGAAGTAAATAGAAAATCTTCATGATTACATCAATGACCTTAATTTCCAGGATGAAATGATTCCATATGAATAGGTATCTACTTATCCCAAGGGGAAATCATTATAATGGAGAATCCCCTATAAATAGTTACCTAATTGGGTATCTAGCATCATAATTCCATTGATGTGGTCAATATCAAGGCCTATACATAACATAATAGTCTCAGATAGAAATGATTAAAATGGTCCGGAATAAAATAATGTAGACACAAAAGTGGAGTTGACTATAAGAAGATATCGTATTGTATATGGTATGATTCACTTCTCCACTAGTATAGGATAATGTTTATGTAACTAGCCTACACCACATTAATTTGTCACTACCAGACTACCATGAGTAGTCCCTCACTACTCCACTGAGAATCATAAGGCTGACTACCTCTCCCTTGACCACCACCACAACCTAAGTGGTTGGTTGTATTCCCCATTCTTTCCCATTATGATGCCACTAGTTCTTCTCATGACCTTGGATTTGGTGTAGATCCCCTCTCACTAGGAACACAAACATAAATACCTAAATAAGTGATGGATGTGCCCCATCCTGATATAGCCTCTTCATTCCATTTGATATCATAAGAACATACGCTATGTGTGCCCCAACTTCCCACACTAGTGACATATCAGAAAGCAATCAACATGAGAATCATGTATGCTTCTACCACCTTGAGTATCATCAAAATGCATCTTTCTCCAAGAATAAGAACCACTTATATCTATCCGTGCTAAAATTCCCTAACTTTTAGCATCACATGCCTCAAATTTTTCATTACAATTAGGTCCGTGTCGATGATTCCAAAGTTGTTAGTCATTTTAAATTCATTAACCCAAGATCATTTGGAATATACCATCGTATCCTATAATCTTCTACCAGTTTTAAGATCATCACCATCTAGAGTGGGAGATAATGTCATCAAATCAATAAATTTGGAATAGTATTCCATAAGAGACCTGCTCTAATAATTCAGGATCACAATTTTTATAACTCTTTTTGCCCTTAGAGTATGTTAAATTAAATAATCATAGATGATTGAATGGAAATATTCCCAGACCATATCTCTCTATAGATCATCTTGGGTAATGATTTCCCACCAACGCATGCTAGAGATGCATGGAATATACACATCAATTTCCACCCTATGATCTAGAGGTATAACCTGACGCCTTAATATATAAAGATTGACTTTGATCTATGACTCAACATCATGTGGTTTCCCATCCATTGAAAAATTAAATGATGTTGTTGATAGAACCTGAAATTGAACATTATCACACTCAGAGAAGGCATACAACAATGTTCATATTAAGAAAACATATATAGAAATCACTCTTGGAACATAGTTTCAATTCCCATTTTAGGGATAGGTAGAGGATCCATTGGTGGAAATGGAGGAGCATTCGCTAGTGTCTTAAAGACCACCACCTTAGGTGGACCATCATCACCCCATTTTGGGAAAGTGATTGGGGTATTTCATCATTTCATATTAATAAAATTCCAATTTAACACCTCAAAAGATATTTCAATGATTGTTATGATTTCTGATAAGAATCTAGGAAAAGTACATTACATTCCTATAAAAATTATCACACCACTATTCATTATCTAAAATATATAATTAGGATATTGAAGGGACTATAATGGCCTTAAGAAAATAAGAGATACCCCACTACCCACTACTAAGCCTAGGTTCATGTCTATGTCAATGTTTCACATGTATAATATAACCATTCTTACATTAAATGTCATATTAATTTAAAATTAACTATTTATCTACTATTTAAATGTATTGAATTGATTGAATTAGATGGATTAAAATTTTGATTCATAAGGGACCATACTCTAAATGATGAAAATTATGGAATCCACGTATCCTATACCATAAAATATTTCAGCCCATGCGACCAATGGTCCATGGATCAATGTTCTATAATTGACTACATAAGGTGTCTTCATGAACCTTTGTAGGAAAAAACAATTTGGTTGAGTCTGGAAATGAATATTTCAATTATGTTTTCCAATCCCTAAATGAAATTTTATCATATTCAAATACATTATTAAGGCCCTAATAATATAGAACATGAAAATGAACAATGAAAATAGATGTTTCAAGGAAATATTCATGGTATATAAGTCATGTTGTGCCAATAATGATGCATGTTATAAAATACCATCATTTCATTACACTTATGTAAAATAAATCACCATTTTAATAACACCAATATAATAAAAATATACAACAAAAACACCATCCAATGGTGAATTTTTATCAACTATAAATAGTTTAATCAATAACTACATTTACCCACTCTAGCTAATTTGGGATTCCCCTATATGCGGATTTGATACATCTATGAACAATGTTATTTACAAATTCTTTTAACTCAAGGTCTCATGTATAATACCCAAACTATAAGAGAATGGAAAAAATAAACTTTTTCTACCACTTTCTAACATCCTCAATCAAATCCACTAAAGCTGTTCCCATAGCTAGTGGGTCACATGGCCTTATGATCACCTCCCCATATGCACTAGGCTACTGACTAGCAGCAAAGTTGTAAATCTATTTCAATGAGGAGACTATACCCTTTTATCCGTGATTAATAATGAACACATCCATAGTCATCCAATAATAGAAGAATACATCAATAGATTTATTAAATATTTAATGGAAGAATAAGTAGTTGAAAAACATAATAATATTTATAGCCACTATGAAGTGTTGTAAACATGGATTTATGGCATGTTTAAATACAATAGGGGAACATTGGAATTGAATACACTATCCTTATATAAAAAAATATAAAAAAATATGATATTCTAGTATCTTGATAATTTGATTTCTACTATAATCTTATGCTCTAACTATAAGTAATACATATCAAGGTTCAAGGGATAGATTCATTGATTTATACATAACTCTAGTCCTATAATATTCTTAGGTAAAAGTGGTAGACTGAGTAGGGTGGGACATTAAATCCCAATAGTCCACCCCCAATGATGTCTAGAAGTAATCCAAGTAGTGTTCGTAACTATAAAATTTATAGGAATAAATAAAATAATAGATAATGTTGAATAAATAACTAAAAGTATTCCTGGGCTATACCTTATTCATCTCCTTACTGATAAGAATATCTGATTAGTCACTATATATATAGTAATAATATATATAGTATAATTATATATTTAATCTCTTATATGGACCAAGTATGTGTGGACATAAGTATCCATATACATGGAATACTAGTCGCTAGATAGACTGTGTGGTAACTTAAAAATCCATAACTCGTATAATGATCTTATAATCTCAATGAGAATGGTATATTTAAAACATCTTATAAAGAGTGTG
The DNA here is from genome assembly GCA_963277665.1 of Viscum album. Classification (NCBI taxonomy): domain Eukaryota; kingdom Viridiplantae; phylum Streptophyta; class Magnoliopsida; order Santalales; family Viscaceae; genus Viscum; species Viscum album. The sequence continues at coordinate 111,026,244 of OY728142.1, forward strand.
ATACATAATATTGGATATTCGGTATGGCGATTGACCCCCCCTTTCAACATGTGAACAAGGGACGTTTTGCATCATTCCCACCATTCAAATAATGTCACTGGTGTGAGTCTTTATGATCAGCACTCGATGTATGAGTTCATGATACCATCATGATCAACAAAGCCCTTACCATCATATCAGAACCTAGGTTAGGGAGTAGCCATATTTATAATTTTAATAATAAGGCATTACGTCTCATATATCTTTATATTCAAGTTCAATTTCAATAAGGAATTGAAATTCACAATGAGAATTTAAATAAGCATAAACAAGTTATGTGTTCTTGACACCATTTACAAGAAATTCAATTAAATCCACATTACTAATGAAGGGAATATAAAACCATCATTAAAAGACCATTCTATAAAATTAATCCATTTAATTTACTAAAATAAATTAATTAAATTTTACGGATCAATTAACTGATATGAGGTGTCAATAAAAATTAGGAAACCACTAATAAGTTAAATTCAATTATTATGTTGGTCCAGGAACATATTTAGTTTCATAAATTAATAATTCTGTTATATAATATAGTCAAATTTATTTAAAATCTAATTTGAATGCTTTGAAATAATTTTATTTGATTAAATATTTAACCATAATTGAAATTCATGTTGGAACACCCAAAGGGTTTCCATAAATTAATTCACCAAACTCTAATATACTAAACCACGATCCTTGAGTTTTTATCATTTGGTACAGGTCAATTTAAAAGGAATAAATTAATTAAATGTTTATATAGGGAAAAGTAAAGCATGTAGCATGAAAAAAAGTTATGAAATACCAAAAATATTGGGGAAATTTTGGATACCATATTTCTTATGGCCATATAAGACTCTTCATTCGATTGTGGATTCATATTTGTAGTAGGTTGGGAGAAATAAAAGAAAAGATCCAATTCCCTAAAAATATAGAAAATTTTCATTCACTAAAATAGTGCAATGGATAATAAGTTAAACTAAATTAGTAAGGTAAAGGATTGTAGATCATATTAAGATAGAACTTATTCTTATAATGGTTCTCAAATATCATTATAAATAATGATTTTATCTCCAAACCTTGGTTTATCTTGTGGTTGAGATATAAAATGAGGAAATACATTTAATCCAATAGGGAAAATATGGGATATGATGAAATCAATAAATATATTTAATTATGGGAGTAATTTCATTTCACTCTTTTAATAGGGGGACACGGTTATGGTTCACAATTGCCTAAACTGTGGGAAACCTGTTCTCAATTCACTCTTTAAGAATTATCCCCACATTCTTATGGAATATGATTTCCCAAATCATGAACAATCTATGTGATTTCCCACTATCAAATTTCTGTATTTTTATTCATGGTAATGATCCTTAAGTCTCATGGATTTCGACAAACCGTGCCGCCCCTAATGTACCTCTACATCACCCCGTAGGTTTTGTAGAGACCCTGAGGGATGCGCTTCACTCATTACACTAATAGTGAATCAAATTAATTTTCCCCATTTTTTAGAATTGATGGTTTCAGTCAAATTTGGACTATCCTTGGACCATCCATATAACGTAGTACACATTTACCAAGAATAAACAAAATATTTAAATTTAAAAAAATGATCCATAATTTCATGAAAAGAATAGTAATTACATTACTAATGCATTATGTGGTCTATAATTTTTATACCATGTTATAGATCAAGATACCACTCCATATAATAATGGTTGTCGCTCATAACCATAATATAATATCCAAATATGGTTATTATTTGGTGAGTTACAGCTGAAGCTCTAGCTTTAGCTTCATTATCATACCTAACAGGGAAATCTCTACATAAAATATAATTATTTAAATGGTTCCCATTCCATCCACAAGGTTCCATTTCAAAACAATGGAATACATTATATAGGTTTAAGAAATTATGAAATGAAATATAATAAAAAATCTAGAGAGATAATTACTATAAATTGGTAAATTTATTTATGTGAATCTCATAATCATAAAATTGTTTTTTTATAAAAATATCATGTCATGAATTTTATTCAACTACTTCGTAATTGTTTTTAAATGAAATTATAATTAACCACAGAATATTCTATAGGAGTTCCAAAAGATTTGTGTTAAAAGGACTAATTTTGTGTATGAGGTGATGACCTAGTTAGAGCCCAATGTTCCCTTTTCGGAGTGGTTTCCCCTAGTTACACCCATGACAGAACCACAACCACACACTGTATCTAGATATGAATTCATTAATAGTAAAACAATCTAATATCAACATTTCCCAAACTATACGATGTTCTCTATACTTATCCTCAATGACTATAATATAGTTGTCTTCTCTAGTTTTTGTTTTCCTAAATCTAGTTCCCATGGTTTCTAATAAAGTGCTTAAGATACAACCGGTAGTGTCCTTGATCCTAGTATCCATGAACTAGTGGTTACATTATTATATTGGCATAAGAAACAAGGAATCACATCTTGATTGACAATGTAGTTTAGTATTCTGGGGAAAATAAGTCAATAAATGAAATTCAAATTATAATTGAAAACATAAAATATGTTAACTATTTTATTTGAGAACACAAATTTTATTTATAGTGTATTATTTAATATAAATAACAACTCTCTTATTTTTATCATAGGGAAAATAAATTGTATGAAATAGATGATGTTGGATTCTCTGTAGGGGTAAGAATATAAAATAAGGTATCATGAATAAATAAAAACAATTGATATAAAATGGAAAATAACTGAAAGAAATTTCATTTAATAAATAAACTCAACATAATATAGAGGAAATAAATGATTATCAAACAATTCCATAAAACTAATTACATTATCCTAAAATTTATGCACATATATTATAGCTAATTGATAATAACATAGAAATAACTAATCTCATAAAGTGGGAATGCATAATGCAAGATATCTAAAAATATGAAGACCGTTCACAAGACAATTTAAATATATAGGTAGAAACACATCAACTTTGACCTTGTGAATTTCCTAATGAGACCTACATATGCATTGAGGGGATATCAATAACGAGGACCCACTCATCACTTACATATTCCAATGAATTCCTCACATTATGGGTGTGAAAAAATTATCAACATAATCATTCATATTTAAAACCTAAAATATGGAATGTTAATACTTATCCAAATAAAATAATCATAATCATAAACTATCACGAATAATATGATGAATGGAAAGAAAATTAAACATATTCTATATAATAGATCACTTTCCATCCAAATAAATAATAAGGTTCATATCAATACAAAATATCATCACTGGATCATATGTACAATAAAGGGTTTATTTCATTATTGAATTCAGGTATAATAAAAATATCATTAAAAATATCAATGAGGAATATAACCTTTTTACTTACAAAATATTTCAAAAAGATCACCAAATATTTTTAAAATACATTTCTTATAAAACATGTAAAATAATCTCTAAAAAATTTAGTGGTCATGATGGTGGAACATTACATTCATGTCATACATGTAAAAAAAATATTCCTTTCATATTTTCATTGTAATATATCTTCTCTTTAATATGGTATTCCCTTTATTAATTTTTTTGTATTATGAAATTTTTCTGGTCTGTAGGTTAGGTCTCTAGGGTTTCTAGGGGTTTTCAACATAGAAGAGAGGGAAAATGTATCCATTTTGTGCAGAAAGAATGACTGGAACAAAATTTGTATTAACTATGTGCCATAACAACGAAACCTACATAACAGCGGTGCATGGTTGAGAAAATTATTTTAGGTGTACTAGGAGACCGTGCGGCATGTGGTACCCCTTGGATAATGGTGAGTGCACGACCACCGCATGGTCTGTCAGAACATATGGGTGGCTGGGAAAACCATGTGGCTTTGATTCTTCTTGAACTGAGAGAACTTCTTTTAGAGTTGGTGACCAAGAACCAACTATTTTTACATTGATTACATGAATATTTGATGTATTAAATATTATATTAAACACCTTATTACATATTTTTTTCTATTCTTCATGAACAATATATAATAATGGCCTAGATTTTTTTTCATTGAAAAGGTATTAGTAGTTCCCGTCTATGATGAAAACTTTTAAGTTCTATGACAATATTCATAATATAGTTATGTGGTTAGATAACATACTATGATGGGACACATAGTATAATGTATTTTAGGTGAGTTTACTCATAAAAAGATGAGACTTCTTCTCATAATGTTATCCCTTTTTAATCTCTATGATAGGAGATTCAGAGAACACACAGGCTAGTAAGAATTCCACATGTTTTGGTGTCATCAAATATTCATATCTCCAAGAAAGTGTAATGGTCCTTAGACATTATTATTATCATTAATTATTGTCATGACTCCCGCCCATATATTTTCTGATGAAAACCATCATGCCATATGTTAGTAAAGAGTAGGGTACGTTGGGTGCATCAAAATGAAATGTTATTAATGGATATGTAAAGATATGTTTTTTCAATCCCATTTTAATGTATGTCGATATCTCAGTCCTTTGATTGATATATAACCCTCACCCTAAATTCCATAGCCATGGTGTAACGATGAGTTTATTTCAGATAGTCAAAGAATGATGTATCAAGCATATAGGTTCATCATATCATCATGAAACCTACATGATGATATTATGTGATAAAGTGATTATATTACAATGTGATCTATCATTTGTGGTTTTTGTTGTTTTTATTTTATGTTCTTTCTCTTAGGTTCCTTAACTCGTTTATAGATAGTAATCTGGGACATTAGGAAACCATTCCTAATTCCAATGAGAAATAACACTAAAGGTCCACACAATAAGTGTTTATCATTATGTCAATTAAAATATATTTTAATTTAATTGATGGAAAAAGATTATTCTAATGAGTGAGGAATAATTATATTTAGGTTTTATTGATCTGATAAATTAAATCAATATGTAATCACCAGATTGTGAATAAAATATATATTTTTATTTTAATTAATATTTAAAAATTATTTATTTACAATTCTGTGAAATAAATATTTATTCAATTGAATAAAATATTTATTTGATTGTTAAATAAATACAAGAGGAGTTCGAACCGAACTGGACTATGTAAGATTATAACATAATTATTTACGAGTCAATATATATTATTTAAACATATTACACATGTTGGAGAACAAGATACTAATAATTCCATTATTATTAAAATGTGGCATTAGATATTATTAATGGTTATAATTATATTTAATGCCTATTGTGCAATTAAATTTTGTAACTAAAATATCAGCTCTTTAAATAGATGGTTATGTATCTTTTCTAACACATTAGAAACCAATTCAATGATTGGGGGTTGAGAATTGTTGTGCACAACAAATTCTATCACGAATCCTCATCATCTCTCCCTCTCAAGAACTATAAACCTAACATACATTTTTTTTCAAGACTATATAATGAGAGATCAAAAAAATCACCCACGAAATTTGATTCTTCTTTCTAGCACCTAGGGAATGAGAGGCATTGTACATAGACCATTGGACCATGTGTGGATCACTTCTTGAGGGATTCTACCATTGGATCCTCATAAGCACAAGGAATGAAATATGGAAGGTATTTTTCAGAAAATCAAGAATAATAAATGAAGAATGTTCCTAAGATCATGTATTTATTTCATTAAACATTAAATAAAATCATTAAAAATTCTATGTGCAATATTCTTACTCATTGTTTTGAGGAAATTTTATTAAAAGAAATATCTAATATATCACACACCTCTGCATGATTCTGCTGCACCTGAAACCAACAAGGGGTATGAGAGGGGTCCTATTTATATTTAAATTTATTTACATGATTCTTGATCTATGCACAATTGTGGTTAAATTTTATTTCATGTTATTTGTTCTGTAATCCAATTTGAATTATCATGTTTTCAATATATTAATCATGTTCATTTAGTGTTTCATTTTGTAATGGTTTAAGAACAAATGAAGAATGACCAGAGATTCTATCGAGAGGTGTCGAATTATTGGTTGGTAAAATTGGGTTACACGACGTATGGCCAGAGCACACGTTTTATACCCATGCACAATGTTTCTAGATTCACTAAGTAATTAATTACTTGTGGTGCATTTATTTCACACAATGTGTGGAAAGAGCCAACATATCAAATAAAAAGTAGATATAGGGTGTGTAATTTGAAAATATACGCCATGTAGTCTGGAGGAGTCAACACACAAAAACCTCAAATGTGAGACATGGATATACAATAATTTAGGCACATAATGTGCATCTACATGTACACTCTATGTAGTCTTCCATTAATTGAAACAATTACATTTCTATTATTTTTAACTTTTTAGTATTAAAACATTATTTTATTGATTAGAACACCGAGGTGTGTTTGAAAATTTAATAATTGTTTTAGACAATTTTTAATGCTCAATTTATTTATTCTAATTAATTTGTAATTATTGGGTTTCAAAATTATTTTTATTGAATAAAATGAATGATGGGTATCCCCAAATAAGATATTATAATCATTAACCTGAAAGAGAATTTATTAATTAATCATATTACATTATACTTAAATAATAAAAGAAAAAATAATGAGATTAATGGTAGATGTTTAATTTTTCATATACACTGCATGTGGAACCATTCATGAGATAGACCGATACCTAGGTATTTGTTTTTATTTATTTAATTAGATTTATTTCATAGTTTCTAATTATTTATTATTAATAAACAATATGAAATGTGGTTCATCCCTCCCTCCATTATTATATTGGACCATCAATTCACAAAACTTTTATGTAATTCTCAATAACCAATCTTTTGGTTCCCCTCAATTATGTGTGAGTAATAATTATTTGTAATTAATGAATCATCCCAAGGCACCTGGGGAGAGTTATAGATGGAACCATAATGACACAGACTTGGTGATATCTAGGTGGACACATGGAATGGCGTAGCTTATTCCATGTCTGATAGAAGGTGTTATTTCCCCTAGGTCATAGGTGAAATTAATATTTTCTCTTTAAATTTACCATTATATTATCTCATGACCATGTCATTTAATTAATTATTTTTTATTTATCTAAGTAATTAAAATTATATTTATTGAAGCATGGCCTTGATCACATAAATAAATGAATTAATATAAAATGATTTAATTTAAATAAAATTGATTTGGCGTAATAGTTTAATTCAAATATAGTAAATTAATTAAGAAAATATCCACTCCACTTTAACAAGACATGTAATTGATGAAAAAAGAAAAAAAATTAATGTATAATAATATAAAATCTATCAATGTAATATTTTGTTAGACTAATCCTTCTAATACTTGATTAAAAACAAAAATCAATAGAATTATGTGGCAGACCATCCCTTGATGGGAAGCACACTTTTATAGGGGAGTTATTATGATGGTTTCAGGTTGAATTAATAATTTTACATTAAAAGGAGTAGTTGTTTCTAGACGTAGTTCAATTTGGAGGCAAGTGTTGAGAAAATCGATGTCAGGATTGATGGATCGGAGAGTCCACTCAAAGGATCAAGGTGCTACAAGCCCCTATATAGAAAATACTTTCCTACATAAATTCCTTAAAAAATATCATGACTAACTATTTTTTGGGTTATGAGAGGTGGAATATAGATCCTTCCCACAATAATTTTCTAGAAAAAAGAAATTACATGTTTAATGGTGAGGGATATAAGAACATTATATAATAGTGGCATACATAATGAAACCAATTAATTATTTTTTACAAAATATGTAATCATAAAAAGTACTAATAATGTGTACTTTTAATTGTAGAATAAAATGAAAATCTCACTATCCCTATGATCAAGGATTGATAAAGAAAATATCCTCATTGGCAGAACATCAATGAGTGGATTAGACACCTTTAGTTTGTTCAATGCCATTAATATAAATCTTACACTCAAGAATCCACAATGCCTAATATGCCTACCCAAGAGGTTATTTATGAAGAGTTATTAGTCTATGGAAAACATATGAATGATGTAGTCGATGTTCAATATTTTATGATTTCATATATGTGCAGTGAACTCAGAAATCTCATGAAAACATGGAAATGTATAGAATGCTTGGGAACCTATGTGGTCATTACCAAGATAAATCCTGATAGAAACAATTTCAGATTTATAAGGCACTCTTTCAGAGTATTCATAGAGAGGGTACCCCAGACGGGCCACACACAGTCAAGATCATTGGATACACTGAGAGCCTAACAGTTCTATGGTTTAAACACCTCGATGAACTAGGCACTGGAATCATTCTAGTTTCACTCCCTTCGTTATTCTCAAGTTCTTTTTGTGAACATTACTATGATCAACATTGATAAGTCTTCTCCAGATCCACATATCATCCTTCTCTATGAAGAAAAATATATTAGGTGTGAAAAGACTTATGTAATTATGGTGAAAATAGAAAGGGAATGGAAAGAGGTTTTAGAAAAAATCATCTTCCTGACCTTCCAAGAAGAATAAGATCAAAAAGTTGTCTTGGGAACATGATGTTGTATATTTTTCTTGTTGCATGAAGGGAAACTAGAAGAAAATATCAATCCCACTAAAGAAGAAAGGGGAATCTTCATGTGAATTTGTTATCTAGTGCCAATTATCAATTTCTAAAAATTTCTTATTAGATACTATTTGTGGTGACTGCATATGTATTAAAATATAAAAACTATGAAGATTTAGAAAAATTGGAAAAGTGGAGATTGATCTATGATCATCCAATAGAGAAAAAAATGCTTTTTTTAGCTATTGGGGAAAACTATCTCACATTGTCCATCATATTGATATCTATTTTAAAGGGATTCTATTATGTGCCTTCAGTTACACAGAACATTAATTATATATCCAACTAGCAACAAATGGATTCATTATAAAATATGGAAATAAATGTTTACTTCTGTATAAAGATAGATTTTGATGGTATGACACATTTTCATGACGATTTTTACATTATTGATTACACGAACCAAGTAATGGAAATCGAAAACAAAGTCACTTTGCTTGACTCATAACACACACACCTTTGGAATCAGTGAATAGTTCTTATAAATATTTCTTGACAAAAATAAATCAATATGGATATTTATATTCTTTTGTATGAAACCCACTTGGTGTGAGTCACAAACATTTATAGAGAAAAATGACCAAATCCCTATTTAGTGGGAAATCTTAAAGGGCTAAATATTATCATGAATTAGTTCATACTTGTCTGTGTGGACCATTTATTATTGAAGCAAGGGGTGGGTAATCATTCTTTATAACTTTTCTAATGATTTTATTATATATACATATATTTTATTAATGTGTCATAAGTCATATTTATTTGATAAATTATAAGAATTCAATAATGAAATTGAGAACCATATTGGTAGGTAGATTAAGAAATTCCACTTAGAAGGTGGGGGTAATATATTAATCTTGTCTTCATTGATTACATACAGGTGATTGAGATCTTATCCCAACTCACACCTGCTTACTCACCTTAGTTTAATGGTGTATGTGAGAGATGGAACCACGCCTTATTAGACAATATGGGATCAATAATGAGTCATTTGATTCATCCATTATACTTATGAGATATGCATAACAAACAAACATCACACATACTAAAACAAGTACCAACTACATTGCTAAATGGAATTCCATAGGAATATTGGAGTGGATTAAAAACCATATTATTATATTTACAAGTGTGGAAAAGAGAATCATTAGGTAAGTCCACTTTAGATATCAAACTTTCATCATGAGACACAAATTGTTCCAATATAAGATTCTCTATGGACATAAGGGGATATTATCTATACTAACCTTTAGAAAAATGGGTTATAGTGGAAAGGCATTCCATATTCATTGGGAATGGAGAAATATCTAAAAGATATAGTGGGAAAAGTATAAACATCAATGAAGTCAAGGTTTAAGGAACACTAGAATTGGTACATGATCAGATTCCATAAATCCCCATGGAAGAAGAAACTATTCCATAGAGAGAGGAACTACGTAAGAGTACAAGAGATGTTAGAGATCCATAACAATATGGTTTTATAGTTACCAAGGATGGTGACTCATTATTCGTTGATAATAACAATCTTCTACCATGCAATCAAGTTGTATGTGGCCCATATGTCTCCAAGTTGTAAGATTCCTTTCATTCAGAAATGGATTCCATGTATATAAACCTAGTATAGATTTTGGTAGACCCTCCAGTGGATGTAAATCCTATTGTTTAAATATGGGTATTCACCAAAAAAATGGACATGGAATGATATGTTAGTACCTATAAGGATTGATTGGGTTCAAAAGGGTTTAAACAACGATAGGTATTAACAATGATGAAAAATATTCCCTAATTATAGTGATGAAATGAATCCGAATTATATATGCCATTTATGATTACCACGACTTTGAGATTGTTAAATGGATACCAAAAAAACCTTCCTTAATTTGAACCATGAAGAAGTTATCTACTTAAAATAACCAAAAGGTTTTCTGAACCCAATGGATGCCAATATGATATGTAGGATCAAAAAAATATATTTAAGGAATAAAGAAACAATCCAGGTAATGGAACATTTATTTTGATGAATCCATAAAAGAATTTTTTTTATTAAGAATGAATGTGAGACATGTTTCTAAAAATGGTTTAGTGAGAGTTCAGTCATTTTAATAATATTATATGCTGATGACATATTACATATTGGAAGTGAAATAACATTCTTATAGACTATTATGTAATGGTTGAATAAATGTGTTTCCATTAAATACATGGGTGAGGCAACATATATTCATGGGACAAAGATCCATCATGAATGATCCAAGAGGTTTACATTCCTAATTCTATGTACATACATTTACAAGATATGGAATAGATTCAATATAGAACAATCCAAGAGGGGATTGTTTCTAGTTTTACATGGAATTCATATTTCTATGAAAATGCATCCCCAGAACAATGATGAATGAAATAGATTTGAAATTATTCTATACACATCATCAATTGTATTATTCATATATGGTATTCTATGTACTAGGATAGATGTCACCTATGTATTATGTGTTGTAGTAATATATCATGATGGTCTAGGTGACTGTCGTTGGATGGTAGTCAAGAGTATCCATAATTATCTTCAGCGTAATATGGTTATGTTCCAATATTATGGAGGTTATGGGGATCTAGTCATTTGAGGATATAAATTTTCTCATTTCCTGATTAATCAAGAAGGCATGATGTAACAAACGAGATACATCTTCCCATTGAATGGATGTTTTGTGGGATGGAACAGATCAAAGAAGGTCACAGTCAAAGATTCTTGAGAAGAGTCCATGTATATTATAGATTAGTAGTAGTTAAAGATGTAGTTTGGATGCACAATATCATCCAATATCATTATATGGTACCCTGAATTAAATATCCTATTAGACACTATAGTGATAGTAATACAATGGTGGATCACGAAAAAGTGCCAAGGTCACATAAGTGGACGAAGCACATAGTTCGAAAGTATCATCTCTTGAGGGTATTTTTACAAAGACTTGAAGTGGTATTGAGAAATATTTACATGGAATAAAATGTGGATGACCCCTTAAATAAAGCCTTAACTCAGTGAAAACATGATTCAAAATGTGATGTCTAAAGGAATAAAATGCCTAGGTAGTTGGCTCTAGTCCTTGTGCGAGTTTTTTAGATTTGGTGCCATAGAAACAACTATTGTTTCTATGACTACATGAATATTTTATGTATTAAATATTACATTATAAATCATATTACATATTTTTCATTGTTCTGCATGACCATAATGTAATATTTTCCTAGACTGTTTGTGGAATTGAGAAGGTCATAGCAGTTACCCTCTATTTTGAGAACATTCCAGCTCTATGAAAATATTCTTAATATAGTTTTACGGTAGAATAACATTCTATGATGGGAAAAAATGTATATCAACCATCAGGTGTGAGTACTCTTAAGAAGATGTGACTTTTTCTCATTTGTTTGCACATTATAATCTCTATGATGAGAGGTTTTGAGAATAGATCCACCAGTAGGAATTCTCTATGTTTTGGTGTGATAGGATATTCTTATCTACAATCTTGTGTAATGGTAGTTATACTTTAATATTATCATTAATTTATTTCATGACTCGTGCAATTAGATTTTATGATGAAAACCATCATTACATATATTGGACGGAAGTAGGGTATGTTGTCTGCATCATGAATGACGTGTTATTAATTGATATGTTAAGAATGGAATTTTTTTCTATATTTGTTGAAGTTGATATCTGCGACCTTAAATTAAAAAAGGACCATCACCCTAAAATCTATGGACATGGCATAATGATGAGTTTATTTTAGATATTCAAAGAATGATGTATCAAGAAAATAGGTCCATTACACCATCATGGAACATGGTTGAGAAGATTTTGTGACAAAGGGATTATATATGCACAATGAGGATTCATATGTGGTTTTCATTGTTGTAACTTTTAGTTAATTCTCATGGGTTCCTAGACCCATTGGTAGATAGTAATTTTGGACTTCAGGCAAACTCCTCTAATGCTAGTGAGAGAGAATCCTAGAGGGTCACACACTATGTGTTTCTGGTGGTATTAATTAAATTCCTTTTGAAATTAATTATTAGAATAAATATTACTACTGTGAGTTAGGAATATTTTTATTTAAGATAGATTTATCATGCAACATTAATAAATAATTATTCACCATAAAATTAATTTACATGGTTGATTTATTTTATTGAATATTTACTAAATATTTATCTACTATTTTTTGAATTTAATGTTTCTTTAAGAAAATCAAATCATTATTCTGTTTTTCCATAAATACAAGAGGAGTATGAATGAAGCAAGACTGTGTTCGGTGATAAAATACTTATTCATGAGTCCATAAATATTATTTATCCATTTTATGCATGTTGGAATAGTATAAATTAATAATATTGTTTTTATTATTAAGTGTCACAAGATTTTATTAATAGTTATATTTATATTTAATGGCTTTTATGAAATTAAATTTTGAAATTCAAATCCCAACTCTGTAAATAGATGACTAAAGATATTGTGTAATCCATTAAAAACCAATTCCATGTTTGGGTGTACTGAATTATTGTGCACCAAAAATTATATCTCAAATCCTCCTCCTGTCTCTCTCTAATGAATCAGAAAACCATGAGACAATTTCTTCAATACTGAAAAATGAGAGATTAAGAACAAAGTATACAAGGAATTTGATTCACCATGATAGCACCCATAAAATGATTTTCATTTCAGAGATTACATTACAGCATGTGTGGATCATGTCTAGAAGAATTCTACCCTTAGATACTGACAAGGCGAATGAAGGAAATACAAAAGGTGTCTTTTGTAAATTCAACAGTCCTCAATGAACAAAGGTTATATGAACATATTTTTTTCTTTAGAAAATAAATAAATTAATTATAAATTTGAGGTGCAAGATCCTCACTCATGGGTTCAGATGTGTATTATTAAACTTAATTTTAATATATCATCAACCACCACATGCTTTTGTTTGACCCAGAACCAACTACCACCTAGTAGGTGCATGCTTTGTAAACCCGTGTGTCCAAACCTTATGCCACTTAATAAGTGTAGATTTACCATTCCTCCTCTTCATATTATTTATTTATCCCATTATTTTTTACCCCATTCAAACCGCAATGGATACTATGACAAACCAAGAGATCCTCCATCCAATATAGATGATTCACCGCCATTTTATGGGGGCTTGGAGTGTCATTGGTTGTGAAATGGAGCTCCAGGTAAGTCTTAGACTCTATTTACCTTTATTTACTGGAAGAGTAATGGTTTAATGTTTCTCCGCTAACAACCCCTAAAAACCTATGTATTCAAGAAGATTCTAAGTTTTGTCTTTGATTGTTTATTGAGTATAAATCATGGGATAAGATTAAGTGAGCAATTTCAAATGGACAACGGGTTGGAACTATTAATGTTTTTCTTATAATATTGATGTTTTATATGTGTGTTTAGGTTTTCTAATTTGTTTCCTTTATATGTTTTGATGCATTTCGTTATCATTGGTTATTAGAGCCTTAGATTTTAGAAAAAAACCATTCAAAAACCTTGTTGGGTCCATGGATTATATGAGTCCAATCCCAGGGCTTCATATGGTGTATACAAAACATTAGAAAATGGTATAATGAGTTGGTAGACGTTGAGTTATTGTAGTTATTAATGTTGGTGGGTAGTAATTGTTACAATATGGTTTTTTTATTAAAGGGTAATTAAAAATTTATAAACACGTTGTTGTGAAATTATAAGGAGGAATGATCTGGTTAAGATTAGGTGTTTTGGATTATGATCTGAGATTGGTTTCAAATAATAGAAAATGATGTCTTGATAGTGGGTAATGTTTTATGAAGTATTTTTTATGTTATGGTATTAAACAAGGGTTTTATTATTAAATTTCATGTGAAGTATTGAAATGGGGTCATGGATCCCCTTTTTATGAAAATTCATAATGACTATTTTGAATGGTTCTAAATGGAAATAAAATCATTGGGGAATGTTTTAGTTTTTCAAAGAGGAAAAATAATGTATTAAAAATTGTATTCAAGATGAATTTAAATGACTATTTTTTATGCCATGATATGGTTTTCAACGTTTATTTAGACTATAGTAACTAAAATGATATATGTGTAAATGTGATAAATGGTTAAATAAACATGTCTATGTTGTATGCTGTATTAGTGGGGTAATGGGAGAAGGTTATACTCCCACAGTTCTGTCTCTAGTAATTGTATATGACGACTAATGTATTTCTCAAGTAAAGATATGGGATGGAGGCTCTATTCTACAAACATAGGTATTAATGCACTATAGTTTAGGGTCAGGCTAGACTGATTCTCTAGGGATACTAATTTTTTTCTAGTTTAGGATATCTTACCAAGTCTCTAGTCTTATAGAGATGTCATGGAAAGGGATTTTGGAAAGAGTTTATATGCTTCCAAACATGTGGACATGACTTGATTATGAGATTGAGGATCTAGGGTATGATGATGAATTGGTTGGTTAGTAACAAACATTCATATCTAAATGTGTGTGTAATCCCTTGCATGATTTGTCATATGTCCATAGAATGACCATATATAGTTTTGTTTTCTGGATAGCACCATGGATCCAAAAAAATAATAATGAATAATTAACAACTATATTGATGTAACACATGATTTCCTTGTTTCCATGATTATTTATGGAAAGTAGAATACCTATATACAGCGTTTTAAGGATTGGGTACTTTTTAGACACTATTGTTGGTGACGTACTGATTTGTACTCACACAATGCTCAGGCCACCCTGTAACATGGGTACTATAGAAGACTCTATTTGTTTTCTAGCATGGGATAAATATAGTGAAGTAATAGTTGGTTGTGCGCTATATGATGGGATGAAGAATGGTGTGTCATGACATATTTGAACTTGACAGTATGTTTATGGGGTTTCATACTTTTGTTAGTTTGGTTCCCTACTAAATGACTTCCCGATATGTTCTGTATCCATAATATTGTTATAGGAATTTTGACTTTGTTAGTTGTTGTGTATTTCCATATTCTATACATTTATTATTTTAATTAGTTTTCATATCATTTTATAGTATTTATTATATTTTTAAAATCTTATAAGTATTTATAGTCCCTTTATTGTACATTTTTAGACCTACACTGTTTGTTGAAAGCAACATTAATACGAGGAGGCACAACTCAGTTCATGTGGTGAACATGATTAGGGAACCTGTTTTAGTGGACCCTGGGATGGAGTGTTATAAATATGTATTATATGGGGTGCATTTTATCTTATTATTTGAGAATGGTATATATGACACAAGGTTCATGTGGTGTCTTGGTAATGTGATCGTTTCTAGGTGCTAGTAGCCCCACATAGGAGGTAAAAACCATGTTTATAGGGGTGGGAATTGATTCTCTATTTTGTGAATTTATCATTGGTGAACACTTCCACATTTATTGGTTCACATGGATGATAAGTTTTTTATTTTTTAGGTTTTATGACTTAGCCTAGTATGGAAAGAGGGTTTGTTTTGTTTCATGCATCCTTTTATGAACACCTGATTGATATGTCATCTATATGTTTTCTGTGATGGGTAGTTCCTTTGGATTTATATGCAGGTTGTGAATTTCAATACTATAATTTCATACCTTTTGAACATCTATTGATAATTTTGTCTAAAGAAATATTTTTCTAAATATGAATTTGGAATGTTTTGGGATTTTTTAATATATGGATTAATAAAATTGGTTTTTAAAGTGTAAATCATTTTGTTTTCAAAATGATTTTTAATTTGAAGCATTGGGTTTTAAATGGTACAATTTAATTAAGAAGGAAAATGGAAAATGATGAATCATTTAGGGGAATTAGGAATGGTTATCTCTATTTATGTGACAAGAACCCTGGTATGAGTGATTTGGGTAGTTAGATTTCCTTTTTTTCTGACCTTGGTAAGTTTTATGAGGCCTTGTCGGGTTTTGATGTATAGTAAAAGTGATGTTCTTGTTGAACCCTTGGAAGGTATGTTCCCTTTGGATCAAGATATGTTTCCTTATGATGTGAGTGTGGTAACCCTTGTGGGTCAGGATTGTGTGGGTTTTATGTTGGACCATGAGGATGGTACCTGGTTTGTGTTGAGCTTTGTGGGTTGTGATCAAGTGAGTTGTATTTTGTACAATAGAGTGGGTGTTTGGATTTTAGAGTTGATGTATGTTTTATGTTACCCAATGTGGGAATCCTTGAGTAAATGAATTCTTATGTGCATTAGATGAAATGACCTTTAGAATTCTGGAGGGAGTTCCACCCATGTGTAATAAGTTTGTTATGTATTGATGTGAATGGATTAGAGGAATAGATAGTGGCCTTTGCTTAACGAGACTCCATTTTAGTGAGTTGGTAAATTTTATTATCGGTGATGATCTATAAAAGAGGTTGTTGGGGTTTATATTATTTTTGTTCTTGTGTGGAAATGGTAGACATTTTGGACATTGGTTATGGAACAGAAAGAGTGTTCTGTAGTATGAGTTTAACCTAAAAGGATAAGTTGTACAATTAGTGGTTTTGGATATGTGACAGAAGTTATGAGTATGAGTTGAGTGTCCTGGGACATTGATTATAGACTCCAGGAATGTTAGCCAAGAAATTTAGTTTCCTTGGAATAGAAAGTGGGTAGTTTCTTTAGAGGTAGAATGTAACACCCCAGGATTTCATAGTGTGTTATTTCTTAAAAATAATTCAATAACCTGCACTACACGCAACACCGAGTTCAATCACACCATGACGTACAAAAAAATGCCATTAAAAGAGGTCATGAATAGTATTAACTACATTTTGAACTTTATATAATCCTTATAATTTTAGAATCCCTATTATGAGTTTCTTAGTCATAATGCAAGAACAGATTCATTTTCAGTATTGCACTTTTTTCAACTTTTAATAGTGAAACCTTTTGAAATAAAATATTTAAAACTATCTGAATAAATTGGGACATAAAAAAATTTAAAATGAAACATCCCAAACTTCCACGGTACGCTTTCCTTTGAATAAAATAGTAGCGTGTGTTGTACGCAACCTTGAGTTTTAACACACGCCACAACCAATCAAACTAGCCGTTATGAATAGTAATACCTAAATTTTGAAATTATATATATTTTATATTTTAAAATGGACTTCATTTTTGGATTCGGAATATCAAATTTAGACTAAGGTTAAATTTTGGTACTTTTCGGATAACTTTCATATTTTGTTGAATAGTGAAAATTACTAAATTTTAATTAAAAACAACTTTTTTAGTCAAAATAATTAATAGTGATAAATTGTGAATTTGAGTGGTTTTAAAGTATATTTAGAATATATTTTTACCATTTAATATAATGTTGGTCATTGGACATAATTTTACAATTAAACCGAACATAAACAAGTGTCAATCTTTTGATAGTTATTACCTCTTAAAAACACGCTTTTTGTTTTGAAAGCGGGAATTAATTTTAAATTTATTTCTGCCACTTCTGTGTTTTGAATTTAGAAAAATGTATTCCATACTTGAAATCATGATGTCCAAATTGTTGTAAATAGGTAACTTTTATTTTTATACATTTTGAATAATTACTGTGGTAAATATTTTATTTACCATGGTTAAGGGTAAATCCGGTAAATAAGGGTTAAAAAATAATATTATAATAATACAAAATTACCCTAAAACGTTTCCTAAACTTATTGTTGGACACATTCCCGACCATGGGCATCCTTGGGTCGATTTGGGGACCCCTTGGAGCCACTTGTATGTGGTAGGGACACATTATATTAATAAAGTTAAAATAAAAATAAAAATGGCATAAGCTTACATCTTTTAGAAGAACAATTTTTACATAGGGTTATACATGTTGGATTTTCGATTATAAATATTCATTAGAACTCTAAATAGATTTCCTACATAATGATATTTTATTTATAATTTTTATAGATCAAATAATTTAAATTATTAATGACACAATAATGATGAAATGTTTACCTCATTAATAAATCATTTAAATAAATAAGATTAGAATGATTAAAATATTATCTAAAACCTGTCCAATTCTTATTGGATGATGTTATTTAGAATATGAGTCATCTTATCATCGACCTCAATGATTTTTGGACCATTATAAACCGAATATAATTATATTATGAAGTAATACTTTCACTCTTTCCTAAAGAGCCCCTCCTCTCCCTTATAAATGGAGACCACTTATACTCATTCCTCACACCTCTCAAGACACTTGGCTCGTCCAAAACCTGCCCAAATAAGCTCCCCACATCCCTCTACTCCTCCGTGAAGCTTCCCCTTAGGCAGAATGCATTTCAAGAAGTCCTTTGGTTCCAACCAAAGTGAGTTACCTATATTTAAGGTAACGATTTCTCTTAAATTATTTTCATTTATTTTGCTTCTCCAACCCCCAAACTCTTTTTATTTCCTTTCTTTTGTAACAACAAAAGTATCCTCAATATACTAGGACGTTTTTATAAGAAGGATTCGAACTACACATACACACACCTCCATATAATGGATGATGAACATAATGTTTCTGTGAATGGAAAACTAACGCCTCACGAAACGATGATTGTTCAAATACATCTTACCGCCTCTCATGGTGGCCATTATGATGTCACTGTAATTAAGTGTGATATTAATTATACATATTTTATATATAACCTTCTGTAATTCCATTTTATTTCATTCCATTATTCGTTTCATGTTTTATATACGCACAATAATTTCATTTGAGGATGTGCGGACTACCGCCCCCTTAAAATGATATGACTCGTTCATACCACAATGGAACGTATAAAGAATGGTGTTAATGAACATAAGTAACATATATAAAATATTATATTATACTGGAATAATAATATACCTATGTATCATTTGGATTCAATTCTTTTAAAACGAAAAATTAAATGGAAGTAGCGTTCGTGCGTACGTACGGACTACCGTCTCCACGAACACGATGAGATCCATCCTCCATCGTATCCATTCAAGTCTTATTCTCATTTTAGGGATAAAAATAATTTTAATATCATTCTTATTATGAATAAGATATAATATATCCATTACAAACATGTCTTACATAACCAAACATTTAAGAAGAACGAATCGATTATCACCCGAAACGACGATAATACTAAGATATTATTAATAAAGCAATGTTAAAAGATCATATATGATATCATATTGATGTATATGATTATTGTATAATTTAATAAATGTTATAAATTATTATACAGGAGGTTAACATACCATCGTCTAAGGGAAAGTTCAAGGTAAGGGATTTTCTTATCTCACTTTCAACTCCGTGAGATTTCCATTGTTCGCCACTAAATTATTGAAAGTGGTGTATTGTGTATGGCCATTTGATATATATATTATCATGATTCTCTTTATATTCATGTTATTCTGTAAATAATTTTGGTGGTTATTAACTTTTGGCCATACGACTCAGTTGATTAATGTGGTAAGGAGTTTCTTATCTCACTCTTAATTTCGTGAGAATTCCATTGTTCACCACTTAATTATGACATGTGGTGTATGTGTGCTGCTCATGATTGTATTCATTGTGTAATATACATTAATTTATGGGTACTTACATAGTCATGGTATGATCCTTCTTTCATATTTGTATGTTTCGTAAGTTACCAAATCGATAAGGGAATTTAACATTTCAATTTCCACTCATTCGGCTTTACGCATATTTCATTGATTATATTACTCCAAGATTATGTGTGGAATCACTATTCATTTGATTATGTAATAATTTCCACTCCCCATCCAGTGGATATACTTTTGATACACATAATAACTCTATTGATAATTCTCAAGTCATTAATATGAATTTGATAAGAGTAATTTTAACTCTTTCACCATTTGTTGAGTTAAACATCCAATTCGTTGGTGTTGTTTCTACAAGAATATGTGTGAATATCCTTTGATTGTTTTACAATTAATATTCAATCATATATAGTGTATTTATATTTTCACACATAATTATGTCATTGTTTTATCCTTAACCTAAGGATACGACCTTTATGAGATATTCAATCTCAATTTACATTCAATTGGGACTCCTTTGTTGATATACACCAAATCACTTTTATGTGGTGTATATAATGTACTTTGACATAGTATATCATGAATCCCTTTATTCTCATGATATTAAAAAGTTTTGATTACCTCAATTATTTGTACTCAAGTGTCTCTTTTTTGGTTAGAATCTCTAACCAAAATACCATTTTAAAATGTTTTAAAGACTTATTCTTCTAAATCTTTCTCATTAATGTCCATGTTTTAAAAAAATGGTTTTAAGGATTTATTTATATGGACATTACAGTTTTAAAATTAAAACTCCTTTTAAAAGTTTCAAAGTGGTATGGGACACTTTGATTCAAAAATCTATTTTTAAATGGCTTCTTGACAAATAGGGTGACTTTTAAATTATTTCAAGAAAAGGGGGATATTTCCCTCAAATAGTTTGGATGATTATTTTCATCTATGTCAACATCCTTCATTATTCATGATTGAGGTTAATGTGATACAATACAATCTTCCATATTGTATCAAATGAGTTATGTTTGACTGTGGATGTTCTATTTTTATACCATTCATGGTTTGTGGTTAGAGTATTGACATTTCGTATGCTAGTTTTTATAAGAATGTTTATTTTATGCTTAAACCTATTCATATGAGGAATGCATTGGACTTAATAAGTGATGGGTGGAGCCTGCTATAGCTCCTCGATGCATCGGTAGGTCTCATGAGACAAACTAGTGTCTTGGCACAAGGCCTTGGAAAAATCTTATTTGTAGTCTTGGCACGAGGCCTTGGCTATGTGGTTATAATAGTCTGGCATTATGCATTCCATCATTATGAAAGTGGATATTGATATTGCATGTGATCATTCGACTAGTAGAATAACCATGTGAGTAAGTAAATGGCATTATTTCATTTTACCTTTGCCATTTTATGCTGAAGTTCAAGTTTAAAAGGATTTTGTTTTAGTTATAAATTGCCTTAAGTGTTTATGCTTATGAAAGCTTCTGCTATAATGTTATCCTTACTAAGCATCTGTGCTCACCCCTTTCAATGTTTTATTTTTTTCCCAGGATTATGAAGAAGTAATTTATGAATGACCTGCAGGGATAGTATGAGGGGATATGAAGACAAGATGTTTTTTTATGATGTAATGTAAAAATTTATGGATGTATCTAGTTATTCCATGGCTAATAAACTAATCAGTCTTTCAAGACTTGATCTTTCTCATGATCATGCCAATGTTATGTAATAATGCACCGACTCTAGGTAATTAGGGTCGGGGCGTTACAGTCGGTATCAGAGGAAGTTTAGTACAAACCTTGGTAGATAGATTTAGATAAACTCTGATTAGAGCACGTAGACCTAAGATGAACATTGAGGATTAGTATAAAAGAACTTACTAGAATTTTGGTATTGTAGAGATTTTGTGAGTTTTCCGAGAAATACATCCTTGTCTGGATACGAGCAGGTAGAGGCGGCTCTAGAACAGATGTACATAGGGGTAAAACCCGAAAACACCGCTTTGAGCTAGACTCGAATGGGAACTGGTGCACGACAACGGGCCTTGCTGCATTCTTGGTTATGACACTCCCGGGGATATGCTTAGGATAATTTACATTTTCTTTACAAACTGATTTAAGTAATATATACATAAGATGAGAGTAAATGACCTTGGTTAATCCTAATATGTTTCAAATTGAGAATATGGTGACATTTTAATCTCTAAATGATTTTACGACTACTATTACTCACACAATGCTTTCTGGTTTTAGTCAATTGCTGGATTCTAAGGAAGTCATAGTGACTTTGAGAATGATGTACAAGGTGGGAACGGTGGTGGCGATGAGCAACAAAATCGAATGTTGATAGGTGTAAAAGATATCGTCTTTATGCCAAATCAGTTTTCCAAAAATATGATCAACAACATATATATTAACCAACTCCCAGACTCAACAAGGAAGAGAAAGGTGATAAATGATAAGATCTCCAACAATGGAGACCATGGAGAAAAGAAACCTCAATTTTCATCATGCAGGAAATGTGGATAGAGACACCCAGGAATGTGTCTCAATGGGACAAAGAAATGTTTTACGTGCATGAAGGAAGGACATAAAGTGAAGAATTGCTGAAGAAAAATGAAGAGTACTATGGAAGAAGATAAAAATGGTCCCAAGAGTCAATTTACAGTCATTTTCCATAAATGTAGGGGACCTGGCCATTACCCGAGTGAATGTCCTATTCTATAGGATATTTTTATGGTCAATGAAGAAGCTATGTGGAAATAAATGGTTGGAGAAAAATTTAAAAAGTATTAGCACTCCTTGTTGATGGGTTTGCTTTGGAATAATTTTCTCTTGTATTTGTAACCCCACAGTTTGCCATGTGAGAATGATATTTGAGGAAGAATTGTCTCTTTTCTTGTGGATATAGGTATAAATGACCATTTGGTTTTATATGATCATTGGGGTTTGAGAAAATGATAAGTTATTATAATTTGGGATGAAAATGCAAAGTATGATATAACATTTGTGGTTAAATTATGTTATTTTGAGGAATTTATCTCATTTTGGTAATATTAAAAAATATAGTTTTTGAAAAAGGACAACACGTAGACCGTGTGACAACCCATCGCGTCGGACAAAGCTGTGGGAATCGAACCCACAACCAAAGTGCGATTGGGATTTATCGCCTACCACTGGACTACGTGAAGTCCCTGGTTAGTGTGACTATTTTTTTTGTTAAATGATTTTATTGATCAATAATAATATGATTTGGGTTCTTATGACTTATCAAATGAATACCCTTGGTATAGAAAATGATTTGGTTTTTAAGTGATAAATGTTATTTTGGAAGATGTTCGTTTTGTTAGGAACACTATATGCCCAAGGAAAATAGAATACAATGAGGTTTCATTTGTAGAGTAATGGTGGATTTTTATCTACGTTTCTATTGTTGATTTATAGTGATTTGGGTTATTTATGAAAATGATTAACCTATAACAGAGAATATGTGATGATGTTAATCACTTTTAAGTGTGTGACTTTAAGAGTATTTGATGTCATTTGGAGATACAATGTAACATGGGAGACTACATAATCAAATTCTTCTATGTTTTGGGTTTCAATATTAGTTTGGATTATATTAAAGGATTGTAAGGACAATTCGTTATTGAATGGTATCTATTTAACTTTGGGGTATTGTTGGTTTAATTTTTGAAATTAAGATTAGTGCATATTTATCTCAATGAATATCCTTTTGGGGGATCATTAGATCATTCACTAACCATTTTGGTTTTGATTAATCTTCAAAGACAATGTAAATATATGGTTTATCCTACATGGATCATGTGATTCTATAGAAGTTTATTCCAGTTCTTCCAGTGTGACCAAGTCTTCTTGAATACTCATCGTTTAAAAAAAATTCAATTAGTGGTGGAAACTTATTAAAGAATGAAAATCTACTTAAAATTTAAGTATATCTCATAATGTTCTTAGTCAATATCATAAATTAATTCCTCTTCCTTATGTAATATAACTTTAAAAAAAATGTTGTCCTAGATGGTACATTAAATCATCACTAATTTATGGCTTTGGGATTGTTGGCCTTCTCATAGCCATGTTCTCTACCACTCTCCATCAGATAATTGATGGTTAGATTTCTATTCCATATCCATATTTTCCTACATGGAACCCTAGTATGTGTTATTTTCAGTAATCTTCATACTTTCCACTCTTTATTTTAAATAGAGGCCTCATTAATTCATTTTTCGATGTGGGATTTCAACTAAGATATTTTGAAACGTCAAAAATGTGTTATCCCAATACCCTATGTTTTCTTGGACCGATGGTATTTCAAATCATCATAGATTGATGAGTTTAAGGACCTCAATTTTATATTTTTTTGTGATTGATGACCTCAATCACTACCTATAAATATTTACGTTTTCCTCCAATTATATGTCTCTAATTGCCACCAATGTTCTCCTAATCGAGATCATAATTTGGTGGTGACCCTTTCATTTCTCTTTTCCTTATATTAAGACTAAATTTTAGTAACCCAATTTCCGATGTGGGTTTTCCCACAAATATATTTTCCACTTTAAACCTTTTATTTTCGAAGAACAATTTCAAATTGCGAGGACGCAATTTATTGAAGAAGGGGAGAATGTAACACCCCAGGATTTCATAGTGTGTTATTTCTTAAAAATAATTCAATAACTTGCACTACACGCAACACTGAGTTCAATCAGACCATGACGTAAAAAAAAATCCATTAAAAGAGGTCATGAATAGTATTAACTAAATTTTGAACTTTATATAATCCTTATAATTTTAGAATCTCTATTATGAGTTTCTTAGTCATAATGCAAGAACAGATTCATTTTCAGTATTGCACTTTTATCAACTTTTAATAGTGAAACCTTTTTAAATAAAAATATTTTAAACTATCTGAATAAATTGGGACATAAAAAAAATTTAAAATGAAACATCCCAAGCTTCCACGGTATGCTTTCCTTTGAATAAAATAGTAGCATGTGTTGTACGCAACCTTGAGTTTTAACACACACCACAACCAATCAAACTAGCCGTTATGAATAGTAATACCTAAATTTTGAAATTATATATATTTTATATTTTAAAATGGACTTCATTTTTGGATTCGGAATATCGAATTTAGCCTAAGGTGAAATTTTTGTACTTTTCGGATAACTTTCATATTTTGATGAATAGTGAAAATTACTAAATTTTAATTAAAAACAACTTTTTTAATCAAAATAATTAATAGTGATAAATTGTGAATTTGAGTGGTTTTAAAGTATATTTAGGATATATTTTTACCATTTAATATAATGTTGGTCATTGGACATAATTTTACAATTAAACCGAACATAAACAAGTGTCAATCTTTTGATAGTTATTACCTCTTAAAAACACGCTTTTTGTTTTGACAGCGGGAATTAATTTTAAATTAATTTCTGCCACTTATTTGTTTTGAATTTAGAAAAATGGATTCCATATTTGGAATCAGGATGTCCAAATTGTGTAAATAGGTAACTTTTATTTTTATACATTTTGAATAATTACTGTGGTAAATATTTTATTTACCATGGTTAAGGGTAAATCCGGTAAA
Organism: Viscum album; assembly: GCA_963277665.1. Classification (NCBI taxonomy): domain Eukaryota; kingdom Viridiplantae; phylum Streptophyta; class Magnoliopsida; order Santalales; family Viscaceae; genus Viscum; species Viscum album. The sequence goes on from OY728142.1 coordinate 111,052,046, forward strand.
TAAGGGTTAAAAAATAATATTATAATAATACAAAGTTACCCTAAAACGTGTCCTAACCTTATTGGTGGACACATAACCGACCATGGACATCCTTGGGTCGATTTGGGGACCCCTTGGAGCCACTTGTATGTGGTAGGGACACATTATATTAATAAAGTTAAAATAAAAATAAAAATGGCATAAGCTTACATCTTTTAGAAGAACAATTTTTACATAGGGTTATACATTTTTGATTTTTGATTATAAATATTCATTAGAAATCTAAAAAGATTTCCTACATAATGATATTTTATTTATAATTTTTAGACATCATATAATTTAAATTATTAATGACACAATAATGATGCAATGTTTACCTCATTAATAAATCATTTAAATAAATAATATTAGAATGATTAAAATATTATCTAAAACCTGTCCAATTCTTATTGGTTGATGTTATTTAGAATATGAGTCATCTTATCTTCGACCTCAATGATTTTTGGACCATTATAAACATAATATAATTATATTATAAAGTAATACTTTCACTCTTTCCTAAAGAGCCCATCCTCTCCCTTATAAAATGAGACAACTTCTACTCATTCCTCACACCTATCAAGCCACTTGGCTCGTCCCAACCCTGCCGAAATAATCTACCCACATCCCTATCCTACTCCTTGAAGCATCCCCTTAGGCATAAAGCATTTCAAGAAGTCCTTTGGTTCCATCCAAAGTGAGTTACCTAAATTAAAGGTAACGATTTCTCTTAAATTATTTTCATTTATTTTGCTTCTCCAACCCCCAAACTCTTTTTATTTCCTTTCTTTTGTAACAACAAAAGTATCCTCAATATACTAGGATGTTTTTATAAGAATTATTCTAACTACACATACAAACACCTCCATCTAATGGATGATGAACATAATGTTTCTGTGAATCGCAAACTAACGCCTCACGAAACGATGATTGTTCAAATACATCTTACCCCATCTCATGGTGGCCATTATGATGGAACTGTAATTAAGTGTGATGTTAATGATACATATTTTATATATAACCTTCTGTAATTCCATTTTATTTCATACCATTATTCGTTTCATGTTGTATATACGTACAATAATTTCCTTTGAGGATGTGCGGACTACCGCCCCCTTAAAATGATATGACTCGTTCATACCACACATGGAACGTATAAAGAATGGTGTTAATGAACATAAGTAACATATATAAAATATTATATTATACTGGAATAATAATATACCTATGTATCATTTGGATTCAATTCTCTTAAAATGAAAAATTAAATGGAAGTAGCGTTCGTGCGTACGTACGGACTACCGTCTCCACGAACACGATGAGATCCATCCTCCATCGTATCCATTCAAGTCTTATTCTCATTTTAGGGATAAAAATAATGTTAATATCATTCTTATTATGAATAAGATATAATATATCCATTACAAACATGTCTTACATAACCAAACATTTAAGAATAACGAATCGATTATCACCCGAAACGACGATAATACTAAGATATTATTAATAAAGTAATGTTAAAAGATCATATATGATATCATATTGATGTATATTATTATTGTATAATTTAATAAATGTTTTAAATTATTATACAGGAGGTTAACATACCATCGACTAAGGGAAAGTTCAAGGTAAGGGATTTTCTTATCTCACTTTCAACTCCGTGAGATTTCCATTGTTCGCCACTAAATTATTGAAAGTGGTGTATTGTGTACGGCCATTTGATATATATATTATCATGATTCTCTTTATATTCATGTTATTATGTAAATCATTTTGGTGGTTTTTAACTTTTGGCCATACGACTCAGTTGATTAACGTGGTAAGGAGTTTCTTATCTCACTCTTAATTTTGTGAGAATTCCATTGTTCACCACTTAATTATTACATGTGGTGTATGTGTACTGCCCATGATTGTATTCATTGTGTAATGTACATTAATTTATGGGTACTTACATAGTCATGGTATGATCCTTCTTTGATAGATGTATGTTTCGTAAGTTACCAAATCGATAAGGGAATTTGACATTTCAATTTCCACTCATTCGGCTTTACGCATATTTCATTGATTATATTACTCCAAGATTATGTGTGGAATCACTATTCATTTGATTATGTCATAATTTACACTCCCCTTCCTGTGGATATACTTTTGATACACATAATCACTCTATTGTTAATTCTCAAGTCATTAATATGAATTTGATAAGAGTAATTTTAACTCTTTCACCATTTGTTGAGTTAAACATCCAATTCGTTGGTGTTGTTTCTACAAGAATATGTGTGAATATACTTTGATTGTTTTACACTGAATATTCAATCATATATAGTGTATTTATATTTTCACACATAAATATGTCATTGATTTATCCTTAACCTAAGTATACGACCTTTATGAGAGATTCCATCTCAATTTACATTCAATTGGGACTTCTTTGTTGATATACACCAAATCACTTTTATGTGGTGTATATAATGTACTTTGACATAGTATATCATGAATCCCTTTATTCTCATGATATTAAAAAGTTTTGATTACCTCAATTATTTGTACTCAAGTGTCTCTTTTTTGGTTAGAATCTCTAACCAAAATACCATTTTAAAATGTTTTAAAGACTTATTCTTCTAAATCTTTTCTCATTAATATCCATGTTTTAAAAAATGGTTTTAAGGATTTATTTATATGGACATTAAAGTTTTAAAATGAAAACTCCTTTTAAAAGTTTCAAAGTGGTATGGGACACTTTGATTCAAAAATCTATTTTTAAATGGCTTCTTGACAAATAGTGTGACTTTTAAATGATTTCAAGAAAAGGGGGATATTTCCCTCAAATAGTTTTGATGATTATTTTCATCTATGTCAACATCCTTCATTATTCATGATTGAGGTTAATGTGATATAATACAATCTTCCATATTGTATCAAATGAGTTATGTTTGACTGTGGATGTTCTATTTTTATACCATTCATGGTTTGTGGTTAGAGTATTGACATTTCGTATGCTAGTTTTAATACGAATGTTTATTTTATGCTTAAACCTATTCATATGAGGAATGCATTGGACTTAATAAGTGATGGGTGGAGCCCGCTATAGCTCCTCGATGCATCGGTAGGTCTCATGGGACAAACTAGTGTCTTGGCACAAGGCCTTGGAAAAATCTTATTTGTAGTCTTGGCACGAGGCCTTGGCTATGTGGTTATAATAGTATGGCATTATGCATTCCATCATTATGAAAGTGGATATTGATATTGCATGTGATCATTCGACTAGTAGAATATCCATGTGAGTAAGTAAATGGCATTATTTCATTTTACCTTTCCCATATTATGCTGAAGTTCAAGTTTAAAAGGCTTTTGTTTTAGTTATAAATTGCCTTAAGTGTTTATTCTTATGAATGCTTCTGCTATAATGTTATCCTTACTGAACATCTGATCTCACCCCTTTCAATGTTTTATTTTTTCCCAGGATTATGAAGAAGTAATTTATGAATGACCTGCAGGGATAGTATGAGGGGATATGAAGACAATATGTTTTTTTATGATGTAATGTAAAAATTTATGGATGTATCTAGTTATTCCAAGGCTACTAAACTAATCGGTCTTTCGAGACTTGATCTTTCTCGTGATCATGCCAATGTTATGTAATAATGCACCGAATCTAGGTAATTAGGGTCGGGGCGTTACATAGAATCAATGCACAGTTAGTTTCATTAAATTTGTTAAATGTGAATGCTAATTCCAGGGTATCATTCTAAGGTCGACACATGAGTGGTTTTGGTTGGTTTTAATGTTGTTATTGATGGATATGATCTTTATGGTACCTGAACCAATAATTTTGATAACAGGTAATGAAGGAACATGGTGGGGTTTGATCGGACACGAAAAAGGATTCCAATTCATGGATGGAATCTTCTATTATAGAAGTAAAAATCCGGTTGAGGGGAATTAATTGGTTTGGGTTTGTTCATGCGAATGCTAGGGTTGTTGAAAGGGACAGTTGTAAATTCCAAGAGTTTGATTAGGATGATGGACTTGGAGGCATGTTTACTGGTATCAGTGGGAATTTCGACCTAGCTTTGTGGTTGTATATTGAAGTGAAATTTATTAAAGATCCGTGGGTGTTCTCAGGGATTTTCATGACCGTGAGAGACCTGATGAGGTTAGGAGGTTGGGGTATGTGATGGAGGGACATGATTTCATTAGGGATATGTGAATAGGTGTCATGAGAGTAATTTCCCATTTTTGTTTCTATGAAACAAATGTTTTATGTTTTTGTTTTTCTAGAGAACAAAAGGTTTTTGATTGGTGTGATGGACTATTGTGTTTAGTGTGACTCACTAAAGATATGAAATAATTACTCGAGTTGGGTGATAGTAGTGTTTCAAAAGGTAATGTTGGGACATTTTTTCGTTGAAGGGGTGCATAAAGTAGTGGTGAGTTTTGGTTTAACATACCACTCGAGGTGTGGTTATTGAGTGTGGATGAGATGTTGGTAGGGAGGAAAGATCGATAAATACTATTGTTTAAGGTATTCCCATAGTGGGAGGTAACATTGGTGAAAGATAAATTGTGGTTGTGGCCTTTGATTATTTAATGGTTTACATTTATCTATTTATGATCATTCCCAATATCAAGATATCATCCTTTGTATATTGAATGTTCATTGGCATTACGCAAGGAAGCCTAGATGTATTTTGGTCAGATATAGGGCTCCATGGAAGTTAAACTAATGGACCGGTATGTATGGAGAAGAATGATGGGAATTACACCATCAACGTCTTATGGGAGAGGTCATCGGTATAGGTCAAATATCGATATATTCCAGAAGTTCTATTCTTTGAATCAAATAAAATTTATCAATTGATGTTTTTTTTCTAACTGGATCTAGAAAATCATGTTAATGTTTAGTCTTTTTCTTAAGATCGATGTCTGATCCATGGTGGTCGGAATTCCTCTATGAAATTGATGAAAATGAAAATCCTAAAGATTGTAGTGATATGTTAGTCATGGATATGTCTAGAAGACTATTAATTGAATTTGATGGCCCTGAGGTACAAATGAAAAACAAGTGAGGTATAGATTTTGTTTTCTTGGGGAAGGCCATGGGGCCTTGGATGTGACGGTTGATCAATCAAAGTGCTGTATTTGAGAATGAGGTGGTTCTAAAAGAAATATGAGTGGACTATTTTAGAGGCATTAATGGGTTTTATGAGGCAAGGAAATAGTTTCTGAAAATGGAGTTTTGTTACCAAAACCACAATAGATGATGGGAATTGGATAAGGTAGGAGTGTTCATGTGATATAGTAATGTATTGAAGGGTGAATAAAAGATGGTTATGTAATGTAATGGTGCACCGATAGTGAATCATGGACTCCTAGAATGGGTCAGTTGGGGATGGATCATGTAATCTAGGAAAATAATGAAAGTGTTGGTTTTGAATCCTCATATAGTGTTCTTTTTTATTGATAAGTGAATTTTGAAAATTGAAGTGGTTTCTGAGGAAGAGATCACTCTCTTTTAGTAAATATAAAGATAGAGGAGGTTGTTATGTTATAAATGTTGATGGAAACTATGGATCATGGGGATGACTTGGAGAGAAATGGATTCCACAATGGTTTTGTTTTAATAATATTCAGGGAATGAATCCAGTATCTATGATTTGTGATACGTGTTTTCCTTATGTGAGAAGGAATGATGGCTAGGGGTAGGGTTAGAATGACAATAGTAGAAGATGGTTGTCTCTGGATGGGCTAGTTGAGGATGGTATGATTTAATAGGGTAAAATTTAATGGGCATGGTATGTTATATGGAACCACTATTTTAGAATTTTAAAGGAATGTGCGTTTTGGAAATGGAGGTGAAATTGAGAGATTCCATGTTGATATTAGTTCATAAATGGATAGTTAATGCATAACCATTATATGTATTTTTCATTGAAACATTGGATGCCAATGTTAGATGGTGTTCTTTTGGATGTTTTGGAGTGGTGAGTTGGAAGATGTGTCAGGCATGTTGATGAATATATGTTGAGGGTATGGTGGAAATTTTAAATGGTGGAGGGTCCAACTAAAAGAATATGGTTGTGAAAAGATAAATCCAATGTTGGGGATCACCATATCTTTGAATAGTATTCGGGAGATGAAATGATCGGTCTTATGTTTTATATGGGCTCTGGATAGACCCATCTTGGCGTTTTTGTTTTGTGGAGGGGAGAAGGTTTGGGTTTTGATTGGTTCGATACCATGAGAAGAAGGTTAGGTTTGGGGTGTTCTCTAGATGTATAGACACAGAATGACGCCATAGGCCTTGAGTAGAGGAACAATGTGGGTTTAGGGAATGTGGTTGAAAACAATTTATTACATTGGTGATATAGATCTTGGTTGATGTTATAATTTTTAAAAGAGAATAAGATGGTTCCAATTGATTTGATTCATAATTCTTAGAGAGGGTCAAGACAGAAGAGTGTCGATTAGATCTTCTATAATTGTATAATACTATGTGTGATTTTTCACTCTATCATTTATTTAGGAAATTATTCCTTGGATTATATATAAAAATCCAATGGTTAATGTTGGGTTTGATATTGATTATTTCAATTGAGGAACATCTATTTCATTTTGTGGATAAAAATGTGAAAACTCTATAGGGTATGAATATTTATTTGGTCTGAGTATGATGAAATAATTTTCATGTTCAAGATGAATCATGGGAAGAGGAAGATGATGGGTGGGCCCCATGGAATGAAAATTTCTCTTGGATGTTTGGTGATTCATGGGAATGCTGCTCAAGGATGATTCGTTATAAGGTGGAGAAGTTGTAAGATATTGTACCTTAAATAGATATATGTATGAGATTAAATTTCTAGTTTTTTAAATGTCTTTAGTGAGAAAGGTAGTTCTTCAGGGTGTTTCTGGGAATTTAGACTAGGTAAAGGGAAAATATGGTCCAATATATGATGAGAGAACACTAGGGACATGACTAGTAAAAATAGAGCACCAAAAACCTTTAGACTACTGGGGGGTGCACTATTGAGGAAAAATTGTGGGGTGGACTTAGAGATGATGTGTATCGAGGTCCCCCTTGGATAGTGTGATTTCATAGACACCACATAATTTGTTAAACAATCTAGGTAGAAGTCAAACTGTGAAACTCAATTTTCTAATGGACAGAGGGAACCACACATTTTGCAGATGGATTAGAAAACCATGCAGCCAAACCATGCACTAATAAAAGGGTGAGATTTACCATTTCCATCCTAATATTAGTTTATCTCCCTTTATTTTTATACCCCATTCATTAAAAAATTACTAGGGTGATGAACAAAGAGATCCACAATCCACCTTGTATGATTCCCCACCATTTATTAGGAATTGAGAGTGCCATTATTTTTGAAATGATGCTTCTGGTAAGTCTTTATAATTTTTAATTACATTACCAAAAATATTCATGTCTTAACATTTTATCTCATTTAGGATTCCTAAAACACTCACATTTCAATTTAATTCTATGTTGTGCCTATAATAGATGTTTGAGTTCAAAACAAGGGATACGATCAGGTGATAAGTTGACATCAAATAGGATTAAGGTGGACGTAATGATTTTTCTCATAGTATTCTTGTTTAATATGTGTATGTAGTGGTGAATATTCATATCATTATTCTATTTGGATGTATTTGGTTACAAAAATTTATTTTGAAATTTTATTGAGGTTTTAGACCTTCCATATACTACATTGGGTTCATGGATGATGTGGGGCCAATCCTAGGGCAAGCTCTGGGGTATGTTGAACCCTTGAAAATGGTAAAATGATTTGGTAAAAATTATGATAGAGTAATTATAAAAAAGAGTTGGCTTTAATTGTTAATTTTTATGTGGTATTTGGTTTATGGGACCATTGAAATGTTATATAGTAGATTTTGGGAAATGCATATGAGGCCTTGAAAATTTTTAAATGACATCATTTTGGTTAGGAACAGGGCATGGTTTTCAATAATATAATTTGATGTATTGGAAGTGGTTAATATTTTAAGAGGTGTTGTTGACCTCAATGGATTGAAAAAATTGTTTTCAATTTAGATTTCATGTGAGGACTTGAAATTGTTGTGTGGTTTCCGTTTTTTTGAAAATGGATAAACATAGTTTTGAATGGTTTGAAATACAAATAAAATCCTTGGGGAATGTTTTATTTTTTTCAATGAGGAAGACAATTGTTTTAAAGAGTGAATTAAAGATGATTTTAATTTATTATTTTTATTTCTATGATATTCTATGATTTAGGATTGAAGGTCGGTTGTAACCTTAATAATTTAAATGATATGTTGATAAATTTGACAAATGATTAATGAAGCATGTTTATGTGGTACATTGTATGGTTGTAGTATTTTACATAGGATACAATCCCACATAGTAGGATAGACCAATGTTTTTGGAACACTGATGTATTGTATGAGTCAGGATACCAATAAATGGCTATATTCTCTTAACATAGGGAATGTGATTCATCTGTTTCAGGTCATTCTATACTGAAGCTATTGGCCTCCTGATGTTTTTCTAGTTTATGATATTGGACTAAGTCTCTATTCAAATAATGGTTTCATGGGTTGGGATATCGTTCTGAGGCTCTATTCTCCCAGACATCTGGAAATTAATTGATTAACTAACATAGGCTTCATGGTATATTGATAAATTGTTTAGTTATTAAATCTAATTTGTGATTAAACTTTTGTGCATCCCAATTTAGGCTCTGGACTAGGACCCCAACATAGCGAGATATATTTTTGATGTTTGGTCGACATCATGGAATATACAACATAATATAGGATAATTAAAAACTTCCTATATGGGAATCATATTTTCCTTATTTCGTTTATTATATATTTTACCTTGATTATATGGATTCACTATTATAAAGGCTTGTTATTACTATAGACACCGTTGGTGGTGGCCTTTTCAATTTTATTCACACCCTTATTGGGTGTCTATAGCACATAGTTAACTAACAATGTGCTACTTTTATTCTATCATATGTTCAGGATAGATACCTGAAGTCGTGCTGTGTCAGGGGTGATGGGATAGAGTAGGGGTTTTGGGGAATGTGTGGGACACATGACTACGTTTGGGTTTTTTCATAGTTTTGGTGTTTTTTTCCTTATTATATGACTACCTGACATGTATTCCATCCATTAATTTTTTATAGCACATGGGACATGGTTTTTTATTAGGTCTTATTGTTTGAAAAATATTTATTATATTTATTGGTTTTCATATCATTTAATATCATTTATGATGTGGTCTTAATTTCATATGTGGATATAGTATTCTCATTATAACTTTATAAACGTTTTATTCTAGTTAGTAGCCTTTTATATATGAAGAGGTGTGTCTGGGTTCTTGTGATCAACTATATCTAGGCACAGGTTATAGTGGCTCCAGAGCAAGGGAGTTACATTCAAAAACATCCAAATGTGTCTTGTTTTTTTTCAAAAAAAATACAAGGAGGTTCCATTATTTTTTTTAAAGGCATAATGGAAAAAAATAATCTCACATATAATTTTTAAAAATGATCAAAAAAATTTAATTTTTTTTTATAAAATATATAATTTGATGATAAATACTTTCTACCAAAGATTAAGTAGATCAATTTTTCATAAAAACATTTTCTTATTAATTTTAAGTACTAATTAGTGAAAAATTGTACAATTACATGAATAAGATCATGAATAAAAAACCCATAAGAGAATATATTTATTTCAACATAGATATATAAAACAATTCCCCAATATGAGTCTTCAAAAAAATTATCCATAATAATGATGAGATTGTGAAATAAATCTTTAATACATTGGATACATTTAAATCATAATTCCCAATAATTAAATAATAAAAATACATTATACATCAATAATCCTAATTTATTAATGATATAAAATGTCAAAGGGGTATTATATACATCATGATAAGGAATATGTGATGAATACGGTGAATATAACATAGAAGTAAAAGTGAGATGAGAAACCCTTACCACTTGTTCGACTACATTCATATGATTATGAATATCCTTTAAAATAAATATTTTTTATTTTAAATATATTATATAACCTCAAGTATATATATAATACCGTATTTTATTTACTTATTTAATTTTATTATGTTCTTAAAAATAATTTTTGGTTAAAATCACAGTTTTGAGTAAAATATTCTTCATTTTCCTTGTATATTTTAGTTTGATAATTTTGGTCCATTTTATTTGATCATTATTAATTCATATAAAAATGATTAACCATGTTATAATTATCATATATATTAATTATATATTTATAAATATTAATATATTAATGTTATGTATAGAGAAGGGATTACACCATTCATGGAGACAGTAGGCAATACATATGTGTGTACATCATTTCCATTTTTTCGAAACGAATAGAATGAACAGAATATAAATATTAATTCACATTCACAGAATAAATATTATGTTATATATATAATTTATATTAATAAAATACATAATTTTTATTATTCATGTCAAAATAAGAATAAAAACATTTCACCTAAATATATAGATGTGGTAGTCCACACGTAAGAACATGTGATATTATTGTTTTAAAATGAATAGGAAGGTAAAAAAAATAGATGAAATATAAAATTTATATAAGTATTTTTATGTCATATATATGACATATATATATATATATATTAAACTTCTCATTAATACTTTCCATTTAAATCCTAAGAGGGAAACTAACCACAACGCTTCCTGTGGTAGTAGTCCACCGTACACATGTGCGGCATTATCATATCCCCCACAAAAGATATTGTTGAATGGTATATGTGATAGAATAACTCCAAATGTATAATAATTTAAGAATTGTATTATAAATATCTTAAATACATCATTATATATATCATTTAATGGAGGTAAGGAGAAATGAACTACATCATTTTTCCAGGTGGTAGGATGCCATAAACACGATCAAATATTTCATTTTCCATTTGATGTAATTGGAGATGGATATTGATTATTACAACAAAATTATAAATTATTAGTATATCCAATATAATTGTGTTAATATTTTTTCATGTTTTATTATGAATTAGAAAGAATTAATAGAATAATTAAATAAAAAATTCATTTTTAGAAACTATACCTCCTCTTTAGAAAACAACTTTTGGTTTTCATCGAATGGGTTCTTAGCTTTCCATTATGAATAAATAATGATTATAGAAAGATAGTATAAAATATAGAATTTATTTATGTAGGTATTATTCATACTAATTGTTTTATTAAGTGTGAATTGTAGTGGAGAGTGATGACATTATATAAGTGAGGTGAGTGGCGCACTGGTAATATTTTTAAAAAAAATATGTAACACTATTTTTCAGTTGGGTAAATAAACAAAAATGTTCCATAATTAATTATTAGAGGATATAAGGTATTAATATGGATATAAAATGGGGTTTGGATAAGTTTAGAGTTTATTTTACCCATTATATTTCTAGTTTAATTACTTGTAAACCCAGTTTTACCTTACCCATGATGATAATTTTTTTTTTCTATTTTTACTATTAATTATTGTAAAAATGTAATATACACTTATTATAAAATATAAAAATGTTTGATTCTAAATATTAAATCCATTTTCCAAATTAATTTTATATAATTAGATTTTTTTTTAAAATTTTCCCCAAAGACGCAATGAAAAATTAGGTTTTTAATGGGAAGTGTTTCAAAATCCTCAAAAAAACATTTACATAAAATTCAACAATAAATTGAATAAAATGAAATAATTTTTATTATAAGATATATAAATTAAGTAAATTTACAATGTATAATATATTAAATGATAATTTATATTGTAAATTCATTGAATGAAAAGATATTTTTTGTTACAAAAATAATTTTTTCACTATTCACTAAAAAATTTACCTTTTCGAAAAATTATCAAAAAACAAAAGAAACATAATTTAAAAAATTATATTTAAAATATTATTCTTATTGTTTCTATTTGTTTTTGTAATGTGGGAAAAAATTAAATTTTTTTGAAAATCAAGACGATACCACCATTAAGAAAAAACATTGTTTTATAGAATTTTTATTTATTTCAAACTATTACTATTTTATATATAATAAATATATAAAAAGTAAATTTATATATATTTGAAATATATCATAATTTATTGTGGTGTAACATTCTCTTCTATTCTTGGTGTTGTGTGTCATATAAGATATCAAATATGATGTTTCTTTTTTAAAAACATAGGGTGTTACAAAAAGTAATAAAAAATATTGATGTTATGAAGATAAAAATATAAAAACGCATTTCAATGTTATAAAACATGATCCAAACCATGGGTAATTTAATATTTTTTTTATTTTACACAACCTCGACTTCTAAGAACTATATTTATAAACTAAAAAAACCCCTCCAGCATTTTTTATACATAACCACCTATGCACTTAAATTTATTCATTCTCATAAAATTAAGAATGAATTTACTCAAATTAAGCCTCAAATATGGTTTACATGGTGTTTTTATAGATCTATGGAACTGTCCCAATGAATTAATAATTTATGTTGTATTAAATTAGTGTATATTCTTCCCTTCTTTTATCCATGTACTTCCTTTTCAGTTATTCTTTGAATTTCAAAATCTATTATATTCTCATATACTTATGATCATTAGAATTAAATCCCAATGATGCTTAATTATTTGTAAAATTCTATTATATATTAGTAATTTCATTCCACATAACAAAATTTTAATATATTATTCTACACAAACCATTCCTTCATTTAATATTCTTTATTTTCTATGTTTTGAATAACCAATTTTTTTTAATTAAATATAATTGATATATCTTTATTTATACCTCATTGATTTGAGATATACGTGTATATTAAACACATTCCCTTCTCATTGGTTAAAAATGATAAAATGTAAATGTCTTTAAACACTTATGTATTCATTAAATTTATATGAAACACATTATTTTTCATCCATGGAATATTGATTAAAGGATTTAATATAATTAATGGGGCACTCACAAATTATGAAAATAAATTGTGTAAACTAATAGCACCCCAAATCATTGGTTAATGAATTAATCCCTTAATAATACATGTTTTATAATATCTTTGTGAATAAAATTACTAATATGTTTTATAGAACATTGGTATTAAAAAAAGGATATATGTTTTTGATTATACAGTTTTATGTTTTATCTATTCTTCTATATCATGTATCACATCCAATATACTATTCTCTGGTTTCATGCCTTGTGTTTTCCCATTTTTTTCACTCGTTCACAACATACATTATGTATCCCCATTTATACATTATTCTGGACATTTTATATTAATGTATGTCCCCAGATAATCACTTATAGTGTGGTGATAAGAGATATAATAATAAAAGAGTCTCTTGTGGGATATAAATAATGTTTATGTTTTTATTTTTCTTAGGTAATTTATGTATTTTGTACTAAATATGCATGTCACCAAACCATAAAACTATATTTGAAGTTATTAATGTAATATTTTTTCAGGGGTTTATATTAAGAAAAAATTACAAAAAATGTAGTTCAAAATACCTATTCCTTTGACTTCATAGGTTTCTAGGGCTTATGATCATTATTATATCTAGTATTAGGGAGTTTATTTTCATAATGCATAAACTACACACATTCGAAGCATTGAAGTGTGAACCTTTTATTTGTTTGAATATTATTACACTATATTGAATTTCATATCCACTTATCATCCATTTACTATTCTACAACTCAATTTCTAGGCCTTCCACATGTGAAACATCATATCATTTATTTCATGTAATCAACTAAATTAGTATTCCCATAAAAAAAATTGGAGGCTGAAACATAATCAGACAATGTAACATACAATTATAGTTCCCATGAAACTTTTTATTCATTTATTTTTCACCAGAACTATTAGATTTAGAGTTTTTAGACTCCATTTACACCATGATTAAACATAAAATATAAATTTTTACAATTTAATTTTTTTTGGCGAAATAATTTGGATGAATATGTTTCAAACCACTAAACAATCTATCAATTGTTTTTCTGGATTTATAATAATATGAGAATTTTACCATAAAATTCTTGTAATGTTTTTTTATATGTACTTAAGAGTTCCTCAAAATTATACAAAATTTATATAATTTCACACTCTATTTTAGTATGTATAATTAGAGTTCTGTAATTATTGAAAAATATATACTTAACTTTTACCCATTTTATGAAATATATTTCTTTATCTTACCCAGGGTTCTTCACAAGAGTCCACCATTGATCTGCTAAACTTATATGAAATTGAATGGAAAAAATATTTTCTCATTTTATAAGTAGTGTAAAATGGAATAAGGATTTTCTATTGTATTGATTCAATACTTATTAATTAGTTTAATTGAAGATCGTGGATATGAAGGTTGGCATGGTCAAACAAAATAATTATTGGAATCTTTTTCCTTACATATAGAATTACTATGTTTAAGATGATTCACATCAGTATTCATCACATGAGAGTGTTAGGAAAAAATTACCACAAGGTTTCCCATTCCATTATGTTTCTCATTAATACAATGATAATATTTTACATCTTATTTTATACAAGATTGATTCCTCCCAGTCCCATCCATTGAATAAAAAAGGATAAATTATGTTTTTGAGAAACAATAATCTATGTGATTAGTCATATAATAATAAATTAAATCATGATATACTATACATTATTATAGATCCCTATAAACCCATAACACATAGGATTCTTCTGTATTGTTTTCACCAATGTTATAAAATCATAATCTCTAAAAAAACTAAACCATAATTTTATATAAACTATTGGGACCCTAGATTTTTTATACAAATATTACTTAATTTTGGAAGAGTATTATATATATATCACAATAATACATGCCCAAGCATATTAAAGGTTTAGTGTATTTAGATATTAGATAAAAAATATAATATTTTTGTGAAATAGATTCTGCATTTCTCACAATAATATTCATATATAGTACCCTTAGTCGATTAATATACATAATATTATATTTTATAACATAGAGAATGTAAAAACATAAGGAGTGATCATATATTATTAGTAAGGGTAAACTTGGGATATATTAGTTTGTGATCATAAGTGGGCATAAGTTAAGAACAAGTCTATTATAACATCATTATGACATATAAAAATCATACTAAATTAATTAAGATCATAATTCCATAGTCATGATTTAACGATTTTATCCCAATATTAGACATGTGTATAATTATTAAGCCAAAATCAAGAAAAATATAGCCTATCATGAATATATTTATAATATTTGAATGGTCCACAAGAATAAATATTTGGAATCATAATTGTATGAAAATATATAAACACCACATGGTTTATTCATCATATTAAGGAAAAATTATCAGGTATGATTATTAAATTTATTTACATTAAACCAAGTCCTTGGATAATTTTTTTATTATTTCACAATATGAAAAGCTATCTATATAATTTTCATAACATGATATTAGATTTATACATACCCTAGTTATCACATGATGTATAAATAGTTACCCAATGTGTAGGACGTATATATAATTTTGGTACCATCCACCAAAAATAAAACATCATACATATGTTTTCCTCATTATCCTAAATTCATTCATCATAGTACAACATAGGGAAAATAAATAGATTTTTAAAAAATTCCATCTTAAATAAATTAATATATGTAGATGATATTTGTATCATAAAATAATCATTCAAATATCACCATCACGAAATATTCATATAAATTATGTTTAAAATATTTTAATATCAAATCACTCAAAAACCCTAAAAATTTATAAAGGATGCTCCCATTTATGAAATATTTCTTTACAAGCTCATTTTAACATGTAACAAAAAATAAAAAATAATATCCCTTTCATTCTGTATAATTTACCAATAGATTTATAGAATATTGATATTACTTTTTTCATTGAAAAGAATAATTGAAAAATTACAATGTAATATTCAATGAAAGTATTATTCATGAAGGTGGTAAAAGACCCAATGTCTTATATTTTGAATGAAGCTATTCTTTTAACACCTTTATATAATGGTAAAGGAGACTCATATATGAAATATTTTTAATTTATTAGTTTTAATAAATCTTAAAGAAAACTAATGTTTGAAATAATAAGTATTCACAAACATTTATGTAATGATAAAAAAAAACCCAAAACATTTTGATGAACACAGGATTGGATGAAAAATTCCATCAACCAAAAAAGAACTAAGGAATGTTATTCTTAAAATATTTACATAATAATTTTAATTAACAAAGAAAATAATGTGACAAAAATATGTAAAATATCATGGAATAACCATTTTAGATGATAATATATTTGTTTTAATGTATAGGAATCACATAATTCCCACCAATGACAATTAAACACAGACAATCCTAAAATGAAATTAGATTGAATCATAAACCATTTCTTAGGGTATTCTCTTGCTGAAAAAGTTTTCAAAATCCTATATATTAAATATATATTTATTATAATTATTTTATAGAAACATATTAATATACATATTTATATATATAAAAAACCATAAAATGGTTTAATTTTTTTTTACAATTCATCATTAAAATGAACATTCAGGTGAAAACTGACATGTTTTCCATGAATGTTTAAAATAGACGATTCTAGTCCTTAAACCATGGTCCTGGTACAATATTATTAAGAATATTTATATTATTATATGTATTATTTTATTCATTATACACACGTTTATATCTATTCATATAAATAAATGAATAAAAATTATTTACATCAAGTCATGGAGACTACAATCCTTATGTAGGCATTAATGATGTTTCCATTTTTTGAATGATAGAAATAAAGAATTGTGAATAACAATTCAAAATTATATAATCATTATTTTTTCATTAATATTACATATACTCATTAAATATAACCGTTTTTTCATCTATGTAAAGTGGAAATGAAAAATGAATCACATTATTTCGTGTGATGGTAATCTATATGTAAACATGAGGGGCACTATCAATTTCTAATAAATGAAAAATAAATAGAAAATGTTACACTATATAAAAATATATATGTAAAAAGAGTATATATATATAAATTCCAAAATGTTGTGAATGTTATATAACATCTAATGGAGGTATAATAATAAAAAAACATGAAAAATAAAAGTAAAACATTTATCTCTTCTATAGGTATCCTCTTTTGGAAATCACCTTAAGGCTCAATTAACGGGTTTTTTAGAATTCCATAACTGCAAGGTAGTGGATAAGGATTTTTTTAAGAGTATTTGGGATATAATTGGTTTATATAAATTTCTAAAGTGGTGTTTAGAATCTATCTGTGGGGATTAATTTTTATTAATGGAGGGAGTGCATCAATTGTTATTATTAAGAGTATGAAAATATAATAAAAAATTCTCATGGGAATGTGGTTCAAAATTAGTATAAGTAAAAATATTATATTATATATGTTAAGAATTTATTGAAACAAAATTAAGTATAAAATTTTAAATGTTGTTTTAACCCGTATTATTTTTATTTAACCACTACGTAACCCTTTCAACATTTACCATTGTAATGTTTTCCCTTAATTACTTTTCATAATGACTAAAAATGAAAATGACCTCAATATTAAAAATAGAAATTATGATTCTATATATGGAAACCATTATATTAGATTAATTTTCTTTAATTAGTGTATAATATTTTTTCAAATAAGTGCACAAAAGTCAATAAAAACCATTTTCAGGTAAAATAATTTTTAAGCATATAACAAAAAAACTATTTATGGTAAAATAAAAATATAAAATTAATTTTAATATATTTTATTGAATGTATTATATATAAAATTTATTAATATCATTCATAAATATTTAATAAATTATTTTTTATATAAAATACATTACTCAAAATATAAATAGTATTTCGGAAAAAAAATATCGTTTACCGTTAACTAATTTTACCTTAATTTATAATAAATTTATAATCAATGAATGATTATTTATTACATATACCCCATTAAATACCTATATTTTGAATCCAAACCTCAGTTCAAGGATGATAAAGAAACACAATATATTAAAAAATATAACACATTAAAAAATATATCTTTTAATATAATCTAATTTTATTTCAAACATTTAACATTGAGTACGCACTACCTTGGACTAAAGAAATACCTTTTCATTATTGAAAATTATATATATTTACTTTTCATAAACGTATTAATTCATATTCATTCCACGCAATTCAAAATCCATGTGATAAAAATCAGATTTAAAGATAATATTTTAATAGTATATCAAGATTTGTTTAAGCTCAATGTTTTGGGTAAGGAAAATTATCAAAAAAAGTAATTTTTTAAAGGGAAATATATAATATAATATTTTGGTGTTATAGGATTTATATAAAAACCCACTACTAATTCATCTCTAAATTGATTATGTAAACCATATATTACCTCTCTAGTTATAATAAGAGAGTGACAGAGTTGTATATTTTATAATAAGGTAGAAAAATCTATCATACTATTGAGAAATATATCATCACAATGAAAAATTATAATATAATTGTGCGAAGAATCTATACGAGGATTTGGTAACCAATCTTATCTAATTAAAATAACAGTGTAGATTTGAGTTTTTTTAACATAACAATACATCTAAAAGATTCATTTTTATTAAATAAGGTGAAACCTCAACAAACACCACCATTATAGCTAAATAAGTTTGGAAATACACAAAAAACACATGTTACTCTCATTTCGGTAGCTATAATGACTCCAAGAAAAAAACCATGATAATATAACATTGAAAATAGGAATAATAAAGTATTTTAAATCCATAATGTTATGTTTCCTTGTTAACTCATCGTCTACCGAAGGTAAAAATATTATTGTGTTACTACAAATCCTGAAACTAGAATAATTAAGAAAGAATACTCACCAAAATATCTAACCATAAAAAAATGGTTGGATGCCTAATCAAGGAATTCATTATAATTATGGATTTTCAAAAAAAATATTGTCAATGATGGACAATAAACTTTGGATAGTCACGACGTGCATATGTCATGTGTGTTATCGATTCTCCTAATAAAGTTGTAGAATGAGAAAAACCTTCCTATGGTAAAACAAAAATGTTTGATTAATAGATGATTAGAAAACTAGATAATTGTGAATTTAAAATTCTTAAGGAATGATTTAGTCAACTAGTTTGGAATCAAATTACATGTTCAAGTTTATCTGTGCAAATTTTAACTTCTTATATTCCCCAGATTATTCATAATCAATACAAGTTAGTACAAGAGAAATAAGGGCCCTTACGGATTAGGATAATAGCCCAGGGTCACATAGTATTCCAACCACTAATATTATGATAATGATAACCATACCATCAAATGGGATAATATGAACCATCCACCAAAACATGATCCTACCTTGTAGAGAAACACATTTGGTCACCATAGTAGTAAATTGTATACACTTTTAAGGAAGAGAATAAATGAACACGAATCCAAAAAATGTGATCCACTTATCAGGATGAGGATCAAACGGAATCATGCAATTATTTGAAAAATATTCTGATTATGATGGCCAATTCTCCTCTATTAATGTTTTCTAGTTGATGGAAAATTTCACTGGGAATGAAAAGGTTTATGAAATTATGGCATTTTTCCTTAAAAAATAAATTATTTGCATTTAGGGGCACCTTAAATTTATATTTCCAAAATCTTATACAATCTTATGAGGATGAATATAATTTTCCATAGTTAAATCGTATAATTGAAGTGAAATATCTTGTTGAAACTGCCACTAACTATATAGAATATGTCTTCTACCCTATGAACACCTTGGTATGTAATTTCTATTTTTTTTTTGTTTTATTCAAATTTCATATCTTTCCACTAAGATCGCCACTTATCCTTCCATCACCATCCATCCATCATGATACTAAAAAAGAAATGTTCACTATCGTGTAACTTACCCATAAACTAATAAAATCCATTAAGGAAATTTCTATTGAGGAATATATTTTTTTGTTATAAAAATAAAATAAAAATATATTTAATGTAATTACCGAGTTAATTTGTTTTATAACTCCCATTTATGATGATTTTTTGTGTAAATCCCCACATTCAAAAACAATATTGATACATGTTTATCCCATTATTTTGAACACCCTAGTTAACCATCATTGTCGTTTTCCCTATGGTAAAATGATAACCTCATTCTCTAATGGTCCATTTTATAAATTAGATAACTAGATAATAGGAATTAGGGTTTATTTAAATTATTTTTCACCTAATCTGGTAAATTTTGTACATAATATAACATATATTACCTCCACTCTTTCCCCATTAAATATGGAGTTCTCTTGAGTACTGGTGACCCCATCAATGTATCATTCATCAACAACATTGAAATATAACCCAAAATTGATTTAGATAATAATAATGCGATGAAAATATCATGTTTATCCATGTTAATATTCTAATCAAGGAACAAGTTAATGATATGTGAAATAATTTTATCGACCTATAAAGGGATTAAAAAAAGGTAGTTTTATTCTAGAGTGAGTACATTTTTGAGTGATTTAGCATTTAAAGGGAGAAAATTTTGATTAAGACTGTTGATTTATACATTATCGATTCATAAAGGAAAATTTTTATTAAGGTATTGAGAATCATGATACCTAAGGAGTTAGTTATGAAATAAAAACCCCATTTTTATCTCTTCCATTAAATTTTGCGATATATGGTCAAATTATTTTTTATTATTATGGATTATCTATATAAGCATATAAAATTATTCAATATCGATTTGGAGAATCTAATTATGAATACAACATGAATGTGAGTCATTCTTTATCTATCATGCATGCATCAATATAGAAAATCCATGTTGGATATGAATTTATTGTCCCATGAACATAACCAAACAAGAGATATTTTTGATCACATGACCCTAAAAAAATGAAACATGGACTATACAATAAGACTCTATATTATAAAATAAAAAAAATATTCCAAATGAACATATATTGTTTTTAGTGGTCCATGATATATGTAAATGAATCATGTGATCCCTTTTGTGAATTATCATTATCATCTCTATCTTCGACTGTTTCATTTCGGAGTGTTAAAGGCCATGATGAATGTTAATTGTTTTTTCATGGATGGTGGGGTTTATATAACTAATAAAAATGACATCTCCATTTCATTTTGACCCCTCAATTAATTTCATGAATGTTTAATTCAATTTCCATCGGTAATTTACAAAAACTATGAATCCCTCATCACATAATAGCTCCATCTATGTAAAGTTTCTACATTATAAAAGGATTTATGTTTATGGACACATCTTCCTTCCTCAATTATGATGTTTTCATAAACTATAACATAAACATTTCTGTTTTCATAGAAGTATGTATAAAAGGATTTCTATTTTCATAATATACATAGTTATTCCCATATTTTTTTTATGTTCTGAACCAAAAAATCATCCCCATATATAATCCTCTACTATATCCTATGGTATGATTTACCATTTTTCATCAGGATAATTCCTTTAGAATTAAACGTGGATGAAAAAATCAAACATCAAGAACTGCATTTCGATTGATTCCCATAACATGATACATAAAAACCATTTATCACTTATCATAGTACTAGATATTAACATATCTCCAAATCCATTTTCAATCCTACCATTCAAATTGGATCTTTCCAATTCACTTGGGCTTGATCCCCTTATCCTTTTGTTATGGTACCACATCATTCATGTCAGTGTTCTCTAAAGTGTGAGAAATATTTACCCAATGGTTCTCTAAGAGAGATAACATGTCCAATGTTTTATCAATATTAACTATGAGATATCTATATTGTATAGAATTAAATTATGTGAAATACTTTATAAACAAGGCTTTATGTATGGGTTTTGTGTTAATCATTTGTATCAAGTTAGTTCTACCCATATTTCCGGATATGGAACCTCACTATTTTTGGAAGATGTATATCCATAAGTTTCATCCATATTTAAACTGAGATGTATAATCTTGAAATAGACACATGTTTCCTCCCCTAATAGGATGATTACGATCATGGGATGTATCAATCATGACAGGTTATTTTCCCTTATTACTATGAATGAAACAATTTTTTTTCTATATTTATGTGACCATAAACCTGAAATAAATTTTAGGGTTATATGTCCATAAATTGTTTCCAAATTTTGTCTATGTATCAATAAAGTAAACTCAAAAAAACCATTTATGGTAAAAATTTAAATACATTAAAAGATATATGAATTATATTCAATGGATTTTTTTAAAATTCCATAAATGGAATCCTTTGTAGTATCGTGGCCCTTTATGAAAATAAATTTCTATTTGAGGCATTATCAATAGTTTAATAATAAAAATTTAATGAATGAGATAAAAAGTATTGTTAGGTTCCATGTTCATAAATATCATTATAATAAAAAAATAACTGTCATCTATATATGATATCCCATTTCATGTTTTTTGAAAAAGAAAGATAAAAAATTAAAAGATAAAAAACATAAATGCTCATCAAGAACGAAACACATATAATGAGATCTAATAAAAATTCAATAATCCACAAATTAAGGCTTTTCCTTTCATCATTCAGAAAAATTATTGATAATAATATGATAAATGAATAATTATTTTATTTACTAAAACTTATCCCCCAATAAATTTATCTTATTCTCATTGGACCCACTAGTTATGTAAAGAGTTACACAAAATCATCATTATCCCATGAATGTGTGTTTTAATGTATAAATCATCATATATATAGTGACTTACACTTTACAAATATGAATGCATCTAATTTATGCTATGATATATGAAAACCATTTATTGTTAAATCACTTCACCCTAAGAATGAGTTCAATATATGGTGGAGTTACCATTAAGGTTCTCAAACATTTCTTGAACATCATTTCCTTCATCGTACCACTTCGAAACATTTATGACTGAGTAATATTCAATATAATGGTCCCTAATTTTATAATCTCATCATAAAAACCAATAAGAATCTGTGATAATGTAATCTTGGTTCCCTAATTCAATCTAATTTGTAATAGGGAAATTGAATCATCTGAATGGAACCCTAATTAAAGATGAATGAAAAAATTACTGATGAGATGATTATTAAAACATTGGGAATGTTTTTATTCTTATAAGAATTTACCCTAATCCTCTATTAACTACATTAAGTTGCTGAGGTGGTAGTCTCTCCATTTCTAATGGCTGATATATTTTTGCTTATCCTTATTCTCTAATAACTAAGATATTTTCTTGTTTTGATGAACTCATTCAATAACATAATTTATCATGTTTATTCTTATACCTCAATGATAAATATTAATGAATCCTATACATTTTAAAGGAAATATTATGATTTCCAAAACATTTTACCCTTTCGTACACTGGCTTTCATCGTTATGAAGGAAAATATCCTTCCATCAAGATTCTTATAATGATGTGAACAAAATAATTATGTTGATATTCTATTCATGGAAATAAGCTATATTTGAATCTAGATTATCCTCATAGAATCCCAAATAGCCAGATTAAATATTCTCTTCTCATCCTACCAAAAATCATTGAGTTTATATTCATCTTTTAAAAAACAAAATACCATTAGTCGATATTCTTCTCATGGTAAATTATAATTGGGTATCAATCTTCCTTATCATAAGAATCGAAAAAATTAAAATATGCTCCAAAGGGAATGACCGTAATCATCCATGCACTATAAAATCATAAAAATAAATTAAAACCGCATATACAGTGAAGAATTATAAAGATTCTATCAAATTCGTATTTTATACTTGAATGAAAATTCCCAATCAAATAACCATGAATCGATTGATTCCTATTATCATAGGATATGTAGTGTCATCCAAATATTCTATCATGGATTAAAAAGTATTTTTTATTTTCATACCATACAAAAATAAAACAATTATCTAGTTGAAATTTTATGTTGATATTTTAAAAACCATTACTTCATAATTTCATAATGAAAATACACTTGTATTTAAAATGGGGGTTCAAAATCACTACTGGTATATATTTTGTGAATGAATTTTTGATGAAACAATATAAAATTTAATTTAAATGTTCATTAAATTTAAGCATACTCTATGTGATTCAAAGAAAAATGACCCAATGTCAACCTAAACCGAAACCCTTTGCCCTTTGTCACTTATATTTTCCTATTGCATTATCACCTCACTCACAATCCCTCCATGTCATTACCTTACAATCAACCCCCAACCCCCACTAAAAATCCCCCTCTAATGAATTCATTGTGATCAACCCCCGAACCCCCCACTCACAAGCCCCATACAATATCCCATATCCTTAGAAGGTATGAATTTGTGAGATCTGTAATTTAAAATCTATGGTGGATTTATATTGATTTTGCATTTTTTTTATTCATATAAGTACATGGATTTGGTTCATTGTTAGTTACTGGGGAGTTTGGATTCATCACCCATATTGGATGATATGATATTGGAAATTTAGGGTTTATTGATAAGTCATCATGGGTTTATCATTAGTTGTAATCTCTTAATTTATATTATATTTTAAAAAAAAATATCATCGTAATGGATTCCCATCTATCTTTTAGTAACCATGTAAATTTGGAATTATTATTGTTTTGTTTCATTAGAAAATAAGATGGAATTTTTTAAGAATCAAGGGAATTTTTTTTCATTTATGTGTTAGATACGATGCTTGTTGTGGACTTTTAAGAAATTTTTTTCTAATACATGGACCAGATAATAATATAGTTATAATGTTATGGTTTCAATACAATTTTTAGTAGTTACATAATTTAAGAATTCAAAAGATTAATTTTAATGGGTTAATTGGATATATAATTTTATTAAATTAATTGAGGTAGTAAAATCATATAATTATTTAAACATAAATATAGTGAAGTGATATGGAATTTGAAAAGTGTCAATATAACATTTTATATATCTATGTTTCTAAAAACATAAAAAAAAATATTAATTTAAATTTCGGTTTTCAATTGAAGTATCTATAAATTTTCTATTTAAAAAATTTGGATGACATTATCATTTTAACTAATCTATATGATTTTATTTCTATATAGTTATATGAAAATAATGTTTATTTTAATGATCATGAAATTTATTATATTTGGGTAAATATTTTTTTACAACACCACGAAAAAATTCTTGATATGTTGAGGGTTTAGATAAGGATTTAGATTTTGATATTATAAATTGATCCATGGATTGGAAGAATCAAATTTTGAAGGGCCTATACATTATCGATGTATTTATCCCATAGTGAGGTATTTTAATTTGATTTTCATCCCATTAATGTAATAATGTTTTCCTAGTCAATACATGCAATCATTAATTATTAATTACTTACAATATTTTATTTTGTATCTAGTACATTTTATGTCTTATGTAAATAATAAATATCAACTAGATGGTTCTTTTACCACATATTACCCTTGAAAAGTATGATAATCATTTTGATTAATATATTTTTATTTTAGAGATACACGATTTAATCTAGTTAGTTTTATTGATTATAATTCTACTTAATCTTAGGAAAACAATGAATCATCAATGTTTCTGAATTTATGTTAAGAGTTTGAAAAATTATCCTCATTTTAAATGAAATATTTTGAGTTATGATATTTAAAATGATATGGGATACTCCATACTGATGTTACTGATAAAAATATAGAGGAATTAAGGATGTAAATAAAAATTTTCCTCATAATTTGAACTCCAAATAAAGTAGTGATAACAAAAATTATTAATAATAAAATATATTATTAGATTTAATATGTTATGATTTGTGACAAAGATTTAGTGTTTGAATATAAAGATAAAAATTAAATTTATCAATAATTGTTTTTTATTCACTTGTATAGGAAATTGTAAGGAATTGTGTTTTCTGGACTGTAATTTGAGCATAAATTTGGATTTTTCATTTAGATGCTCATGAGGGGTAAACTGGTCTTTTACCTAACCATATGATCTCTGATATTTTTTCTAACCACTATGTTGGTCCAATAATTTAGTTTTTACCCATGGATATGAGTTTGGTAAAAATATGAGCTCCTTGAATTTTGGAAAAAAAATTAATATTTAATATTTAATAAATTAAATATTAATTTATTTTTACAGTTTTGTTCTGCCATAAGATTTTAATGTAGCTTTGAACTGACATTACATCTTCGTTGATGAGTTCATAATGGGGATTTTAGCCTAGTCAAGTCCTAAATTCCCGTCGAGTGACGAGGCAGGCTTGGGCCCATTTTTATTATTTTCATTTTCTTTTCTTCTATTTTCTTTTCTTTTTATTTTTTATTTGTTTTGCTTCTCACATACACCCTTCAATAGTCTTTGGTGTTGCATGACCAGAAGATTATAGGGAGATGTAGGAAGAGAGGGAGAGATGAAGATATGGAAGAGCCACTATGAAGCCCTCAATGCGTTAGATCGACATGCGTCATCTATGGATGGTGA
Organism: Viscum album; assembly: GCA_963277665.1. Taxonomy (NCBI): domain Eukaryota; kingdom Viridiplantae; phylum Streptophyta; class Magnoliopsida; order Santalales; family Viscaceae; genus Viscum; species Viscum album. Next base: position 111,078,670 of record OY728142.1, read on the forward strand.
AATTGACCCAAGATTCGAAAATATTTCCCCAATGAAGGCCCACTATTATATATTATGCAAAACCCCATAAAAATAATTTTTTTAAAAAAATTTATAGCCCTATTATTCTTGTATGCTATCTCTAGTGTCCAGATCTACTGATTTAGGGGTTTGAATAGGGGTTTTGGGTGATCTGGAGTGTTTTCTCTTTAGGGAAACCCATCAATATGATATGTGGTTCAGGTGGGCATGCCATGTTTTCTATGTTGTTTAGGGAAGTTGAAATTTCAAGGGGTACATTTCGTGTATGGTGTATACACATCATTTACAATTAATTAGCTGTGAATCTGGGTACCAAGGCGTTTTGACCCATCAAGGGTTACACCATCATGTGGAGTATACAACCAGACCATGTATGGGTGACAGGATGTGTAGAGCTACATATCTTTGAAAAGTATATGGAAAAGCTAGTTGAGGGACATGGTCATGTACCCACTATGGGGTATATGTCGTGGACTCATTTAATAAGCCATTTACCTTGGACGTTACATGCTCAGGCCGGTAAGAGTAGTCACCCATGTTGCACGATGGTAGTATACCACATGTATTGGGCTACACGTCATGTACTACCCCTTTCTAACCAATTGGGGGGGTCATCTTTTCTTACACCGATGTTGGAATTGGACCTATGATTTGACCATTATATGTAGTTATTTTCATGGACAACAATGGGGATACCTATAGAGAATTCTGAGGACTCCTAATGTATGATTTAAGGGAATTTTTCTAAATAGAGAGGTTCTATATCCAGTTATTAAGTCATGTATCTTCTAAGAGTGATACCTATTATTAGAGGAGATATGAGATATCTCTTATGACCAATCTTTATTATGACATTCACTTTTGAGTCTTTCCCTTCTGGCCTACGAGGCTAGGAGACCTATTACTTGTAATGATCCCTAGAGGTATTCCTTTTCTTACATACAGATATAGGGAGTCCCTTATAATATCCCTCAAGTGTGTCCCATATAAAGGATCCCTATTTTAGGATTTCTCTGTTTGCTCATCCTTCAAGGATTTCAAGTAGGAATCCTTATTTACCCTTACAGCTAGAGATCATGGCTATTGGATTCCTTCTCATATGAGTTTTCCCTTGAGGATACCTAGTAGGATGCTTTTCAGTGCTTGGTTTATGTGACCTTGTGGGTGAATATTGCTTAACTGACCATGATGTGTTACATCGGTGTTGAGAAGAAATGGATTTCCAGTGTCACCTAGAACTTGTTCCAAAATGATAATCCCACCAGCCAATGATTTTAGTGTTGGTTTGGGCATTCCGACCACCCTCTATCCTATTTTTATGCTTTACATGATTATATCAAATGCAGGGATGTTACCATAGTCTCTTCCTAGTAGGTGGCTATTAATCATGGTGTGAGGTTTCTTTCTACCTTTTGGGAAGCCAAGATGTTCTTCCATGGATCCTTTTTTCTTATTGGGATACCTGGATGTGCTCACCTGGGATCTGACTACAAAGCAATGTTATTTATGATATATAATTTCTAACTAGAGGTACTACTTGGGGAATGGATTTTGATCATTGATATATATATATATATACTATGATATTTTTTTGTTATTTCAAGAGACGTTTCCTTGTATATGGATGTTGAGCCTTACAATTTGACTTGTACACCTTGTGGGATACGTAGATTCCCATAATTGGAATTACATGAAATGACTCATGGGATGGATGAATATAGTGATGATGATTAAACTCTTAATAATTTTTGGAATGGAGAACCAATAATTGTGGTACATAACACACTCTTGACTCATAGTTATGATTATGATCTCCTTATCCATTGATTTGAAAGATTAATCTCTTCTGTATTAGTTACGAGAGTCATGGGGAGTAGAATGACATCTCACTACCATGTTCTCTCATTATACTAGATTGGTGTCCCAAGAATCAAGGTAGATTAGACACTCTTGAGTGGTGGGGGTGACTACAATATCCTATGCCTATGATCGGAATGATTACACTCTTCTATATTAGTTATGAGATTCAAGGGGTGGAGCATGACATCTCACCGATGAGTTCTCTCTTTACAAATCACATAAGGGTAAGCCCCTTAGGGTTCATTCGAGTTCCGAATGTCATTACTTCCTACATACCACAACCTATGGATAATACATTGGAATATAATTACATGTCTAGGAAGTAATATGAATGACTCAATGCCCTTTTATAGGATGAATGTACGTACTCCCGGGAATTCTTCATTACAAGGTTGACCATTATTATATGGTATCCATCTACCAAGATTGACCTTCATTATATGGTATCCTTGTTTTAGTTATTGGAGGCGAGTATGGCTGAACCAATGTGTAGGACTATAATCCCCATGTGGGGACATAGCTTTCTTATATATAGAATTCCAACATGGTCTGAAGCACGAACATGTCGATGAGATTACAGAACCATAGATTGGCTTAATGACACACTTCTTGAGTGGAACAAAATCTATCTCAATTTCCTTACATTGAATTTCCTAGTGATTAGGATTATAAAACTAAGGATCAAAATCTGTTGGTTTTTATGTAATTTGTTACACTTACGTATGAATGTAATATCTATGTATATATGTATAGGTATTGGAATGTACATGCATATGGATAAATATATGTACATCCATGGTGTAACATGCCCCGTTGACAGGGATTACAAACCCAAGTATTGACTTTGGTTTCACATTTGGTTTACTTTCTTTAAGATGTGTCTTAGTGAGGTTTCACAACTTCGTTTTATATATACTAATTGCTGCACAATTATAGTATTCTTGTTAGTGGCCTACAGGGATTATTTCTCACACCTTCATGTGACCATCAGTGTACATGTAGACTGAATGTCGACTTATCATGTGGATCACAAGTTTCTTGGTGGATTGGGATGAGGCCAATTGATTAATGATCGATTAGAGCTCCTCAAGTTATTCTACAGATCGGGCTTGTGTAGTTCGATGGTGTCTAGAGATCAAGTATGCCGTTCAGATCGGGGTTATTATTAGATACCATCATGTTTACATTTAGTTTCTCTTTTACATTTATGTTTATGGTAAACCCAATGGGTTACCATTTTAGTATTTTATGTAATAGAAATTTGGGATATTATATCTTTTCATATGTTATTATATCATGCTCTATTTCAGTTCATTATATTCTTTCACACTCTGATTACATTTTCATGCGTATGATACATTTCTATTTTCCAATATTTCATACTAAAATTTAATTTAATAGTCTACCAACTATACTACCATAGACCCTAACTACAAGTCTACAGCCACTGGAAAATAGGGGGGGTGTGCTTGAGGCCTTATAACCCACCAACTCAGAGCAATGGTTTAGTGGAATCCAGGTTGGGACTTTTCAAATTGGCATCAATGGTATTTTATTTTCAAAGAATTTTCTATTTGGTATATGGTAGATAGGAATATTAGAAATGTGTCAGATATTGTGATGGATATCAGACTCGTACATTGAAAAAATGTGTTCAGGTTTGAATTCATGTTTGCTAGGGGCTTGAGATTTCAGTTCTGATTTGTGACGTTATAGTTATATATGATTTTACCTTGATAGAATCACTTGTTTTCTAAGGATATAATGATTCCCGGTGGATATCTAGCTCTTGTAAATTGACATGTGGTCTAGGGTGGATATTGACACTTTGTTAGAAAATGCAAGAGGCGTCACATATATCATATTTTTCACTTAGGGTTTACATTATATAGGCCTTCTATTGTGTGATTTTGATCACAAATGAGGTATTTTGGTATTATTACACATATATTTCACTTCGATGAAAGGTTATATGGATATACAATAAGGTTTTTTGTTTGAGGCTAATGAATCAATCTTCTGGAACATGAGGTTCAGTGACTTAGTATGTCATTATTAAACATGAGGCCATAGTGTTATGACCATTTCAGGGAGTTTCTTCTCAATAATATGATTATATAGTCAGATTAATGATTATTAGAATGATAGGTAACAAGAATTTTGATGTAAAATTGACCTCTTTGGGGTGTTTTCCTATACAGATGGCGAGTGAGTGTCTGTTTACTTTTCATTCAGTGTTATTTTTTTGTGAACTCTAACATGAAGTTCCTTATATGGATATTTTAGAGGCTCAAGGGGCCTTATAGGCCAAGTTTTATGTTTTTACCTTCATTGGTTATTATGATATTTACCTTCTTTTAAGATGATGTATATGTAGGGCTTGTTGGGAGACATAGAGACCCTTAGCTGTGTCAGAAACAAGGAAGTCAATGTCTATTTTGTTCTAGGGAAACCTGTGTGAGGAAGGTTGGCCCATGTTTTTGGATTCTTTTTTAGGTAGTGAACATGTTTTTATGCTTCTTTGGATATCATATTCTAGTATATTCTCGATGTTTCTATTATAATAATTTTGATACCTTCAAGTATTGATCAATCACCATGGGTGCATGTTTTTTCAAAACTGGTATTGATGGGGAGGAATGTTCGAGTTCCTGGAACAGTCAACTAGTGTGTCCATTGTTGCTAATGTTGTATGATCGTTGGAGGATTTTGGTGACTTGAATGATGGTTTTTGTATGGTTTATGTGATAAAGATAAATTTAGGATGCATGTAATATAATTTGAATCTAAATAGGTGATTTTATAGGGGTGAGATGAGGACCAATATTTCAAGACATGTTGTGAGTCTGGATCACGTATGTTGTGTTGGAAATATCCCTTTGTAGTATATGTGAAATTGTGAAAGTTTGGGGTGTCATGAGATGGTAGACCTGTGGAAGAATCCTGGTCAGGTTTTGATAGAATGTGAACGTGGCTCGGATAGAGATATATATTCCTTCGTAGAATCATAATGTACTCTTGTTAGAGTAGATCATGATATATCTTGATTTGTATTGAATATTCTATGATAGAATCAGCCTTATTCCAATATACTTTTTCCTTCTAAATTTTCTTCCTTATTGAGGAAGGAAACCTATTGAGGTTACACTCCGGGATCAGTGTAAGGATATCCATATGGTGTTGAGTGAAACATTGGCTGCTTGAGGGAAGTGAACCACATTTTATGTAGAAATATGGAGTTTTCGTGAGCCATTGTGCTTGGATTATGGTTTTGAGATGATGAAAAGGGTATTCTAATTGTGGGGAGCACTATATTGGTCCCACAGAAATGTCATCTGTGTTGAAGTTTTTGTTGGTACTATGAGGCTAGACATTGGAAGGTCTATGAAGATTGGATGAGCATACTCTTAGGTGGCGAACATGGCTACTGGTCCCTTCACCAGGATTATTGGGGATGATAAGGTTTATTGTGGGGAGTTTGTAAGGACATGGGTTTTCTGTACTGCATTCTTGAGTAGAAATTTTAATTTTTGGTTCAGATGCTTGTGAGGGGTAAAATGGTCTTTTACATGACCAGATGATCTTGGATAATTTTTCTAACCACTCTTTTGGTCCCCTAATAAGGTTTTTACCATATAAAATTAGTTTAGATGAAACCCGAGCCATTCAAATTTTGGAGGAATAATTAATATGTTATATTTATTAAATAAAATATTAATGTATTCACAATGGTTCGATTGGCTATAACATTATAATGGAGCCTCTGATTGAGATTCCATCTCCACCATTGTGTAAGGAATAGAAATTTTAACCTAGGTGAGGCCTAAAAATGTGTCAGGTACCGGGGCCGGCCCGTGCCCCATTTTCGTCTTTTTCTTTTTCTTTTCTTACATTTACGTTTTTTTTCATTTTTCCTCCTTTCTATTATCACATAATCCCCTCAGTGGTATTTGGTTTCACAAGACTGAGAGAGGAGAGGGAGAGGGTGGGAGATATGAAGAGACTAAGAGAGAAAAGAGCAATTGTGAAGCCCTCGACACAATAGATCGGTGTGTGACATCTTTGCACTGTGAAATTATCCAAAGCTTCAGCTGTTTTGGCCCGAAGGTAGCCACATTTTTTGATTTTCTTCAAAAACCATTAAATTTATCATCCAAGCTTTTATAGCCATATTATGCTTGTATGTGGTCCCTTGTGTCCTGATCTAATGATTTGGGCGTTTAAATGGAGGTTTAGGGCGATATGAAGGGTTTTCGTTCGAGAAAACCCAACAAAACGACACGTGGTTTAGGGGGACATTCCATGTGTTCTTCCTATTTGGGTAATATGAAGTTCCTAAGGTTATATTTCATGTATGGGTTATACATGTTGTGTACTATTACTAGGTTGTGTACCCCATTACATTAGCAAGTCCACCTGTGTAGGGGTAAACAGATGTGTTGAGTACAGGACCCGACCCCATGTGGGTGACATATCGGGTGGAGTTAGAAAACATGGTCAAGTATAAAACCCAACAATTTGAAGGACAGAGTCATATACTCCATGTTGGTTACACATTGTGTACCTATTTCACATGTTGTGTATCTAGGGCATTACACACCCAGACCAGCAAGAGTATACACCCATGTGGAACGATGGGAGCCCACACCATTTGACAAGATTCCATGTCGTATACTACCCCTTTCCAACCCATTGAGATTATTTCCTAATTTTCCCCGATGTCGGATTTATATCCAAAAGTAGTCCATTCGGGGTTGTATTCCCCATGGACCACATTGGTGAATCTAATGGACCATTCTAAGGACCTCTAAAGAGTGTTTGAGAGATTTTATATAAACAGAGAGCTTCTACTTCTTCTTTTTTAATCATGTGTATTCTATGAGTGAGGCATTTTCTAAGATGAGTCGTGGGATATCCCTTGGGACCAATGTTTTTGGTGGAGTTCACCTGTTATTCATGCCCTTCAAGACTACGAGGTTGTGAGAAATGTTTTTTCTATGTATCCCCTGGGGGATGAATTTTCTTACATGATGTTCTAAGGAATCCCTAGTAGAATGCCTCACTTGTGTCTCATTTAGAAGATCCATATTGTAGGATTCCTTTATTTCACATTGTTCAAGTATATATTTTAGGAATCCCCCATTACACTTACAGCTAATGATCCATGTTGTAGGATTCCTTCGCTTGTGAGTTTTCCCTGGAGGATCTTGAGAAGGATGCCTCTTGGTGCTTGTTTTGAGGGACCCAATGGTTGCTCGTTGCTTGTCTGGCATCGAGTTGTTATATTGGGGTTGGGTATAGATGGTATCATGGTGTCACCTAGAACATGTTTCGAACTGGTAATCCCTTGGTTCTATGGATGTTGTGTTTTGTTGGGTCTTCGGGCCTCCCTCACTCGTTTGTTTATACTTGACATGTTTATTACTGATGCAATGAGATCACGAGAGGTGTATCCTAGATTTTGGTTTTGAGCCTGATGTGAGGAATCTTTATCACTTTTAGGATGAACGAATGTTCTTTATGGGATAATTTTTTCTTGTTGAGATGCCTAGATGTGCTTACCTGGGATCAGACTTTTGAGCCATGACATGTTAGATATTTACTTTATACCCAGAGGTAGTACATGGGACCTGGCTACTAATCTTGGATGTATATATATATAATGTAATATTTTTTAGGATGTCCATAGGTGGTTCCGGGTATCTAGCAACCGAGCCTTAGGTATTGACTTGAAATCCTAGAGAAATAATTGGATTCCAGCAATTGGGATTCCATGGACTAACTCATGGGTTGGATGATATTTGATGAAGATGATTATGCTCTCTTAGATTTCTAGCATATAAACCCAAGACTCCTGGTAGATTATTCACTCCCAAGTGGTGGGGATGATTACATTCTTCATATCCTTTGATCATAATGATTACACTCTTCCAAATTCATTACGACACTCAAGGGGTGTTGCATGAAGTCTCATGGGTGAGTTCTCTCTTTATACCATCATGACATCCCAATACTTGTGTTATGTTATAAAAACAAGAGTGGTGGGGATGATTACATTCTAATCATTATATGATCTTAATGAATATACTCTTCCAATTCTGTTATGAGACTCATACGGCGGAGAAAGGAATCTCACTGATGAGTTCTCTCTTTATAGAACACCGAAGAGTAATCCCCATAAGGTTCATCATTGTTCTGAATGTCATGACTGCCTAAAAATCATGACCTATGGCTTAGACATTAGATTGTATTTAAAGGCACGAGCCGCATGACAACCAGCTTAGTAACATTTTAATGGATTTCTGTATGTACTCCCTAGATTCCTTCTTTATAGTATTGAAATTCGGTATACAGTATCCTTCTTATAGGATTGAAACTTGGTATAAAATATCCCAATTTCTATGATTCTAAGAGAGTATGGGTGAACCCCGGTGTAGGACGAGCATACCCCTATGGTGATTTAGATTTATCAGTGATATAAATCTAGAGTCAGCCGAAGTAGGTACATGTTGATGGAATTACTGACCTTGAGATCAACTCAATGATAAATGGATTGAGTGGAACGACATCCAACTCAATTCTCTTGCGCATTATGTCAAAAAAAAATTATGAATAAAGATCCAAGGATCGAATACTATTTCCATTTATGTTATTTTTTACCTAATGCAGGAATATCATATCTATATATGTATGTATAGGTATGGGAATATACATGCTTATGACTGTAGATGTGAACATCCATGGTGGTGCATTCTTATTTGATAAGGATTATCGACCCTTGGTTCAAATTTGGTTTCACATTGGTTTTACATCATTTTAGTAGTGTCTTAGTGAGACTGAGTAGTTTCCTACTACATACACTTATTGCAGCACATTAAAATTTGCTTGTTTGGGTGGCCTACTAAGATTCTTTCTCATTGTTACACGTGAACCTTAGTATAAGTGTATACCTCATGTCTACTGAGTTTCATGGTGCATAGGGATGAGGAATAGTGTTTCATGATCGAGCAGAGCTTATTGAGTGGTTCTACAGATGGGGCAATTTTAGATTGATATCGTCGGTATATTGGGTACATGGTTTGGATCATAGTTATTAGTAGAGCCATGTACATTTATTTGCAGTTTCTTTTGTTCACATATATGTATGGTCTGCCTAGTTGGAGATCAATGTTGCACTATATGGAATATCTATTAATTATTTCACATCTTCATTTATTATCATATAATGTTATATTTCAGTTCATTATTTTCTTCTGAACTCTAATAACACTCAACTATGTGTGATACATATCTATTTTTCAACTGTATCTTACTCTGATATGATGGTATAGTCTCCCCAGAATCATTCCCAAGGCCCCCGTTTCTAGATAACATCCTCTGGCATATAGGGATGCATTCTTAAGGCCTTGTAAGTCACTATCTCAGAGAACCATTTTAGTAGATTCCTGGTCAGTACGTTATAGTAATGAATAATGAAAACATATTTCATATATGAAAAAATTATGCATTTAACATGATGTAATCATAATCATGTTATGAAATTAAATTCTTACAATAATGGTGGATTCATGGTTTATTCTATTTATCATGCAGAAGGTTTGAAAACACAAAACATTGGCATATTTATAGTTTTATATTATGGTTTCTACATAAATTCAGTTAATTTTACCAAGTTAGATGATGATGATAAATTTCAATTTATGTTATTTAAATGGATGTTGGGCAACATTAACATGGGTACAAATAATTAGTCATTATAGTATACTTATGACAGGTTCCCATAGTTGATTTAAAATTAAGAGAATGAAGAACTAACCCCTATATTTTGGTATCCCATGAAATGATTGTATATTATATCAAACATATAATTGATGAAGTGTGTTGTGTTTATAACTACATAATACTAAGAGACATGTATGTTATGAGTAATAAGGTGGTAATAATTTTTTATAGTAAACCACATCAACAAAAAATAATATTATTTTCCCTATTAATATTGAAAAATATTGTATTGTGAAAAAGGGTGATGAAGAAGAAGAATGATGTGGAGAAAAAGAATATTCATTGTATTCAATGGATTCCAATGACAATATATCGAACTATGAAAAATATTTTTAGTATTATTTCATTTAATATTATTAAATTTGACACACATATATATATAGTTTAATTTAATAAATATAAATTTTATTATTTTGTAGTTCCCCAGTCTAGTTTGACTACTTGGGTGGAGGGTAAATCATTGGACTTTTATTATACATGTTTCTTTTGGAATTAATCCACATGAAGATTTAATCATTTTTATCCACTCAAATGTTTCCCCACAACCATGTATCATGCAAATAGAAGTGAAACCATATAAAAAACAATGATTATTTTGAAGGATTGGCCTTAAAGAACAATGCCCTGACATGATTGGTTTTACATCCAAATCACAAATTAGCCACTTTATATATAGAACATTAAACCTTTTATTCTCACAATATGATCAATAAAGTGTTTCAGTATGTTCATTCATCACATGACTGGTTATACAACTCAATCATAACTTCTTCCCTATAAAGATTTTGATCTAAAAAAAGAATCATCACCTTCTTCTCTAGGTTTCTTCTGCACCACCTGATATGATCATCGTCCGTGAACATTCTAGATCATGTGGTCTTCTTTTGTACACCTAAAATTATATTTATCATTCCATCCTAAAAAATGAAATTCAGACATTCAAATCTCACAAGATATTCATGTGAACTAGTTCCACATTTGATCATTAAAATCATAAGAGTGTAGGTTTCTTCCTCCATTAATGATTCCCAACATCAAAATATTATTCATTTTTTGATATAATGATGTATCAGGTTCTTAGTTTTTTTAGAATTCATAAACTCATTTTTTTTTATGTTTTCTCAATTATTCCTAAACTTATTATTTATCACCTAGGTAATTTAAATTCTGATAATATTTTTATTATCATGTTTTCAATCATTTTTGGGAAACACCCTCATGAATCAGTCTCTTAGAAATATTTTTTTCAAAGAGGATTGTATTTTAATGTTTTTAAATATCAAAAAAAATTGATTAATATAATTGGTCAGGGTTTTTTATAAATCTCCATATTTCATTGGTTTATTTCATTATTTTCATTCCTATATAAAATATACTACAAGAAACTCGTTCAATGTATCCACCAATATGTGAATGAACAATAGATTACATGGAAGGATTGGTATACAATGTGGAACTCATATGAGTATTTGAATATAATAATCATGTAGTCATATTTGAAATTCTCTAGAATCATGATCAAGTGATTGATTATGATTCTTGATTCTATGAATATCAGTACACCTAAAATCACTTGAATTAATATTCAATTTTTTGTATAATAAATATCATATAATTTCTTCTAATTTCGGATGACGTTAATGTTGTAAGATTTAATATTCTTCCATTAGATATAAAATTTAAATCACATGAAATCAAATTTTTGGAATGAACATAAGTTTTACTATCAACAGGAAATTCTTATTCTCAACTCAATAATTTCATATATAGCATACACTCATACAGTTCTTTCGAAATTCATATGATCCCCCTCAAATTCAAAGATGGAACTACATATAAAATTTCATATACGATCTCTTAAAATATCACATGGGTTGATTAAATTCCTTAGAGGTACGAAATATCTCTTAAAACAAATTGAAATAACTTGTGTCATCTGAATTTTTCCATTTGAAATGTTTCAGTAGGACTCAAATATCACATATGAGAATACAATGTGTTAAATGTTGGATAATTTTGGTATGCATAGATGAATTGTATTACACATTATCCATTTATATTATAAATTAATAAAATAAATTATTCATTTATCAGAAATTTATTACATGTGTCAATTATTTTACACAATAGCTAGAATCTCTTATCCAAAGGAAAATTGGTATCGTTATTTCTTCAAACATCAGCTCTAGAATAGTTATTCTAGAATTTCTTCAAACTAATCCATGAACTCTTGGATTAATATCAAGTAATTCATATTCATAATAAATCATGTCAAACATTATTATAATGATTATCTAATATGATTGTGTCACTTATACATATCTTTAATAAAAATCAAAATTATTAAGTTAATATATTATCTACAGGATAACCATCTAAATTTTGGTTATTTCCTTTATGCTACCTATTAGTACAGATCTTAAAACACCTGAAAAACATGATTTAAATAATAATATCAGTTTCAAAATATATATTAAACATTAATATAAATATAAAAATCATTTTAAAATAAATTATTCTTTTTCTTGAATGTGTCCAAGTAATGTCATCCAGTCACACCCTTAAATACTATCTCAGTTTGATATCTTTGATTATTTTTCAAGAATTACATGTTTAATTGTCCTATATGCATAACCATGTTTATAAACCATACAAATATTATCATATCGGTAAAAAATACTTTTTCATCAGAAATTACTAAATTTGAAATAATTTTATTATCCCACTTTTAATATTTTAATAATAAGGTGTTCCAATTATGATAAGATTTGTACAATACGAATAATTTGGAAGGATCCCTTAGTTGAAAGACACTGTGTCTATTTGGCATAACCCTTTATAGAAATTTAGGGAACATATCTAAGGTTATCAATGATACCAATGAATAACCAATGATGTGATTTCATTCTTATATTCTCAGTTTTATCCTACAAAAGAATAATTTATCAAGTAATGATTATCCTATACACATAGTAGAAAAATAATAAATAATTAAAACAAAAAATACATAAACTCCCCATTAACTAATATTTTCACCAAATAATACATTCAATTTATAAATATATTTTATATAAAATAAGACTTGGATTGATAAAATGATCATTATAAATTTTTCACTATTATAGAATTTCTATCTATAATTTCCACATTCACTGCATGTTGGATTCCCCTAATTTTTCATCCCTATTAAGGAATATAATATATACCTCCCCTATGATGTAGTTAAAAAACCAGGAACCATAATTCCGATGCTCTCAAATATGCAAAACATCTTATCTTCTCATTAAATTATTAGTTTCTTAGTAGAAACAAATAAAGTATTGAATAAAGTTGGATCTCATTATCCCACACAAGAAACATAAGATAGAGATTTTCCTCTTAACCTAAGATGGTATTTCTTTCAAATCCAAAAATATAAATATGTCCTCAAACTCCCCATTTATGGTCCTTAATATTCGGTATTCCCATCTTATTCCCTGGAACCACTTTCCTATGTGAATCAATTTTATTCATTATAGACTAAAATGGATTCATTCATTTTGGTTTTCATGATATCCCTCTTAAGATATTATTAGGATGATATAATTTACATACGGATTATTCTAGGCCCAACCTACATATATTTTTTTAATATAATCCTTCATGTAATTTCAAATCTATATTTATCAAAAACAATATAAGATTTTTAACCAATTATTCAAAAATCATTTAATTTATTTTTACCTTAATTTCAATTTGGAATTTCTCTATTTTATATTCTGTAATTACTAAATTTCAATTAATAGTTAATAATTATTCTTTAAAATTCTCAACCTATTGGAATTAGTCAAAATATTTAGTTAAATTTTAACCCTTGTGTGAATTCAAATTTATTATCTTCTAAAATACCTTATCTTTTTCAAAATAAGAAAAATATATGGATAACATAGGCTTGTACTCCTCACCTATGTGAATCTGATGATTACATATTCCTTATAAATATTATAGAATCTAAAATTTATTATTGGTGGATATATTAATTGATTTTGTAGTCACAACATGTTTCCATTAATAATTTTCAATTGATTTCTAAATATAACACCCACTTGGTTCATGAAAATTCCTTGATAGAGATGTATTAATCTATAAAGTTTTGTATTTATTTCCATACACTCCACAAAACATACAAAATCCATTAAATTGTGATATCTAACCATGATATACAATATAAAAAAATATTGGTAGGAATATATTTCTTTTGCATGAGCCTTATATTTCATGGGATAAAATTTATCCTTGTCATCTTATTCCATTTCTATATAAAGAATATTTCAAATGAATTTTTACTTAATAAAAAAATTAATGTTTAAGACCTACACTATTGGAAATTACATATTTATTTGGAGACATATTTAGAATATATTTACCTTTTTGGTTGGAGTTTTTCATCCTACCATTCCAAAAATATTAACCTTTAAATTCAGTAGAATAAATGAATTATCTCAATTCATATTTACATAACTTTAACATACAAGTAATATATTTTATATATATGGTAGATGTTATTCCATAACAACCATCATATATTCAAAATGACAAGCTATATTATCAATTTTGTCCACTATAAATCTATTTTAATTAACTTCATCTATAAAAAAATAAATTTATAAAATAATCCATTTTTACTATAGTAATATTTTTATTTTCATTAACTATATTTCTCTTTTAATTAATGAGATATGAAATTTATTGAAGATGATATTCTAGCTCACTTTTCAACTACACTCTAGCCTATCATTTATTCTCAATCAACACCACTATTCGGAGAATAGAAAAATTATCAACATGTGAAGTAAAATTGACTTTACCAACAAAATCATTAATTTCCGAGTCCCCAATTTCCATCATTCCCATTAAAATTATTTTTTCATCATGCATTATTCTTACTTTTACTATTTTTCTATTATTGAGATTTCCCATCTTCAATATTTGATTCATACAATTCAATAAAAATTTGAACATATTAATTGAAAAATGACAAATGTAATTATAATTATAACACCCATGTCATTTCTTCCCCTTTCATTTAAAATTTAAATTATTAATGTTATTTTTAATAAGATTATTGTTTTATTAAATCATTCATTAGCATCATGGTGTACTGAATCGCTTTATTTTTCCAACTATTATTATTGGAATTTTTTTATTCTAACCTCATAAGCAATTTATTATATATATTTATTTTTATATGATGGATCCTCTCTCATATCAAATCTAACAAATATATTTTTTAATTAATATACTATATGATATTATATAAATTAAATTCCAGATTATTTTTTTATAATTCAATATAGAATATTTATAATCAATTTTAAACAAAGATCGAGTCATCTAAATTCTCACCCCACCCATCAATTTCTCATGGTCACTTTGATTATTAAAAATTAATCCTAAATTTTATTTTCATCATATATATATATTTATTAAAAAATTTCCATAAAAAAATATAATATATCTTCAATAGAATTGATATTATCTTCAACGATACATCTGATTTTTTTCCAAATATCTTTTGCAGTTTGAAGAATCCTTAACATTGTGTACACTTTCTCTAAATGAAATATCACGATTGAATTTTATCCATTTTACATCAACATTTAAATTTATATTACTATAGGTTGTCATGGAATATTCTTCAATAATGAGTGGAAAACCAAATGTAGAAATATCTCCTACTTCTATGAAATTATATAAGAGGTATAAAATCATCATTTTCCTCCATGTATGGTAGTTATTAACATCCATAATAATAACACCCATAAAATTAAAATATTTATGAATCTCTTGATATGTAAATAAGGTTTCCATCTAGATTTTACATTCCTTTATGGTTTGAAAATCCCAAAAAACATATCTCCGGTAAATTTATTTTCCAATGTGGATTATTTTCATAAGGAAATTTTGCCTTCACTATGAAATGTTTTGTCCTTACCTTGGATTCCATTATCTTATCCAATGACTTCTCAAAAACAATTTTATTTTCTTATAATGTCAAAAATTATTATCATTATTTAATACCTAGGAATATTATAGTTCCATATATGTTGAGTATTTTTCTTTTAGTCACCAAATTATAGAAAATTAAACTCTTAATTCTATGAAATTCAGACATCAAATTCTCCGAAATTTATACATAAAATTCATGGAAATTATGACTCTAAATTCATAGAATTTAGGACTCCAAATTCTCTTTAATTCAGACTCCATATTCTATAAAATTTGGACTCTGAATTCTATGAAATTTAGAATCTGAAATCTCCAAAATGCAGTCTCATAATTCCTTTAAAATTATACTTCAGATTGTTCAAAAATCAAACTCGTAATTCCTCATAATTCGGGCTCCGATTTTCATAGAATTCAGACTCTGAATTACATAAAATTTAGAATTCAAATTCCTCAGAATTGAGACTCCGAATTCTTCCAAATTTAGAATATGAATTCCTCATAATTTGGACTCTGAATTCATTGAAAAAAGAGGTTTAATTACCATTTTTTCAAGAATCTGTTGGATTAAACTCTAAATTATAATTTCCCCTAGATTCCTAATTTTTCATATCTATCTAAGATACTTAATTTTCCATACACAGGTTTTTATTATAAAATGATATCTTATAATTTGATTCTAAATAAAATTTGTTTGAGTGAAATGTGGACACATCCATCTGAGATTTATGAAAAAATATATTTGTTGGGGGAGGGTGTCGACCAATAGAATCATTTCTTATAAATATGAACTCATTCGAAGAATCTATATATCAGATAATGGATTGATGATCATAGAAATTTCATGATGTGAAGTGGTTTTTAGATAGAAAAATTATCTCATGTCATTTGCATTTAATGAAAATCTTGTTCAGTAGTGAACACATTGTACAACATTAATCGTGAAATTCCAATAGTTGCTGAGTATAATAAAGGGATTACTAGTATAAGAAGATAGAGGTGCTGGCTACCATAATGTTAGAAGGCATGTAGGGATAAAAATATGGATTCTGATATTTCTATTGAGGTCTTACCGTAATATGGGTGAGATATACTTTCTTGAATATATAAATCAAGGTAACTTTTACCAAGGTTATTGGATACCCTACACTTTGGGATAAAGGATTTACTACTTGTTAAATATTTGGTTTCAGGTTGTATATCGGATGAATTTTTTTTATGAAATAATGTTTGGATGTCATATACTTTCATCTACATTTACATACTCTGATAAGAAAGATTCTACATCTTTTAAGGTAAAATATTTTTCTAGGAAATTTATTCATTAGTTTCTTTTTAGGACTCATTTTTCCCGACACTAAGCATGTTGGTCTCATAGTGATGAACTAAAATAAGGTTTGATAATTTACCTTGTTTAACTTTGAAAAACATTGAATTCATTTTATGTTTAAAAATGGGGAGTTTTTAATCCTAAAATCCACTCATCCTCTTGATATTGTGCATCAACATTCACTATATCGGTCCATCAATTTGTATCAGAGCCGGTCTCTAAAATTCTTGTACTCACATATACATTTTCAAGAAAATGTTTTTTCTTTATTTATAATTTTACTTGCTTAGCCATTCTTGTTAAAATTTCTCTTAATGATTTTTATCCTTGTTTTTTTTAACATTTTCTATTAATATGTTTTTTTTGAAAAAGTATATTCTTATTGAATGGTAAGTATGAATATTAGTTCAAATGACAACCTTAATCCTACCAGACCAAAAAAATTTATTGATAATATTATTAGTGTTAGAGAGATAGGTAAAAGACTTTTTTCATCGAAAATGGAGTGGAAAATTTTGTTATTCTCACAAGTGAATACAAAAATATAGAAAAGGAAGTCATAACCCTCAACAATCAAGAAATAAAATTCAACTAAATTAAAAGGTACACAATACGTTTTTGTGTTCTTTGACTTGGAATATATATCTTCAGATATCTTTTTGTCAATCATTATATTTTATTTGGAAGAAACAATAAGATACACATTTTGGGACTTCGAAATTGATAGAAACTTGAAGAGCTATGTTTAGAGTTGAATATCATCGATTATTATTTCCTTATAGAGAACCTATTTTCAATGTACTACAAAGTCTTATTACCATTGTCAATAGTTTCCAATCTATGGGAGAAAAAATATTGATGATGATGTTCTTTTAGATAAAACAATTGATATCATTCCCAATGAGTGGGAATCAAAAGGTATAGATAATGATGAGAACAAAAAAGTATATAATATTACTCTTGAAAAGATAATTTGAACTCTTATTTAACATGAATCAATAATGAAGAGAGATAATGATTTCAAAAAAGGGGATTGGTAATAAATGTATAGATTTAACCACTATATCTACGGCCAAGACTCCAAAAAGGGTATTAGATCTACATATAAGAAATATATTGTTATATTTTAATTTTCAGAAAATGATCATTCATAGAATTAATTAGACAATCATGCTTGATAGAAAATAAATATTATCGGAATGAAATAATTTCAGTAAATATATATGAATATTGTTTGAATTGATAAGAACGAATTCAAAGTAATTTGTTATGAATGTAAAAGGGCTAGACATATTTGACCTAACATTCCCAACCATAAGGGAAAATTAATGAAGGAAAATCATTCTGAAATAAATATAAAAAATATTATATATATAATGCTCATTATTTCTTAAAAGAAAATGATACATGGAGTCCTAGTGGAGGTGAATCTACAGATGAATGTTTCTAATAAGAATCTTCTGGCCAGACGAATAATTTTTTTATAGCCAAAGTACCTATATAAAAACATAGAATTATGCCAATGGTTCAAATTGATGAATCCTTAACCAATATTTCATTAAATCCTATTTTTCCAAATAATGAATATTGGGAATCATCAGATGATTAATCATCCTCAGCAATAGATTATACATTACCAATATTTGAATAAGTTTCTAGATTTTCTAAACATCTTGAAAATGAAAATTGTTAGAAAAAAATTTATGAAAGAAAATTCCACAATTTTATTTTTATCTAAATAAGAATCAGATCTTTCTAATGATCCTGATCAGAAAACTATTGATTTTGAATGTGTTTCTAAAAACCACAAAGTAGATAATTCTAAAAAGGATAAAAATTCTAGGGATTTTGAAAATTCTATATCTAAGAAAAATATTTTTGTGAATAACTCATGTTCTAAAACTAATGACATTGATGATTAGAATTTAGTCATCATACTAAAGTCCCAAAAATTTCCCTTAATGAAACTTTTATCAAATTTAACTTCATAAAGTATTGAATTATATAAAATGTGTTCTAAAATTTTCCCTTTTAGGAATTGTTTTGGATTCTATTTTTCTCACGAAAATCCAGTTTTCAGAAATTATTATTTTTTACCCCAAAGTTCTCACTTTTGTACTAAATTTTAATGTGGTGGAAATTGGGAAAAAAATTTCTTTAAATAAAACCCAATCATTTGGTTTTCATAAAGCTTATTTCTCTTTGAAAATGTAGATTCATCTGTTTTTACTTTTGGATATTTTTTAATTGATGAATGTTTGGTTTCCAAAATTCTAACTCTTTTACTTTTAGGAAAATGAGTAAGGTACCATGAAAATTACATGGTATTTGGTTAGTGTATGTTCTCAGTATATTTTTGGAAACAAAAAATTAATTGAAAAAGATTATCAAGATGAAAGGATAAAAAGTTTTTTTGGAGATAATGGTCAGGGGGAAATTTTTGGTATATGTATCATTTTTCTTATTGGAACAACATTGATATAAAATATTTTATTTGTTAACGGACATAATAAATAACTCATTAGAAAAAGTAAATTATGTGATGAAGAATTCCTTGTGAACAGTAAAAATCATAAAAGATTAGTACACAATTCCAAGGAAGAGTTTATTCATCCTACCCATAGGCATGAGAATGTTTACACACTAAGAATAGAAGACAATAAGAATCAAGATCTACCTTTCCTCAGTGAAATGGATGATCAATTGTGGTTATGGAATGGTTGAAGAGGATACATTATCTTTACAAACCAATGTAAACTCTCAAATAAATGAGTTGTTGAGGATCTACCAGTTCTTATATTTTATTCTTAAAATGTTTGTGATCCTTTTCAATATCTAAAGAAATATAAATCATGTTTTAAATCATTTGGTGGAGCCTAAACATCAGATTCATTACTGCTACTGTATATGGATCATTTTGGTCCGACACAAACTGGTTGTATGGGAGGAAAATACTATGTATTTGTTTTCATTGATGATTATAAAAGATTTAAATTTTGCCTATTTCATAACAATGTAATCTGAATTTTTTTCTTATTTCAAAATTTATAGATCCCAAGGTAAAAATTACAAAAAAAATTCATTGATAAATATTCATAGTGATCTTGGAAGATAATTTCAAAATTATGATTTTGAATCTTTTTGTAGTAATAAATGCATTACTCATAACTTCTCAGCCCAGAAAACTCCTTAACATAATGTTGTTGTTGAAAAAAGAAATGAAATTATTCTAGAGATAACCAAAACCATGTTTGGAGAATATTCTACTACTAAAATATTTTTGGGATGAAGCTATTAGTACTTCTTGTTATTCAATAAGTTGAGTTAAAATCAATCATTTTCATAATGAAACAACTTTTTAATTGTAGACTAGTCAAAAACCAAGGGCTTCATTACTTCAATGTATTTGGATGAAACTTATTCATTCTGAATACTAAGGATATCTTAACTAAATTTTCATCCAACTATGATTAATGAAAATTATTTGGGTATTACACTTCTTCTAAGGCTTATAGAGCTTTAAATAAAAATACATGTATTGTTGAAGAAACAGTGCACATTTTATTTGATGAAACTGATCCATTTGTTTTCAAACAACCCAAACTATATCCATGGATGTGTTTTCAAAAATTCATTATCGTCCTTCGATAAAATATACTTTTAATATGGAAATTATTTTAGAAAATTCTTCTGATGTATTAAACCCATAATGTTTTCCACTTTATGTTGATGAACTTGTTTTACAAAACCCAAATCAATTGTTACTTAAAAATAATCTTAGTGATAGTATCACTGGTCATGTTAATCAACCTGTAAGGACTAGATGTTCTATAAGAATTGAAGTAGAACATGTATCATTCCATTACAAATTAGAACCAATACCCATTGATGATGATTTAGGTGATTATTATTAGATTAAAGCCATGCAAGATTAGATAAATGAATTATAAAGAAAAAATGTCTGGACCATGGTTGAAAGACATAAGGAATCTTCTATAATTGGAGAATAATGGGTCTTCAAAAATAAATTTGATGAAAATATAATGGTAGTAATAAATAAAGAAAGATTTGTTACTAAAGGTTATAATAAAAAAAGACTACACTATGATGAAACCTGTGCACCAGTAGATAGACATGAATCTATTTTTATATTAATTGTATTTGAATCATTCATTAATTTCAAATATTCTCCAATGGATGTGAAGTGTGGTTTAATTAACAGATATGTTCAAGAGAATGTTTATATTGAACAAACTCCATGATTTGAAGTCACAAAGCATCATAAACATGTTTTCAAATGTACCAATGATGTATATTGGATTAAACAATCCCTCAGAGCCTGGTTTGATAGACTTATAATATTTTTGTTACAAAAAAATTATTTTAAGGGAAATACAGATCCGACACTTTTTATAAATAAAGATAATAATTTTTTTGATTATTCAAATATATGTTGATGAAATTATATTCAGATCAACTCAACTATCTTTAACTGATTCGTTTGTGAGTCTTATAAAATATGAGTTTAAAATGAGTATGATGGGTGAGTTAACAATTTTCATAGGATTTCCAATTTCTCAAAAACCAAAATGAAAATATATATCTCAACATATCTATATTAAATATCATCATAAAAATTATGGATATGAAAAAAGAATAAGTATAAGAACTCTAATAGGCCCCTCAAAATCTCATGATCATGATGATGTTGGGAAACTAGTAGATAAAACATCTTTTAGAGGAATGACATGAAGTTTATTATACTTAACAGCTAGTCATATAGTCAAAATGATTTTAGTATTCTTATGTGATAGATATCAATCTAATCCAAATGAATCTCATTGAAAAGCAGTAAAAATAATTTTGCTCTATTTAATGGGAACCACGAATTTATGACTTTTCTATACTTCTGGAAATGATTTTGTTTTCAAAAGAGTTTTGAATGCTGATTTTTATGGATGTAGAATGGATAGAAAATATACAATTTGAACATGTCATTTAATATGAGATTCATTACCTTCATGGTTATCCAAGAAACAACACACAGTTTCACTTTCCACTGTTGAAGCTTAATATGCAGTAGTTGGATGTTGTTGTGCTCAAGTGTTGTGGATGCAACATATACACACAGACTATAACATGAGTTTTACAAAAACAAAAATAATTTTTTTTAACACAAGTACCATTTGCCTATTTAAAAACCCTACACAACACTCTCATGAAAAACACATAGATAATAAACATCACATTCTTAATGATCACACACTTACAAAAGAAAACATTCTTTAATTTATCGGAAGTATGGATTAACCTAGAGATATTTTTTAAAAATAATTATCCAATGATAGATTTTAATAGATTAAAAAACTTTGGAATCATAACCATAAGGTAATATTTCTTATTAAACTTTTTATGAAACACATATCCTTATATTGAGAATCTCATTTTCATTGGGGGAGTAAATTTCTCTATTGTTTACAGTTTTTATTTCTTAATCCAATTTTCTGTTACCAAACTATTTTTTATTAATCAAAATTATTTCATAACCAAAACATATTTTTTCCTTAATAAAATTTTATTCAGAACCCAAAATTCAGGATTCAAAATTTTCAATTCCTTAAAAAAATTTCACAGAATCTAAAATTTATTTTTCTTCATAAACTTTTCCGAAATATATGTTGTTCCAAAAAAACAATATTTACACTAAATTTTTTTTGATAAGAAATACAGAAGTATGTTTCCTTACATTAATTTTCTTAATTAAAATTTTTAGGTGATTGAATTTTTATGATTCATTAAATCTTTAAGAAATCAGAACCTACAAAATCCTTATTTGGTATTCATCTCAACCGTCAGATCAGATATTGCTTATTTCAACAGTTGGATAAAATTAAGAATTTTAACCATCACCTCGAAGCCTCTATAAATCCCTCCATATTCTATGTCCAACATCAGTTTTCAAGAAATTGTGCGTCAAACCTCATCCCATATTCAAAAATGCCATTATGTTTTCTATGTTTTCATAGACTCTGGATGTCATTGTAGGCTTCCCCAAGGAAATAGATGACTTGCACTAAACAAATAATGGATTGGATAATCTATAGGTAAAGGTTGGTAGACCCAAAATTCCTTACTAAGAATAATTCATTGATTATGAATAATATCAAGCTAAATAGATAAGACTATTTTTGTCTTTCAAATCCAATGTCTAAGGATCCAATTTTTTCTATCTTACTTATAGAGTTCTATGATATAATTAGTTTTTATAAGAATGTTTGAAGGGAGAAGGTGTGATACCAGAGATATGGGATGTCATATTTTCTGTCTTTCAATATGGAAAAAAATATTTTTGGAATTCTATATGAAGGTGAGGTAATTATATGTACTCACATGTTTCCCGATCGAGGAAAAATATTTGAGAAGGAAAATGAAATTGTGTTTCTTGTAAAAAAAAGTAATGTCAAATAATATCAACCACCTTTCAATGAACATCATAATATTGGCTTTATAGATATATGGTTTCCTTAATCTGATAAAGGGTGATAGAGATTCTTTAAAGAAAAAGTTATATTATTATATTGAACATTTTGGTTAACCTAAGAAAGGTAAATCTACTAATGTACATCCTAGTAACAATAACCAACATTATTAATGGAACTCTTAAAACTCATATCATCACGTATACTGTAATCATGTCAAGGATCATATTGTTTAACTTAGTATCCATCAAAATTCCCCATATTTCTAAACCAGGAACCTTTAAGATCATGTTTCTGTGTGATGATACGTTGATGGAGATAACGGATTATTTACCCCAAATCGAAAGAATTTTGTGATATTTCTGAAAGTGAGATTTTAGATTTAGATATTAAATGGGATGCAAAAAATCATACAAGAAGACTCATAAAATGATCAAAGTGAAATAACCCAAAACAAAAGAAAAATATACAATTCTTAAAATCCACTCAGCACCACCTATGGTGAAAAAAAAAACATTTCCTGGGGATTTTTTTGAGAAGTGGAAGGAATAGAAGAAAAACAAGAGAGAAATAGATCCATTATTTGGGATTTATCTTATCGAGTAATTTTCATTTAAAATTAATCCTACTGAAGAGACCGAAAGGAAAAAAAATATAATCAACAAAAGAATAAAATTTCAGAAGTCGAGATTATTCCAGCACTTGTCAAGGATACTAAAAAGGACTCCGAACAAATTCAGGTACCAGAATCATATATCCAAGAACCAGTTCAAGTAGAAACTCCCAGAAATAAAATCATTATTTAGAAAATTTTTATTGATGAATAAATAGTTAAAGAGGAAGAATTAGAAGAAGAACAAGAAGAATAAGATGATGTGATAAAGCAAGTAGAAGAACACCATGATATGGAATTTTCTTCTTACAATATTTCAATAAAATCCTCTTAGGTTGAGTCAAAATAAATGATTCATATTGGAAACAAGGTGATGGAACTGATGAGGTTTACAAACCTAATAATGATGATATTAGAAACCATGATTTCATCAACCCTAATGATGATAAGGAAGATGCTGAGATATTAGAGGTTGAAGAAGAGAAGATAGTTTAACATTTTGATCGTGAGATTGAGTCTCCAATAGCTAAACAGTTTATTTCAAAATATGATAATGGTAAACATGTGGTTGTTGATACACCAAAATGGATTTGGATGTAAAAGAGAAGAAGGGTGTTGGAGGCTCATCTAGGAGGAAGGATTAAGAGCTAGAAAAATAATCCTTCCCTATAAGGGAATCAAATTCTGAATCATCATCATCAATGGGTCAGAATTTTTTTGTAATTTATTTGAAGATATTGGTTGAAAAAATTCATTGGATTTATAATATTTATTCTAGGTACTAGTTTCTTCAACATTATTTCAATCAGAAGTCATATTCTTTAAACATGGTGATGGAATTTTTTATCAAGATTGAGGCCGATTTCAAAACATTTCATATTGGTTTTTATTCCCATACAAAATCATATAATGAAAAACTAAAATGTTATAAATGAATGATTTAAGACATAATATTGTCGGATTACTTCCAATATTCTATGGAAGATTCGTTTGATAAGTCAGATGATAGAATCAAAAACTATACCAAAAGTTTTATATAGAATAGGAATCTTCAAAAAATTCCATGGAATCATGAGTATAAATATCCTAATGGGAAGTATATTCATTAACATTAAATTTTAAGAGACCGTGGGAACTCGTGGAAGAGTTTCAAGAATTGTTATATCAGCAAGAAGAAGTAGTGAAATCTTAGCCATAAATCCTAAAGTCTCAGGATTAAAAAATCAAGGCTCGGGAAAAGAATAATTAGGACCCAGAATAGTTTCTCAAGAAGTTTGAGGATGATCATAAAGAGATAAAAAATTTAAAGGCTAACTTGAGGAATATCATGCCGATGGAAAATAAGGATGAGTGATTTTCATGGAATTCTTAACTTTTGTTGTATTTTTTACCCTATATATGTTTTTCCTATCATAATTAAAAAAAATATGTCCATCAATTGTTTTTTTTGTATTGTTCTAACTGTTTAGGTACCATTTTTTTCATTCTCTCTATTACTTCATTAAAATAACAAAGGGGGAAAAATATTCATCAAAATAATATTATGTAATAAAAGTGAATTCTTTATGTAAGGGGGTGTTTAATTTATGGTGATTTTACTTAAAGAAGAAATTCTTATGCAAGAAAAAATAAAACATCTCTAAGTGAGTCTAGAATAATATTCTTATGGATTTATAATCATAATAAGGGATTTATCCATATTCATCATGGTTAAAAATTCATTAGAGATATTTTATTCATTTAGAGTTCATAAAGAAAAATCATTATTACTTATATTATTTTTTCGAAAGGTTGTTTGTGATTTCTAAAAGGGGGAGATTGTTAAGCCAATAAGGTTTATTTATTAAATTTTCATTTCACTATGTTTTAAAAATCACAAACCCCTCATCATAGGAATAATTATATTTCTCTAAGTATTTAATTCTCATGGAAAATTTATTTCCCCTAAAAAATGTTTTACCCTTACCTTGGTTTTCATTATATTATCCAATGTCTTCCCAAATCCAATTTAATTTCATTATTAATTCAAATGTTCATATATTTATCTAAAGAACATAAAATATAATACTTCCGTGGATATTGAGTCTTCTATTTTTAGACTCTGAATAATCTTACATTAAGACTCTGAATACTCGAAAATTTAGTTTCTGAACTCTCGGAAATTCAGAGTCCCAATTTTCATAAATTTAGACTCCAAATTCCCTAAAATTCTGGCTCTGAATTGTAAAAAATTCATACTCTGAATTCTATAAAATTCACACTTCGAATTATATGACATTCAGACTCAAGATTCATTAAAATTTAGTCTCCAAATTATCTGAAATGCATATTATGAATTCCTCGGAATTCCGACTCTGAATTTTTTAGAATTCAGAGTTGGAATTTGTTAACAAAACATAATCCAAATATCCATTCTTTTTAGAATCCCATTTTTTAAACTCTGAATTCTATTTTTCTGTAGATTCCTAATTTTTCATATTTGGATATGGTAGTTCATTTTGTGTACACATTTTATATTATTTAATTATGTTATAAAATTTGTTTCTAACTATCCATTGGATGAGTGATAAGTGTATAGGTCCCTCAGAGATTCTAGAGAAAATATGACCATTAGAAGAGGGAGCCGGCTTTTGGAATGATTTCCTATAAATAGTATCTCATTTGAATGAGCCCGATATCAATTAATCGATTGGTAATCCAAGAGATTGCATGTTGTGAAGTGATTTCTATAGATAGAACAACTCTAATGCCTTGTGCATTTCATGAACATGTTGTTCAGCCATGAACACCCTGTTCGTCTTGCTTCGTGTGATTTTGATTGTTGTTGAGTACAATCAAGGGCTTCTAGAGATAGAAGACCAAGGTTATGAGTTCCTTAATGTTTGAGGGATTACAGGGATAACCAGATAGATTCCGATATACCAATTAAGGGCTTACCTTAGTGTGAGAAAGACTAACATTCTTTTATGAATAAACCAGTAGACCATTTTGCATGGTTTTCGGATACCCTACTCGTTGGGTTAAAAGATTTCCTCCATGTTACTTGTTTTGTGTTTAATGTTTTATTTACAATGTATTTTTTAAGAAATAAAGTATAAATTTATTATACATTATTATACTTTTACTTAATATGATAAATATGATTCTATACTTTATACGTTAAAATCTTTCTCTATGAAAATTGTTCATAAGTTACTTTTTCGGATATATATTTCCAGACACTAGGAAAGATTGTTTCATAGTTTTGAACTAAAAAAGTGTTTGTGAATTTAACTTGTTTAATTTTTTACACAAATAATTCTTTTATGATTAAAAAGGTAATGATTTTACACATAAAATTCAACCCCCTCTTGTCATTGAGCGTCTACATACACTAGTTTGTTCCTACATATCTATCCTTAGTAACATCATGGATCTTTGAGATGGGCTCTACACTAATTTAACTTGTAATTCTAAGGAATAATTAAACATTGAGTTTGGGTTTGGTGAATTAGTGTATATCATTTATAAATTATTATTTTTTAATTCAAACTATAACACATATAAATGATATAATTCACTAAATGTGTTCTCACAAGTTCAACTTATTTAAATGTAGATAAAAGTAAAAAAATTGAAAATCTAAATTTACATTTGGTTTATTTAAATCCCACACATTATTCTAGTTTGACAGAAACCCCAATCATGTATTAACATCCATATATATATATATAATCATTAACCCCAATAAAACTCTTAGTATGAGTGCAATAGGTCACCACTATTTCCCTTCATTATGTGATTAGTTATACACCCCAATAATTACTCTAACATGATAAAAGTTTTGATCCTTATCATGAAATATATTTTTCTACTTTTGGAATATTTTTAACCACTAGATAAGATCTTACTCCTTGAACATGACATATCAATATGTTTTATCATGTTAATATATAATTCAATACATCATTGTATTTTTAAAAACAAGATTTCATGGCTTTCTTAACTCATTGTCTCATCAAATAAACCAGTTCTTGTAAATCACATTGAAAAAAATGTAATATAGGTATATTACACCATTAATGATTCATGAATTTATATTTATTCAATTTGAAATACAACGATTTATAAAGTTCTAGATTTCAAAAAAATTATTGCACTCTTAATTTTTTGATTTCTCTAAATTTTCAAACATGTATTCATCAATACATAGATTATTTATATACATACGATATAAAAAAAATCTAATTTCCATTTTTATTTGGAATGTCCCTCAAGTCATGGTCATCAAGAAATATTATTTTCAAATTGTAAGATATCTTTTAGTTTTCAATTCTCATTCAAGCTATTTCCAAAATCTTGATGAAGATTTAATTTTAAATCTCTAAAATACACAGGCTTGATTTGTTCTATGAATTCCCCCATAATTGTTTTTTATTAAACTCATTCAGAATATTCATCCATGTTTACATGAACTCATAATGATTACATGGAAACAATGTCTTGTGATGCTGATACCATCTCTGTATGGATGCATCCCCTCAACTAGGCATACATTGAACTCGACTAGGATTACGATCATGTGATTCATCCTGGTTCTCGAAACTATAATGGTCAGTACACCATCCATCATATAAATTAATTCATTATTTTCAGTAGAATTAATATTATTGAATATTTTATAATATCTCATTACTTTATATTCATATGTCATCCACATCATCAATTTGATAAAATAAGAAGTAATATGAAATCCAATATAAGATGCTAATAGAATTCAAATTATTATTATGAATTTCATATTATTATGTCAATGAAGTCTTATATATCTCATTATAATATAGTGATCTATAATTTTAAAAAATCTTCCTCAATGTATAATATTGGAACTCAAAGTAAAATATTAGATACGAGTTTCTGAAATATCATACGAGCATCTAAAATATATTATATGTATGAAAAATACCTTATTAACTACAAATATTTATTACACCGTATGACATATATTCTTTCATAGATTATTTTAAAATTGTAATATCATATGAAAGAACAATATTACTTAATCAATGTCTAATTTTATTCCACATAAATGAATTTTATTACATGTTATCCACCTCCCTTCCTAGTTGATGAATTCAAAATTCCACTTTTTCAAAATGTATCACGAGTGTCAAATGTATTTTTTTCTTGCCTTAATTTGTTACACCTAGGATTATTGACTTTTCCATTTCATTAAACTCCATACCCATAATTGTGATCATAAAACTTCTTCAAATCAATTCAGATCCTCATGAGATATTATTATTTAACAATAAATGATCAAAACTCATCTCAACAAATTGTTCAATCATCATCTAACAGTATCTTATAATATATTCATAGTATCATTAAATTTCAACATCATTTAGTTGATTTCATCAATATTATATAAATAAATTATTTATGAAAATTACTATAATTTATTAATTTAGATATCTATTAAAACACATTTATAAGATGTTTTATATAGTAATATAACCATCAATACATATATTTTACATGAATTTAATTAAAATAGTCATCATAATATAATTTCCCATTTTTTCCAATGTTTTCAAGTGATTTATTGTAGCTAAAACCTGAAATACAATCTCAAATTGTGATATTGGTTTCATTATCATTCATGAAA
Source organism: Viscum album (assembly GCA_963277665.1). Lineage (NCBI taxonomy): Eukaryota > Viridiplantae > Streptophyta > Magnoliopsida > Santalales > Viscaceae > Viscum > Viscum album. The sequence goes on from OY728142.1 coordinate 111,108,387, forward strand.
TCCAAAAAACATCTCCATGCATCGCCAATTTAACTTACCAAAAAAATAAAATTATCGATAAAAATTACTATCCAACACTTAAGAACATCATATGAGTAATTTAATTTATTGTTTAATTGACTTACTTATTATTTGATAATTTTTTTAGGTATTCCATGATAAAAGTTTTTTACAAAAATAATCATATCTTCATAACATGATTCTCCTTCTACACCCATGACAATATGTACACTTCTTCTCTTTATATAAAATATTTTTACCCATAATCACAGTACTTAATCATACTTACTATAACTTTATTTCATATTTTATAGAATTTTTTTAATATATTTTAGTCATTCCATCCTTAGATTGGTTTTTTAGACATAATACTTACTACATAACATGATTTCCATTCTACCCATATGACCCCATGTTACTTATTCACATAGATTTATACTTATTTTGGTACAGTTCATTACATAACCCAACCCCAGTGATTTATAATTGGAATACATATTTAATTGATTTAGTTTTAATTTTTATTTTTTATTAGGTATTTAATCCTCATATGGACTTATAGACACAACCCACTCTACACGACTTGATCATCATTCTATTAAAAGTATATATAATTAAATGAGCCTATTGACTTAGTTTGTCGTGATAAATGTAATAAAATATTTTTATATATAAATATTGGATTGTGTAAATTTAAAGGTAATAAATAAAGACATGTGATTATTAAAAAATATATATATAATTTATTATTTTAATCATTTGATCCCTATAATAAATTATTAATGTTTCCAATGATTTTTCATATATTATAAGACTTTCTAAAATTCTCAAATATTGAATGCATATAGAATTATTTGGAAAACATTATTTTTTATTAAATTAAAATTTTTAGGGTATTCCTTATTGGTTTGAATGAAAAAAACATTTGTTGAGTTTATTATTAACAAAATAATTATGATTCATGTTTTGGAATAAAAATAAATTATGGAAAAGTAAATATTTATGATGATTTAAGGACTATTTCTTTAGTGGTTAAAGGGAAGAGAATAAATAGAAATTCAAGAATGCATATTGGTTTCATTCATTTGTTTTAAATTAGTTTCTTTACATTGGTTAAGAAGGTTTATTTTCTAAAATATTATTTTTGGAGTGAACCTTTTTTACTCTGGATTTATAGTTATGGTTTTTCCAACCATAAATTATTAATTTGAATTTGGTTTAACTTTAAAATTTATTAAAATGCATACAAATAGGGGTATTTGAAACATAATTCATTTTTCTATAATGATAAATTTATTTAAAGTATTAGTTTGGGTTGATTGTGTTTTTTAGTTTCTTTTAGTAATGAATATGTAGTTTTTTTGGGGTAAGGGTACCTTTTCTGGTCAGATAACAATATGATATACATTTTTTATACTCATTACACAAAAATCATTTGTTTTATAATTATAATTCATTTAATATTTATTATATATTATTATTTCTAATATGTGGTTAATTGGTTTAAAAGGAGGATCAAGATATTAGGTGTAGAAAATGAGCAGATGATAAACAAGATGTGACAATGAAGAGAAAATTTGATTCATATTATGTGAGAAGTGCTGTTCTTTTCAAAAAATTTAAACATTACTATATCATACATTTTAATTATATTTAATTATTTTCTATAAGGTGGTATTATATATCAAAAATTCAAATATAATGTATTTTATATTGTATTTAATGGATAATTACTCTAAAAAAGTTTGTATTGTTTTCTTTTCGTGATGAAATTAAATATTTACTATTTAGACCATGCATTAAAAAGTGAAATGATGGTTTTAGATTTTATTAACTATTTTTTTTCAGTTAAAACAATATATATATATATATATGGAACTCTAGGTGATGATTTAGTATTGGTTTCAAAAAAAATTCACCGAGTAATTGATGGTGGTAAAAAACACGCCTAAATTAATAATCCATTATTAAATTAGGAAAGAAATATACATAGGGATACTATTCAATAATGTTCTAATCCATATTTATTAATTTTCAGTATTTGATATATTTTCCTTAGAATAATATCTTGTGACATTTCAATTTATGTTCCACAAAAAAATTACGTCCAATTTACATATAATTAAACGCCATTTTGTAGTTATTTTTAACACTCTTAAAACCCCCAAAAAATATCCATTTTTTTACATTATTTTATTATTATCATATACCTCCTCATAAACATGTTTTAATACTCCTAATTCTGGTTTGGATTATAAACTCTTTCCCCCTGATTGATATTTTTTAATTTATCTCCATTTCTGTTCTCCTATGTCAGATCAAATTCAATGGATATAACATACACTAAGAAAAGTGGAGTTTGAACAAAAAAACTACGATAGATAAATAATATGTGAATGGGATATCTATATACTAAATGATTTAAAAATCAGTTTTGGATGATGATTCATTAAAAATTCAACTTAGGTTGATGATATTGTGTAGTGAAAAAAAGTTTCATAAATTTTTTTCCACTTGATAATATAATGCATAAAACCTACACAAATGACTTGAGTCATAGACATCCTCTTGGTTTTACCAATATTTATTGAGTTGAGGTACTCCTCTTGGATCTACAAAATAACTTATATTTAGATCCTCATCTAGGTTTCTTAAAATAACATGAGTCAATATTCTTCACATGATTTATTTATATACCTTGATATTGAAAAATACACTTTGTTTTCTAAAAAACAACGAGTTGAGATAATCCTCTTTTCATCCTAAAATTTCATGATTCAATATTCTACTCTTATTTTTAAAAAAATAGATTTCTTGATTCATATATTAAGATAAATATGAATGGGTAGCTTCAATGGAATTCATAAACCAACCATTTCAAGGTACCATTCTCATAGTGGTCTTCTCTGTGACAATTCAAACTAATTAGAATAAGTCCTAGATCTGTGAACATAAAGGGTGCACATTTTGTCTTGGATTCATGAACTTAAAGGGACACCATTATTCATTGATGAATAATCGTAATGGGAACACCTTTATTCATTATTGTATAACATTAAAATATATGATGTCTCTCATAAAATGGAACTGCACTACATGAGTTTGGATTCCATTCATATTGATATATTGGATTTCCCTTTCATGGCACCTATCCTTTGATCACAAATCTTCTTATCTTCATTTAGTGGATCTCAATTACTCCTTGGAGTGAGATAAATTCCATTGTTCCATCTTATACACCTTTATACTATTGAGTAATTAAATATATGTATCAAATGTGTCAAAATATAATCCCCATGAGTAGTCCCCTATTAAATTCATATTTTCAATAAATTAATTTTAAATAGATTGAGAGGATATAAATTTGGAATAATTTCATGAACATTTATTAAATATTTAAAGGGTTTCATTGGATAGATAACAATAACACTAGTTAGAGGATTCAACCTCCCATAATCTTGATCGGAAAAGACGTAATCAGTTCCACAAGAAGATACATTATTTTGGAAATAGAATAAGATTAACAATAATTAAAACAATAAACATTGGTCATTTAAAAGGAATTTATTTTGAAACAATGATATTGTTTCATGATCTATGGGTTAATGAAAATAACGATGCAGCCCATGTAAAACCTTTTCTTATTTTTTTTAAAATTAAATACCAGGGAACATGAAACACAAGCTAAACATTTCTTTAAGACACCAATTATACAATAAAATTTAAAAATTGAAATCATTTATCCATAAGTTTCTCAAAAGGTATTATTAATAATCATTTCAACTCCCTTACTATATCAATATTACATAACTAATTTATTAAAAACGAAAAAACAAACACATGTACCAAAACTAGGGTGCTAATATTACTTATACCGTAATGAATTGTGTTATCAAAAAATCTCCATGTACCCTCACAATCAAAAAGATCCAACCATTATTTCTATATATTAACCCCTTTTTTGCTGGTCTCCTAGTAGATTAATCTATGATACAATAATAATCAAGTAAAAATCAATCATTTGAGGTACTTATTTTCATGATAGATAACCCAACTATGCATCCTTATATATGATGCATCCATTTTTAAATCAACTACATCCAAACCCAACACATAATTTTAGTTTGGTTGATACATATTCATATGAGAAAAATATATAATATTATAAAAATCATTAAAAATTCATGGAAATACTACATATAGACAGTATCATTGATTCAATTTTGATTTCAATGGGAATATATATATCAAATATTTAATTTCCCACATAATACTATGTTATTATTTTTATATCTTCAAACTCAATTACAAGGACACACGATCTCCAATGAAAAATCTTGAGTGTTATCATCGATATTCGACATTAAAATTTTCTTTAATATGAGTCAGGATCTAAAAATTTCAATTAAATTATACTTTATATATCATCCCATTCATCTAATTGGGTCCCAAAAAATTTGTATTACCAATATTAGTCAACACAACAGTGACCAAAATGTCCATTAATATAGTCATTCAAATTGTGCCAAACATATCCCTTCATGATAATAGTTATTATATGTGGAATCCATGCATAAAGGTTGAACATTAAATGATATCCTAAAAGAAAATACAGAATATAAAAGCATATTTGAATGACACCGAATAACATATTCCCTCTATCTAAATTTTTAGGGATTGCATATCATTCTAATCCTTAAATATGTCTACATCGTATTATAAAATGTCTTCCAGATATTAGATATAAACCATGGGTCTCAAAAAATGAAGCTATACATTAAAATCCCAGTATGATTTATAACATCTTTTACATAAATATATCAAAGTTCATGAACTCAAAATGTTTCTCATATAAGATATAAATTTTAGGATTCTAGGAGTTAATCTATTACTCTTACCAAATTACAATAAATTTTTTTGGTGATCTAAATTGTAATATTTTGAAAAAAATTAAAATATCCACCCACATTTATTTAAAAATGAAAAAATGTTTCAACAAGATCATTGGTTGTCAATTTCCTATATTTACCAAATTAGAATTTAAACACTAAGAAGTAAACATAGAAATGATCATAATAATTCCAAAAAACTATAATTAGATGATTATATCATGATATATATATTTGTATCTCAAGATAGTTAAACTCAAATAGAATGTTGAAAATCATTTAAAATGTCCATCATTTTTTCTGTAGAAATTAGGCAGCTTCCCTCAAAATAAGTGATTGAATACAGTTTAATGGATCATCCATCAGTGGTTGCCCCAATATTTTTGGGTATCCGAAAAAATGTCTTATTCGTCATCACCTAATTACTTCCCTCTTAAAAGGTCTATCAAAATGGAATTCAGATTAAATATAGATAAAACCACACCATTTTTTAATTTCTCCACCTTCATGTTATATTATTAAAATAAACCCATAAACCATAACATCCCTTTAAAATTGAGCAACATTGAAGTTGTTTTTTTTTGTTTTGAAATAATATTTCAATGTGTATAAATTCTCTTATGTGTAAATAATCCAAAAAATCATAATATTTAAATTTTTAAAATCACATATGCTATGTAAGATTGAGATCATTATCAAAGACAATATACTAAAATCATTCAAAATATGAATTCACAATGAATTTCATTCCAAAATATAATTCCACTAACTCTTTAACCCATAAAGAAAACATATTTTAAATTGTGTGTATGGTAATTGTTCTTATAGAGTCATAAATTCCAATATCCATATTCAAAAACCTCACTTCCTTATATTGAAACAGACCCCAAGATTAAGTCATATGTGTTACAATACACTTCATAAAAACTCCAAATCTAAGGAAATTCTAACCTTGACATGGAATATGTATCTTATTTAAATCATTAAATTTCTCCTTGCAATTCACACTCATTAAAAATTTTACTCCCATTTCAATAATAGATATCAAGGGAGAATTTATTTTATAAAATATTATTATTTAGTTATATCTATAAAAACCAAGGACTCGTCTTATTTAAATATGTTTTACCTCTTTCCCAAAAAATATCCAATTTTAATATTTTATGGTAAACTAAAATTACATTCCCATTTCCAAAAAACCTCATGTAACCAATTTATATGTAATTTGTTTTTAATTTATCATACAACTTATGCACTCAAGAAATTACAAAAACCAATTTTTTATGATTCTCATGAGATTTTTATAACCTTAAAAAAATAATAATTTCATCCAAAAATTCAATCACAATCGTATCTAGGAACTTGTAGAAAATATTTTACATTGATTTCATAAAGACAATAGCATCATTGGAAACACCAAAAAAGTATTGAAAAAAAACTTTAAATAGATATACCAGCATCATGAACCAGTTTTTTGATTATCTTATTACTTTTACCTTAACAAATGATACCTTGATCATAGGTTGATTATAGAAAAATTTCAAACCAAAATTGACTGGTCAAATAAATCATTAATTTCAAGAATGATATATTTTATTCCCCTGTCACTAGGTTCAATTGTTTTATAATGAATACATACCCTTTAGAATCCATCATCCCTGTTGAAAAATTAAATTGGAGCTTCTTGGAAAAAAAATACATCTTAAAATGATCCCCTTATACTAAATCTCATCTAGGTACACATTTTACACTCATAACACTAATATTTTCATGTGATGGGATGATAATGAAAGAAAATTCATCTTAGGAATTAACATAGTTAATGTAAAATTTTACATTCACCGCGGTGGTTTTCAAAAATATATTTTAGGAAAAAATAATGATACCACTCCCCCTATCAGTGAAGTAGAGGCGGAAATTTATTTCAATTAATATAAGAACTGGGCATTCCAACATACATAATATGGATCCAAAAAATCATTCCATTAACCCTGATCTTCTCTAATTAATATCCCATTCTCCAATAAAAGTGTGAATATTCTCATTTAGTGATAAAAAATAACCTATTGAATAAACTAGTTGATTTATGATCTAAATTTAATCGTTTAATCCATAGTTTTGATCAAGTCACACATTTTCATATCTATAATTAAAAATTCCCATGTTTTCCTCAATTACAATCATAATCAAAAAAGTGTATCACATAAATACTTAGACATTTCATTCACATAGTGGAGTATTTATTCTCTTTAAATATGAAATCAACCACCGATGTTTTCTGAAATTTTCAATATATAATGACTAAAAAAATTAATCTGACAATACAATATAAAATAATCATAAAACTTATCCAAATGGAACCTCACATCATATAAGGTCTTACATAAATCCCTACGACATTTGATGTTTGATATGTATAAATGAGATTGTATTGATTGTAATGAGGTGCTCACGTCACATATTGATGATGCATTCCCCTTCTACCAGGAGTCATTGACTATGTCTTATGTGGTGCATCAATATACATAATTGAACCATCAATTTGGTAAAATGTACCACCACATCATATCAGCAAGAATAAATTAGATATCTTCATCATATGGATCACCTTTTGAGTTTGGGAAGTTGTGAAATGTGGAATTATACACTTTTATTTTAGGAGTAAAGATCCATTTTACATGAAAAAATATAATGATCCATTTCCTTAAGAAATAAATGGTGTTGATTTAAATAAAATCCCATGGAGGTTCTTCCATTTCATCATCTAATTATAGAACGAATTTATTCCCCTACCCGATTGTGGATTAAAAATTCTTCCATTTGGAGAGTTGTTTATATCCACCTCTATTGTAATTTAAAACCTAATCACCTTTTCATAAGTAGGTATCTTAAAAAAAATCAATGACCATATTTATAGTAATATAAATATCTCAAAATTCATTCATTGAGACTCTCATTCACCGATAGTGATAAAACATAATTCATAATAGCAGGTAATTTCAATGAATACCCCAAAATGTACATATTATGTTTCATAAAATCTACTAAATCTCATGATTTATCTAGAATTAACGAATCTAATAAATTATGGTAATCATAGAAAATTTGGAAGACCATATAATTATGAAATTTTTTGTATTTATTCTTTGATGAACTCCTATAAAGTAATATATAGTCTCGATAACAAATAATATCCAAACTAAATATTCTATTTCATATGTGTTTATATAAACACATTGATATATTGTACATTTTTAAACCACTCTATTGTTTTCTCCATTCCAAAAATATTACTAAATGATGATTATTTTTTTTTATTTTTAGTTATGCGGACTAACCCACATCCAATGACCAATCCTAATTCAAATTTATTAGAATTTCCTAGATATCCTTTAGAACCATTCCCACTATTTCTGTATTCATTGGAGAAATTTTCAGTACTAAAAATGTACAAATATCTAAAACACATTTTGGAAAAATAATTCTACATCACATGAAATATATAATTTATAATAATTAAATAAATTATAAAATTAATAATTATAATATTTTTAAATTCTTACCACATCTTAGTGACTTCATTTTACCAAAACCAAACCCTTTCCAAACTACTTTATTATTTCAAATCAGTCATCCTTCACAATATATTTTCTAAAATCACATTTATAAACATATAAATCATAATTTTATTGAGAAGAAATATTAATGAAATAAAATTTTTTCTATTCAAAACAATGGTCCAATGATGGAATCTTTTCTATACATATCATGATTAGTAGAATATTTCATGTTTTGAACCATCATGAGTTTACACCAGATAAATAATAATCCTAATATTCTATTACTAGCCTGTTTTTTCATACCATAATTACCCATAAATTGAAGTTATTTATGGAAAGGTTGAATAAAATTTATTGGAATATATCTTATTTTAACTATAAAATTATTCATACCTATCACAGATTACATGGATTATCAAAAAAACCTTATCTAAATCAAATTTTAACCTAATAAACCATAATGTCATATACTAAGTCCAATTTTATGATTCCAGATGTACTCATGTATACTCCATGATCATCCAAGACTACAAAAAATGTATTGAGTAATGATATTGAGTAACTAATAAATGATTTTCTCTAAACAATGAAGTACAAATAATTCTGTGAATGAACAATGAATTTAATAAAAATTCATTTAAAAATAAATTGTATTAGAGATATATTGTTATTAAAGAAAGGAAATTAATTGGACACATGATAATTTAAAATAAATATATTTGACCCTATACAACAATTCAACTTCCAAGTCTCCATTAACGATTTACAGCTCAACCCTTATGGGGAATGAAGTATTATCCTTTCTATAATCATAACCAATAATGAATATATATGTCCAAAAATAAACCGAATGTAAATTATATCATGTTAATTAAAAATTAATACTATAATAAATGGAGAAATATTAAATTATCTAGCTCTGAAGAATGATGAATGAAATAATATTATATATGAAGGAGTCCAATGATCAAATAGAAAAATATTCCATAGAAACACCGACCAACACTACTAAAATTGATTCTTATAAAAATAATAACACAATAATTTTAAAAAATAATCTAAAAAAATTAAATTAATAAGGAATGAGAAAAAATAATAAAAGAATAAGAATGTGAAATTATTTTTCACTCAAAAAAATAACACATTAAGAGAATGTGAGGATCAAATTCCATATGCTAGAGTGTTCAATAGTTAAAATGAAATCCCTACGGTCACCAGATATTGATGGATATAAGAAGAAATTTGGATAAAATTAAGAAGATAGATAATTTTATAATAAAAAGTCATGTGGAAAAAATCAGGGAGTGACACTTACTGTTATTGAATAATGAGGTTGGGTCCAAAAAATATATAAAAATAATGGTTCAATATCCCCACATCATGTGATAAATTTCTATTATAAATCAAAGAATTCAAAGGGAGTTGTGGTGAAACATCCATCATTAATCCACAATTCAGGAACTCTTGAAAATATGACTGTAAACCTTGACCTTCTTCAAATCCATAACGAAAAACCCTACTAAATTCAAAATCTACCCTGGTAAAATCATGATGCATAGACACCACCACAAAATAACCACCATAAGTAAAAAAAATAAGAATAGATATTCAATGAGAATCACAACCCCACACAGAAAAATATCACTAATAATTAACCTACTATTATGTTGTAAACACACTTCCCCTAAAAACGATAACCAAAAAACCAAGGCACAATTTGAATAATTAAAACATGATTTTTTAACAATATATTTATCATATATAATTCAATTAATGTTCTAACATCCACCTCTAAATCTAATTAATATGACCTCCAACACCTAACAAACAATGTAGAAAACCATTAAAATTTTAGACTCTCTAATATTAGTTTTAACATAAATCATATTTCAATATTATTTTGGTTATTTCTGATATAAAGACAAATTTATAGAGATGTTGGTTTGCAATACATGTAAAATACATTAAAATATATGACTATTCATTACATTAAAAAAATACATGCAGAAGGACTATAATAGTATAGTGTCTTGTGTAATTTGGAAACAAAATATTCTATCCTTGAGAAAGATGTTCAACATATTTGATAATGATACCCCCATTTATTACTTCTTACGAAAACCATTATTCATATCCTGAGGAAACAAAAAATAAAAACCGATTAGCTGGGATTCTCAGTAAGGGTAATCAAAGGACACATGTAAGCATAAACATGAACATAGGGTTATGAAAACATGATCATAACTTTATGAGATCATACCCTAATTATCAAAGATCATAAACATGAGTCATGGGATAAATAATGATAGATAAAAAGACATGAATCATAATTAAAAAAAAATCACGATCTCTGAAATCAAAATTGATAAACAAGGCATTGGATTTGTGGCATACAAATAAGAATTCAAAAATTTTATGTCAAGGATACCTACCAAAACCATTATAACATGTTAGGATTGGGATACAACATATGTACCTAATGTTGGATTGGGATTACAACCCATATACCCTCTTAATTTAATTCTTAGGTAACAACTAATATACATCTATTTTTGGGGTTGGGATACAACCTGTGTGCCCTATTTCATTTAGGATTGGGATACAGCCCATGTACCTTTTTGTTTTAGGGATTGGTCAATGACCCGTGTACACTATTTAATTTAGGGTTGGGCTCAAACCCATGTACCTTATTGTTTTCGAGCATGATATATAGCTTGTGTAACTTATTTCTTTTAGAATTGGGCTACATCCCATGTACCATATTGTTTTTAGGCTTGGCCTACAACCCCTATAACCTCTCTCTTTTGTGGTTGGGTAAAACCCATGTACCTTCTTTTTTTCAGGCATTTGATAAATCTCATGTAACCACTGAGCTCATATATAAATTCTTATTACCCAATTTATTGTAAGAAGAAATATTTCACACTAATTTAATTATAAAATCATTCATACATGTGACTCAAGAAAATAAAACATTCATTATATCATGTCCCATAAAAAGTGTTAGTTTTTACAAACATCAAATCCCAACTCATGAAATGAAATATATATTATTACAATTTAAGAAAATCATAACATATGAAAATAGATAGGTTTCATAATCACATAGGTAAAGCATAACATGTGAAAATAAGAAGGTTTGAAAAGCCTTAAACTCATTGAAGTTAAATAGGTGCCTTAAGCATCATTCCCTCAAAATTTAAACTATTAATGAACGAATTTGAATTGAACATTTGGATAATTTCCTATAAAAGAATGAGAAACATAAAAAAATATCTTATATGAAAAATAAAATGGTAGGATATTTTGAAAACATTTCATAGGGTATATATCATTTTTTTTAAAATGTGTCTTTAAAACATAAAATATATTTGAAAACCATTTTATGTGAGTCTTTTTAAATGAATAATAGAAAACCCTTTGAAAAATATTTCAATGAAATCATATTTTAAAAAAAATCCAAACAAATCAACCTTTTAAACATGAAAATAAATTTTCGATGAATTGATGGTAGGTAATAACGTACATGTCATTTGAGGTAAAAAGAACGTTCCTTGTGCATGGAAAAAACATTAAATGAATTCATCATTCTGGATCTGAAAAGAAGATTGCTTTGAAAAAAATGTTAAAAGAAAAAAGGGAAAAAGTTTTATTTAATTATTTTAGGTGAATAGTAGAATTTTCGTAGAACACTTTTTCGAAGACATTGAATTCAAACTATAGAGAGGTTGAATAAAGGATTTCTAAAAAATAAATTCTTTATGATATTACATACCAAAGAGTAAAAATACTTTACTAATACATTATTATTTCATGAATAAATAAAGTATAATAAATTTATTGAATGTTTATGACAGATGGGTTATATGATTTCATCAAATAGAGAATAAACATAAACAATCTTAAGAAGTGATGAGATTTTTTCAATAAACTCTTATCACATGGTAACATGAGATCATACACTCTATTTAAGAAAATAAAATTACATGAATCGTATAATATAATGAAAATATGGACATCCATGGTATATCATGTAAAATGGAATTAGATACACCTAAATATGATTGTATGCTCATAACAACACATGGGTTTCATAGAAGGAAAATTGATAGAAAACTAATTTACTGAATTAGTGACTTTTGAAGCATAAAGATTATGAAATAAATGTCATAGAATGGATATGTAAATACCTAAAATTTTAATTATATGAATAATTGAATACATCATGATCAATATACACACCACTCAAAAGGAATGGATGGTGAATAAATCATGTATCTCATGAAAATAAAAAGAGAAATAAAAATAAATTTATATTTATTATAAATATTTTATATAACCTTATTATTATATAAAATCTAATTTATCATTTATAGTATGTCCATACATTAGGCACTTGTTAACAATCATATGTTTAGGTTTCACCATGGGTAATATTCGCTTTATTTTTCACATGTGCCTTAATTTGTAATATAATTGGTCCTTATACTTATATCATTATTAATAGAATATAAAACATTACATATGTATATTCTATATACATTATATGGGTATTATAATAGTCTATATAATATATATGTATGAAATTGAATATCCAATTCATGGAGATGGTAGGTCGTACGTATGCATGACTGTTATTTCCATTTAATCATTATGTTGAATGAAAAAAAGTAAAATACATATACGTAAATATGTATACCATTATAATAATAACATTATGATATCATATATCCCATATAAAATCATTAAAAACATCCATAATAAAATCCATGTAGTGTATGAATGAATGATATCACTTGGAGGGGGCAGTAGTCCACCCTTCCTCTAACGAAATTATCATATTAATAAAAAATAGAAAGTACAAATATCTCTATTGTACTAATGAATACATAATATTAATTATATAATAAAAATAATATACGGAATATATAAATAGAGTGTCTTTCTACCATGAGAGGTAATAAAGGGAAAAATGCACAATCTTCATTTAGTAAGGTGATAGTTCAATAAACAAATAAACTGTATGTCTGTAACCCATTATATAGAGGTGTGTCTGAGTGTAGATATAAAACATATCATAAATAAATCCTAGAATATTGAATATATTGGTACATTTATTAAATCAAAGAATAAATATAGTAGAGGTATAGATAAGTAAAATAAAAGAAAAGATCTTGAGAGTAGAGGTTACCCATTAATTCGGTATCTCCTTTTGAATTTTCCTAGAAGGATTCTTTAGATTGATTTCTATCCAAAGATATGATTATATGATAAAGGTATATATTCATATAGTTTTACTGATCTGATATATTTCAATCCAAAGAGGTTTTATAGTCGTGAAGACGTGGGAGAGTTGGTGGCCTTTATGGGGAAAGAAGTTTTCCCCGATATAATTTTTTAAAACAAATTAGGTATACACATGTTATTACCAATGTATAACCATAAAAACCACCCCAAATAATTAATTTAAGTATTATATCTAAAATATTTCCAAATAATAGGTTTTTACTAGTTTATAGGTCATTTGGGCCCCTATGATTATGTTTTAGTCAATAATTAATCCTTATTTGACCTTAACTGATGTGATTAATTTTAATCACTTTTACTAATAATTATGGTCAAAAATCATCATCATCAAATTATACCCAAAATATCATACTGATTAAAATTTTTAATGAATATTTTTTGAAATTCAATTCATTGAGGTAGAAAATTATTGTAACAACCCTGGAAAAGTGAGTCTTAAAAGGCTAAATGTTACTACCCAAGTCAACAAGTTGGACCATTATTTTCAGGAGTCTATCTGATTAGAACTCCACAGTTAAGCATGCTAGGCCGGGAGTAGTAATCAGGATTAGTGACCTTCTAGGATGTTTCCAAAGGTGTGTGTGACTGAGATAAAAACACACTGAAAAAATATGTGTTGGCCTGTGGGGGTAGTCAATAGTCTGATAAGAGACCCTAGTGAGTAATAGCATATGGTGTGTTGGGAAGGCATCCAAGGTATTTCTAGAGACCCACGGGGTCAGATGATAAGGTTCATGACCCGGGGATGCGGGTCGTGACAAATTGGTATCAGAGCCAACACCCAGATGAAAGTTCTTAGGCACTTCCTGGGTTTGAGGCTTGGGGTCCACAATGAGGGAGTTGTCCATTAAAGGGGTTGATAATGTAACACCCTTGGAAAAGTGAGACATAAAAGGCTAAATGTTATAACCCATGTCAATAAAGTGATCCTTTTTTTGGGAGCCTTTCTGATTAGAACTCCACAGTTAAGCATGCTGGTCCTGGAGTAGTAATTAGGATGGGTGACCTTCTAGGAAGTTTCTCTGGGTGTGTGTGAGTGGGGACAAAACACACTAAAAGAACATGTGTTGGCTTGTGGGGACAATCATTAGTCGGATAAGCGACTCTAGTGAGTAATAGCCTATGGTCTGCTGGGAAGGAAACTAAGGTATTACAGGAGACCCATGGGGTCAAATGATAAGGTCCATGACCCATGAAGGCAGGTAATGACAATTATAATTAATGTAAATCTCGTAGATGAGATGAAATAATGGGGTTTTTTATGTATAAGAAATGTTCAAAACACTGATAATATTTTACATTGAATTTCACAGTGAAATTGATTATAATAAACTTAATGTTATTAATAGTTGAATATAAGATCTAATTTGACCAGAAAAAATTAATTTATAATTTTCCATTAATAGTTATTTAAATTGAATGCCAGTTATTAACTAAATTGCTGTATTTATCACACTTTATAAAAAATGTAGATTCAATTAAAAATCTCAAACATTCACCCAAATATAATTTCATCATTCTAAATTCAAATATTATGTTTTTTATTTTTTTGAGAAGGACTTGAAATTTTAATAAGTTAAGAAAATAGTATTTTAATGATATATGTGTTTTACCAATAATTATATATTATGATATAAATAGATTTTATTTTTATAAATAAAATTTTGAAATTTTTTAAAAATTAGTTATTAGTATTCATATTAATATTATTAATGTCTAGGTTATAATATCTCATTTAAATAATTATTATTGTTATATTATTTTTCATAGAAATATCACTTTTTCATGAAAGGTATGCCATATTCTAGTTGCGTGCAATGAACGTCGAGTAGATGTACAATGCATTGTATACCGTGTTGGTATCATGCAACATATTCTATATTAGGTCTATTTGAATGTAATGTTTGAATTATTGCTTTAATAATTATAAAAAATATATATATTTAGAGTTTTGTTAATTCAAAAAATTAATGATTAAATTAATTTGAAAAAAATAATTCACAAAGTCTTGAGGTGTTACATTCTACGCCCCAAAAAATGAATTTTTCACTCCTAATGTTTATCGGTTGTAAATGATTTGATACCTAAAATTTTATTTCACTGAAACCCACATCGAAAAAATGAATAATAAAACTTCTTTTAAAGACTGAATGACAGAACAAAAATGTTTTCCCAAAATAACACATAAATAGGTTTCGACATAAGTGATCATAAGATGAAAGTGAAAACATGGACATGGATGGGAAATTGTACCATTATGTTATATTTTAGTGTGATAGAGAACACAGTCACAAGAATGTTAACTATCAAAAATGCATAAATTTGTGATGAACTAAAGGACCATCTGATTCATCAGAATCATAGGTACAAGGATACAATTTTATGTTCCGGGTTCATTTTTCTTAAAGATTAATAATTTTCATGAAAATATATATTGTCATTATTTCTAAAAAAACACACGCTTTTCAATTCCATGGTCCACATCACTTATTTATCCAAAAATGATGTTAATTTTTTCATTCCTAAAGTGATAGAAGATCTTGAGACATAGGATATGTCAAACCACCAATCATTAGTTACCATTAATACTAGGTAGTTTTAATAGGATATCCAATATGCATTAATACTTATATGTAATGATAATAATTTAATCTTGATAACTTCATCTATTTTTAAACATAATGTTTCCATAAATGATTACCCTTATTCCGCATTAAAAATATATTTCAACCTTTATTCCAAAAATATGTTCTTATATTAAACAAAAAGAATTTATATTAGAAATGTGGGTCCATACTTGTAATAATACAATATCAAATATGATTTTATTATTCCATAATCCATGTCTGGAATGATAATAACATGAAATATTACAAAAGGATTAACAATAAGACATTCATAGGGATTATTTAAAAAAATGTAAATAAATTTCCCAACTAAGTAGTGAAGGAAAAGTAATTCTTAATTATATTGGTTTTTTTCTTCAATTATGATCACATATGATTTATATTTTTCAATTTCATATAAAGGTTGATGGAACTAATCAATATTATTAACCCTTAGATTTGAGAACATTTTGGTGAAATTATCACACTCCTTGAAATTTAAACACTATAGTGTGGAAGGTGACTAGGGAGGATTTTCTGATTATTTTCATTATTAGATATCTTTTTCCCATCCCTTCAAAATTTAGTCCCATGATATCCTTCCATAACACACTAAAACATTTAATATTCTAATTAAGAAAATTCCAATAATTATTCATTTCACAGGTAGAGTAGAAACAAAGTCTCATCCTCTTATCTCTATGGTTTGTTGATTGTAATTTGGACTTCATCTTACAATTCTTGTTAAAACCATGGGATTGATACAGAAATAAAACATCCATTTAAATGTTAATTTCACAAAAAAAATGTTCTTCAAAGCTACCAAATTTTCTTACAGAAAAAACCCAAATGTGACTTGGCATTAATCCACTAAACAAACTGCCAACCTTAATGTTAGGATGAATGATAATTCTAGAAGGATACCAAACAATTCATGTAAATATAAACACATTAGAACCAACCTATTCATCATCCTTTTGGTTCAACTCACGGAACATGTTTTCAACATTCTTATGAAGAACAAAAGAAAAGTACATATTGAAGAACACATTAGTAAACTCATCAAAATACATGGATTAAATTTCATCTTTCTTCCTCTAATTTTTGATTAGAGTCCACCACTATTCTGCTTCACCATCTAACCAAATATTGAATGTCATTATCATGATACAAACACTGGAGGATAGAGAATATATTTTTTGTGGTACTGATCCAATTTATAGAAAAAGTGGATCCGAATTCCCATTGATAGATGATGGACGTTGTGTCTTGAATGTCTCAGCGAAGCATTGTTCCCTCTTTTGATAATTTTGAATTTCATCATAGTTAATTTTTTGAGAAATTTTTGTGAGCATTACAATGTGGGTTTTCATTCATTTTCCCAAAGCATTTGGATACTAGGGATAAAAAATAATTTCATTTTTGCTCACAATAAACATTAATATCATTTCTTCAGGTCCCATCCATTTAATAAATCCAAAAAACATTCTGTAAGAAACACTTTTCATAGAGAGGTACCACATAATCATGAAAATCCACTAATATGATGTTTAAATTATAGAACCTTCCAAAATATATGAATCCATAGGTTCATCCTTGGTTATTCATATATAACATCTATTTAAATTCTTCATGGTGGTTCATGAAGTGTTTTTGAATTCTTAAATCATATCCCTTGTGAGTGTCAATCCATTTGGGCAATGAGAAACATTTTCGTGTTCCATAGTATATTGAATTAGTCTCAGAAAATCTTGTCAATGTTGTTACCCATTGGTAAATAAGTTCCAGAGACACATATCATTTTTGTATGATCACATGGATGTATTTATAGGAAACCACTCACTCTATCATTTACGAAAATTCTAGGACATTTTACTAAACATTAAAATTTCCTTGTACATATCCATTGATGCATCCCTAGACTAATCGTTAGAAATATACCTAGAGATATCACTAATTATTTCTCATCCTAGTTTCCAATGGTTGCATAAACATTTTTTTTAATTCCAACTATAGTGACCCATGTTTGAGATACATGGATATTATATCATTTTATATGAATATTATGTATGTTACAAAAATATATGCCTAAGGAAAGTAAGAGTTTAGTGTCTCTAGAAACATATAAACAAAATCATATATCATGGTAAAAGATATTCAATATCTCCCATAAAGATATCCACCTTTAGTAATTCATCCTAAAATAGTGCTTCACAACATGGGAAAATAGAACCTAAAAAGGGGTGAGCGTAGATTCTCGGTCGGGGTAAACAAGTGAGACTTGAAAGCATAAATAAGAACATAGGGGTTTTAGAATGTGATCGTTACATTTGGAGATGATATGACACATATAAATTATAATAAACATGATTTATATGATAAAGTGTGGTATTTTAATTGAGATGAATCATATGGAAATAAACATCATGATATATGAAATTTTAACACTGGAGTAAGACAACATATTTTTATCATAAATATTTGTATAGAAACTTTTTGGTCAAGGATTCATATCAACACCATTATAAAATGTTAGTATTAGGATATGACCTATGTACCTACTATGTTATTGGGATAACATCCTATGTACCCAACTACATATAGGCTTGTTCTGCAATCCATGTTCCATCTCATTTTCAGGCATGTAATACCACCCATGTACCCTCTCTCTTCTAGGCTTGGGATACAACCCATGTACCTTCTTGTTTTCAGGCATGGGCCGAAACTTGTGTATCCTATTTCTTTTATTCATGGTCAATAACCCATGTACATTCTTGTTATTAGTATTTGGATATAACAGATGAACCCCAATAATTTTATGCCATGACCATAACCTATGTACCATCTTGTTTTTAGGCTTGGGCTACAACCTGTGCACCATCTTTCCTTTAGTCTTGTATTACAACACACATACCTTCTTATTTATTGGATTGGGCTATAATTTATCTCCCATTTGAGCTCATATTAAACTTATAATTACCCAATGTATTATAGGGAGATATAGTTCTTTCCCATCTCATAATTAAATCATTTATACATGTCCCATGAGATAATAAAACATTAACCATATAATGATCCATAGAAACTGATATGTTTTATAAACACAAATTCATAACCCTTGAAGTGAAATGGTTATCAATAACATTTAATCACATCATAAACTATAAAAATATATTGGTTTCACAATCACTTCAAAAATTCATAAGCCATGAAAAGAACAACGTTTCAAAAGCATAAAACTTGCGTAAGTGAAATGGGTTTCTTTTTCATCATTCTAACAAAACATAATCTGTTCAACATAGAAAATGAATGGAATATTTGGATCGTTTTCATATAAGGTCATGAGTAACATCAATGGAGATTATATTAGATAGAAAATAACAAGGAATGTCATTTCAGAAAACATTTATTTAGAAATATATCATTTCTAATTTAGAAGGAATATTTAAAACATAAAAATATTTTTAATTCCACGTTCCATCAGCACAAATAATTATTTTTTGGAAAATAAATGAAATCAATTTTCTTTAAAAACATAGAAAAACGTTTGAAAAACATTTCCATTAAAACCAATTTTCAAAATAGTTCCATAAAAAATATAATTTTAAAAAGAAAAATAAATCTTCAATGAATAAAGAGGTATAAATATGTAAATGTCATACGAGGTAAAATGAAAATTCATTTTGTATTGTGAAAACATTAGAAAATGCCTCATTAATAAGTGAAAAAAGTATACTAAGAAAAAAAATGGTAAAGCGAAAGCATATTAAAATTTATATTAAATATTTTATAAGAATAGTAGAATATTCTTGGAACCTCTTTTAGTAAACATTGATATCAACACAATGATAGGATAAATTAAGGATTTTTTAAAAATATGTTCTAAACTATCTTATGTGACAAAGGTACCAAAACTTGATCATAACATAAATATCCAGAGCAGAAGAAATTCTTTGACTATTATTGAGATATGGATTATAATATTTCATCAAATAAATCATAATAAAAAACAACACTAAAACACTATGAGATTTGTTCAATAAAGTCGTATCAATTGGTAACATGGGATCATACTCTCAATTTAAGAAAAATGAAATTATGAAATCTTATAATATAATGAATATATGTTGAATCATTATGTATCACATAACATGGAAGTCCATACTCTTAAAAATTAATTCTAGAGCATAACAAAACAATAGTCTCAAAGAATTGAAATTGAGATAAAACTAATTTATCATCATTGTAAATTTTGAAACATAAAACCCATTAAATAAGAGTTATATAATTGATATTTATATACCCATATAATTAAATGTAAGAATAATTTATCAAATCAATGATCAGTATACACAACACACAAAAGGAATGAGTGGTGAATAATGCTTATATTTATCAAAAATAAAAAGCATGATGAAATAATGTTACACTGTGTCTTTACTCTAATCGTACACGTTAAACCCAATTTTATAATAAATAATATTTTATTATAAAAAATTTAAAGAATCGTATTATTATATCTAATACCATATCTGGTATGTTTATGACCTTATATTACCCTCTTATTAAGAATCATATGTTAAGGTTTCACATCGGGAAATATTCGCTTTATTCATTGCATTTGTATTATTTTTTTATATATTTGGTAATTATACATATATAATGATTTATATAATGTCAAAAATGATATAAATATAAGGTATATATATTATATGTATCTTATAAAATTTATATTATACCAAATTATGAAATGAAATACACTGGTCATGGAGACGGTAGACCGTACATATGCTTGAACACTGTTTCTGTTTAATTGTCTCGTTGAAAGAAAATATTCAAAATAAAAAAATATTTATTTAGTTATTTATTAAATTGTATCAATTATTTCATATATATAATATATATTCTATAAAATGATCCTTCAATTAATCGAAGTAGTGTATGAATGAATAATTTCACTTCGAGGGGGCAGTTGTCCACACCTCTTCAACTAAAATAATCTTATTATCACAAAATGGAAAGTAAAAAAATATATGTTTTGTAAAAAGTAATAAATTAAATTATATAAATACTAATATAATATCTGACATTATAAACACAGTGTTTATCATAATTGCTTCTATGATAGGCGGTAAAGGAAACATAAACAATCATCATTTAGTGATTTGGTAGTTCTACTTACACCTAAACACTATGTTCATTACCCATTATATGGAGGTGTGTGTATGAGTACATTAAACAGTTATTATTAAAAAAAATCTATTATATCAAAGACAACAGTGTTTTTATAAAATCATGGAATAAAGATAGTGGATGGGGTTGGGAATGAAAATAATAGAATACAGCTTGAGAGAAGAGGCAATCTATTAATTTGGTAACTCATATTGGTTTGTACAAAAATGATTCCTTAGATATATTTATTATCACAACTGGATTTTTTGTTTTATCTCTTTGTACCTTCTTATCTTTTGGATCATATTTTTTCATCCATGTTATGGGAGTTCCATATAAAAATTTTTCGTTTTGGAGGTTTTAGTGATTTTGTTTAGACCTATTCATAGTTAGCATGAAAGGTATGAGGATGAGTTGGATTTGAAAATGTGTTTTTAACACTCATAGTGGAACCTCATAATGGGGTATGTTGGTTGTATGGTTTATTCCCTTGAGTTATATGAGTTTTTAGTTGAAAACAGTTATTATTTGGAACATTTTCTAGGTCACACGGTTAGGATGTACATCTTGATTATACATGTAGTAAGTGTGAAAGGGGTCACACGGTTTGTGCACAACATAACAAACCATGAAGCCTATGTGTGTAGCCCATCCAACACTAGAGAGTGGATAATTACATGATTTTTCGATGGGTTTTCAAACTGTACAAGCTAACTGTACAACCCATTTGGGAAGGGGTATTTTGGTCTTTTATTCTTGTTTTTTGTTGGAGTTTCTTCTCTTAGCCTTCCCCATTTGAATTCAATAATTTATACCCCCTTACAATGATGGTTTAATGGAACATCCAAGACTATCTAAGTGGAATTAATTATGATTTATTAGTAATTCGTCACATAGATGAAAAAGTTAGTGCACCCTCCTTCTTATCCTTTTCTTTATTTTCATTTTCATGTTCTTACCTAAGACTATGGTCCATGTTGTCCAGTTTTCATGTCTAAGGTTAATTTTTGTTGTTTTGGTTTTCCATATTAGGGCTTCTTGAGGTAAAACATTGCCTCCCTTGGGTTTGGTTGAGGTGAAAATAAGGATTCTCATGGTATTTTGGAAATTCATCATGATAGGTGGTTGGAACCCATTGCATAATGTCATTAAATTAAAGAATACATTTTTTTCATGACTTTATACACTTTATTAGCTCTTAAATTATTATTTTTCAAGGATATAAGGATGTATCCATGTGGAGTTAATTGTTTTTATTAATTTCTCATTGTGTGTGGTGTGGATTTGATGGGTTTAGGACACCTATTATTTTATAAATTACATTATTTTCTTTTTCAAGTGGTTTGTGATACTCTAAGGCATGGTTTGGTTTTATAAGTCATATTATGATTCTAAAAATGTAGATTTTTGGGGTTTTCAAAGTTATTTCTAAATTTATTAGTTTTCAATGTGTCTTATGTATATTTTTCATAAATGGTTTTATATTTAAAATCATTTTGAGGACCATTTGGAATTTTTCTTAAAATTGTCACATTTGGGAAAACACATTCAAGAGAGAGTCTTTCCTTGTTGAATGATCCTAATATGTGAGTGTCCTTAGTATAATACCTAATTTATGTAATTATAGTTTTATGTAAAGGCCTACTCATTGAGGTGGTCAGGGTGGTTCCGGTTTGTACGATGTATATGGTTGTATACATATATATTGATTATTGTTTGGAATGTTTGGAACACCCCTATGTGAAAATATCATTTGAACCTGTCATAGAAATGAGGAATTTTGAGAATGTTATTGGAACTAGTAGTTCACGCATTGACCAGAAACCCATAGTAGTTGGATAGTTCAGTTTATTTCTATGGGATTGGGCACCTCAGACTGTCTTGAGTTAGGGTGACCCAGAATTTGGGAATTTTTATATCATAACTTGTGGAATTGTTATGGGGATGAGGATCATTTATTATTATGTTCCAGTTCTCCTCTGGGTTCATAGGTTTTTTCATGTTCCTCTATGGATAGTAGGGTTAGTTCCATTTCCTTCGTTGTGTGTAGACATGATCCTTATGCCTGTTTTTAGTGTCTACAAAAAAAATTTTGAATGTGTTGTTATTTTAAAAGGGTTTCAAGAAGATTATTTTGATTGAACAAATATTTCTCCCCATTTTCACTGGTATATAAATGGTAACTTCATACTCTATCCCTCTTATCCCCTTTCCCTTGATCCATGTATTAAAGCATGAGGGAAATGGATTTTGATATCATTTATTTCCAATGAAAAGTAAATATTGGAAAAATCTATATTCATATATTGTATTTGAATCTTATTAATCAATGTGTCTTTAATTAATGGATTTTCATTGGAAAAATAATTCGTCGGGGCTACCTAATAAGTTTCAATATACTTGCCTATAATATTTTCTTATATTTATCATCATCTATAGGTTCCAAATTTGGATCTATTACCCTAGGTGATAGTTGGTAGTGGATTGGAGAGTGACCCTCATAGTTACCTGGAGATGTCTTTGGGGTCTTGTTCAGTTTGGGTTTTTCGGGGTAGTTCATTCCTTAGATTGTTGTACCCTATTTTTTAATGCAAGTGTTACGAATTTGAATTCAATATTCAGTTTGGTTTACACAATTATTCATTCCAATGATTTTATTTCAATTTATATTTTGAATAATAGTTTACATCATTGCCTATTATGACTCCCTTAGTCTTTTTCACCATCTAGGGAGGAACGAGAATGCATCTCTTTCCTTTCCACGGATCATCTTGTGTGACAGGTTCTAGGAAACCAATATTAGTTTTTGGAAAAATGGTTTTAGAGGAGGGTGGATATTTAATGGACCATTCTTTTTATAGTGACCATTATAACATGAAGATGTTGATGTAGAAGGAGTAGGATTATTGGGGATTATGATGTAGTAATGGGAATAACTTCATGAATCCATTCTCATTATGAACCTCGTTTTCCATGAGATGTTCAGGTTGTTGGTGTACTTCATTTCTTATGGATTATTTAGTGGTGGGAAATGATAAGGGAGTTAGAAATCTGATCATTGTGAACTCGTAGGTCCTGGAAATCCATGTATAGCTATATATGTTTCCCTATCATACTCTCTATGATGGTGGGGTGATAGTCATATAGCTTCTATCCATGTATCCAATTATTCATTCAATAATATTTTTCCCTTATGAATTGTTTTCGGTCTTCTTTGATTCTGGGTTTTTCTTGAAAACTGTTTATTTTGAATTGTGAAAAGCTGTGCCAAAATTGGTTAGGACATTATTTTGGAATGTATATATTAATTATTATAACTCACTTTAATGAAGGATTATAAAGGTGGGTATTTTTAAAATTATTTTTTTGGGGATAAATGAAAATTTTTAAATGGGAATAGATCATTAGAAACTCAATATGTAGTTTATTAAAATATCTTATCTCTAAAATGGATTTTTTTAATAGTGTTTTGGAATTCATTCTATCCAATAAAAATTGAGTTTTATGAAATTATTCTGGATGAAATGAGATTTATGAAATTGGTATAAATGTTTTTATCACGAAGAATACAATTTATTGTGATACATTATCCTGTTATCATTTTCATTTTTGTGTTTTGTGTGATTTATATTTATCTTTTGAGTTATTTGGTGTTTTTCCATGGCACAAGGTCTTTGAATGGTTTCAGAAAACCATTCGGCTTGCTCGAGGTTACATTTCATGATTTGGTTTTCTTCTGGTTGAGGGTGTATAAACTACACATGGTTAGTCAAATTGTGTCTACAACATGTTGGAAGCAACTGCCTCATGGTAGAACCATATTTAATGGTTGGAACGTAGTTTTATAAACCATGGGGAAAAACTATGCACATTCCCATGTTGTCTAGTAAGAGTAACATAATGGGTGCATGGATTGATAAACCATGCAACCTAACCATACACAATTACCATGTGCATAAAAATGTCAAAACATGGGGTTTATGGAAAATGTTTTTTTAATGTTATTGTTTGTTTTGGATTTTTTTAAATTAAATGGAGTTTGTTTTTGTAAAATAATTTTGGAAGAAATATAATTTGTTAAATTACTGAAAAATATTTTGAATGATATGAAAAAGTTTTTTGGATTGAAATTCATTGGATTTTGTTTTAGACTATGATACAATGGTTTGTAATTTAGAATTTTAAAATAGTTCATGACTTGGTATTTAATAATTTATTCAGAACGATTACAAAATCTTGAGATGTTATGTGTGTAGGGATTGTGAAAATGTTTGTATAATGTTTTGTTTTGGAAGGTGGAAATGTTATTTTTCGACCATTGGTACATCCTTGAGTACTAAGATGCATTGATATGTATGGAAAGTGGATGGATGGTGTTATGGGAGAATGAGGGCCTAGTGAGGCAAGGTTGATGGGTGGCTGGGGCAGCATGAGAATGTGAATCTGAGTGAGACTCTATAGAATACATTTGGTGAGTATGAAAAATCACTTTTTCCTTGTGTATTTCTAATGTCTTTTACAATGGAAATTGTGGTGTTTTTGTAAGAAAATTGTTAGGTGGAATGTTTTTCTTTGGATGTGTAGTTTATATGTTTTTATTCCTAATTATTTGTAGTTTATGTATATTTTGTGATTTGAGAATAATTGTTATGGTATTTTGGTCTTTAATTAGTGTTTAGTGGGTCGGTAGAAAGGTTTTGGGAATCTTTAAGCTTGTTTCCCTTGGTGTTAGTACTTTTTTATGTGGGTTATGATTCATGATCTGGTGTTGATAGATATTTTGGTTTTATCCAGGTCAGGTATTTTCCTATGGGAGGTCCCTGATTCTCAATAATTCTAGTTGATCAAACTATGTATTTCATTCTCGAGTCTCAAAAATTATATTCACCTCTTGGAAGAATTACCTGTCCCATTTTTTGTAATAGAGATATATATGGGGTCAATTTAAATTGGAATCCTATTATGATGATTCAATCATATTTTTAAGTTGTGATTGGTGGTTTTTGTGTTGTTTCATTGGGTTCCTGGTATATTTTTCCAATTTTTTATAGTGAGACACAATTATGTGTGAATCTTTAAATTCCCTATTTCAGAAGAGGATATTTGGATTAACTAGAGAGTTTCATGGGGGTGTTATGATCATTTGAACCTAACTGTGGCACATTAGATGACTCAAAAATCACGGCTCCGTCCATAGTCTTTAGAGGTATTCTTTTCACGGATTCAGGAAAATTCCATGGGTTTAAGGAGTTCAGTTAAACTCATGTCTCCACCATTTGGAAGAGAATATTTTTATGTTCCTCTTGTGGAATCTCTATTTCGATGAATTACATCTTGTTAAAAAGAGAATGGTCTAATTTTCCTACATGCAACTCATGTGATTGAACCTTATTAGAGGTAGGTTTTTGATTAATGTTCACTGTGTGGATGGCTAGTGTGAATCGAGTGTGGCATTTGTTTTTTCCATTTCTAGGTTATGTGTTGTAGGTAGTTCTCATATGTGGGTTTAGTGTTCCAATAATTAGGACACTTCCCTCCCATTCCCCTATGGAGAGATTTATTTCAGTGTATGTATGTTTTGAGGTTTGTTTAATCACATTAGTTCTTAATGATGGGAGACCCAATATGGGTATCACTGAATATTATTCTATGAAAAATTTGTTTAATTTCGATTCAAATGTAGGGGAGGCAATTTGGGCCTGCCCTTGGTAGTTATCTACATTATATTAGGTATTATTTAAGTTGATATGTCCTTATTTTGATGTGGTTTGATTATGAGATTCATTTTTTGGTTTTGGGTAAATTTTGGGATTTTTAGAGTGTTTCTAATTTTTATATTCAATGTACGATTGTGAAGGTTGTGGATATGATTTTTGGATTGATTCTTGGGGAGTTTTTCTGGTTTTCGGGTCTATATTGAGAAATATGTAAAATTTATATTTTATTATGTTTGGATGTTTTTAGATTAAAAGGGGTAGATCTTATGGTTTTCAGAACCCTTATTCATTGATTGATCAACTGGAAAATTTCGTGGCTTTCTAGGGGTTTAAAGTGTTTATAGTGAAGAGAATTTTCACAATTGAATTTTTCTTTTGGTCCTTTATACCAGCTTATATTTTGGATCTCAGTTTTTCATCCGAGTTCTAGGTCTTCAAGATTGAAATTTTTTGTTTTGGAGGTTTTGGGTGATTTTTATAGACACGTTATTAGTTAGAGTAAATTGTATGAGGAGATGGTGGTTTGGATAGTGAGTTCACTCCAATTTTCACCTCCTTATAGTTATGTTTGATGGTTGATTTATCCCCATGAGTAACATGTGTTTTCGGGAGAAAATGGTGATTCGTGGGGATATTTTCATAGGCGCAAAGTTAGGGTGAATGATTTATTTAACCCTGTGGTAAGTGTGCATGGGGTTGCATGGTTTTTTCATTGTCTAACAAACCATGTAAATGTGTAGCCCATCCAACACTATGCAGTGGCAAATATCACAGTTTGAACAATGTTTGTCAAACTGTGCAAGCTAACTGTGAAACCCACTAGGGAAAGGGTGTTTTGGGATTTTATGATTATTTTTATATGGGGTTTCTTCCCTTAGCCTCCCCATTCGATCATTACATTTCAGATTCTGCAATGGTGATTTTTTAAACATATAATCCTCTTCAAGTGAGATTCAAGGTGTTTTCTTAGTGATTCTCCCCTGGATCTAAATATTAGGGCATCATCCTCCTTCTCCATTTCTTTATGTCCATTTGTTTCTTCTTCCCTAAACCTAGGGGCCATGTGGGCCAAATTTCAAGGATATGGATTCTTAATTTGGGTGGTCTTTTTATTCTTATGGCTCTTTTAGGTTGGACCATTCCTCTCTTAGGTTTGGTAGAGGTAAGAACAAGGTTTCACTCAAGATTTTGAAAATTCATCATCATATATGATATGATAAATTTACATTGTGAATTTAAATTAAATGGTAAATTGTTTTCTTGGTTTTTTTCACAATTATTAGTAATTAATTTGTAGTTTTTCATGCTTAGGATGATTTAAACATTTGTGAAAATTTTTTTTCTTAATTTCATTGAACGTGCGGTGTGAATTTAATGACTTTTTGACACCTAATATTTGTTAAATTACCTTATTGGACATTTAAAGTTGCTTTTTGTAATACCCCAACCCTAGATTCCAAAATTTGGTGAATTATTTTAATACATTTGAATTATTACAAGGAATCAATCCCGAAAGACCTATTAGTTTACCAGTCCTGGAAAATAGATTACATGCATGAACATTACATTACACTTTATAACATACAACTCAAAATAAAAAATTCCTTTGAGAATTCCATTGTTATCTAAGCTTAATCACGCATCTCAAACAAAAAACACTTCATGGGATCTTTGGAAAATAAAACATATGAAAGGTGTGAGCTCAAATGCTCAGTAAGAATAACAATATAGTGGAAACTTTCAAAAATATGCCTAAATATTTAAGGCAATGTATGAAACTAAAACTAAATCCTTTTCAACATAAACTTCATCATAATATGGAAAATATAAATCAAAATAATTCCATTTACTTACTCGCATTGATATTTTACTAGTCGAATAATCATATGGAATATCAATAGCCTCTTTCATAACGATGGAATGCATAATTCCATACTTTAATAACCACATAGTCAATGCCTTGTGCCAAGACTACAAATAAGATTTTTTCAAGGCCTTTTTAAGAGGCACTAGTTTGTCTCATTAGACACACCGATGCATCGAGGAGCTATAGCGGGCTCCAATGGTCACTTACTATGTCCAATGCATACCTTATATGAAAAGGATTAAACATAACATAAACATTTATATTAAAACTAGCATACAAAATTTCAATACATTATCCATAAACCATGAATGGTATAAAAATAAGACATCCACAGTAAAACATATCACAAAATATTCAATACAATATGGATGATTTGTATCATAATAAATCAAATTCAATCAAGTTTAAAATCTATCAAAGGTTGTTGACATAGGTGAAAATGATTTGAAAAACATATTGAGAGAAATATCCCTTTTTCCTGAAAAAAATTAAAAGTCACACAATTTTGAAAGGAAGACATTTAAAGAAATTTTTGAATCAAATTGTCCCATACAATTTGAATCTTTTTAAAGGAATTAACATTTTAACAACATTCATGTACATATAGGTAAATCCTTTAAAACCATTTTGAAAATATAGACATTAATGAGAATTATTTATAGGAATAAATATTTATAACATTCAAAATGAGGTTTAGTAAAAAGTACCTTAAAATAATCCCACTGAAAACTCTTTTAGGAAATATGGACATGGATAATAAATATGTCCCAGTAGATACTTACGAAAAATCAACCTCGGATAATAAAGTGATTGGGAAATTAACCCTTACCTTGCACTTTCGTTTGGTCTAGGGTATGTTTAACCTCCTGTATAATGACCATTTAGGTTATTAAATTATATCAGAACCATATTCATATTTATTATATCATACATGATTCATTTATGTCTTTATACTACCCATTTAATAATTATTTCCATGTTACATTAATATTTCGGGTAATAATCACTTTCTTTATTGTACATGTTTTAACTTGTTATTCTTGATCATATCATTTAGATAATGATGTAAATACTTATAGAATATAAATATTGATTTATATTTCATATATATTTAGAATAGATATTTGTATAATAGATAGATATATGAAATGGAAAACACCGTTTATGGAGATGGTAGGCCGTACGTATGGATAAACGATGTATATGTTTTCATGTCGTATTGAACAGAAATAAGTGAATAAGATATATGTAAGTACATAAATACATATATAAACATATATAAATATATATATCTCAGTATAATTATAATTTCATTTATTAAATTCTTATTAGTAATATATATTCTTATAATCGTCATTGAATGGCGAACGTGGAAATGAATCTCATCGCGTTGTGGAGAAGGTAATCTGTACGTATGCACGAGCGACAATATCATTTCCTTAAAGGTGTGGAATTGAATGGTATATTAATTTTATAGAGTCATTATAATGTTATTTCAATATTTATATACATATTACTCATAATTATATCAATCCAAATAACATAGTGTGGAATAACAAATTACACCACGGCGTGTAGACGGTGAGCCATATGTACGCACGCATGGTGACATTATCATTCATAGGATGGATATAATAATGAATATGGTTGTGGAATATTAAAAATAACATCAAATGATATATAAGGTACTGGATTTAATATTTCTATATGGTAATAACAATGAATGGGTAATTGGAAGAAGAAAATATCTTAGAAGATGGTGGTAAAATCATTACCTCTTCTTTGGGTTCTTTATTTTGATTTGATCTAAAGGGCTCCATATATTGTCTTTATGACAAAATTAAGGCCTCTAGGATTAAGGTAGGAAATTTGGGAAGATATTTGGGAAGGGTTTGGTAGAGCCAAATGGTGTTGGAAGTGTGAATTTATGAGAAGGGGACATTCCTAATATAAGAGGGGTGCAAGGCACCTTAGAAAACACTTAAAATATTTTTTTTATAATAAAATCATGTTCAGTTTCTAATGGATAAAAAATAAATTTTATAATGTCTATGGTGGGGATGGTTCAAAAACCCTTCAACCAATAGGTTTTAGATAGTTTTGGGTCACTATATTAACCTTATTTTTAGATTTAACTCTTAGTTATATAGTTTGAAATTTATCATGTCACATTGTATTTTTATATTATTTTGTTAATAAACATACTATAAACATCCAAGAGAACCCCAAATGGTTCGTTAATGACATATATAATAGTATTTACGCCCTTTGGATGAACCATAGATTTTTAGGAATGGAATACCAACTAAAAATATCATATTTGTTTTAAAAACTCATTCATGTCAATTTTGGCATTATTTGGTATTTTGTTTTTTCAAAATTCATAACAACAATATTACATCGAAAAAAAATTCATTTAGCCAACCCTTATATTTCATATTAACCTAGAAAAATATTTTAATTCATAAAAAGTCTAATATTACATTTATTTGGGTATTTAAAATATCAATTATTTTAATATTTCATTAATAAGGTAATTACTGCATCATCATTGTGTCCTAAATAAATTATGTATTTTAATTATAAAAAATATAAATAAAATACCATTATGTAGGTAATGTTTTTTTATTTATAATATTTACTTATAGTCTAATTTATTTTATGTGTAACCCTATATTAAAAATGGTTTAGTTATTAAACATTGAATTTAACACTTTTAATTCATCTATGAATTAAATAATAATAAATGTCTTAATCTAATACATGTGGACCTAAAGGATCACATTTTATTCCCAAGGATGTTTTTGGTCGAATTACACTTATCAAGTATAATTAAGATGTGAGTAAGGGTAATTCTGATATCATTTTTACCCTTAATTACCCTATTTTCTTTTAATCGTGGTTAGTACAAGTCAAAAGTTATTATTCACCTAAAAATATTTTCATTTTATTGAACCACATTTTACTTACTGATATTAGCGGTGTCTCTCAGATTTTTTAAATTCAACTCATAGAAGCAGAAAACTTATGTTTTATTCAAATTTGCAAATACTCCTAGGAGGTGGGTAAAAGACGGTAAAATGTTCAATAAAATTTTATACATCTAATTTAATTATAAAATGACTTCAATGAATTAAATTGAACTTATATTGGTATTATATATATATTGACTTAAAATATAATAAAATAAATTAAATAATTATTTAAATAAAAATTTAGTTTTAATAAAAACATAGTGTTTTCACTATTTATCAAAATTGAATGTTTTTAGAAAAATACCAAAATTTTACCCTAAGAAAATATTGATATTCTGAATTCAAAAATTAAGTCCATTTAACTAAATTATAAACATAGAAGCTGCAATTATTAAATTAATATTAATTGCAGATGTCTTAACCAAAAAACATATTTGGAAGAAATAATATCTATCAAAATATTGACACTAGTTTATGTCTAATTTCAACGTGAAATTACGTAAAATGAAAAGAATTGGATTAAATGTTAAAAATATAATCTATTTATACTTCCAAACCATTAAAATTTATAATTTAACACTATAAATTATTTTGATAAATAAATTATTTTCAGTTCAAATATAGTATTTTACATTATTCACCTAAATATGAATGTTATCATAAAAACACCAAATATTTATTGAAACAAAATTCATATTTCCCGATTCTAATTAAGAAGTTTATTTCATCAAATTGAATCAATAAAAGTTTCAAATATTAGATTTAAAAAGGGTTCTCCATTAAAATGTGGTAAAGTTGTATTTTTTGGAAAAATACTAATTTTATCTGAAAAATGAATTTGTTCTTACATTATGTCTAATAAACCCCCAATATAGATTCTAAAATTATAAGTATTATATAAAGTTCAAAATTATATTAATATTATCCATAACTGCTTTTGAACGGATAGTTTGGTAAGTCATGTTGCGCTAGAACTCAGTGTTTTGTGTACTGCGTGTTATTGAATTACAATGAAGAAATAACGTATGATGAAGTCATGGGGTGTTACATTCTTCCCTCCTTCAATAAATTTTTTCCTCACAATTTGAATAAAAAATTTGAAAAGAAAAGGTTGAAAATAGAAAATACTATTGTAGGAAAACACACATCGGTAATTAGGTTAATAAAATTTAGTCTTAATGAGAGGAAAAGGGAAATGAAAGGGTCACCACCAAATTATGATCTCGATTAAGATAACATTGGTAGATATTATAGACACATAATTAGAGGGAAAACATAAATATATATATGGAGTGATTGATGCCATCAAAATATCAAGTGTAAAATTGAGGGCCTTAAACCCATCAATCTATGATGATTTAAAATATGATTGGTTCAACAAAACATAAGGTATTAGGATAACACATTTTGGGTTTTAAGATCCATTAACTAATGATTAAGAATTAATTTCTTTATAGAAAAAAATATACTTGAAAAGTAGAGTTCCATCCTTTAACAACTCCCTACCACAAACTCATGTTTTACTCCAAAAAGATTTCATAAAAAATATTATATTTATCCAAATTGTATAGGAATCCAAAAATATAATGATTTTATAATTCACCTATAATACTATTGGGAAATAATCCCTCAAGGTAACATTGAAGTATTTTTGGGTTGATTTTGTTTGTTGACAAAGCAGGTTTCAATGGAGAATTGTCGAGTTCCTGAAATTTTTTTGACAATCCTTGTTGACAAAGAACGATGACAAAGGAAAGGACGATCTGGAGGCGGTGATTCTTCATGATTACATCAATTCTTCGCGAATGGAAGAGTTGAAGCGCGTCACGGCGGTGAAGGGATTTGCGAGGGAGCTTCACGGAGATGGCGCGAAGGAATTTTGATGGTAATTCTCTACAATTACGACGAGCTCCGCGATTGGAAAATTGTCGTGGTGCTTCGTGATTTAGACATAATTCTGGCAGAAACATCGGAGCATCACGATTTGAGATGACGTGGCATTGACTTCGTGCGGAAAGCTCGAGGGTCTGTGCAATCGCCTATAAATAGAGGCTGACCCCCTCGAGAGAAGTAGAGAGTATTTTCAGATTAAATACTTAGCTCTCAGTTCGTAGAGATAGTTCGCGAAGGCAGTGTGCTTCACGAAAGGGGAGCTTCGCGGCGGCTATTCTTGCTCCACGAAAGGTGTGTTCCCCGCGTTGGCTCAGTGAGCTTCACGTAGAGGCAGGAGCTCCGCGATGACCTAAGCATTGAGAAGGTATGTGCATCGTGACAGTGCTTCGTAAAAGTGAATCGCGAGAGTGCTTCGCAAAAGTGCTTCGCGAGAGTGCTTCACAAAAACTCAGGATCCTCGTGAAGACTTTTTTGAGCTTTGCGAAATTGGAAGCCTTGCGAAGTAGGGTGCTTTTTGAAGGACTATCCAATGGTAGTTTTCCCAGTGGATAGTGGAAAAGGGGTATTCATCTACGGGTGAAAGTTGAACTTCAACAGAGTATCTACATACAGAGAATGATGCATTCCTTAATTAAAATGAAGAGACCTACTAGTGTATAAACTGTGAGTGGAACCCTTCCAAATGTAGTGAGCATAGGAAGAGGAAGAAGGTGATTCTCTCCACCGGCAGTGATCCAGAGAGAGAGATAGGGAGTGACCCTTGGGAAAGCAGTGAGCTGACCCTAAACCTTGTGAAGGCAGTGAGCCTGGGAATAGAAGTGCTCTATCTCGAATTTTGTATCCACTTCTTATGAAGATTAGTGGGATTTTGTACGCACGACAACATGTCAGCGTATGCTCCTTGGACGTAGCCCAGTAAAGGTGAAACAAGTAAAAATCGCTCTATTTTCCTGGTTGCTTCCCTCCATTTCATTTTAAGCATACAAATCAGGTAAAGATAAAAATAAGTGATCAACACAATCGCATCAGAGAAAACAAAGTGACCCTTATAATAGAGAGGTCAAGATCCAGTGGGGAAGAATAATTTTGAAAGAGACAATATCCATACCCTGATTCACCCCCCATCTCAGGGTATATAGGCCCCTATTGGTCCTAACAAAGACCCTTTAAAAACTAGAATATACAATCCATGGACTTCACGTAGTCTAGTGGAAGGTGATAAATCCCAATCACATTATGGTTGTGGGTTCGATTCCCGCAGCATTGCCCAACGCGATGGATTTTCACACGGTCTGCATGTTGTCCTTTTTATAACAATCCAATAATAACCTTCACAACCGTATCCAATTAAAATCATTATCCATTCCAACCTTTATACTTATATAAAATACTTCTATCCAAACTAAAAAAATTTATACGAATGTTATACACAATGAAGATCTCTTTTTCCATGTAATAACATATAAACCCCTTCATCATGTATTATTTTAAAACATGGTAACACCTTGAATTACATTAAAACCTTATTGATTACATTCATGGTCCCTTATCCTTTATATAATACTAGATATATTCCTTATATCCAAAAAGTGTAGCTTAGTATTATGTTACTTTACTTAGAACCATATAATCTAAAATCTTTAATAAAATAGTAATGTAATACAATCCTTATTTATATCTATAATTCATATAACCAGTATATTGTTGATTCATCAATCAAATGAAATAATTGTATAATAACAACATAAAAACACTAGTCATTCCTCTTCCTCTAAGGTAGTATCATGACTTGATTATAGTCTAATAGAAACACCTGAGATATACTCTGATGACTGGGACATTGATTCATGTAGTGTCCCAATGCCTTGTAGATGATGCATTTTACATTTGAATCCATTTTATTACCCTTGAAATCACATACATGGTGTCCTTTTTCTCCACACTTATAACAAACTCCCATTCTGTTCAAGCATTTCCGAAGGTGATTATTTCCAAATTTATGACATCGGGGAAAATCCTTCTTTCACCTCTTTCCTTTATGAATCATTCTCTCTACAATCCTTTTCTTCTTTTGCTTCCCTTTAAAGACATATGACCCAGATAATTATTTACTTATCATATTAACACATGATACTATTTCTTCATATGTTTAGAATAAATGGGAGATTATTTTCCTTTCTAAATGTTGGCGTAATAGCAGGAAAGATGGGAACCCTTTTTACTTTTTGGATCATATGTATTACTGGAGTTCTGATTCATTTTACTAGGCTCCATTTCATAACAATGGAATACACAAGGTCAATTTTTGAATCAAAATTCAAAATTCCAAACATGTAAAATACCTAACGTAAATTGAACAGTTTATTTATATAATCCATAATCATAAGAATTTTTTCTTTAAGGATGTATTTAATCATACATCCATTATAATGGCTTGTAAGGAAAATGTGAATTATCCTATTCATATCCCCCTAGAGTGTCGTAGCCTAGAGTGCAGTAAGGCCCATTTTCGTGCACCAGTTCCCATTCGAGTCTAGCTCAAAGCGGCGTTTTCAGGTTTTCCCTCTACATAAATCTATGCTAGAGCCACCTCTACCTGCTTGTATTCAGAAAATGATGTATTGAATGGAAAACTCAAAAAATCTCTAGTTTACCAATATTCTATGACATTCTTCTATAATAATCCTCAAAGTCTCTCATACGGTAACATGCTCTAATTAGAAGTTATCTAAATATACTATCAATGATAATTTCTAAGCCTCCTCTGATACCAACTCTAATTCCTCGACGCTAGATTCCCAATGTTGGTGCATTATTTTTATACATTGGCATGATTATAAGGAATCAAGTCTCGAAAGACCAATCAGTTTAGCAGTCTCGGAAAATATATTTCATGCACGAACGTTACATTACACATTCTAACATAGAACCAAAAAAATTATCCTTTGAGAATTCCATTGTTCCTGTAGCTTAATTCTTCATCTCAAACATAAAACGCTTCTTGGGATCCTGGGAAAATAAAACACAATAAAGGGGTGAGCCAAATTCTCAGTAAGGATTACAATATAGCATAAACATTAGTAAATAAGCATAAATATTTAATGTAGTGTATAAAACTAAAAAAAAGCCTTTTCAACATAAAATTCATCATAATATGGAAAATATTAATCATAATAATTCCATTTACTTACTCTCATGGATATTTTACTAGTAGAATAATAAAATTCAATATCAATAGCCATTTTCATAAAGATTGAATGCATAATTCCATAATTTCAGAACAACATAGTCAAGTCCTTGTGCCACGACTACAAAAAATATTTTTTCAAGGCCTTGTTCCAAGACACTATTTTGTCTCAAGAGACCTACCAATGCATAGAGGAGCTATAGAGGGATCCACCCATCTCCTACTAAGTCCAATGCATTACTCATATGAAAATTTTTAAACATAACATAAAAATTCTTATTAAAACTATCATACAAAATGTCAATAATTTATCCATAAACCATGAATGGTATAAAAATAAAACATCCACAGTAAAATATATCACAGAACCATCAATACAATATTGAAGATTTGTATCATAATAAATCAACTTCAAACATGTTAAAAATCCATCAAATGATGTTTACATAGATGAAAATTATTTGTAAAACTCTTTGAATGAAATATCTCTTTTTTCATGAAAAAATTTTAAAGTCATACAATTTAGAAAGGAAGACATTTAAAGAAATTTTTTAATAAAAGTGTCCCATACCACTTTGACACTTTTTAAAGGAATTTACCTTTTAAATACATTCATTTCCATAGAGATAAATCCTTTAAATCCATTTTGAAAACATGGACATTAATGGGAATGATTTAGAGAAATAAATATTTAAAAATTTTAAAATGATGTTTTAGTAAAATGTACCTTAAAATAATCCCTTTGAAAAAAATTTGATGAACCATGGACAATTATAATAAATATTTCCTAGTAGATAATTATGTAAATAAAACCTCGGATAATAACGAGATTGTTAATTTAACCCTTAACTTGCACTTTCCTTTGGTTGAGGGTTTGTTTAACCTCATGTATAATGACCATAGTACATAATTAAATTACACCAGAACGATATTCATATTTATTATATCCTATGTGGTTCATTTATGTCTTTTTACTACCCATTTAATAATTATTAACATATTAAATAAATATTTTGGGTAATAATAGCTTTCTTTATCGTATGTGTTTTAACTTGTTATTTTTTATTGTGTCATTTAGATAATGATTTAAATAATTCCAGAATATATACCTTTATTTATATATCATATATATTTAGAATATAAATATTTATAATGGATAGATATATGAAATGGAAAACACCGTTTATGGAGACGGTAGGCCATACGAATGCATAAACGTTGTTTCTGTTTTCATAACATATTGAACGGTAGTAAGTGAATAAGATATATGTATGTACATAAATACAGACATATATATATATATATATCACCAGTATCATTACTATGCCATATATTACATACATATTAGTAATATATATTTCTATAATCATCGATGAATGATGAACGTGGAAATGAATCTCATCGCGTCGTGGAGACGGTAATCCGTAGGTACGCACGAGCGACAATATCATTTCCTTAAAGGTGTGGAATTGGATTGTATATTAATTTTACAGAGAAATTAGCATGTTTTTTTCATTATTTATATAAATATTTCTCATCATTATATCTATTCAAATAACATAGTTTTGAAGAACAAATTACACCATGGCATGGAGACGGTAAGTCGTACATACGCACGCATGGTGACATTATCATTCATAGGATGGATAGAATAATGAATATGGTTGTTCCATATTTATAATAAAATGACATTATATATATGGTATTGTATTTATTATTTTGGTATGGTAATAAGAAAGAATGAGTATGTGGATAAAGAAAAGAACATGGAAGAGGGTGGTGAAATCATTACCTCTTCTTCGGGTTCTTCCTTTTGATTTGATCAAAATGGGTCCTTAGATTGGAATTCATACAAAATTAAGTCTTATAAGACGAAGATAGGATAGTTGGGATGATATTAGAGTAGGTTTTGACGATGCCAAATGACTTTGGAGGTGTAAATTTAATAAAAGGGGAAGTGCCCTTTTATAAGATGGGTGAGGGGTACCTTATGAAAAACCTAAAATATTATTTTATAATAAATTTATTTTCGGTTTTTAATGGGTAAAAAATGATTTTATAAATTCTAAGAGGGGTATTGGGTGAAAACCAATAAACCAATAGGTTTTAGATAGGTTTGAGTCAATATATTAACCTTATCTTATATATTTAACTCTTAGTTAAATAATTTGACATTTTCCATGTCACTTTGTATTTTTATATTATATGGTTAATAATCATACTATAAACATCCATGAGAACACCAAGAGGTTCATTAAGGACATATATAATATTATTTAAGCCCTTTTTCCAATCTATATATTTTTAGGAAAAGAATACCAATTAATAATATATTATTTGTTTTAAAAAATCTTTGATGTCAATTTTGACACTATTTGGTATTTTGTTTTTGGAAAATTCATAAAAACATTATTACATCAAAAAAATTAATTTAATCAACCCTGATATGTCATATTAACCTATCAAATTATTTTTATTTAGAAACAGTCTCAAATTACATTTATTTGGGTATTTATAATATCAATTATTTTAATAATTCATAAATAAGGTAATAACTACATCATCATTGTGTCATGATTAAATTTAGTTATTTAATGTCTAAAAAATATAAATAAAATATCATTATGTAGGAAATATTTTTATCTTTATAATTAAAATTTATATTCCATTTTCTCTAATGTTTAACCCTATATTAAAAATGGTTTAGTTAATAAACATTGAATTGAACACTTTTAACACATCGTTGAATTAAATAATAATAAATGTCCTAATCTAATCCTAGTGGACCTAAATGATCATATTTTATTTAAAATATTGTTTCTGGTCGAATTACACTTATCTAATTGAATTAAGAAATGTGGTAGGTAATTATGATATCATTTTTAACCTTAATTACCCTATTTACTTTTAACCGTGGTAAATAAAAATCAAAAGATACTATTCACCAAAAATTAGTTTCATCTTATTGAACCACATTTTTACTTACTGATATCAACCATGTGTCATAGATTTTTGAAATTTGACTCACAGATGTGGTAAAATTATGTTTTATACAAAATTGTAAAATTCTCCATGGAGGTGGGTAAAAAATGATAAAACGTCTAATAAAATTTTATACATCTAATTTTATTATAAAATGACTCCAATAAATTACATTGAACTTATATTAGTATTATATATATATATATTTAATTAAAATAAATTTAAATAAAATAAATAAGTATTTAAATAAAAAGTTGGTTTTAAATAATAACACAATGTTTTTCACTCTTCATTAAAAATTTAAAGTTTCAAAAAAATAACAAAATTTTACCCAAAGATAATTTTGATATTATAAATTCAAAAATTAAGTCCATTTATCCATATTAAAACATAGAATCTTCATTTATTAATTTAAAATTAATTCCCATTGTCATAACCAAAAAGCACATTTTTAAGAAATAATAACTATCAAAAGACTGACACTTGTTTATGTCCAATTTCAATGTAAAATTACTTATAATGACCAGAATTGGATGAAATGGTAAAAATATAATCTATTTATACTACAAAAACATTAAAATGTATAATTTAACACAATAAATTTTTATTATTAAAAAAATTGATTTTAGTTAAAATATAGTATTTTTCACTATTCTGCCGAATATAAAAGTTATCAGAAAAACACCAAACATTTTTTGAAACTAAATTATTAAGCTCCAATTCTATAGAATAATATTATTTTGTAAAATTGAGTATATAAAAGTTTCAAATATTATATTTAACATGGGTTCTCCATTAAAATGCGGTAAAATTGAATTTTTTTTAAAAAATACTTCTTTTATCTAAAAAATGAATTTTTTCTTAAATTATGTCTAATAAACTCAAAATATGGATTCTAAAATTATGAAGATTATATAAACTTAAAAATTATATTAATATTATTCATAACTTCTTTGGAATGGCTAGTTTGGTAGGTCATGGGGCGCTTGAACTCGGTGTTGCGTGTGGTGCAAGTTATTGAATTACATTGAATAAATAATGTACTATGAAATCTTGGGGTGTTACAGTTTTGATACTCAATGGAATTATTTGGTTTCATAAGTGTTATTATGATTCTCAAAACAGAAATTTTGGTGTTTTCAAAAGGATTTCTAAATTAATTTGGCTTGAAAGTGGCTTCTATGTAGTTTTTCATGAATAGTTTGATATGTGAAATAATTTTGAGCCTCATTTGGTATTTATCATAAAATGATTACATTTTGTTGAAACACTTTGAGATTGAGCCTTTCCTTATTGGTTGATCATGAGATGTGAGTCTTTTCAGTGTGGGACCTCCCTTATGTAGTAATTGTTTTATGGTAAGGACTACTCCATGAGGTGGACTGGGTGATGTCTGTTTGTGTGATGTTTATGGTGGTAAATATATATGGCTTATTATTTAGAATATGTGTCACACCACATTAAGAACATAACATGAGATCCTATCCTAGAAAAGAGATGTTAAGAGAATGTTTGCAGCACACGTAGTCCACACATTTACTAGTGGCCCATAATAGTTGGATATTTGTGTATATTAATTACTATGGGATTGGGCCCCTCAGTATATCCTATGTTAGGGTGACAAGGCCATTTGGAGTTTTTAGTTCATCATGTGTGGAATTATATCGGGGATGGGGTCACATGTATTAATATTTTCTGGTTCTCCTTTGATTTCATTCGATTTCCCTTGTCCCTCATTGATTAGTATGGTCACTTTCATGGCCCTCATTATGTGTAGACATGATTGTTATTATCGGTTTCAGTGTTTAAATAAAAAATTATGAATTTTTGGTTCTTGGAAAAGGTTTTCAGGAAGATTATTTTAATTTAAAAGGAATGTATCCCCATCTTTAGAGGTATGAAAATGAGAACTTCTTATATGTTTCACCTGTTTTTATTCCATTAAGACTTTTTTAAATCATGTGGGAAATGGATTGTGATGTGATTTATTTACATTGAAATGTAAATTATGGAAAAATATACATTTATATATTTTATTTAAAATTGATCTTTCAATTTTTATATATTAAAAGGATGTGCATTGGGAATAGATTTATTTGGGGCTACCGATTGAGTTTTAATACTTAATCATATAGTCTTTTATTATTTTTAGAATCTACTGGAAGTCAAAATTTTGTTTGATTGACATGGATAATAGTTCATTGTGTATTAGAGAGTAACCCTTTAGGCCACATGGATATTTAATGGGTGTCATGTTCTGTTTGGTTTTTCCGGTGTAGTTAATTTCATTGTTTGTTGTACCCTCTTTTGTAATACAAGTTATACAAAGATGAAAACCATACTGAGTTTGGATTAATATTTTTTTATTGTACTACTTTTATATAACTTTATATTGGTAAAAATTGAATCCATTTTTTTCTCTTATGATTCCCTTGGAAGTTGTTTACATCTCGAGATGATCGGGAACACATCTTGGGCCTTTCTACGGATTGTCTTGGGTGACGGGTTCAATGTCGACCAGGGTATGTTTGTGATAATTATGCCCAGAGAGAGGCTTCTATGTAGAAGGTATGGAAGGTGAGATGTGGATTAGTAAGAGCTAGTCAGATCTTAAGAGGATTTATAATCATGAATATGTGGGAGAGGGGGTGGCCTTTTATTATGACAGAAAGAACTAAATTGGAATGTTTGAAAACAAGTTTGATGTACACATGTTCTTACCTAAAAAATTCATAAAAACTTAAATCATTAATGGAATGGTTATGAATGAAATATGTATAAATAGTGGGTATTGGAAAATTTTCTTGTTCATTTGTTCCACTATGATTACAGTTTTCCTTTAATTAATCTTAATTTTTCCTTAGTCAATATGATTAATTTTAGTCACATTTAATAAGAATTTCGGTAAAAAATTAACATGATATAATTAGAATATAAATTTCGTACACATCAAAATTCTGTACATATATTTTCTAATATTTAATTCATAGTTGCTGATGATTTTGGATTAATGAATATACCACACACAATAAGAAATAACTAGTTTTAATGTAGATGAATGTTCAAATGTTTCTTTAGTTTTTATATTCAATTTCATAGTGGAATGGATTATAATGACCAAAACTATATTAATAGATGTAAAATTCTTCTAATGAGATATTAAACCAAATTTAAATTATAATTTAACATTAATAAATATTTAAATGAGAAAAAAGTTATTATCAAATTGCAGTAGTTTTCACTATTCATCGTAAAATGATATTTCTCAAAAATATCCCAAAATTTCACCATAATCTAATTTTAAAATTATAAATTCAGAAATAAATTTTATTTTATCATATTAAATTTTAATATGTGTCTATAATAAATTTAAATATTTATAAAATGAAAACATTAAATTTATATTATTTGAGAAAATTGTACTTTTAATCATATAAGGTATTTACAAAACAGAGTATTTTTATATGTTTTCATTTTATAATATTATTATAATGTTTTTTTAAAATTATTGATTATTATTCATACTAATATTTTTAATGTCAATGTTATTATTTTCTCATTTAAATAATTATAATTGTAAAATAATATTATGTAGAAAAAAATTGTTGCATTTATAGTATTCAAAGTCATGGTTGTGTCTAATGTACACCGTCTCAATGTTCCTGTTATCATATGCTGAGATGGTGCAGTATAACATACGCCAAGATTGTTCCATGTGAAATTAATGTTTGAAATAGTGATTTGATAGTAATATGAAATTTATTTTCAAATTTGTGTGAAATGAAATTTATCTAAAG
Organism: Viscum album; assembly: GCA_963277665.1. Classification (NCBI taxonomy): domain Eukaryota; kingdom Viridiplantae; phylum Streptophyta; class Magnoliopsida; order Santalales; family Viscaceae; genus Viscum; species Viscum album. Next base: position 111,152,339 of record OY728142.1, read on the forward strand.
ATAAAAATAACTCAAAAAAATAATTCAAAAAATCTCAGGGTGTGACATAACTAGTATGATTTTCCTAACTAGTGGATTTTTTTTTATATTTTATTATTTTCTAAAAACAATTTTTTCTACAATTGTTGATTCTATATGGGCCTGTGAAAAAAATGTCCAAATATTTTCAACTGAATAAATTTTATCTCTTCTCAATAAAGCGAGGAAAAACTGGAGTGCAGCTATATGAGGGAAGTAAAAATAATTTAAATAAATATCCAATCACTACAAAATAACGAACATTTTTTATAAATTTAAATGAAAATATTTTAGAAATAAAAATACAAAAGTCATAAATAATAAGTTTGAAATGACAAATATTGATTTGTGTAGTGGGTATTATAGGGATGACCGTCAACAAATTGTAATATAATAAAAATAAAAATATATATAAAACCTGTAATATATCTATAAATGTGAAAGGAATAATAAAATATATAATTAAATGGTGTACCACACACCGTCTATACTAATATTGTAATAATCATTTTATATAGATCATATAAAAGAAAGTAATAGGCTCTTCTTGATTTGTGTATCCATGAATTTTAAAAATATTTTACTACTTGTAAAGTACTAACAACATTTCCATGGATTACTAAAATTTTAAGATAATGAAAATAAAAAATTGAGGGACTTAATTTATCTTCCATGAGGAGTTATATTATAGGATCACATCTAATAACATTTTTTAGAATCTAACTGAGTTATATAGGATTTATTGTGCATGATATGATCAGTTTTATTTATTATAAATTTCATAATAATTGAAAAATATTTCAACCAATGAAATATTTGGTTTTAATCCTCAATAATTTTATTTTACAAAAAATAATTTAGTGGTTTTGTTAAAACACTTCATAAGTTTCATATGATGCTAAAATTACCAATTAAGATATTCATTGGCATGAGATACCAATATAATTAGTACACTATCACGTAACATTTTACTCATTTTGAAATGCACAAATAAATATTTACTTTTACAGTGTAATGGAAAAATCACATAGTCGATGAAATATTTCATGTCGTGGAATTTCAATATGAACACATACTATAATAATATACCATTACACTAAAATAGTCATAGAAAAAGTGCAATATCACATTCTATCACATCATATGAAATAATTCATCAAAACAGATCAAAAAATCCTTTAGGATAGATTTAAATACTTATTTTGAAAAATAAATTTATTAATTTCCCCATATATGAATTCCAAAATAACAAATTGAAAAAATATATGAAGAAACTCGTAAATATTTCAACTAATACATTTTTTGGGTTGGTTCAAGAGTTTTTTTGACATGATTATACTTTAGAAAGCCATAATATAAGATTCCTCAATTATTTATATCAATGAAGGAAATTATGAATTCTCAAATTAATAAATATAATAAAATATCATCTTTTAGAATATAATCAACGAAAATCAATCAATAATTTAATCTTGTGTGATATCTATAAAAAACAAGTATCCTTATCCCTATGCACACATTTCATATCATATAAATGTGTGAAATATCATATAATTCATTTGTCCAAGAAAACAAGTGCAAGTGGTACACGGAATATTTCAATCTGATATTGTCTTTGTATTCCATCATGATTCATCGATTATAGACTTACATGGTAAATAAATATACACCATGCTATTTATATAAGTTGATTAGAACTTCCCATGTCCCATATATAAATTAATAAGGGAAAAATATTTACTTTATATTGGAATGCGTATAAATTTAGTTAGTCTATCTCAATTGTGGTCTTAGATGTTATACTCATCCAATGTGAGGAAAAAACCATCTTGGTTATGTCTCAACTAACAACATGTTAAGTAACACGCCCAATTATCCCCTAATTATGAAAGCCTCATTTATTATATAAGAAACATATTAAAGTACGAATCATGTCATGATAAGTATATTTATATCCTTGGGTATGAGTATTCAATATTATTAATTCATCACTAATTTACTAAATACATTATGTATGACAGTTTGTGTGGTATACATGGCAGACCATCTCACACAAAAACACTTTTTTCCTCATGGAAAATATATATATATATATATATATATATATATAAACATTCCTAAAAAACATAAAATATCTTCAAAACCTAAAATAATCCGAGATGAACATTGATTAAAGTAACTAAATGTTGTAGATTAATAGGTCATTTATCATTTCACTTCAGTCAATATATATTTCCAAAATGAAGAAATGATATAGTAGAGACTATCTATTGTGAAACATGAACATTTTTATATCCACAAACAAAATAACAATACTAAAACCATTCTTATGAACCTATATAATCATATCCTATATGATATACAAGATGAGAGGCCGTAAATTTGGTGCAATTTTTAGGTTTTGTAAAACTCATTACAACTCTATATAATTCCTACCTCATTTTTCAATGTCAACATCTAATAAAACCCTCCAACTAAAATCTGGTATCAAGTAACATCTAAGGAATTTTTTTTGAAATAATTGGTAGACTTAATAATCACAATCATAAATATCAAATCTTTAATAATATTATTTGGCTATGTTACGTCATAATATATAATATTACTATGTTAATAACATTAATTGACTACATAGATCTCTTTTTATGTTTATCATTATCATATTTAAATTGTCCTATTTATTTGAGATCATTTTGTAACTATGGTAAAACATTAAAATAATCTCACAAATATATACTAATAACTTTTAGGGTATTATGTGACATCCACATAATTATTATTACTAAATTTAAATCTTTACATTTCCCTATATCAATATACTGTAAAATATTTTAAGATGTTAAGAGATAATAACATTTAATTATACTAGAATAATATTTTATTTGATATATTATGGAATTATCTACGACTAAATATACTCATATTAGAATCTTGGAAACTATACTATATTTATAATATCATCGTAGGATACTTTAAAAGAAATTATTTCAATAAAAATTATGATATACTTTATTCAAAATATTTTTAAAATTTACTATTACTATAATATCTCATAGATATTCTATATTTTTTATATTTTTTCTAGAAACAAATAATTAATTCAAAAAATATATCTTTGAGGGGAGTTTAAATCCCAATTAAAACTATTTTAACAATCTTTATGGATAAACTACATTATCGTAGATGGTGATACATTAATTATTATTTCTTCTCAAAAATTAAAATTGAATTTTATGAATCCCAAAATATTTGAAATAAAATTATAATATTATATTTTACATAAAAACTATTTTCTAAAAAAACATCTACAATCATATATGAAAAAATAGATAAAAATAAACATCCTTCAGTTAAACTTATTTAAGTCAGTTATATTTCCTTACACCCAAATACCTAACATTTCAACCCTTTTCAAAACCACAGAGATGTAAACTAAAATCTTCATCATTTCTTAGCTCAGTTATGTTTCTATATTTTACACATTCATTAACAATATATTTAGTATTATATACCTTTAAAATTTGAATAATTGACTTTATAACACACAAAAAATAAATGAACTCCCTAAGAAGATTCATAAAAGTATGAGACCCAATATAAACAAGCCTTTATTATATATCATTTACCTAATTAAATCATCACATTAAATAATAAATGTTAAAACTTGATAATCAAGAAGTTTTGGGTATTTTGTGAATAGATATATAATATTTTTATTTCCCAATGATTTTGAATATTTAGTCATGGATTCGTCATACTCATCATTCTTATAAAAACATCCAATTTGAACTCATCCTCAATATATATAAAATGGAATCATAAGAATGGGGTGAGCTCAAAATCCCATTATAGTAAAACTAAAAATATAATAATGTTCCAAAGGTGATACAATAATCTTATGAAAAATATTGGTTGGATGAAAATATCATATTAAAAGAACGTGGAATCCAAACAAAATGTTCACATTGGAATATATGAGAAAAAATAGTCCCATATAATAAAGAAAATGACATGTGATAAAAACAAGGAAAAAATACTTAAATTATGATCATTGGAGAATAGAATAGCTATATAGAAATGGATTTTGGAACCAAATAATCTATAGAATCAAAAAATCGTAGAGCTAGAATTGACACATGTTTCCCACATTGGATAAACAGCGAAAAAAAATTTCTTAAAGAGTATCAAACATCACACCCTTTTTTTATTTTGGATCGAGAATAATTAACCATTCCATTATTATCTCATGAGATTTAAATTTTTAACAAATGAATTGGATGGACATATATTCCCCAACATTCACATAAATACAAACCATAAACATGTGTTCCATAAAAACACATTAAACCATGATATCATTAGAACACAGAAATAAGAATGGGGTTTGCATAAAATTTCAAAAAGTGTCATTTAATTAACCATATGAACAAGAAAATATGATACTAAATTCAATAAACCAACTGATTAAATTTATAATATCATTTAAAGGGTGTCTTATAAAACATAACATCATAGTAAATAGATACCTTTTGAGATAAAGAGAAACATAAAATACCAAACGTAAAAGAGAGTAATTTTTTTAATTAAATAGAAATTGTTTAGATAAAATAAAATCATAAATAATTGGATTTGAAAATATAAAATATAACAGTTCTAGTTGGTAAAATTTATAATTGAAAGAAAGAGACCTTAGAAAATAAATTAACACTTTAGAGGATGCTAATTATTAAAAAAATATAACAATATTGTAGAAAATAATATTATTCATACATGTGTGTTTTAATTAAGAACTCATTTTACCATGATATTTAAAATTCAATAGGATACATTAAATTATATCACAAAATATACATGACATTGACTGTTGATGTTCAAAATAAACTTCCTAACTCAAGCAATGAAATTTAAGTTACCAAAGAACCATACCTTTAATATTCAATACCAATGAAGAGGTTAAACCTATTGTATAATAAAAAATCCATCCTTATTGCCTATTTAAGATACATATTCGTATCTATTTCCAATAATACTCAAATTTTGTTATAATTCTTTTTTTTACTTCTATAAACAATTGTTGATCAATTGTACTAATTTTGTAAAAGTGGTGTAATATTTTCCTTTTTACCAAATATCAATATTTAGAAACAATTAAAAGAACTGTAATTGATGTTTTATAATTTATTAGAATTTTATAATTCTGATACATTTGATTTCTATTTCATTTCGTGTAAGTGAATTTGATGACAAGTAGTTTCATGTTATTTATCTATATTAATGGATTACCTAATATGAATTTTTAATTAATGTTCTTCATAAATATCCATATATTTGATATATAATACTCAAAAATATAAAATATATTCCTTGATTATAAAACTAAACCCTTAGATAAAGTTTTTAATGAAAAGTGTAATGCATCGTTCTATTGAGGAGATTCTCTACACCATTTTATAGATAGTGATTTCATTTATAGAGGTATAAAAGAAAGGATCAATTTGGATCTTTGTTAATGAATCTTAAAATTAATAAATAGTTCATAATTATTTATTGAAATACCATTTTTTACCATACAAATTTTTCTTGTTAAGTAACACAAAACATATTTCTTTGTTGATATGGTAATTCGCACATATGAACATGTTACATATTTGTTATTATTAACGACGTAAATTGAGTGGTGTATTCTTGTACCATAATTATAATAATATGTAATTATACCATTGATACAATTATTATAATTTTATGATGGTGTAATGTAATTATATGAATACTGTTGTAAGAAAAATAATTATAAAAAATATGGAGTGGTTAAAAATGTATACATCAAAACATGTATCATCTCTTTTGTAAAAGGGGGTTAAACCATTGAGGGATGGTGATATGAGAATAATGATACCTCTTTAAGGTGGTTAGTATTGATGGGTAGAGGATTGTGGTTTGATGGGAAGTGAGGAGAATAAAACCCCCATTATAAGTGGAAAGGGATGACATTTTTGTAAACACACAAACCAATTCAATAAAGGGAAGACACTCTCAGGGAATTTTTCTATAAATTGATTAATACTGAATTAGATATGTGATAACGTATATCAAGGCCTCAAAAAAATATTCCCACAATTAAAAAATCATTTTGAAATCATTTACTCCTAGATTATAAATATTATCAGTTTAACACTAACACTCACAACTTGTTTTTAAACAATTAACTTATGATTTGTACATAAAAAATAAAACATAAATTATTATTTAATTTGGATCTATTATTTAATATTTAAAATTGATTTGATTTTACTAAATTTCTTCATGTGATGTAAATTAATTTTAATAAAATAATTGTATAATGTATTAAAAATATTATTGGGATAAAATTATTGATGTTATAAAACATTAAATATATGTATGTAAATAAGAATAAATATTTTTAAATTTATAATATAACTCATAAAAGTATAATTTTATCTTTACAATAGTTTCATAAATTTCCAAATCATTCATATAAAATAATAACGGAAATAGTTCCATGTTATTTATAAAAAACAATATATTTTCTTATTCACTGGTAACATAATTTTTTTAAAAGAAATCTGAAAACATAATATTATGATAATAATTCCAAGATAAATAAAAAATGATGTTTATATTTCTAAACTCAAATTAAAAAATTTATAAATATTATTTTTTATTTTAAAATATATATATTTATATATATACTATTTTTATTGGAAAATAAATTTTGGCATATTACCTATCCTTATTCCCATTTACTATAAATTACTAATTTTTATATTGTAAAATACTATATTAATAAAGGAATGAATTATTCTTGAAAAACTAATTAAAATTGAAAAATAATCATTTTATTAATTTGTTAGCTACACTTGTTTCGTCGATAATTGAAGTGACATTATTTTTTTTGTTTATATATGTATATATTATGTGATTTTATTACCAATATTTATACCTCCCAATTATATTGCTACATTAAAATGGTCTATATATTTTTTTCTTTGGTGTTGCATGTGGATAAATATATCAAGAATAGTATTTAGTAAAGGGGTAATATTTTACAACACCAGGTGTTATTATATTAAGATATTTAGGTAACCTATACTATTAAATATTATAAAAAAATTCCTTTTTATTGACATCACTAACAGTTTTCAATGAATTTTTTATATACATATTGTAACATTGTTATAATTTCAATCTCACATTTCTTACTATTGTATGAACTTTTACTACCTTTTACCATCAATAATGAACCAAAAATTTGTTATCTATTTCTTAGATAATCTATTGAGAAAATAGGGTAAAAAGTTATTGAAATAACTTACATATTTATAATATTTACAATGATAATTATAAAATAGATCCCATAGGTAGAATAATAATTAAAGTAGACCTTCAATATGTCAATGTAATGGACATTCCCAATCATATCAGGTATATCAGTGGAGGATAATGGTTAAGATATATTGAATCTAATTCTAGATAAATTTAAATATAATGCTTCTACGCGTGTCATATTCATGTGGATCTATATTAAGAGATAACATCATCAATTTGTTACTTAGGAATTTATTATTCTAAATCATAGAATTTTTATCTCTAGGTTTGGAATTTTTTTGTGTTTCTATAATTTCTTAGGAAGTTAATATCATTAAGACTATATTAAACAAGGAATGATGTAAAAGTTAATCTCAAATATTATGATGATTATATTTACCTACTACAATAACACTAATTAGTTTAGTATCATGTTTTAAATGTGTTTAAGGATGAATTTTATTAAATATTATCTCTCTCAAATGATGATCCCTTTTAAAATCCACAATTCAAATTAGTGGAAAAATATTTACATTTCACTAATATTTGGTTAGCATATATATTTCACCTCCACATTAATATATATGTAAAATAATGTAATGAATATATTATATGAATATTGGATATTGTAGAAGGATAATATTTGTCCTAATAAATCATATATATTAACTAAACATTATTAATCAAGAATCCTAATCCAATTATGGTTTCCATGTTATATGTAACCCAAATTGAACATGAAAACTAGAACTGAATCTATCTAAAGATAACAATCAGTTTATTGTGATAAGTAAGATGATACAGTGTCTCCCATATTTGGTATAAAAAATCCCATTTAAATGGATTTTGTTTTGATATGTATTTGTTTTGAAAAGAATATGAAACATTATATTTTATTAGGGATTTGTTATCTCTCCATATTATCTCAAGTATTCACATTACATATACCAATGAATATTATTATTTAGTAATAAATCCCTATTACATTCACTACATCAATATGTATAAACCTAATTATGTGTATCTATTTACACAACTCGTAGCTTTTATTACTAACCCGAATTACAATCCAACCATATTTATACATATCTAAAGAAATCAAATTTAGAAGTTACATGAAACCCATTAATGTAAAATCTTATAATGATATGAAATTAAAAATCCCCACTACATTATCCATTGAGAGATAGGATTGAAACTAAAATATTTTTAGAAAGGGAATATGCCGCTTAGCCAATGTGTTGTCTTACCCAAATTCCATATATAGATGTTTCCTAAAACATGACAGAAAACAATTACAACACGACTCTAAAATGTATTATGTATAAAATATAATTTACTTGTGACTTCAATATCATAACTAAATACATGCCAAATCGAAGTTAAAATAAAAATAATAATTTATAAAATCTTGCATATAACTCCTTAAATACATTTATAATAATTTAAATAAATATGTTAATAAATATATCATAATTCATATATCATAATTCATAATATAACAATTTTTAAAATGATAATAAATAATGGAATAAAACATAAATAAAAGATCATTTCGTATGTTTAAACTTGATATAATTGTTTATGAAAAATTTAAAAATAATGCTGCAATTTTTTTTTCAATTATTTATAGGATAAAAAATAAAAATTCAATTATATTCAAATTGAACTTATCTTTTTATCACCCTCATTTTTTTAATAAAAAATCTTTCAAATTCTATTATATGTGAAATTTTATGAAAGCATTTATTATTGGATAATGAAAATTTAAGATTTCATATAAACCATTTACAGAGATTAAATATCCCATAAGGGGTTTTATTTAAATAATTGATAAAATCATCATTGATAACACTATTTTAATTGGTTTTAGTAAATTTATAAAAATGTTCTTTATAAAAATATGACATTATATTTGTAATCAATTAATTAAAAATATTAAAATTTTTATTATTTCATTATTTTTTAAAACCTTGAACCTTATAAAATATTCAACAATACAATACTCTATAAAACAATATAAATGATAAAATATTTTTATTTTAGTTTAATGTATATCCTAAGCTATGTCTTGGTCCCTTCAAGCCGAAGTAAATATATTTTTTGAATTAAAATAGAAACAAATATTTTCACCAAAATATTTTTCAAAATGGATTACACCAAGGTTTTGATTTATTAAATTTTGTTATATGGCCATAACATAGACTAAATTATTTTTTATTTTATTTTTTGGTAATGAAATTTTTTTCAGTCATGCCATTTTAGATATCCAACCCATTTGGAACAAGTCATTTTCATGATTGCAATTTTGGGTAATTAGTCTATCATTTTATGTGAAACCATTTAAGCTAGCATAATTTTTTTTTCTAACTTTGATATGAGAAGAACATCAAAAAAATTTGACAATTCATTTAACATTATCATTCAGTTATAGAAAACATGTTTTCTAATTTTTTATATTCAATGATTTTCCTCATATGGGAGTTCAACCATGCATGCTATATTGGTTAACCATTACATGTTGGATTATCAAACAATTTAATGTTATTAATGATTTTATCTCGACACATGTAACAATTAATTCAAATACATTATTTCCTCATCATTGAGATTTCATGAGAAAAAAATTAAATTTTCATTGTTTTATATGTTATGGTGTTTCAAAATGATTAAACAAATTTAATGTTATTTATTTTGATATGTATTTACACCTAAAAAATCATTTTAATGTCATACTCATCAATTTAAAAATAAACTCAATAATTTTTAGATAATATATGATAAAAATGATAGTTATTATAAGGATTCCAATCATCCAATATATGTGTAAGGACGTCACAAAAAATAAAAAAGTCTACAATCTATCTATATAATTGGAATGAATAATAAAACAAAAAAAAATTTACCTTCTGCATGATGATCTGTAATTTAATCATGTTCTTTATATACACCACTAAGGTGAAACTAATATGTTCCTCCCACCTAGGGTATCCATAGATTATGGTAATATCCCAAAACTAAGGAAGTACCACAGTACTATCAAAACTTTTAATAAACAATTGGTTAAATGATGTAGATAGATTACTGCTTCATTATAGCATCATTGGGATTTTCTAACACAAGTCGTCATCAAATAATTTTCATTAAAATATTAATGAATTATATATGTAATAAATAGAATCAAATTAATAGTCATATTAATTAAATGATTCGCAAAAATTATCCAATATTTCTCCTCTTGAAACAATTGATTTGATTCTTCATATATTTTCATAACACATAAATTAATATTATTTATTTTCAAACTCATCAAAATGGTCCTAGAAAAAAAAATAATCCAGGTTGGACTCATCAATTATAGTTTTGTCCCATTATATTCTTCCTTAAAATGGAAATATCTCCAAAATTAAGTCTTAGGTCAGATTTCAAAGAACACAATTGAATCTGTAGTGTGGGGGTTTACCCTAATCATGACCTAATGTTGTTCAACATGGGAAATTCAGATTGGGGAAACCATTGTCAAATGTATTGAAAAAATTAGATAGCTAAATTAATTTTTTTAAAATCTTTAAAAAAATAATTGAAATAATAGACTCAGATGGGAATTCTAATTAAAATATTGTGTTCAAAACATGAAATTAACTGTAATTGTGATTTTAAGTTGGTCGTCATAGGACATTCAGACGAGGCAGCTATAGTCTAGTACATATAATTAAATTATATAAAAATATATTTGTTTGAATTTATGATTAAAAAACATAATTAAATACTCTTTAAATACCCTTATATTGTGATTTGGTAAGGGTTTTCTACATAACCATTGTTGTATCAATGAAAATAAGGAGAGTATCCTGGATTGGCGGATTAAGGAAAGACGATGATAAGTGACCAGATCGAGCTGGATCAAAAAGCAGTGGTTGATGTTGATCACCTTCATCATTAGAGAATACATCCTTCACCAATGATCGATACCAAATCATGTAATGACCCATTAATTCTAGGTTTCATCCATTTTGGTAAAATTATTGACCATAAAATTTTTTTCCTTCATCTGATTTTATATTAACTTTATTATGGCCTTGTGTAATGAGATAAATTATTCTTTAAATTTATATCGTTATTTTCCATATTTCTCATCGGTTTCCTCACTATGAAATTTTTTTCTTGGAACTCTTTGACCAAAATGATTATCACATGTGTATGCGTACCCCCCCCCCCCCACCATTTATCATATTATTAATTGATGGACGATAAGGTCATGATTCTATATTGTCATGGTTGGATCGAGTGTGACAGACCCCCTAAATTTATTATAGTGGAGAAAATTACACACATATTTATGGTTTGTGAATGGATTTGATAAAATATTGGGATATAGTTTTCTGAATAGATTTGATCAGTACTGTGGGTGTGGGTTAGTAATAAATGTTTCTGATGTATTATATTAGTGAACATTATTTTCCTCGTTGGCTTGTGTTCATGATGTGTAGTGTGTCTGGGTTTTTTCAAGTAGAGCTCATGCATAGGGTCTCATAGTAGGGTCTACATAGTGTTAACATGATGTTGGAAGGGAATGTATCACTGAAGTACTATTCAGACCTGGTCGACTTAGTAAAAAGTAATATTATTATAATTAATAACTACAACAATGGTGATGATTTGATAAAAATTTAAATAATTTTTTGTCATTATTTTTATATTAATTTATTATAATGGTTCTCTAAAATGTTTGGTTTGACAAGAAAATTAAATTTTATTAATTTAATATTATAAGATTCATGGAAAATAAAATTAATGAAATCAAATTAGAATAATGAATGAGGGTTTTTGTTATCACATTGTAGTGTTGATTAAAGTAATTACAAAAAGATTAAATGAAAATCAATAGGGGTGTTTCACCATTGGGAGTATTAAGGGGAATGTTTGGGGGACATAATGAAAATACAGTTATTTGTCTTACATAATTACAAGTAATAATGATTAATAAATAGAATAATAAATGTGTAGAGGAGGACGAATCATGTACATCACATAACAAATTTGGGAGGTACATATCAACAACATTAATAATGGAAGAAATAAAATAATAAAAATATTATTAATATAAAATATTATTTTTATTTATTTTTATTTTAAAAATATTGATTCGGCTATAAGTTCCCAACACATCATTGGATTGACGAACCATTAGCAGAGGCGTGACCCGGGAATTGAGATGTTCATTTTATGACCAATGTTGGATACCATATCTGGACTTATGGCTCGGGACCATAGAGAACCAATAATAATAATAATATTAATAATTTGAAATCTTTTATTTTATCTATCATATTCATATGGTGTGGGAATAGTGAAGTTTCTGTGATGTTCTGACCCAAATATTGAGAAATTCATTTCTAGAGTAATATCAGATATTTAATTCAGACTCTTGGGTCAGGCCCATGAAGAACCATTTGTGTGTTACACAGTGAAATGTGAAATTTTAACTGGGTGTTTGATAAGGTATAGTTAATCACATATCCCGATCATTTACCCATGAGGACCTCATTAGTGTAATCTGTTTGGACATCTTGGTCCATTTGTAGTGGTATATAGCTGGAAATATATTTTTTCACTTCAGTCAAATGATGAGCCTCATGCGTTCATTATGATTTTGGTAAGGACATATTATTTGGTAACCTTACACACCATGTAGTAATACATGGATATCAAAAAATGTGTTGGTGGGCACATAGTTAAGAAGAGGTGTTGGGACACACATCTTTCGGTCCCCTTACATACCATGTACTTCTTATGAATCTTATACATCCTATATATTCTTCATTTGGACTCAGATTTGGGACCATGTGTAGCCTATAATGAGTGATTTTCCATGAAGATAGATTTTTGTACCACATTTGTAGATTTTGGGAAATGATGTGGGTTATTCCAAGAAAGAAACTTTTCTAGATAATTCTTGATGAAGGAAGTGATCAAACATGATAATTTATGACTTCATGTGGCACCCTCCAATAGATCTAGGAATTAGAGTCCTCGATGACTATGAAATCCTAACCTCTAGTAGTGAAGGGTAGTAGAGTCCTCGATGACTACTAAGTGGTAGCATCCTGTAAAGTTGGGCAGTGGATTCCTCAACAACTACAGAGTGGAACCGACCAGCTGAGCTAGGCAATAGAGTCACTGAAAACAACATAGTATTACCTTCTAATAGAGATGGGAAGTGGAGTCCTTGATTACTACCGATTGGTACCATGTAGTATAAATAGTCAATTTATTCCATGAAAACTACTCAGTAATAATCTATTGTATAGTAGGATATTGTATTCCTTGATGAGTACCAAATGGTACCTTCTAGTAAAGATAGGTTGTGCGACAAAAATAACCATGTCATACCATCTAGTAGGCATTGGTAATGTATTTCTCGATGGATACTAAGTCATACCATTTTTTATAGCTAGGTAGTGGAATACGCGATGAAAAATGAGTTGTACGCTCCAGTAGAGATGGGAAGTAGAGTCCCCAACACCCCCCAAGTTGCACCCTCTAGTAGAGCTAGGTAGTGGAGTCCTAGATGAATACAGAGTTGTACCCAACATTAGACATGGGTGGTAGAGTCCTCAATGACTACCAAGTGGTACCCTTCTATAGATTTGGGTAGTGGGTCCTCAATGAATATTATATTGGATCAGTCCTGCTGTAATTGGATATGGTTTCTATACATCATGTTTTTAGTCCCTTGACATTGCGACACAGTTAATAGGCATGAATTGTATTATATGGTCGCATCTGGTAAGACACGTGAGACGATGGGCATCATTAATGGTCCATGCGAACCGTTAGAGACTCTTATTCTTAGGATGAACTGTGATATACAGATCTTATTTCTATATCATTTGGGTTTTTCTTGAGTTAATTTATATATTCTTCTATACACATACGTTTGATTTTTTATTCTCCTTTAATGGGAAAAGAATATTCATGATTTATTCTACATACATTCCATTTTTAACTTGTCAATGATTTATGAACCTACCCTTCTTCAAGGAGTGGATAAAAATAAATTATTAGTTCATCCTATCACCTTATTACGACCCTTGTGATAGGATGTGGTTACTCTCTCCTAGTTGGGCTTGAGCTATTCTCTATGAATATATCTTATACCTTTGGTCCTTATATTCCTATTTTATCTCTTAATACTCCCCCTTCAGTATTCATGGTGTCTTAATAGGTATGAATATACTCCCCTAATCAAGAGAATCACCTAAAACACATCATGTATTATTTAGATGAGTGATAGGTTAATGGTCACTTCAAAGAAGGTTAGGGATAACTGGTACTTTTGATGGTGTACGAGGGTTATATATTGGGATTCTAGAGCTAGGATCTCACTAGAGATTATATTTTGAGTTTGGTTAGTTTAAGAAATATTTTTTATTAGGCATGAATTTTTACCCAGTAATTTTTAGTTTTCACTACCGTACTTGTATATTTTCTAGAGGTTATACATGAATGGTAATGTACCTTATATTTTTCATCTTTTACATTTACTCTCTCTAAAATTTATCAACGATAGGGAATTATGTGTGTATATGTACATAGGAAAAGACCTCCACATGTCAGTTATACCATAGACACTAGTATCTTATTACTAGCCTATGATGGTGGACTTTGGGTAGATTCATCTCGAGACTCGGTTTGTGTTGGGTCCTGAAATATTGGTATCATTGGAGTTCATTACAATGTACATTCTCTATAGTAATCCCCTTACAAGGAATTGGTACAAATTTGGGAAATAGGGTTTTAGTGTCTTGAGTGGTGATCTCAGTCCAAGGAGTGTAGTGATTGTATGTGTGGCCAACATAGCTATTCCTCAGGACATTGACAAACATCATGTACACTCAGCATACCAGGACGTTGGTTGTTGGGATGAATGGTACGTGAATTATATTGGATTGAGTCATTGACTAACCTTCTTGAATTAGGTCCCCATTATTGATATATTTATATATTATCATTTGATCATTGTATTTCGTGATCACTTTCATGATTCCTCTACACGGAAATCCAGCCATGTTATTATCTTCTTGATCATTATGATAATCCGATGAGAGACGAGACCCCAGTTCAGGGTCCATCTAAAAAAACATTATCTCTAGGTGGGAAGGTAGTAGTACCCCTTCATATCAATAAGTAGTCAGTAGAAGATTATATGGACTAGAATGCGGGATTCTATATCACATCCTATTAGTTACAGTTTTAGTGCTGGCTAAGGTTCCATGATGATCCAATTATCCAGGAAACATAGGTTTGGATGGATTCGAGGATCCGAGTTTTGATATTTTTGTGGATACCGAATGATTCGATCATTTCAATCACAATCAATGATCTTCATATTATATTAGTTAGTTTTAGAGGTGATAGGATATGAAACAACCGTACTATATTTCACTTTTCCAGTTTCATATAAAGAGATATCCTTGGTTTCATGTTAATCTAGATTCCCTTATAAAGTGGTTGAGGTTAGATACAATTCTATTGTTTTTAAATATTTCATAAATGGGGACAACTATTGATGGTGGTCTTCATAAAGATACTTCTCTAGTGTGAAATGGGGATTCTGTGAGGTGCTTTTTTGGTGATGTTCTATATGGTTTTGGACATTCAATAAGGTGGAAATCATAATCCACCAAAATTCATTCCTATTAAATGATCTAAAACTGTGGGGTTGAGTCAGTGTCATCACTAAATGGATAGTCTTGATGTTTAGTGTATGATTTCCTTTTAATTATGAGTTTAAGGTATTTCGAGTTATGTAAGGTGTTCATGAATTCTATGGTTGAGGTGAACTGGTGGGATAGGTAATTGATAGATTTCGGTTGTTGGAGGTTGTGTTTCAGTGTCTTCATGTGTGGTTTTGGGTAGGAAATGTGTCTTAGATTATAAAAATATAGTAATATAATATAGTTTCAAGATAAATTTCGTTATAAGTCACCCATATTATTGAACTATAAATACAATTGGAGGACCGATTTTCTAAGAACATGTTTTAGAGTCTCCTACAGAGAGATCCTCAAATGAAATCATTCCATTACATCAGCAATATCATTAAATTGTTTCCTTAGTATAGACTAGTTTTTGACCATCCATTCATAGATGAATTATTCCAGTGATAATGGTAGTGATTATAGGTATTTGGATAGATTTTTTATACATTGAGAAGGATTGATCACCGAGAAGGGTGGAATAAGCTCATTCGCAGGACCTTATAGATGGTTTATAAGCTAGATAAATTATCATTGTAGTAATGGATGTTATGGTATATCAAAATCATATAACGATGTTGGGGGTTCATGAAGTGTATTATGAGTATTGTGGGGGTTACTTTAAAAATATAGTGTTTTTATTCTTCATGAAATTACACAATGTATGGCCTGATGTTTTCATTAATATATTAGATATCCCCATGAAACAGAAAGATCTATCAGTGAGTGGGGAGGATCTTATAGAAATAGGGCATTATAAGACCCAATGTGTTCACCTGGGTAGCCCTTTGCTGATTAAAAAATATATATATTATAGATTTACGTACTGTTTTGATTATTCCTAATTTATCCTGATGATACCAGTAAGGGTATCCACCCCCAAAAATCGTTGATTTCTTCAACTAGTGTTTTTCTGAAAAGTATATCTCAAAGGTTGACTACAGTATGGGTAATCACATGCTCCAGGTTCAAGTGGTGGATGTACCTATAAAGGATTCATATATCCATTTTATTTTCTTTTAGATCATGGTGATACACTTTGGCATGATGAATTCCACATCAGAGTTCACAATTCTAATGATGTATATAATTAAATTTTATTGGGTTGGTTCATAAGAGTATCTTTTGATGTTACCTTCATGTCCTCAATGATAAAGTTGGAGAATGTGAGTCATAGAAGTATGGTGATAGAGAAACTATGGGAGTGCTAGTCATATGGTAGATCTCATGGATTCAGTACTAAATTCATAGTGCCAAATCATTGGATATGTCTTCTCAAACATTTGAGTGATAGTGGATCTTGTAGAGGATGAGGTGTCAAGATCGTGAAGACTAAATATGGTGGGGACATGATAGTATAAAATCACATCTAGGTTTTTCATCCATTGTTGTTGAGAGAGGTGAAGGTGTTTTCAAAAAATGTTATATTTAGGTAGGGATCTTTCTGTTCTCTATATGATATCATTGAGGTGGTATCTGTATGACTCGTTCAATGATACCTACCACATTATGTTGGGCCATGAGAGTCGATTTTAATTTTCAAGGATTTGGTGGCATTGAAATCTATAAAATAATAACCTTTCATAGGAAAGTGTTTTATTTGGATGAGTGTTTATTGATATCACATGATACCATTAGCAGAGCTCATTGGATTAGGAGATATGGATAAATGTTTATTTTTTCTATCAATTTCCTCAGTTTTTGATTTTCATGGATAAAAATATTTGATGGAGGTAATAATGAATATAATATTTTTCATCCATGTACAAATTTGGTTTATTATTAGGAATTTTTTAATAGTCAAACCCTTATATAACATGCAATTCTATGTCTTCGTGATCCCAAAATTTATTTTCAAAAAATATAAACTATATTATTTTACATGAAAAATTTCCAGAAAAGTAGAATATAAACTACATGGAGTCTCTTAATGGAAATATGATACCATATTTTTATCCACATCATGAGGTTAACCCTATATGGGACCTAATTTTATTCAATGTGGAACATTAAAAATGGATGTTAGTGGGTATGCTAATTTGTTAAATTAATTAAATTTATTTATTTATTTAACAACCCTAACCCAAATAACTCACAAACTAGGACTTGGATGGGAAATCTGAGACCCCCATTGAATTTGGAATTTGGAATTTACCATATGTCAGGCATAAA